>CM061349.1:190713673-191913673 GCA_030867105.1 Liasis olivaceus
GTAGACCAATCTAAGCTGCAAACCTTTCAGTTTCTAAGTTTTTCAGGCAAAATAAAACCAGAAAGAAAGAAGATTGCAATAGGAAAATGTGAAGTTGATCTTCAAAGCACGTATGGGTCATTTTACTGTTGCGCAGAGTGCAGCAAAAAGGTCCCAAAAATCCTGCTCTCAGGTAACTTACACATCAGCATGAGAGCTTGCAAAATGCAATATCCATAGTTAGCTTTCCAGAGAAAATCCAGTCAGAAAATATAAACTAACTGGTCTTTATTGATAAAAATGCAAAACTTCATAAAATACAAGTTGCATACAAAATATAGGATATAACAAAGACTTCTTCTCACTTTAGCTTCCAAGACTTAACCACAACAAAGTCTCTAGCTAAAAAAACACTCTCAGAGAAGAGGTACACTACTTGGTTACTAGTTAAGACTACATAACCCATAAAAACCTACATGGTTAACTTTACAAGACAAACTGAACTGACTGGGCATTTAGCCCTCCCGTTATATTACCAGCATGTACACCCCCACTGAATAACTAACATACACATTACAGTAGGTGGCAGTAAAAAACATAACAGAATCACAAGATTCTTTGTTTACATTACTCATAGAATAATCTCGACACCTGTTGTTGTATAGCTAACGGGATGACCTTCTTCCCATGAGAAAATCCTGATATTTACTGTCTTCAAAGGAAGATTAAGGCGGAGTCTTCAAATATGAAAATTATATTCAGCATGTCATTAGATAACAGGAGGATCTTGTCTGAAAAGTAATTTTTCTCTTCCTCCATCAGGCTGGGGAAAAGGTATTGTCTCTGTCTTTCAAATACAGTGGTACCTTGGGTCACGAACGCTTCTGTTCACGACCAATTCGGGTCACAAACAGCACCGTTCGCAAAATTTTGCTTCCGTTCGCGAACGCCGGACCGGGTGACGAACAGGATCCGCGGCCATTTTCCCTGCCGTGACACGTAGTCGTGGCTTCCTGTAGAGAGGGGGACTCTCCCTCCAAGCAATAACCGTCTCCCCACCCGCCTTCCTGTCCTCCACGCCAGAAGTCGCTTTGAGCAAGGTTAGTGTTCTCTCTCTTCGTACTGTACTTTGCGTCATATTTTTGTGGTTTTAAAAAAACAAACATATGGTTCAGAACGGATTAACCGTATTTACATTGAACCTTATGGGAAAATTTGATTTGGGTCGCAACCAAAATCGGTTGGTGACCAAATTCGTAGGGGTCAGAACAGATTAACCGTATTTACATTGAACCTTATGGGAAAATTTGATTCGGGTTGCGACCAATTTGGGTTGCGACCAGAGTCGTGGAACAAATTAAGTTCATGACCCGAGGTACCACTGTACTGGGTTCTCCAGATGGCAGCAAAGAGTTAGTTTCTCTTGACTGCCATCTTGTGGATTGCACTAGGCTCTACACTGTCCAGATGCATCTTGAAGAGACAGGTACCAGAGACATGTTAAGCCAATTATCAACTGGTTGACCAACTGGACTATTTACAGCTGGGTGGCAACAAAGACTTAACATTTTTGAACCTCTTCTGCTGGTTGTTGAGATTTGTACAGCAGAGATGTAGACTCTGGATAAGTGTTGCTGAAGAAATAATTTGAGAAAGGGGTTTTGCTGTAGATGGGTAGATGGGTAGACTGAACTACACTACAAAATATTGTGAATAAGGCAGCTGTGAAAACTGAGGTTTCAGTCTCCCTCTCAATATGAGCAGTGGTAAACAGAGGAAGGTCCCCTGTGCCCCCTCTATCCCAGGTGTGTACAGAAAGCTGTCCAGACCGTCCACTTAGCAGCATAGCACTTATAGAACTGGTATTCAAGAGCAGGAATGGCATATTCAGTCCAACTTCCCTTAAGCTCTCGGAGAAGTAAGGTGCCGCAGGTCTCAACTCCCTCTCCCCCTTTTTAAACATCTACATGAAACCCCTGGATGAGGTCATCCATCAGTCTGGGGTCAGGTGTCATTAATATACTGTTGATACCCAATTATGCAGGATATCTCAGCACCGGGCCAGCCAAGTGATGCTGTCAAGGTCCTGACCTGGTGCCTGGTTGCTGTGCAGAGCTGGATGGGGAGGAATAGACTCAGGCTCAATTCTGACAAGACCAATGGCTTTGTTTGACCCCTGATTTGGGGACATGCCATCTTTAGTTTTTAATGGGTTTACACTTCCCCATTCAAGGCTAGTGCACAATCTGGAGCTCCTCCAGGACTCAACAGCTCCTGCTCAAAGGGCTGTGTATACGTTCATCTGGTGTACCAGTTGGGTCTGTCCCTAGACCAGGAGTTCCTTCAGACAGTAATTCATGTCTTGATCACCTCTTGATTGGATTACTGTAATGCAGTCTACACGGGGCTGCTCCTGAAGACCACTCAGAAGCTACAGCAGGTCCAGAATGCAGTGTTGAAGGCAGTGATGGGTGTGTTATGGCAGGCCCATGTAACCCCACTGCTTTGAGACCTGCTCTGGCTGCCAGTTTCTAGGTGCAATTCAAGGTGCTGCTTATCAGCTATAAAGCCCTTCATGGCATAGTGCCTGGCTACTCCACATATATTTCCACTTGTTCAGTGAGATCAGCTAGAGAGGGCATGCTCCAGGTCCCATCGATTAAGCAGGGTTACCTTGCAGGATCCAAGAAGTGTGCCTTCCCAGTGACGGCTCCTGTCCTGTGAAATGATATGCCCCCGATAGGTATACTAATCTCATCCTTTTGACTTGCTGCAAATTGTTGAAGACCTGATTGTTTTCCCAGGCCTTGGGCTAAGATGATGGTTAAGCCTCTTTGGTATTTTTGGTTCAATCTTCTAGTCAGCTGTATTCTTTTTCTCTAATGTATATTGCTTTCTTGTGCATTTCTTTTAAACCTTTAACTGAAAGCCGTTAATTAATTGATAACATGCATGTGTTGCATTATGTCATGTCCACATGGATGGGGTTTTACATGACTTCCATGGGTATACTATTTTGATTTGTTTCTAGATATCCCTTCCTGCATTTGCTGAGCACCATGACCTGAATAGCTCCTAAAGCTAATGCGCTACTGTATATATAGTCATTTAAAGTATGAAGGTTTGTGAGTTCAATTCCTGGTAGAGGGTTTGAACCCCATAGAATTAACATCTGGCCACCTGCTTCCAAAGAGTCCCCTGAATGGAACAAATAAATAAATGCTACATTAAACCAATAGAAAATGCTTACTTAAGCCAAGCTAGATGTGTTGTCTGTTAGTCCAGTATTGTCTTCTCTGACTGACTATACGCACTACTATCTTGAGCATAGATCTTTCCACTATCTTTTAATCCAGAGAAGTCAGAGACTGAATCCTATTGTCCACAAATATGCTCTATAACACTGAGTTATGGGCCCCTGAGTTTCTGGAGAAGAAGATATAAGGTGGTCATGGGAATGTATGAAAAGTATTTAGTTTTAGGCAACTGTAAAGAAAGGTGGAAAACCTCTGTCTGATCCTAACTTTGCTCGATGTAATCCTTCTTAAGCCTAGTTGTAGGAAAGGACCTCTTGGTTGAATATCAATTATCTCAGCTGAATGGTTATGGTGTACAAGGATAGGATCTTGAATATATGTTGTGTCTTGGTGTTTTGTCAAGGCTTAGTGAGGATGGAGCCTTGATATCTCCATCCATATTATATTAGACTCAGCAATAAACACCTTAAAGATGAACTCCAACAGTAAACAGTTATAAAGTCCCAAGCAAAGAGAGGAGAATATGCCCCAGAGAAAAGGATGAATTAGCTTGGAAAGGACAAATAAAACAGCAGAGATATTTATATTGGTGTCTCCTACTGCTCCAAACAAAACAATTATGAGATAAGAGATAAGGTAAGAACCCGAGGAAGTTCATTCATTTTTCATACTGGAAGCTAGAAAGAGCCAACAGCCAGCATATAAAGAACAATAAAGAAGATACATGCACTTGTTCAATGGTTTGTTATGAATATACGAGCCAGTTTGAAAGACCAAGGATTGAGAATCAGGACAGATCAATGGATTTCTTGTGTGGGTGGGATTGTGCCAGCTGCATATTTGCGAATTATTTCCTTCCCGCTCTCCAGCCCAAGTTCCATTGGCAGAAAGACTGACTGATTTTTATGTGCATTTTCAAAACACAATCAAAAAGAAGCAGATGGGAGTCTGAATTAAATGAAGCTTTAAATAAGGTAGAAGAATATCAGTTACCTTTTAAACAAAACCATCTCCATCAAGCAAACAATTGAATCTCCACCTCCTAGTTAATTTGAAGCTTTAAAAAAGAGGGAGAAATAAGACTGCTACAAGCAAAGGCTGCCATTTTGGTATAGTGCTCAGTATTAGTGTAAAATGAAGACTATTCATTTTAAGTCTATATTCAATTCAGTGGGATTTAAATGCACTTTAATTGCGAGCTGGAACGAGGAGAAAATATAAAATCAGATATTATATGTTAGCTGTTGTCAAGCATGCAAAAAGAGACATGCCAGTATCACATGATATTATTGATACAACCCAGGATATTTTATAGTTTCCAGGGGAGATACAAGTTACTTTTCCTATATTATGAAATAGCCCAGAGAGAGAAAGAGAAAGAGAAAATCTGGTATAGATTTTCTGGATTATGAACAATGTATTCACTTTGTGGCATAAAACCTTTTTCCTGGATATTACTTAAAAATCAGGAATGATTATTATGAGAATGCAGAATGAAGTGCGTAATCACCTTTTTTTTAGCTAGTGAGTTATAATCTGGGGGAAAATCCTTTGGGGAGGGAAGGTCTTCCCCCCAGGTAAGAAGAAAGTCTGGGTTGATGGGATCATGGCCCAGAACAGAGGCAATTGCCTCTCCTTTCTACTGGTTCCAGCACTTCCTGATTTTCTCAAAACAACATATCCAGTGGTCCCAGGGATCTAGATCAGCAAAAATAATTTATTCTGATTGGCTTTTGCATGTATGATGCCTGCAAATCCTTCAGACCTTATTTTAATATAGCAGCATACCAGTTTTCCTTTTGCATATATTAACCCAATTCTTTGACACACCGAGTCTTATATTAATGTCTACTAATTTATGTTTATCAGTGGAGTGCAACCTAATAAGGGGAATCTACTGGGGAAAAAAACAAGACCCGTTCTCCCCACTCCCTGCCCTGTGTGCCTTCCACTTAGTTCCAGAGGGCCCCCCAATGCCCCAGAAAGGGTTTTCGGGCATATGCAGAGAAAAGAATCAGTGAAAATTGCTAGCTTGCTTTTCTCCAATGAAAATGTGCCTTGAGCTGAATTCTGTTTAGTGGATTTCAAGGCCCAGATTTTTTTAAATTTTTTTTTTCTGATTTATGATTTGCTTATGAATACTTTTGAATATCCCAATGTGATATTATTCTTGGAATCTATCTAGTCATTTCTTCTTAGTCTGCCCTGAATTTTTGGTGGCTTCCACATTTGCAGAGGCCCCATCCAGGTATATCAACCATAACAAGTAATTGGCCTTAGGATGTGTAGTGCTAAGGAACATCATTTTTTGCCCAAAGATATCTCTCTTCTGAATAGAAGTCCTAGAAAAGATAAAACATGGTATGTATACAAGCCATCTAAATTTCTGTCTACTGCTCCAGAGCTTGAATTATTCCATACATTCCTTGTGTTTTTATGGATTTCCTGTTCTCGGTTATTATCAGCCAATATAAAAAAAACCTAGGACTTGAAAGATCAGAGAAAGGTTGCTTTTTTAAAAACTGATTACAGAAAATGAAGATATCTAAGGGACATCTTTCTTGAGAGAGGGTTCATCCTTCTCTGTGGATGAACAAGTCATGTTGAAAAAGAAGATTTTTCCTTCCTCTACCCCCTGCTTTTTGAGATGGTCTTTCTAAAAATACTTCTTGTGAAAGGTATACAAACTCAGTTAACTTGGATAAGGCTAACCCAAGAACAAAGATATAGAAATAATTTTTTATTATTTAATCATAATTCGTATGCCTGTTTAATTCTGAGCAAATGCAAGAACATAGGACAGAAACATAGGGCAGGAACATGGTCATTTAAGTTACTCCATAAGAAAGGCAGAAAAAATACTTTACATCTATGCTCTCTTCCTCAAAAGTCAGTATAAAAAAGGGTGTGATCCAGGCAGAGTAAACATTTTTGTATTTCTTAAGACCGGTTCTAAAACACACCATTGGGGAATTCCTTTGTTAACCCAATCTAAGCATTACAAAAGAAGGAGCAAGATTTTGAGTTTCCCTGAGCACTTTGTCTCTTTGAAAGAATGATGTGTTGGGGGGGGGGGGCAGGAAGGGGAGAACCAGGTGGAATTTGGCAGCACACAGTTCTCAACCTTAGAGGGTCACAATCACCTTTCTTTAACTTCCTAGTCTCTAGTAGGGCTGTGCAGTGCTTCAGGTTCAGAGGCAATCAGATGGTTTTGAGGGTGTGGCGTAGCATCTCTCTGCAGCTCCTTAAGCCACATATGTGGCTGGTCCTTCAAGTCAGAGGAAGACAGAGACCACGAGGAATACTAGAACTCTGCTGTATTGGTGGAAGCTATAATAACACAACGTTGAAAGCCTAACCGTGTTTCCCCTTCCCTCCTTCTTATTCTAAAGAGAGTCAAGTTGGGGCCACTTTCCTTTCCTTTCTCATCTTTCTTCTTTTCGCAGACCAAGATCATATTTTCTGAATGGGCTCCTGGGGAGGGAAGCAGCCCCATTCCAAGGAAGGGCACAGTTATGCGGACTTTTTAACTTTCGCAGGGTTGTGCTTGTGCTTAGGCTTGGCCACCCATACCGCGGTGCATGCGTGCGCGCACACATACCCAGACACCCTACAAATAATCCAGATGCTCATAGCAGGCTTTGTGTCACCTTTCTCCAAAGCTGGAGATTGTACTAATGGATATATGGCTACCTGTCGGTCATGCTAAGATAACATCACTTGATGTGTTATATTCAAACTGCAGAAGGAACACTTTTTGAAAATGTAACACTGTGTAAAGAGGATGCCAAGTGACAGTAGAGGAATGACTGCTCCCCCTAGGGCCCTTTTTCTCTCACAATGACTGACAAAATAATTTTCTTCTTGTTTTTAATAAAAATGTATACATTACATAACTGAGCCAATTATGCATCACACGGCTTATCTTGTCACAGTTCCTGCTATCCAAACAGTAGATTAAAAGCCATTCTGATTGGCTTATGAGGGTGTTTTTTTTTTCCCCCAGTTTCTTAACTAGATAACTTTTGAACAAGGAACATTTGATGATATAATTTCAAAGCTTTTAAGGACCTGCTACTGGCATTAACTCTTGGGTGGGTAAAGCAGAACATTTTGTCTCTTCTGACCTCCCAGCATTCAGGCCAAATGTACATGTGATCTATCTATCTGTCTGTCTGACTGTCCGTCCGTCCGTCCGTCCGTCCATCCATCCAGAAGTATGACTGATTAAACATTCTGTTCTCTGTGGTAATACATAAATCCTACCCATAATGCTTAGGGATGTAGAGCATATGCCCATGTCAAACATCCTATTTCATGCAGCATTGGATCTATGTGGCTGATGGGTCTGCTGATCTGATCACAATCCCCTCTTCATGCATCTACTGAACTGTTCTAAGTCTGTGCATAGGAACAACAGTAGTAACTTTAAAGGCACCTACTCTCCACCTAGTCTTTCGCAATGCTGCCATTGTACAGAGCTCATTCTCCTACTGATGTGCACTTTTGTTCTGCATTACCTCCCAGATGCATGCTCTGATTTCACAAGTCCTTTAAGAAGAGTGAAAGGTTTGTGGTTTTGCAGTGTGCCATCCTCACAGATATTTTACATGCAACCAGACAGATGCATGCAGCATGAATTAAGAATGGGAATGAGAGTGGAAGTGGGGAGCAATCGAATCTCTTGTCCTTTTGCATGGAGTGGGGGTGAAGCGATTTTTGTTACCATAGGATCAGCAATGGCTTGGGACAGAACCGTGGTCAAATGATTCTTCTCTGTACTCTCTGTTAACAACTCAGGCTCAGTGGAAGTGAGTTGGCTTCAAGGCACTCTTGAGGGATTGGGAAGTAGAAATGGTGGTGATATGGAAGTGCCTGCAGTGGAACATGGAGGCAAATCAGAGCAGGAGATAAGATATTTCTGAACCAATCATGTCTTCCAGTCATATGTCTGATCTCTGGGAAACTGAAAATGCTTGGAAGTGGCCTGAGTATGCAGCTCATATGGTAAAAAACTGTATAATATTGGTATGAAAACACCTGCACTGATTTCTGTGAAATTTTCATGCTTACTCTCACTATAGTCTAAACTTCATATAAATTTTTTCCTGATTGGAGATATATGAGAGAGAGAGAAAGAGAGAGTGCTATTTTACATAATACTGGGGTGAAAAATAAAAATCAGAGAAAAGATGTAAGTGAACTAAAGAAATGTACCTAATGTTTAATTTTCTATAGATATTCTGGGGAAAAAACCACATTTTTTTCCTATACACAGCTGCATAAAAAAATAGATAACATTTACTTCAAAGGGATAAAGGCCCATAATTCTGATAATTGTTGTGATACATTCTACAGTTCTTAAAACACAAGTATAGCAAGATGCACGTACAGCATACAACCCTTGTGTCTGGCAAAAATAATGTGTCGTTGTACATCATGTAAGCACTGAAAGATTTATGTTTTTTGGCCATTGGTTTTCTTGCTTTTAAACACTTGACTTTCTAAAATGACAATATAATGGAATACTATACTGCCACCACTTAGCAACTTCAGTGCATTTTTTACAGCACAATCTTGGGTATTTTTGCAGAAATGGTAGTGGCTACCATGCAGTTACATATGGTGATGGTGGTTGAAAACAGAAATCAAGTTCATATTTCCCTAGAAGCTTCAGAACTAATATTGGAAAAGCCATGAAAATAAATGCCGTGTTTGATTACAAGCAATGAATCACCTCTGTATATTTACAATGACTGTGATCAATGCGGGAACAATTGGAACAGGTAAATATATTACCCAACAACTTTATTCAGATCTATTTAGTGTTTTAGGTAATTCCTGCATGATAATCACTTTTGAATAGTAATTAACACAAAATCAGAACACTGGTTGTAACATGTATCCATCTTCCATTCTGGAAAGGCATGGGGAATCACTATGGCGTATTATAATACTGGGTTGTTTCCATCTACCTGTCAAAACCTGGACTGTTAAGAGACTTTCTGGAGAATATCTGGGGGCACCAGAACCATTGAGAGAAGCGTAGTAATTGGACCTAAACATGTATAACAATGTATTGTTGCTATAATAATGAAATTCCATTTTTCTGAACCCAAGGCACACACACAGCTTTCATGCAAGTAGGCTTGCTCATTAACTTCAATGAATGTAACATCTGTGTGTGTATATATATTGGAGTCCTAACTATGCAAAAATTCATAAAACATCCAGATAGCTTTGGTTTGTAAGACTATACTCATATACCAGTTGGAATGCCTTATCTTGAACATTTGTGTTTTAGGTTAGAAGTCAGATAAAATTGCTGTTATTTGATTAATTTTCCAAGCTGGGCAAAGAATAGGTTTTAAAAGTGCACCTTATGGTTAATTATTGCTATTTAAATAAAAATAATACATATCTTTTCATATTGTACACTTGAAGTTTGTGCATATACATTCTTAACATCTTTAATTTATTCAATTAAGGAAAACAAAAGGCCAAATGGAGCTAGATTTTAATTATTCATAGTTCATTTGAGAAAAATGTTCATGAGAGAAAGTACAGTACACTTATGCTATCTGTCAGAAGGGAAGAAGGAGTGGGTGAAAAAAATCCCAGTTGAACAAAAATGAACAATTAAATATTACATA
The DNA here is from genome assembly GCA_030867105.1 of Liasis olivaceus. Lineage (NCBI taxonomy): Eukaryota > Metazoa > Chordata > Lepidosauria > Squamata > Pythonidae > Liasis > Liasis olivaceus. The sequence continues at coordinate 190,723,563 of CM061349.1, forward strand.
AATTTCTTTTTCCATTGAAACTACTGTATATCAAGAAAAGAAAAGTAAATGGAGAAAATTCTATATATTGGGCTGATGAAATATAGAATGTTTTGAACTGAATTTCAATTCTACATTTCTATGGAACTGCAGGTAAACTAGAGGATTTCTAAAAGGACCCCATGAACATTTGACCTTGAATGTGTGCAGAGATCTATATGAAGTCATGGTATCATGAAAATACAGAGGAATCATGTAACAGACCCTGAGAAGTCCTATTCTTTGCTAGTGATGCAGTAACTTCATCTCAGTCTCAGGTTGGTCTTAGGAGAATGCACATCAGTGATAGCTCTTGTAAGTGAGACTCTACTACTCAAAAGGAGAAGAAGTTGATCCTTTTGCCATCAATTTGTTTTGCAGAAAAGGCTTTAGTGTACAACTCATCTGGGGAGCTCAAACCCATATTCCAATCACACTACTAAAAATAGTGCAATCTCAATTTTTGAGGGCAATGCTGCTGGAAATCTCTAGATATGTGTCCAGTGCAGCCTTGTTTATGGAGTGTGGGCCACCTAGGGGGGAAACTTGAATTTGGTTTGCAGCTTCTGATTAAAGCTGAACATTTGCCCATTGCTCTTGGTTCCCTTAAAGGTCCTTGATAAGCATCAGTCAGTCTGGAAGATGGCCTTATCAGACAAATTGCAAACCAATGGTCTTTCAGTAGAACTCTTGCTATCAATAGAGTATGAAAAAGTAAGAGAGACTCAAGTCTGCAAACTGATCTAACACTAGTTTCAGGGAGCATTTGAATTTTAAAATGGAGCCAGTTAACCATCTAACTAGTTTGGAATTGCCTAGGTACCACAGAGTCTTCCCTTGAGCCCACTTTCACATATCATCATTTGTCTTGGAGGAGGACTGGCTGAATAAATTTTTTTATAAGGAATGGATGTGTCCTTCTGGTTATTCACTGTTAAAATAGTTACCCACATGCTACAATACCAAGAGTTTGGTAAGGGCATGTAAAGTAAACCCGGAAGATCCACACCAGCCTTTTATCCAGACCTTCAGGTGAATTCTAGGCCTCCCTTCTAACATCGGATACACATTCAAACATTACTCTATTTTTTAGCATTTATCCCACTTGGTTGCAGGACCACTGGTTTTCCATTGCAATTGCCTAGTTCCCATAGTGAAGCCATCAATGTTGAGAGTGACTGGCCCAGCCAGCTGCTGTACCTAAAGGAGGACTAGAACCTGCTTCTCCCCATTCCTAGTTCAGCATCTTAAGCACTATACTGTAGCGGCTCTCTCTTATCCATTACACATAATGTGGCCCACATGTAAAGCCTGCCATGAAATAACAGTAATCTGTCTGTAATACCTTTAATATGTCACTTTGATATTGTTGTATTACTGTGCAATATTGCTTTTTATTTGACGAATGTCATTGCTCTTTGACTTAATAAAGTTTTTACTCAGTGTGTGACATCCAAACTCAGGCTTAGAGTAGGCTAATAAGTATCATGGAGCTCAGTAGGTTAACTCTAAACCTGGCTCCAAGCTAATCTGTTTTCTGTCTTATGTGTTATCCAGTTTCACCAAATGCGGTTTGGAAGGAGAGTTTACCAGTTCTCCCAGTAAATCTAATTTTTGACAAACTAAGTTAACCTAATGCAGTTGGCCAGTTTGGGTTGGTTAGTGTCTTTGAACAGTTGTACAGGTATGTTTTAAACTTTTTTCCCTATTCAGCTATAGTTCTAAATTGACAGAAGACTTGATTTTTTTCCATTTATTATCATAGGTTCCACAGCCCTATTGGGGTCATTTTAGCAGACATTAAGCAGACACCAGGGGTCAGAGATTAATGTCACTAAGGTTGCAGTGAGAGTCAAATCTTCACAATTTGCATAAGAACAATCATATTAAATAAGATTAAAAAACAAAATAAAGTACAGAAACGGATCCTCATTTCAGGAAAATTATACATGTGCACAGAAAAAAAGGAGGAGGTGATTGAATAGCCTCCACAAAGTCACTCAGCGGAAACACATTTTGAAAAGTCTGCATGTCAATGGCAGTAGGTTCTCACTTGTTAGGCCCTATGAAGAGAAGTGCATGACCCATTCTGAGATGAGCACCCTTGCTCACTCATCTCTTTTATCCAACATCCTTCAAGTTACCTATCTTTGAAACAGTTTAGACATTGATTAAATAAAGCTTAAACATTGATTAAATAGATAATAAACCAATCCAGGCTATGCTAAGTTCAGCTTGGTCAACTCAAAATGTAGTGGGGAATTTCATCAGCACTCTGCTTGTGCAAAACTGCAGTTGCCTTGTGGCCAAATTAAAATGGTGAATTAAGGCAATTAGCATGCCTTTATCCAGCTGAGGTTGTCTCTAGGAGGAATTGACAGCTGTGGATTTCAAACATCATGTGATGTGCGTTGTTTTATCGTCCCTGCGGAATTTGCTGATGATACTAAGGCCCATATTATGTGTCACAGGAAGACACATGGGTGCTGTCCATCTGCAGTTTATCTGTTAACCCTTGGATGAAATGAGCTATGTACAAACACAGCCAACACAATAACAGAAACTAAAAACAAACACATGATCAGTCAATAATAAATAAGGCCAATATGATAGCAGAAACAGATTTTGGACTGTAACTAGTGTTTATACATAACATGATTCCATCTATGGCTGATAGTAGATTTCCTTTCAGAGAAAGCTATTCATGGTTGTACTCTGAATGCCTCTTCAAAGCTATCAGCAAGCTTGCTTTAAGAGCCTTAAGGCTGGCAAAAATGTACTATACTGAACTCATACAGGTCCTATAATATTTTTCTGAGTCTAAATAGTGGTTGAACCATATTCAATACATGAGTAAAGCACATTGTAGGGAACTACAGATCTACAATTGTAACAATAAATATACAAATAAGGGTTGCAAGGTACTTCAATTAATCGCCGATCTTATTAATAACGATGGTACCCATTCTGAAGTTGCTATGCTACGTTTCAAAATAGCTTTCAAAGGAGTGCTTGGTCAGATGTTTCTATGCTGGTGTGTATGTTTTCTTAAGCAGGTACTTTGGAAAAACCATACTACTTTCCTGCCTTGTTTTAGATGAAGCCAGGAAGATGCTACAGATAAAGTCCTCGGCAGCTCTGAAAACTCCAATTCAGTCTCAATAGCATAGGAATATTTTTAACTCCTTTTCCCTTTTGGCAATGCAAAGATTCAGGGAATAAATGCTTTCTCTTTCTAACTCTCTCTGCTCTTTCTGACTCTTGCGTGGAGGGTATGAAACAGATATAACAAGATTCCCACTGCTAGCTAGTGAAAAATGTCATATTTCATACCTTTCACATAATAGCCATCTGTTCTGAAAATGAAACACAATGTCCAAATGTCAGCCTACTGCAGGTATCTTCAAATCTCTTTCCTGTTTTGTGTGTATACGTTTGCCTGCGCCTGTGTGGTTGTTGAAGGTCTTTTTTGTTTCCACGTGCTGTGACATTGTGGCATATGATTTTTGTTCTTGCCAAGAGGCCAAGGATCTCAATTCAGTGCTAGCTACCTTACAGGTCCATGGATATGCTGTTAAGACACTGTTGATGATTAATGTAGCCCAGCATCCGACCTTGCATGGAAGAAGAAGACATCACCTCCATTAGGAATTCATTCTCTGGCTGGCTTGGGGCCAGAAGCAGAAATCTGTTCTCCTGTTGATGTCTTGTGCCTGTTTGGCCCTCAGGCTTTAGGAGATCATTTTATTAACTTCATTCTCCCAGTTTAAGATCATTAATGTTTCCTTCCGTTCTACCAATTTCCATATATTCCTCTTATGATTCCATTAAATTAAATATGTATTCATTTGTGCAACACCAAGGGTAGCTTTTCCCGCTCTGTAAGTCTTGCCTGGATGCTGCCCTGATAGAGAATAGCATTTATCTATCAAGCTACCTGTCTCTTTTTCTAATGGAAAAGTAAATGCTTATTCTCCCTTTTAGCTGATATATGACTCCAGTGCATTATAAAGATGTGAACTTGATGGAGTCCCTAAATTATAAAGCAGGAGTTCTTTTTTCTATTACTGTGAATAACAATTGGATAGCTGTTTCTTAACAATAAGTTATTTATTCTCCATTTTGAGGTTTTCTCCTCACCCCAGGTGGTGGCCATGTATATTTCAACAGGTACCGCCACAGAGCAGCTGGGCTGTTCTCACACTGTATTAGATTGTATCCAGTGGAAAGAAATGAAATTGGAAGCAAGACATACAGAATGATGGGCAGGGCGTTTGTGTGTGTGAAGTCTTTTCTTCTTGAGATTTCCTCTTTGCTTCATATCCGATATCAGCACTGCCATCGTGTAAATGCATATTTATGATTTAGTGCACAGCATGCACACAATATGTCACAAAGAGAGGGGGACTAAGCGAGAGATGGGGATAGTAGTGAGTATAAAATACACTGTGTGTGGATGTTTCTTTAAAAGCTAGTATCTTCTGAAAATTAAAAAAGAAAAGAAAAGGGTAAAGTCAGTGCTTGTGATCAAGCTTAAGCTTACTTATTAAGGCTGCTAAACAAATAAAATATTTTAGCTGTTCTGTATCGACCTTGCCTGGCCAGGTGTTCATCAGATGTATGGATGAGAATGCTCACCATTTTCAGTGGCCATGCTGGCTAGGATGAATATATCTTTAGGGTACCCAGGTAGGGGAAACCTGAGTACATCAATCTAACATAGTGTCTCTTACTCATTCCCCTTAGGAACCAGGGAAAGATGAGGAAAGAAAAATTGAAATGCAAGTGCCTGAAAAGTCTTCAGTGAAAACATTCTAGCAATACAAGGTTCTGATTAAATTTGGAAAAGAACTTCAAGAAATTCCCCCAGATCTTTTATATTAATAGAATGCAAATGATACTCTTAGAAGTGGCATGCAATTCTAGAATACAGGGTACCTTAAAAGATCATTTAGCCCAATCTCTTCCCAGGACAGCTAATCGAATACAGCAGATTTCCTGATAGATGTGTATTCAGTCTCTGAACAAAAATATCTAAAAAAGAAGAGTCTTCTATTTTCTAAGGCAAACTGTATGTGTCCAAAATCTTCTTTCATTGCCAAATCTTAAAAGATTTTGGTGTTCCCACCTAAAGTTTTGAAATTTGCCAAAATTTGAAGTAAGAATACCAATATCTTGCAAGGCTCGGTAGGTTTCCTAACATTTTAGACACAGGCCAATTTTAATGCTCACAATCCGGATTATCTGTATCTCTGCAGATGATCAATGGTCCATAGATAGCAGGTTGGGAACTAATGATGCGAATGATACAGCTGCCAAACTGTCTTTCTTCTTCACCTCTCAAAAGATGCATCTAATCATTCTATACCCAAGGAATTAGGCTTTTCTATGCTGCTTCCACCCATTGCATTTCTTTGAGAAAAATGTTTGGCTTCAACTGGGCACAAAAGTTACTGTCCTTGCAGAATATGTGATCAGGATGACTAACTGCAAGCCAATACATGATTATTCAGAAGTCTCAAGAAGGTGTTTGTTGGACTGTACTGTTTCCACAGAGAAATAATAAAGAAGAAACAATGGCTGCTCTCACAGATAGCATTAAGCTGTGATTTGTTTAACAAGCTACAGAACAGTAAATCATGATGATTTAGTTCATGCAACACAGTAAACCAAAATCAAATCATATTATCATTTAACACCATGTGCACTTGCCAGTGCTCAGAAATATTGCCGTATTAATTCCAAGTCACTGACTCTCAATATGTTGCATCTTAACATTTGTATGTGTATATGAAGAGATGGGTTGTGAACTCCAAGACAGAATATCCTGGAATATGAACCTTCTTGCTTCAGAAGATTAACTCCCTATTAGTATACCCTATAGTTCAGTGTTCCTCAACCTTGGGAACTTTAAGAGGTGTGGACTTCAATTCCCAGAATTCCCCAGCCAGCATGACTGGCTGGAGAATTCTGGGAGTTGATGTCCATACCTCTTAAAGTTCCCAAGGTTGAGGAACACTGCTATAGTTCTTTCACCCACATTTTCTAGGCATGGGACAGAGAAAATGGTTACAGTGCCGGCATGTTAGCAGTAAGGTCACTCCTTTCAGCATGGCACCTAAGAGTGTCCCAAGAACAGACTTCTGAGTCCATTCAGTTTGACTCAGTATTCCTGAGAGCTTCATTTCCACCAGTTCCTTTTGTTTGGGACAGTGTCCTTCCAAAACTCCAGGCACTGAAGGAGTGCAGGATTGAATGAAAAATGAAGACATAGGCAACTAGGATACATGATATCTCAGGGCCATATGTGACCCTTGGAACACTTTCTTACCATTTTAAGATAAGACATTTATAAAAACTATAAGCCTTTTGAAAAGAAAAATCTTCCCCAAATCTAGACATGAATAAAATGATACAGCTCTATCCATCTTGTCCTTGCCCTCTTCAGTGTGGGCCTCATTCCACTCCCCTACCTCCAAAAAGTCAGTGCAGCCCCTTGCTAGAAAAAAGCTCTAGAGCAGGGTTCTTCAACCTCAGCAACTCTTAGATGGGTGGACTTCAACTCCCAGAATTCCCCAGCCAACACAGCTGGCTGGGGAATTCTGGAAGTTGAAGTCCACTCATCTTAAAGTTGCCAAGGATGAAGAACCCTGCTCTAGAGAAGGGAAAGTGGAACAAGTGATTCCTCTGATGTCATTGTTGCCTCTACCCCCCTGTTAGGTAAGTGAGAAACAAAGGAAGGCTAGTAGTACTTGCCTAAGGCAGAGCTAGGCAATCTGGAGGCCATTAGATGTTTTGAACTTCATTTCTGATTACGGCCAGGGCCAATGGATAATGGGAACTCTATTCAAAGCATCAAGAAGACAATACACCACCTATTATCATCTAAGGATGGGGAAAGAATAAGGTGGAAACATGGGCATGTCAAACAGCATTTGCAAATATTACAGTGCATTCATATGTGCATACACATTACTATATAGGTGTTAAGGAGCAAGCCTATCTTCTAATGCAGAAAAGTTAGCAATGTAGAAAAAACATTTTTAGATTGCAGGTAGTTTAGAATGTTAGCTTCTAGGCTGAAGGAAAAGAAAAGAAAAAATTGCTAACAAAGAATGTAGCAAAGAAAGACTGCATGTAAACAAGAAAACCAGGCATTATTGTGGTAAACATATCATTATGAAAATATATTTGTTTCATAAATTCTATAGTATCATACATCCTCCCCCAGAAGAAACTATTGCCCTTGACTGCAAGGTCTGGGGAAATATTAAACTTTCTTAATCTACTGCTGTAGGCCCAAAACCTGTTTTGCCTATCCCTAGTGCTGCTCCTAATTGTTCAGCAAGCTGGATGTGTTGGATATACACATTCACCTTTTCAACTGGTTACATAGATACAGTTGAATTCAAATCTCTATTAAAATAGCCTTCCACAGCCTGGTATCCTTCAGAAGGGCTCAGTATCAACTTGCATGATTCTCAACCAGCAGAAAGCTGTGAATTACGGGAGATGGAAATCTAACACATCTGGAGAGGATCATATTGGGAAAGTGGTATTAAGAAATATACTATAATGCAAGTATATGGTTCTTGTGCAGGTGATTCAAGATGCAGTCTTATGCCCATTCTCCTGCCGAATAAAGTGAAACTATCATAGGATTGTACCGTTAGCCTTTTGGCTCCCACCATTTGGAAAAAGGGCTCATACCACTTTCTGTTCAGAAGGAAAAGGATTTATTTTATGTCTATGCTATACAAAGCAAAATCAGCATCACTGTTTAGAGATTTGGATCACATGAACTTAAATATCAAGACTTTAGTAAGGAAAACAACAATAACCATGTTTTATTGGTGTAGAACAATTAAAAGGGAAAGGCAAAGCTATTGACCTGCAATGCCAGAATATCTTTAATATTTATCAGGCCCTAAAGAGGTCTTCATTTGCTTCATAGTCTGATGTATAGGACTGCATCTTGAATCACCTGCACAAGAACCATATACTTAGTATATTTCTTAATGCCACTTTCCCAATATGGGACAGAATAGCTCTATTTACTATGTAAGTAAGTAAGTAAGTAAGTAAGTAAGTAAGTAAGTAAGTAAGTAAATAAATAAATAAATAAATAAATAAATAAATAAATGTAGTGACAAAACTTCTACCCCATTTTAAAGTTCAGAATTTCTCCAGGCAGTTTATTAATGATTTAAAGCTAACACTGTAAAGACGGGACCCTAACTTAGTAACTGAATGCCTGCTTTGCTTGCCAGGTTCAGTCCCAGCTTCTTCCAGCTGAATTGCGTAAGCATACAAAGCCTCTGCTTGGGACGGCAGTCAGGATAGACTAGGGGCAGGCAATCAACCTGCTGTCAAATGTGGATTATCACTGCCCACATCCGCACAGGATGTGGATTTCAGTTCTCACAATTCCAATCGGTAATTACAACTGATTGATTAGAATTGACGGGAATTGAAATCCAGAAAAACCAGAGGGCACCCATTTGCTTATTTTAGGAGTGCTGACCGAAATAGGCAAACAGACAACATGACACAGTTGCCTAAGGTCATTCTTCAGAAAATAATCAGAAAATAACTCACTTAACTCTCTTAGTAGTGTAAACCAAAGAAAGGTCATATGGTACTCTCCAGATGATTAAGACATTTCCCACATAGGCCATGCTGGCTGGAACATGGGGAGAGCAGCAGTTTTCTGAAGAGCACATGGTGGAACTCCTATTTCAAACAGACTACCCTTTCATCTGGAGGGTGTGTCATTACATAGCATGTGTATCCTATGTATAACAGTATGTTGGTTTGCAAGGCAATGACTAATTAGATATTCTTGCTTGTTTAGGGGGAGATGGGCAGCATACAAATTTAATAATAAATAAATAAATAAATAAGGGAATATTTAAGGTAAAACTGGGCTTTGGTTGCACTTGTATGCTGGTCAAAATGTGCCAATTAACATTCTCTTTACTCATAACAGGAAATGTTGTATGTGCAAAGGTTCAGCTAAATTTGGTTAATTTAATATATATCTTCTCTATTATACTAAAAAGAATAATGCAAAAGTCTCAATTGGGCAAAACCTTGATGGACGACAGAGGTTATTCATCTGGTGATGACTGTGACTTGGAAAGGAACAGATGTAGATAATAAGAAATAAATAATGTAATAAAATGAAATGAAAGCAAGAAAAGACAGGTATATTGTACAGTTGTGAATCTAGGTTATAGGGAAAGGATGCAACAGATCTGAATGAAGATGGAATAGAGTTGATTTACACTTTCAGAGGAGTGAAGGTATAGGTTTAATTATGAATAAAAAGGCTAAAATTTACATCAGAAGGTATATAAAGTTATGTCATCGAGGCTGCTCAAGTGAAATATAAAAATAGGAATTCATAGATAGGTGTTAGTTGCATGTTACATTCAAGTGAATGGTGATAATGGAAGAACCAGGGATGAGTTTTGGGATAAATTGTGCAACACTTTGAATGAGATCCAGAGGAAAAAATATTCTATTAGATGTCATGAATGGATGGTTAAGGAAAAGATGAATGAGTGCAGAAAAAGTGATTGGGCCATTATGGGACAAGAATGAATAAGAATGGTGATTAACTGCTTAGAAAAAGAGCTGTTTGTTTTGAATATGTGATTTAAGCATAAGTCTATTCATATATACACAAGCAAAGATTGTCTCTAAAAGCATGATTGATTTGAACGCTTATGATAAAAGACTGAGAGAATTAATGAAGAAGAGAAGTTCTTTATGTGGCACAGACCATTATTTGATTGTGTCAAGAGTGGTTTTTGGGAAAAATTAGACATTGTAGAAAAGGGAAGGAGTGAAAGAAATCTGAATGAAAGTAGAATGACTGCAGGAAGAGAAAGTTTGAGTTCCATATGAAAAAAAATATTAGATGACAGCTCAATCTCCCCACTGAATGAATGGAATGTGGTTGTAAGGGAAGAGAAGGTGAAGCTGCTTGGAACAGAGTGAAAAGAATTATGTTACAAAGTGCCAAGAAAGTGAATCATGCTAATGAGAAGTATGGAAGAGGATGCTTAGTGAAAAGATGAAGTGGATGGGAAGAAAAAGAAAACAGGTAAGAGAATGATTGCTTAAAAAATGAGGATGGAGGAAAGTTATTGCAAAAACAGAAAAAGATAGTTGCAAAGAATGTAATCAAAGAGAGGAAGAAGCCATTAAGATTTTAAAAGGCAGAGGAAGAGCAATTGTTATGGAAATAAAAACTATTTTGGAAGTAGATGAAAAGGACTAAACAAGGAGCCTCCAGCTGAGTGAATGAAAATAAAAGCGATGAAACCATTTGTGATAAAAGTGAAGTGGGGAAATGCTGGGAGGATATTTTGGAGATCTACGTGAGAACGATAATTCTATGTTGAAGAGTGGGATTGAAACAAATGTTATAAATGTTAGCATCCAAGAAAAACAAAATGATGGAATTCATAAATGCTATGAGAATGTTGAAAATTTGCATGGCTATCGCTGTAGACAAGTTATATGGAGAAAAGTTGAAATATGGATCTGATACCCTTAAGGCATCTGTGGAAACTGCATTTATACCTGACGATTTGAAGAGGGTTGTATTTGCTTCTTATACAGAGGGAATGGTAGTAAGAATGAATGCAAAATCCACAGGAGAATTGGTTTGTTAAATATTCCAGGGAATATTTTTGGTGGGATTGTGATTGAAAGATTATAAGAGGTGACAATGAGCAAAACTTGGAAACTACAGTACAATGTTATGCCCATTCTGGGGTATGTCAAGTCATTGAGAAATGTATAAAAGTGATGAAGAAAGTATATTGCATGTTGATTAAGAGAAAGGTGAATATGATCAAGTGAATAAAGTTTGAATTACAGAATGTTCTGTGTGAACTGAAGTTGTTGAGAAGTTGCTGAATGTGGTAAGCCTGGTATGTGATGGAAATAAAACATGTATAAGAGCAATTAGAAGGCTAAACAAATGATTCAGTATTGGGGAGTAACACTAAGTTCTCCCTGGTGGCTTAATGTGTTTATACTTTAATGAATGCCGATGGTGACATTGGGGCTGTATTGGTTGGGGACAAGATTATGCATGTATTGTTAGCTGGGAACCTGAGTGAGTTGCAGTGAATCTTATACAGACTGTATGATGCAATAATGAATATGAACCTGAAAATTAATTCATCAAAGATCAAGGTAGTTATGATTGCCAGGCAAAATGTAGCAAATGGTTGCAAATTATACATGAATGGTAAAAACTAGACTAAGCAAACGAATGTATGTACCTTGGAAGAATGTTTATTAAAGATGGGAAAATGGATGGAGAAATGTTAAGGCATGAAAAAGCTGGTAGAAAAGCAGTGGGTAGTATGTGGTCTGTTGTCAGGAATTAGTATGTATTGCAAGAAGTGAAAATGGCTGTTCATAAGAGTGTGCTTCTGTCCACTTTGTTACGTAGAACTAAGAGCTTGGTATGTTAGCAGAGGCATAAAATAAGTTGAATGTGGGGGCAGTTCATATAAAAACAGTATATGGCAAGTCAAGAAGAGATAGGATCAAGAAGGAATGTCTGCTGAATGAATGTGGACTGAATACAAAAGAGAGCGACCAATACTAGTATGTTGAGGTGGTTTAATCTTCTAGAGGTGATGAATGAGGATCAAACTGCAAAACATATAGTTATTTATTTATTTTTATCCTACTTGTTAGAAATGACTTGATGGCATACAACGAAATAGAAACCAAGGGAAAAACAGCAAAACAAAGAACCACTATTATAGAAAAATAGATTATGTAAACAAATGCTTAAGTACATGAAGGCTTAGATGTCTAGATGAGCACCCACAGCTGATCAAGTAGAGCTAGATGCTAAAACAAATGAGGTTTTAACAATTTTCCAAAGAAACGAGACGAGAAGGTGCCATTTGGGCCTCCTGGGACAGTGGCTGCCACAGAGAAGGCCGGCTGCCACAGAGAAGGCCTGCTGCCTTGTCCACGTTCCGTGAATCCGATGAGGAAAGAGCGAATGGGTTGAAAGGACGGGGAAGACTAAGATGTCATGGTGGGATGGTGTTGATAAATTCCTCCAGAGGAAAGAGACAAGCAGTTTAAAGAACAAATCACAGCATTTGAAGCTGCATAGGGACACAGTGGAAGCAAAGACAGGAAGTACGGAGAGCTGTAGGGAAGATTAGATTCAGCTATACAGGTAGTCCTCGCTTAGTGACCATAATTGATACTGGCAACTCCATCACTAAGCACTGTGGTTGCTAAGTGGAAAATCACATTACTGTGATGGATTTATGACATCACTTCCCATTTGGTCATTAAGTGAGTAATTGCAGTCATTAAGCAAGACATCACGTGAGTGCAACTTGCAGTTTTACTTCTGTGTTCTCCATTAACTCTGCTTGTTGGAAACTGGTTGTGAAGCACCTAAATGGAAGTCAAATGACTGCAGGATGCTGAAACAGTCATAAATGTGAGGCTTGGTCACAAAGCTGTTTTTTTTTACACTGTCATAACTTCAAACAGTTGCTAAATGAGGCAGTCAGTAAGCGAGGACTCCCGGTATTACCTTTTTCTTTTTCAATCCCATGTCTTTAATTGCTAATGCTTACCATTTCTTACCTCTTTTCTATGCTTTGCATAATGTTGCTTACCCTGAAAAGGAATAGCATGATGGGTATGTATATATGCATGCATGTATGTACCATTTGCAGTTTGATTGAAATATTAGATCTTATCACATATATCAGATTCAGTTAAGGATATAATCTGTCACACAATCAGAGATAATCCTGTTCTGGCTGAAGTTTGGTGCTAATTTCAAAAGACAGTTAATGGAATGGTTGAGGGAAAATGATGGCCCTTCTGGGATGTCAAAGGCAAGAATAAAGTACATCTCCATGGCTATTAGAAGCCCTGCTATTCTTTTTTTTACATTTTTTTTTCTGATCAATTTCTTTGAAATGTGCTTTCCTATATCAAATTGAGCTTCTCAGGTATGGTTGCACAGGAGGCTGTGCTAAAAGCCAGATCCATCTACTTGCCGTGCGATTGCAGGTTAATCACCTGTCAAGAAAAGATCCAGCTGTGGCATCCAGAGGTTGAGGAGGCTTAAAATAAGGGCTAATAGATTACAAAGCTGCAGTACTGAAACACATTAGGATGGCTAATGGCACACTGGGGGGAAAGGCAAATAAGTCGCAATGGGTGTGAGAAAGCTTGCCCGTATGCCTTAATGGGCAAAGAAAAACGTACAGGTGAAACCAAAGGACAGAGCTTCTTTGGCAGTTAGAAGCCGGCTAGATGCTGTTGAAGGGCAGATGTTGGAGAGGGGGCAGCAGAGGCGTTCTGACTAGTCGCAGCCAGGGAAAGGTTCAGGAAGCAGAGACAATTCCTATTCAAGCTGCCCTGGCTGGGCATCTTAGCCTACAGCCTCCTCATCTGTTGCCTCCTCCCTTCCCACCCTGGTGCCTGGCAAGTCTACGAGGGCTGCAGCTCCTAGGCGTCTCCTGCATTAGGGCCTTCAGCTCTAGCTCCGTGGCAATTTTAAGAGCTGCAGGCTGAGGGTGTCTACATCGATGTAGGTGGAGGACGGAGGGTTTTTCTTAGCGTTTTCCCCACTGATTGCAGAGTCCACTTGTTTGTGCCCAGTGCTTGGCTAGCTCCTATAGCAAAGCTAGCAACATATGATGCCATTTTGTTTTCTAGTTGGCTTGATGAGGGCTGAGGGGGTGTGACTGGCCCAAGGCAGCCCAGCCAGCTTCCTTGCCTCAGGGAGGACTAGCACCTGGGTGGCTCTGCTCTTAGTCCAGCACCTTCACTACTACATGATGTTGGCTCTCCAGGAGGAAAGAGAGCAACAGAAGAATGCATCCTCTCAGCTATGTATAAATCTCCTGTTTTTACTCCTAGCCCTTAGCATTTTATGATCCCCAGCACCCACTATTGATTTACTGTGCCTCTGGGCGTCAGAAAGCTCCAGGTGAGGTCCTGTCCAAGCACTGCTCTGGTCACCGACCAGAGGACCAGGCGTTCCTGAAACAGGGACAAGTCTATGCCTAACAGTCCTGCTTCCCTGCCTCATTTGTGCAATCTGCTTGTGGAAATCACCTCTTCGCTTTCAGACCCGGCTTCCTCCACGCAGCTCTGCTTCTCTCCAAAGTGCAGGCATGCCCTTGATTTATTCTGCCAGCGAACGCTTTTACTGCTGCAGCCGCGCTCGCCTTCTCTAGTGTCCCAATCACAGGCTAACAGCTCCTTCCCTTCCGCTAGATGAGGTCCTCACTAATCCCCTATAGATCACTGGAATAGAGAAAATCGAAATCTTTAGCCATTTTCAACATGCTGTCTATCTTCTGTTATTCCCATTGTTTAAATTGTTCAGGTCTCTCAACATCATGGTGCAACCTGAGGTGCTTATGGGGCTTTCAGCAGCTGCCATTAAGTGCTTTAAACCCTTTCTCCCTGTCTCGACTACGTTGATCTCATTAGACAATTCTCGCTTTCATTCTCTTTGATTTCTTTCTTTTTCTTTTCTTTTTCTGACTTTACATTAGTTTGTATTAGTTTTTATCTTCCTTCTTAAAAATTTTAATGAAAACTTTTATATATATATATATATATATATATATATATATATATATATGTATGTATCTATATGTATATTGTGTGTGTGTGTGTGTGTGTGTGTGTATAGAGAGAGAGAGAGAGAGAGAGAGAGAGAGAGTTTTTTTTGCTTTGAGCCCCAGAAGGGAAACAGTAGCAAACTCACAGAGCTTCATAATGGCTTTCAGATTTGGGATTTATGTATTGCGACCCTGGGCTCACAGAGCTGAATGTATAAAACTGAACCTCCTCCTCCTCCTCCTCCTCCTCCTCCTCCTCCTCCTCCTCACCACAATCAGACACTATATATTATGCTGTATCTTCATGGTTGTTTGGATATATTATATTCATGACATCTGAGAGTTGCTGTTTGAGGAGCTGAATATAGCTCTGAGCACACAAAGGATGCAAATCCGGCTAATTGACAAAAAGAAAAAATTCAGTCTGTCAGCTATTTCTTTAGTTTTAATGGTACCTTAGTCAGTCACTTTAATCATAAGGTAGACCTTGCCTCACCCTGCTCCCAACTTGATAGCACTTTACTCTCTATAAGAAATCAAAGCACTTCACAAAAGCACTCTAGCATAATATAATCCACCTTCCTTCTCACCATGGAATGGCAATATAACTGGTGATGAAAGGGAAATAGTGATTTAGTCTTTACCACAGTTTCAACCAGAGAAATGAGAATAATAAATCACACCATTTGCATCCATTATAGATTGAGTTGTGTGACAAAATTATGCCCAGATTAAGCAATCTGCTGATCCTGCCAGTCTGATTCAGGAACAAATAATTATGTATTTTAACTTTTAGACAGGTTCAGGAAAATAACTAGCTCTCCTATATCATATCTTTACTCATAATATTCCTTCATTGGTCAGGTTGTTGTGTTTTATCAATGCAGGGGAATAGGGAAGTGACACCCCTGTTAGCTGAGGCCAATGGGATGGATCGATTAAGAAGTTCCGACTGGTATAAAGCTTGTCTTTAGGCAGTCAACCAACTTAATTAGGTGCTAAACTAGGCATAAACATGTTTTTATATTTAAGTTGCACATTTAAAAAAAATGGAAAAAGCAGTTGTAGGGGAGCAATTAATAGTCACATGATTTGAAGAACAGGGGATACGGAAATTTAATCCTTCTCTCATTAGTGATGAAAATCAGTCCTCTGAAGTTGCTATTAGCAGAGGTAGACTTGGAAGAGATGTTCATGTCAGAGGAAGAGCAGGGAAGGAATGGTTACATTATCCAGGTCCATTTGGTTTTCCTATTCAGAAAAACTTTCAAAGGACAAAGAAAACATCACACTGGGCTATTTCTCATGTGGCAATTCTGCTACTCCTGGATCAGCTCTGCACCCATGTGATCATATGTTGTCTGCATCAATGTGCCTATATGCTGCCTGCACTGGATGTAGACCCAATGATCTGGCTTGAGAAGACATTGCAAAGATGGTTCTGCAGCCTGCATGCCAGAGCTTCAGAGTGGACAATGTCCTGTTGAAGTCAAGAACTCTTGAAATGCCCCGCCTCCTTCGTCTTGAAGTTAGAGCACCACAGTATCTACTATTCCTTTAAAAAGGAGTCGAGCGATGGATTTGAAGCCTCCCCTCACAGTGAATTGCTGTGTTGTTTTGAAATTGCTGAGGAAACCAGTGCAAAAGGAACTGGGGATGAGGGCAAGGGACAGGACGCTGGTTGGCTGGTGATTTTTGTGCTCCACCACTGGAGAGTTGGAGGGAGAGCTAGTCAGCTTATCTGGAAATTTCCTCTGGAGGTCAGTGGTGAGGACATTTGTGAGATGCTTTGAAAATGTTTTATTATGTTTGATAGCAAAAATGGTGACTGAAAACACCCACTGTTTTCTCTGGTCTGATTGATCACACTTATATTCTCTTTTTCCTTAAGAAGCCAAGAGCAGTGGGCATGATTCTTCTTACTCACCTGGACTCAGAGTATGACTAGTTAGCCACATGTAAACCAAATATATTATGGTTAATATTTCTGCTTATAAAGCTGAAATAAATGAAGACAAGGGAGCTATTTGGGGGTAATAAATAGAATTTTTGATTGATTGATTGATTGATTGATTGATTAGGTGTCATCAAGTCATTGTTGACTCTTAGTGACCACATAGGTAGATTTTCTCCAGGATGATCTGTTCCTAACCTAGTCTTTCAGATCTTCCAATGGTGAACTTGTCACCACTATAACTGACTCTCTCCACCTTGCTGCTGGTCATCCTCTTCTTCTCTTTCTTTCCAGCTTTCCCAGCATTAGAGCCTTTTCCAGAGAGCTAAGGCATATAATGTGCATAAGGTGTCCAAAGTAGGATAATTTGAGCCTGGTCATTTGTGCCTCTAGGGAGAACTCTGGGTTGATTTGTTCAGTGATCCATCAGTTTGTTTTCTTGGCTGTCCACGGTATTCTCAGGAGTCTTCTCCAGTACCAAAGTTCAAAGGTGTCAATACTGTTCCTATCCTGCTTCTTCAAAGTCCAATTTTTGCTTCCATAGAGTGTCACAGGGAATGCCAGGGCTTGTACTATTCTGATCTTTTGATAGATTAATAATGAAATTAGCTCAGAGACAGTGGAGGTCATAAGACCTAAATTCAGAATGTTGATTACTTCTTCTTTGGTGAATATCTCTAAATAATCTGATGCTTCAACAATCTGTTACTATGAAATGAAGTCCAAATAGCCTTTTGAAGTTCATTATTATTTGCAAGTACATAAAAACTAAGGTTGGGTGTGTACATCATGCTAAGCCAAAATGTGGTTTACTTGTTTGTGGCTTATTAAAGTGGTGAATTTAGTGAATGCATGGCTTAATGAGTGAATCCACTCATAATGATTTATGAACTATATGGTTTACTGTATTGATGAAACAGCCAATTATGCTTTATTCATTAAATCATGGTCAAGCAGCCCATGTAGGCAAGGAAGTGAGCACCATTTAGCTTGTTTGGTGGGAGAATGGTAAGTGAATTTGTGAATTTGTCATGGTGGTAATCATGACGATAATGATAATGCTATTATTTTACAAAGCATTTTAAAGTTTCCTTATGGTGCTATAAAAAAGAAGACTGTAAATGCTTAATGTAAGGGAAACAAGGCAGTAAGAAAGCTGTATAAAACAGAGAAATAAAGTAAGAAGGGTTCAGTGTGAACAAAGTAGGTATTAGTATCAATAACAAGTTACCTGCATACATGTTTAGCTTGTCACTTAATAAGGCTACCATTAGTCTATCTGAAAAATGTTAACAACATGACAGGTAATGATTATGAATCTTAATTGCAACAATAATGCATTTAATAAAGAAGACCATTTTGCTTTACCCTATGCTCATTTTACTGACAGTGACAGAGAAGTTGGTGAACATCTATATTGTCAGTTGTAGATTTCTGGAAAGATCCTTTACTGCTTCTTTGATCTGTGTTTATTGTCTCTAATATTATGGATATATCCCAGAAAGATCAACAAGTGAATAGAAACACACACACACATACACACAAAAGTGCAATGTGGAAAAAATGTGAAGCTTTTGAACAAATGCTAGAAGGTATTTTTTAAAAAATCAGTGAATGTATTTTCGGATATACAAATCCATATTAAAAGTGGAAAGTGTATTTCAGATCTGGCCCTAAGATACCAAAAAACAGTATCTTCAGTTTAAAGAAAGTATGAATAAGAGGTTCAAACTGAGCATTATCTTTAACTTGATCAAGGACAGAAATGTAAATTTTTGCTGAAGGTGAGAATTCATATCAACAAACACTCACAGTGAGAAAAGCATTCAGGAGATAAATAGAATTTATCTGACAGTGCAAGTTCCAACTGAAATCTAAAATGATGCAGCGAACAATGTTAAACAAGATTTTTGTGACTCCTGTTGCCTTTATAATCTGCCTAGTCTTTTGAAAATGTCTCCTATATAAATGTTTAGCCCAGCTGTCTAGCAAGATTAAGAGCTTTCTGCCATGTTCCTCTGACAGACCCAGAGAGGCTCTTCACAGAGCAAACTTCATGGGTTGCCATGAAATTGTGGAAGCAACTGAGCCACTCCCCAACAACCAGTGAGAACATGCTTTTGCGATTACTTTAAAGAGTGCAAACAAGAAGCAGGAGTCTCTGAGCTCAGCTTTCAGGTTTCCTCTGCTGAATTCCATGGCCTTGAAGTCCAGTGCTTCTGGAGTCTACTAGGTTGGGGGAAAGCAGAATCATGTTGTCACAATTCTGTGGCTGTGAGAGTCAGTGCGAGAGGGGTTAAAAACGTACTCTCATCGCCAGAACAACGAGGAGGAGATAAGAGAATGACACTGGCCCCTCCCTAAAGAATGCAAGGGAGGTTGGGAGGGTGACCCTGGAAATTGCTCTCACTCTGAGAAGATTTCTGTAACGGGACTGAAGCCAATAAACCTTGCTGGATTGAATCTGTACTGTCTCCTGGAGTTTCCTGGGCTAATCCTGACAGTGGCCCTGTTAACAAACCATCGTATTGTAAATTTTGGGGGTTTGCATTTTAATATTCAGAAGAGTGAGTTCTTAGAGCATTGGTTCTTATCATACATGGAGCTAGTTTACACATTCAGTAAAATTGAATGTTGAGCCATTTTTATGGCAATATGTCAGAATAGAATTAAATGGCAAGCTACTTGTATATATGCCCCCACACTTTTTTAATCCGTTCAGTCGTTCCACTTCTTGGAGACTGCCTGGACTGCCTGCAGTTTTCTTGGCCAAGTTTTTCAGAAGTGGTTTGCCATTGCCTCCTTCCTAGGGCTGAGAGGTTGTGACTGGCCCAAGGTCATCCAGCTGGCTTCGTGCCTAAGCGGGACTCGAACTCACGGTGTCCCGGTTTCTAGCCTGATGCCTTAACCACTACACCAAACTGGCTCTCATATGGCCCTTGGGTAATTTAATTAAACCATTCTAATGGCAGCTGATATAAAGTTGTTGAAAGAGGTTTGGAATAGTTCTGTGTTCAAGTCTACTCAGCAGTGAAGCTCTTTGAAGGACCTTAGCCTTTCATTTTCTCTTTTTCTAACAGGATGGCTGTGAGGATAAAATGGTGATGGGATGTATGATACTTTGAGTCCCTTAGAAGAAGGGTGGTATAGAAATTTCATAGATAAATAAATAACAACATTCTTATACAAGATTTACTACAGAGCATCTAGCTATTTCATTCATTTAAGGGATGACTTAAGTAGATTGCTCCAAGTTTGAGTTCAGTGTGATGGGCTAGAATGACAGTATTGGAAGAGACCCTGAAAATCTCCTAATCCATTGCTTTTCAGGAGCGGAATTTTCCTGGCTCCTGTTTGAAACTCCCAGGAGATGAGAATCAAGATTTTCCAATGCTATTACAAAAAAACCCTTTCTTCATAACAGGTTAGCGTCTGCTTTGCTGCAGTTGAAGTTCATTTTTTTCTGTCTTGGTCATAATGCTCTCAATGAAACTGACTAAACAGTCTCTTCTTTCTTTATAAAAACATTAATTGGAAAATCTATCATGATTTCCTGTAATGTCCTCCCCTTCCTGATCTTAAACTAATTATATAACTCAGGTGTCAGACATTCCCAGACCCTTATTTGACCATTCATTGCAAAGCACTTAATTCTTAGAACATCTTTCTTATTTCTGGAAGCCATAGGGGGTCTAAAGTATGTATATAAAGTAAGGTATGTATATAAAGTGTGTGTGTGTGTATATATATATATATATATATATATAGAGAGAGAGAGAGAGAGAGAGAGAGAGAGAGAGTAGAGGATGAGGATGAGGATGAGGATGAGATTTTCTTCTTTTCCACCTTTTTTGAAGGAGTGTGTGTGTTTTTTTAATAAGTTGTAGAAAGCCTATGTGAAGGTTTAAAGGCTTTGCATCTCAACTTCATGTACATCGGACTGGGTAGTTGAAAAAAAGATTTTGGAAGAAGGCAGTCGCAAAACATTTCTGAACTGTGACCAAGAAAACTATAAACATTCAGGCACCCTCAAGCTTGACTCAAGGGTGTCTTGGCCTTTAGAGGCAGATCAGAGCTTCTCATTTCATAGTCCATAACAAGGAAATTTGGTTAATATATTGTAGAACTGTTTTATCAATATGTTATTTGAATTGGAAAGTGGGCTATAACTCTCTGTCCATACAAGGAGTTGATGTCTCTTTCTTTGACTCAATGCATATTTTCAAACATCAAGAACATGTCTATTTTCCAGTTGCTTTTATACTTATTGTCTGTAGGTAATGTTGCTGAAAGTGTAACTCACCTTGCATTGTGAAAAAAAAGAGGTTTATTCTGAACGCTGAAATGATGCAATAATTGTAAAAATCTGCCCCAACTTACAGTATTAGACCCAGTTATTCTGGTTTCATCTCATAGTGTGTTTTGTAACTGGAGCAGATACCCAACTACAAAATATATGGGTACCCTGTCAAGTATGAGTAGCATAGTTGTATTTCAAATACATTGCTGCCTCTCCAAAACTGAAATGGGAATGGCTAATCATTTTATAGTTGTAATCAGTAACTGCAACTTCCAATTTGCACTTATTTCATACCTGGTTGTAACTAGACCGGTCTATATAATTTCTTGGGGGTAACCTTCAGTTTTGTATACAGTAACTTGATTCACATATCGTGCTAATCCATAATATACTTTGCTTGATTTTGGCACAGGATATTATGTAAACCCAGTCATTGTGATTTGTAAGCAGTGGTTTATAGTTAGGCGTAATTCATGAACCAAGGGATTTATTTAACAAACCATGACTAAAACAAACTATGTCTTAGTGCAATATGTGAATTCAGCCAACCTGTTTTTAGAACTAGTTTTCCAGATTTGAATTTGAAGGGGGAGCAGCATAAGGTGAAAAAAGCCATAAGAACATCAACAGTAGCCTAGTGCAGACCATGTAAAAGATTATGGAACATCTGTTTGTGCAAATCTTTTATGGCTTCTGCATTACTCTGAATACATATGGACCAATAATTCTTAATTTCATGCAGGGAAACTCAGCAAAAACACAGAGATGTGTTTGAACGCTTGGGAGTCAAGTACATTTGTGAAAGAACGCTGGCCCAGTGTCAGTGGCATTTCTGGGGTTAATGTCTCCCAAATACTATTTCCAATAAATTACTGTTCCTGTACACTATTCACACTCAATTTCATTCTTTCAAGGTTTCAGTAATAGAATCAGCCAGGCAATTGCTGCGCTGAAGTTTCCTTTGAATCTGAAATTGTATAATTGAACTATTGAACTGATGTCCACCTCTCAGTTTCTTGCTGGTCAGAATCCAGGAGAGTTGTTTTGATGAGTTTTATTTTGTAAAGCTTTCCCTGCTACCTCTTTAATTTTATGTGCTGATCTGTATTATTTCTGTTCTCTTCCTGTGCAGAAATACTTTAGAACCACAAAGGAGCCGGTTTCCTTTGAGGATGGCATTTCTCATTTACAGAGCTGCTTTCACTGAAACTTTTCTAAAGGCTTGATATTACTAGCAAATCTCACATCATCACCTCTTTGTAGCTACAGTTTCTTGTGAGGTGATGGCAAGGAAGAAGCTTTAATTTTCCTCTGTGTCTTTATTGTGCCTCCACTAAGCAAAGAGAAGGGTGTGGGATGGATTAAGAATATGAATTATAAAGTTTGTGATTTTGCAGTTGGGATATTCCATCTTACGTTAACTACTGCACGTCAATGAGAAGTCATAACTCAGGTGGCATTGTGTTCTTGGCAAATCAAGCTGAACCATTCTGTCAAGAACTTATTCAACCCATCTGCTTTTATCATGTCAATGTTTATTTGAGGACAATATCGCTCAGATTCATGTATATTTGATTACCTGTATATCCATATCTATAGTGGTACTTATGTAGGTCCATTAGAACAACCATTTACAGTGATGGTAGAATTGTAAGGGCCAAAACCAAAATGCTGGTTTCTCTGGCTTCTGCCTGACAGGTTGCTGAGACTTCAGCCCCAGCACCTTTCAGGGAATAGCCAGGGAGGCTAGGAACCAACAAATTTATTCCCTTTTTTCCTATACTTCTAATAGCTAAGTTGGTTACAGTTAGTATGTATGTTGGAAACCTCCAGGAAACATAGGATTATCAGCTAGACTGGGAAGTCAAGAAAAGTCAATAGGAGTTGAACTTGGCTCAAGGAAGACTTTACCTCAATAAAGGTACTACAGAAACACAATTATATCTCTATATCTGCCTCAAACTGTCTCCTTAGAAGGAATGTGAGCTATAAACAGCTGAACTTTAGATGTTTAGCCTTCAAAAAGTAGGAACCACATACCTTTCTTTTACTGAAACTTTTCAAGTCTCGCAAACTGATAGGAGAAGTTTTGGCTGGACCTGAACAACCCATGAGGGTAAAATTTAGTTGCCTAGTTTATGGTTCAGGGTATTTTGTGAACTCAATCACTGTGGCTATTTTATGATTCAGTGGGTTATGTGAATCTGGGCAATTAGGTTAATTCTATAAACCATGATTCAGGCCATTGTGTTATGTTGGGCAAACATAAGCCTCAGAGTGACAAATTGCTCTTTTCTAATCTGGGTTATGAAAGCTCTAAAACATGGTGTCACCCATGCCCTTGATGCAGACAGCTATAGGGGTCCTTGACTCTGTCCTTCCCAGTTTTCAGCCTCTTCTCAAAATTGCAGACATCACTGGTGTTCTAGCAAGGCCTAGTTGTTCATTTAGTGCCAAAACCAAAATGCTGGTTTCTCTGGCTTCTGCCTGACAGGTTGCTGAGACTTCAGCCCCAGCGCCTTTCAGGGAATAGCCAGGGAGGCTAGGAACCAACAAATCAGGAAGAACAAAAAAGCATCTCAGCTGCATTGAGACTGCTGAAGGGGAGACACAGGAGAATAGGTCTTTATGTATGCCCCATGCATATGTATATCAATGTGTGTGTATGAGTGTGAACACATAAATATGGGTGTACCAATTTAGCCAAAAAGCATACTTGTTCACCTGGTTAGGACTGTAGAGTCTCAGACCTCACTTCATTTGCTGCTGGTTTTTCTTAGAAGCTAGTTGCTGATGTAATCATAACCTAGGCTGATTAATGTTTGACTGTTTTATTAGTATCATGACACACACACTTTTAATAGGGCAAGTTTTTCTAGCATGGAGATAATAAAATAATGTGAAAAGTTTCATCTCCTGAAACAGCAAGCCAGGTTTCTATTTCAGTCACAGTAGCAGAGCCAAGAGAAAAAGAAATCATTGAAAAATTACGTGAAGAATTCTAACCTGATTCACTACAAACTTTTTTTTTTTTTTGGAAGGGGGGGTAACAATTGATACTGCTGTTTGATTTTCCATGGATGTCTATTTTTATTTGTTTCTTCATTGCTCTCCATGCCAATTCTTTCTTACAGGGCAAAGGCTTGCAGATGCCACTCTATGGCAGGCAGGAGCAAACAACATTTTAAAAAAAATGCTTAAAAACATGTAATCTATTTATTTATTTATTTGCATTTTTAAAAGGATAGCCAAGGGCCACAGAAAGTGCATAATCCCTAAACTAGAAAACTGTGCTGCTGTCACTCAATCCATCACTCTGGGCGTTGCAGAAAAGGGGCTGGAGGATCCATGTAGCACATGAGTTGTCCACCCCTGCTGTACAGGATTGGTGCTGCAATTTATATCTTGAAATAGTTCCTCATTCATTCATTCATTCATTCATTCATTCATTCATTCATTCATTCCTTATTAATATATCCTGCTTTTCTTGGGAACTCAAGGCAACATATCTGAAGATTTCCTTTATTTTATCCCTCTACCAGCAGCAATAACCCTGTGAGTTGGTTTGGCTTAAAGAGTGCCTGGCCCAAAGTCATCCAGTGAGTTTCTATGGATGAGGGTAGACTTGAATCTGTGTTTTCCTGATCCTAACCCAATACCTTAACCACTACACCACACTGGCAAAAACCCTGTTTAATGTGTTTTCCTGAACCTTTTGAAGGCTCAAGCTGAAAAGAGCCAAGGCAACCAAGGCTAATTTCACCCCATAAGCCCCTATGAACATCACCCTGCCTTCTTAGGTATCTGAATTCACTGGGTCAAGTGGCAAGTTCTGAAGACAAGTTCTAGATGCACTCATTAGAACTCACTTCATGATAGTAGAACCCAGATACTCAGAGAACCTTAGCAGTGTCAAGGATCTGGGAAGACTATACACCCCGAACTATAGGAGGCAAGTTCAACATATGTAGCCTATCCCCAGTTTGAGTGCTCAGGCATTCGTTAAAGCTACAATAATGGAGTGATCTGAGTTCTGGAATCCGCACAGCTTCAGAGTGTCGTTGAAGTACTCAGATTTCACAGGCTCTGCTTTCTGCTGTGCCATGACGGAAGGAAGTGGTGTTGAAGTACTCTGCCCTCATAGTGGGAGTACTTTAAACTGGAGCATGTTGTTCCAGCAAGGATTGAGGCTCCTGGCTTTCCTCGATCTCCTGGGGCACTTGGGTACACATGTATTATTGACATAAGGATGAGTACGTCCAGATAGTTCCAACTATTGCTGGCCTTTTCTTCCATGCCTTAAGGCTACTACTCTGTGTCTGCTCATTCCACACATAGAAGCAGAGGAAGAGTGTCCAGCATCATCGCTCTGAAGCAGCAGCAGCGCATAGCACTCTTTACAAAGCTATTAAATGTAACACCAAATGATCAGGGGCTGGTTCAAAATGTTAAATTCCTCTCTGCAGTCATTTGCAGGCCAGGGACATGACATGAACAGCAGCAAAGCTGTACGTCAGGAAGCCACTTTGAGATCCTTGAAATGGTTTCTGTTTATAGGATTGCATGGATTGTTTGAGAAGGTGAAGTGACCCTAAATCTAAGAAGGATACAAAATGCAAGCTCCTTCAGTGTCCAATTTCAATTCTAACTAGTTTATACAATTAATTTCAGGGAGAACAGAAATCACTTGGGCCGCTTCTCAAAGAAAGCTCAGGAATGTCATGATTATTAAAATTTCCTAGAATGGTTTCAGGGAATAGTCCTCTACATCAAACTCATAATCTTTCTGGCATTCTAACTATCAAAGGGCAAAGTGGCAAGTTAACTGTCTGGTCTGGGAATTTCCATTGGAAGCCCTTGTCTCCATACTTCTGTACTTGTATGAATAAATGCTTGAGAAAAATCTGGGTCAGTAGTGTCTGAAGTGCTTTTCACTTGAATCTTTAATTGACTAAACTTTAAACAAGCTCCTTTGTGAACCTGAGTAGGCTGTGTTAACAGTAATTTCGTTTGAAGAAAATGTCAGGTATTGGGCTTTCAAGAGGAAAGCCATAATACATCTTGAACTTTATCTGTATCCTGTTTTTTCAAATTCACATTTGTTTTCTGATCTCCAAAATGTCAAAGTTTATTGGAGCTACTACTTCTTTTTGTACTGTGGGTAGTTAAGAACTTATTTGTATAATGATTATCTTATCCATCCATCTCTTACCTCCCACATTTTAGAGACTGTTCATGTTTGGGAATAACATATGTCACTAATACCCAACTCCTCTACCCACATTTTATGTCTAATATGGCACCTCAGTAATTACCAGTAGATTGAAATTTAACTGTTAGAGAGATCTGAATGTATCTTTTAAAATATCATGAGTAGCTGAAAAGGACTACCTGTATCCTTTTCCTCAGTTGGTTCTGTAAATAAAAGCGAAAAGACGCTTCACTGGAAAGGAGCTGACGTCTTTAGAGACACAAATTTTAGCACTCTATTCTTCTCGAGAAAGTCCAGAATGCTAGAGAGAGAGAGAGAGAGAGAGACAGTGAGTCTTCTGAATATATTTTGGGCCACATTAAAGTTTTTGGGGAGTAGCTCAAAATGGATTCTTTAAACCAGTCAAATGTTTAATGCACTTATTAATTTGTTTTAATAGGGAGCCATTGCGTTGCTGAATTTTAGCACTCTGATCTTGGAGGGTGTGAGAAATGAGTCTGGGGATTGTTTTACACTCCAGGCTACATCTGTTCACTTCTGTTTAGAATATTTCTGTTAAGTGCAAGATAGAGGCTTGACGATACAGGAATCTTGTTTACGCCTACAGGCATTTTCACACTGCCAGATTGCCACAGCACAAGTACAGCCCACCAAGTACTTGTGGAGGGCAGGGATGAACCTCACCGTCGTCTATCACCCCAAGCCCACTGTAAATGCAACCTCCACCAGCCTTTTCCTGTTTCGCATGTACAGAATGCCACCACTGGTGCCTGGGTGATGTACTTGATCAGAGTCATATTATACCCCTGACTGATGCTTCGTACTGGCTGCCTCTTCCCTTTGATGTGTACATCAAGGTCCTGTTAACATGCTTCCCACCGAACCTGCCCATTGTGTTAATTGAAGGGGAACCTGCCCATGGTTCTGCCAATGAGCAATGTCTGGATACTATGGTGCCTTTGCTGTGGGCTCTACAGCATCTCTACAGCATCTTCAGTAATAAAATTCTCTAAACTGCTGAGCGTATCCAGGCCTTTGGTTCCCTTTAGTCCTATAGCTCTTGCAAAGGGTTTTATTTTACTGCATTTCCTGTTGTTGGTGTTTTATCTTTGTTGCTATAAACAGCGGTGATCACCAGATGAAGAGTGTTGTACACATTTATTTTATTTATTATTTATTAAACAGATGTATGTAGCTGCCCATCTACCAAGAGGAACTCCGGGCAGCAAACAAAATAAAAAAGCCCAACGCAATAAAATGATCACTTAAAGCAATGAACAACATTGAGGCTCCAATAAAGCTTCCATCTACAAATGCTATAATAAAGACTTAAAGGAAGGAAGACAACCTCATCTGGAAGAACTATTTTAATGTTAAACATTCAGAAAATGCTTATGCAGCAGGAGTGGGTGTCTTGATAGAAGACATTCTTGATAACCAATGAGTGAGTAACTGTTTGAGTCTATATAGCACCAGTCATTAATGGACTGGAATTGTTCTCATTCTGTTCGGATGTTCTATGCTTCCTTTTCTGAAACTCTGAAGACCTCAGAAGTCCAGCTTTTCCTCCAAGTAAAATGAAGCTGTTGAAGTCTGAGGGAACATTTCAACCCCACATATGAAGACCATCAAAAGCTGCTTCTGTGTAGCAGAATTTGACCAGCATAGTATATCTCTGAAACAAGGATTTTCTACATGGCAGGCCACAGTGTTTGGTAAGAGGCTTTACAAATATTATAGCCCACTCTGGAGCTGCCGGCTGAGGGCTGTAACATTCTGAATTGCCTTTTAAAGTCCTTGTTTTAACAACACTTTTTATAAGCTCCTTGATTTAGCATATGCATTACAAACCTGGAAGGAACAATCTGGACAATGCCTCATTGATGGAATTCCTGTCATTTCTACTTCAGTGTGTTTGTTAAGCCTGGATGTCTGTCAGTATATTACTTTGGCATAATATAGATCTGTATCTACTCTGCTTAAAAAAAAAAAAATCTGAAACCATCCAGCAGACATCACAACTCTCCAAGTTTATCAGTTTTCTGACTGAAATAATTGTTTCATGCTTTTCTTCTTCAGATCTGGCAAGTATAATAAAACAGTTCTTCAAATTTATATGCTGGACAGGCAGAGAATTGCTTTATCTATTGCCTCAGTTAAATTCCTCTGGTTCCCACCACAGTTCATCAGATGATATATTAAATACTGGGTTTATTAAAACCATTGGCTTAAAAGGTAACAGTCTGAGATGTTTTTAAAATTAAAGAATTAATATACCCAGCATTTTGGAACCTTCCTCATTTTAACAAGACCATTGCCAGGTAAATCTTGCAGTAATTTTTGTTGTTGTTCAGTTGTTAAGTTGTGTCTGACTCTTTGTGACTCCATGAACCATATCACACCAGGCCTTCCTGTCCTTCACTGTCTCCCTGAGTTTGCTCAATTTCATGCTCATTGCTTCAGTGATGCTATCTAGCCATCTCATCCTCTGCCGTCCTCTTCTCCTTTTGCCTTCCATCTTTCCCAGCATCAGGGTCTTTTCCAAAGAGTCCTCTCTTCACATTAGATGGCGAAAGTATCTGAGCTTGAGCTTCAGTATCAGTCCTTCCAATGAGCAGTCAGAGTTGATTTCCTTTAGGATTGACTGGTTTGACCTTCTAGCAGTCCAAGGGGCTCCTAAGAGTCTTCTCCAGCACCACAATTCAAAGGCATCAATTCTTTGGTGCTCAGCCTTCCTTATCCAGCTGTCACATCCATACATTGCTACTGGAAAAACCGTAGCTTTGATTATGTGGATCTTTGATGGCAAGGTGATGTCTCTGCTTTTTAATATGCTGTCTAGGTTTGCCATAGCTTTCCTCCCAAGGAGCAAATGTCTTTTGATTTCATGGCTGCAGTCTCCATCTGCAGTGATCTTGGAGCCCAAATAAATAAAGTCTGCTACTGCTTCTATTCCTACCCCTTCTATTTGCCAGGAATTGATGGGTCCAGATGCTGTGATCTTAGTTTTTTTAATGTTGCGTTTCAAGCCAGCTTTTGCACTCTCCTCTTTCACCCTCATCAAGAGGCTCTTTAGTTTTTCTTCACTTTCTGCCATTAGGGTGGTATTGTCTGCATATCTGAGGTTGTTGATATTTCTCCCTGCAATCTTAATTCCAGCTTGTGATTCTTCCAGCCTGGCATTTCTCATGATGTACTCTGCATGTAAGTTAAATAAGCAGGGTGGCAATATACAGCCTTGTCGTACTCCTTTCCCTATTTTGAACCAGTCGGTTGTTCCATGACCAGTTCTAACTGTTGCTTCTTGGCCCGCATACAGATTTCTCAGGAGACAGGTAAGGTGGCCTGGTACCCCCATCTCTTTAAGAATTTGCCACAGTTTGTTGTGATCCACACAATTGAAGGTTTTTGCATAGTCAATGAAGCAGAAGTAGATGCTTTTCTGGAACTCTCATGCTTTCTCCATGATCCAGTGAATGTTGGCAATTTGATCTCTAGTTCCTCTGCCTCTTCGAAACCCAGCTTGTACATCTAGTAGTTCTTGGTTCACATACTGCTGAAACCTAGCTTGTAGGATTTTGAGCATAACCTTGCTAGCATGTGAAATGAGCGCAATTGTGTGGTAGTTTGAGCATTCTTTGGCATTGCCCTTCTTTGGAATTGAAATGTAAACTGACCTTTTTCAATCCCGTGGCCACTGTTGAGTTTCCAAATTTGTTGACATATTGAGTGCAGCCCTTTAACAGCATCATCTTTTAGTATTTTAAATAGCTTAGCTGGAATACTGTCATCTCCGCTAGCTTTGTTGTTAGTAATGCTTCCTAAGGCCCACTTGACTTCGCTCTCTAGGATGTCCAGCTCAGGGTCAGTGACTGCTATGACCAACTTGTTCTCTTGACAAAACTCTATTAGCCTTTGCCCTGCTTCATTTTGTACTCCAAGGCCAACTTGCCAGTTATTCCAAGTATTTCTTGACTTCCTACTTTAGCATTCTAATCCCCTATGATGAAAAGGACATCTTTTTTTGGTGCTAGTTCTAGAAGGTGTTGTAGGTCTTCATAGAACTGGTCAACTTCAGCCTCTTCGGTATCAGTGGTTGGGGCATGGACTTGGATTACTGTGATGTTGAATGGTTTGCCTTGGATTCGCACTGAGATCATTCTGTTGTTTTTGAGGTTGTATCCCATTACTGCCTTTCCCACTCTCTTATTGACTATGAGGGCTACTCCATTTCTTCTAAGGGTTTCTTGCCCATAGTAGTAGATACAATGGTCACCTGAATTAAATTCACCCATTCCCATCCACTTTAATTCGCTGATTCCCAAGATGTCGATGTTCAGACTTGTCATCTCATGTTTGACCATAGATCTTACATTCCAAGTTCCTATGCAATATTGTTCTTTACAGCATCGGACCTTCTTTTCACTTCCAGATACGTCCATGACTGAGCATCCTTCAGTTTTGGCCCAGCCACTTCACTCTTTCTGGAGCTACTTGGAATTGCCCTCTGCTCTTCCCCAGTAGCATATTGGACACCTTCCGACCTGAGAGGCTCATCTTCCGGCATCATATGTTTTAGCCTTTTGATATTGGGGTTTTCTTGGCAAGGATACTGGAGTGGGTTGCCATTTCCTTCTTCAGTGGATCACGTTATATCAGAACTCTCTGCCATGACCTGTCCATCTTCAGTGGCCCTGCATGGCATAGCTCATGGCTTCATTGAGTTATGCAAGCCCCTTCGCCACGACATGGCAGTGATCCATGAAGGGGCTTGCAGCAATACCTAACAGCTACTATTTTGACTATCATTAAATGAGCCAAAATACAATCCAGGCAATGTTAGGAGTTTCAGGACATCAGCGCATGATCGTATTCCTCTGGTTGAGATCAAGGGGACTTAAAAATGATTAACTTTGCTCAGATTACATTCTCAGTAAGTAAGGACTAAAGCCAGGTTGGGAATGGACTGTGCCTTGAACTCTGGATACAGCCAAATCTCAGGCTAGTGCAACTTGTCAACTTTTTTTTTCTTTTCCCAAAGTAAAAGTCCTTTCGCTTCTCCTAAGTGGTTGGTTAAGGAAGAATGAAGTTTCTGCATCATTTGGAACTTGAATCATCTATTCACTGTACCTCTAAAGGTATACATAGAATCAGATGCTGCAAAGATATCACATCTGTTTCATTGCATACCCAAAGAGGTTCTTGCAGGTTATTAAGCAGCCTATCAAACCCTCTTTCTTTCAGGTATAATTTCCTATTTCTGTGAGTTAGGACAGTGGAATCACCATGCTAGTAGTGCCTGATACATACAGGATACATGTAGATACTGTTTTCTTTTTGAGCTGAGACAGCATGGGGGACTTTCTCCTTCCCCAAGCCTTTTGGAGTTTTTCTTTTTTTTAACTTTATAACATAGTGCACCCTAGATTGTAGGTTAGTCTGAAAAAGTAGGGTATTTGTCACACACTTGGCATGGTACACCATGCATGGCTGGTGGATGTTTAGGACACAGGTTGATGAAGCTTTGTATATAGTATTTGGTTGTGTGGTTCTCCATCATGCAGAGATGATCTTCATAATGGATTACTTGTGAAATAGTCTGTATTCTACCCCAGACTTTGCAGTATAATGATCAGCAATTACATGGGCAGACCCTTGCACACTTCCTTGAGAACGAGTTTCAGTGAACTCCATGGAACCTATTTTTGAGTTGACACATGTATAGCATTGCATTGTTAGCATTTGTTCATCCAACAATTGTTTGGCTTTTCTGCAGGATAAAAAGTCTGTCCCTGTTCTGTTTATATAGTTCTTGACACAATGAGGTTCTGATCTTTGGCCTTTTTGTTGCTGAAATACTAATAATAATCATGATATGTCTTTTTAAAACCTGTATTTATGGTAGGAGGGAAGCTATTCAGTCTGGTAGACTAACAAAGGAAACAACCTTTTCAAAATCTTAGGAAATTAATTATTGCCTTCAGTTTTATTGAACTAGAGGGCTGTTTTACAGCATGCTGTTATAAACAGCTGTGTGTACTTTTTATGCATATATGAAGTTTTCCTGCTACTTACTAATCTTTCTTAATACAAGCATAGTCACAAGTGCAGGAAATTGTAGAAGCCTAATTTAAAATTTTAGATATATTCTTATATAAAATAAAGGCATTAAGAAAGGAGATCACCATGAAAAAAAGTTTCTGAAATAACTGTACAGTCCTAGACATGCCTTCTGGTAAATTTAACAGGTCTTGTTCCTTACTAGCGGTACTTCACACCAAAGGGCAGGGAACTTATGACCCTCCAGATGTTGCTGATCTACAACTCTCAACATCCTCATCTTTAACTGTCTTTGTTGAGGCTGCTGGGAATTGTAGTTCAGAACAATCCTAGTAGGATGGGGGCAGTAAAGTGGCAGATCCTATATCATCCTCAAAGCTCACCAGTTTGTGCTAGATAAGGTTGAGATATCCAGTCCTGCATAGTTCTTCCCTCTTTATTCCTTATGGGATTCAGGCTAGTGAATTTCAAATCTTGTGGTTTCTCAGCTGAAGACAGGAGGTTTTTACATAAGGCTTTTTCCTTCCCCCACTTCCCTGGCCACATCTCCCAACTGCCTTACTTTGGGACTTGTACCATTTTGAGGCATTGCCAATATATTGCTCCATGAGTTCCCCAGACGTATGTGAGAAGTTTCTACAATGTTCCTTCCACACCCTTCCCATGAGTGTACATTGGATCTTCCAAGGAAGCTAGGATTGTGCTGCCCATGACTCCTTCTCCTTCTCCTTCTCCCTTTCTGATTTGAACTGATGTTGTTCAGTCAAGTTTGGTATTAGCAGGCTACTCAAGGTTCTATTCTAGATTCTGGTGTGAGTACAAATGGGGTTACAGTCTAGGAGAAACGTATCACTGGGTTTGTAGAGTAATGAAATATTGGAACTTCCAACATGAATTGGAATTGGAAAATTCCAACTTGTCTGCATTTGGAGATTCTCAGTTGCTTATCACATGAAGACCACTTGAAACATATTAATATGATCAGTAAGGTCACAGTGATCTTACTGAAATGATTCTGTGAATGACTCTTTGGAAGTGATTTTTGAAAATGCTGAATACTGAACTTTGATTCATGTTAATTTAAAAATGTAAATTTAGTTTCCAATTTAAGTTGTCCATTATCTGAAATTCATGAAAATGGTGAATTTTTCAATTTTTCTTGTACATAGCTGCTGGCTTTTCATCATTTCTGGTTAATTTTTATATGAGAGGGAATTCCATATTTCTACTACTGTGAGTGACATACTGTATATCTTGGGAGTTATTCCAACCAAGTAATTCAGAGCATAGGTGGGTAATGTGTAGCCCTTCAAACACTGTGGCATTGCAATTCCCAGTACTGGCCATGCTGATTATGACTGTTGGGACTTGAGGATCATCTGGCCCCACAGAAGTTATTCATCTCTGATTCAACCTTACTTTCGATGGCTTCATAGCCTTTGAGATGGGATCTTAACTTTCACCATCTTTTAATGTACATGCAGAAAGGATTTATAAGTTAAAACTGAAATGTGATCCTGGGGAAATGTAGGAGTTCATTGGAGGCCTTGTTCAGCCTACTTTTATACTGAAGCTTCATATTCATTATTCTTATTGTCGTTGCTTTTAACTAAAGGATCTCATAAAGAAAACAGAATCCTACCATCTACCCATCCACCCACACATCACTTATGATTCCTAGGATACACAGTCAGAACACTGAAGACACAATCTGCCTTTGAAATGAGATATTACCAATAGTTGTTGAGATTTCTTATTGCCTTTATTAGAATTAAATATTTAAAATTTGGCATGCTCATTAGCTTATAATTTCAGCTGACTGGGACCTGGGATATTTCAACAGCATGCTGAAGTTTAGTTCTTAGCTAATTGCATACAAAGCAGCTTGCTCAATGAGTTTCTGTAGTTTAACCCAATGAATATGGGTCTGTCTCTCTAGTTCGTCATGCCACAGTGGGAAAGAAAGCCACAACAGAGGAGGAAGGAGAAAGGCCATCAGTCTTCAATCGATTCCATTTTGTTTGTATCACTCCCAAAACATTAGTTAATTGCAGCTTTCCATTTTTGCAAGTGGGGCTTTTTAGCTTTGGGCAACAACTCTAGCAGGACTCTCTTCATCCTTTCAGAGGTGGCAACAGAAGCTGATAGATGTACTTGAGCATGATGGTGCGCATCCTATGGGCACCTCTCTCCCTTGTGTTTGCCAGGCTGCCTGCCACAACTGACATCTTTTAATAAAAATCATAATAAACGGGAAGCTATTCTGCCTTCAAAGCAAAGCATCAGCTTCTAATATTATCCTTATTTCTCAGATGGCTTTTGAACCACACAAAGGCCTTGCTTCATAGGCATTTTTCGTAAATAAAAAATGGGTGGCTGCAGCCCATGCTTGGAATTCGGCCAGTCCTGTCTTCAAAAGGCAAATGCAACTTGGAAGGAAAGAGATTAGCCCAAAGGGCTTGGGGGGTTGATGGGCAACAACCTTGCCATTTTACCTGTTAGTAAGTTGCTTCTGTTTGCTCACTGCCCTGCAAGAATGACTTAACCCATGCAGGATCCCCTAAAGCAGTGTTTCTTAAAGTATGGTCCTAGGACAACTGGGGGTCCCTCCAGACCCTCTCAGGGGTCTGCAAAATCAAAATGATTTGCCAGCCTATGTTGAAAAATAATACAATATTAAAATCCCATCAAACAATCATGAGAAGCAGTAGTGGCAGTGAATGCAACAATTTAAATTTTTAATATGGTAAATATTGATAAATATAACCCATACAAACACAAGCTCTTTTGGGATCCTCCATAATTTTTAAAATTAGGCCCTGAAAGAAAAAGTTTAAGAAATACTGCCCTAAAATATCTAGAGGGCTTGGGGCAGATTTGATGTGCTTTCCTATCTACCTGGTTCCATGGTCAGGTTAAGGTCTAACAATATGCCTCTTCCTGAAGTGATTACTGAGAAGCCAGGTATTCCATGGCTAAATCCCACAGCGGACAATGTTTTGCGGTAGATGATTATTGTGGGACCCGCTGGGCCTTGGTTACTACTTGCCATCATGAATGGAATAGTTAATGCCCATACAGAGGAAAAGTCATGGAACAAACTTTGTTTGAGAGCTGAAAGAGTTTTACTCCTTTTTTTTTTAGTGAGAACCTAACAACAACAACAACAACAACAGACTCCAAGAAAGTAAAACAAGGAAATAACATGCAATATATCAATCAGCAACTTTTGATACCACCTATCAGTTTGTAAATTCTAAGCTAAGTTTCAGTATAAACCCACACCACTATATGTGTAGTCCTACCTACTTTAGAGCAGAGCTGTGGGGAGGGGTGGGGGACACGGGGACAGAAGAAATTGAGGAAGATGTTAAAATGTTCTGTGTTTGCCCTTCCTCTTTTTGGGTTGGTGTCTTCCTGGGTGAACACATGGCATTTATGTGCGTAAGGGAGTCTACTGCAGACTGTTACACTTGTGTCTGTTATTACTGTGTCTGTTATGTCTGGATGCAGTTATAATTGTGAAAGGCATCTTCAGGGCCTTACATCAGGGGATTTCACCAAAGTGGTTTTCACTTTCTGAACTCTCGGCTTGAGTCATTTTGACGCATCCAGAGCTTCTGTCTGAGTTTGCTCTCTGAGTTTCTTGACTAAGTTAGGATTCTGTCCAATAAAAGTTTGTGATCAGCAATCTGCACAGGCATTGTGAGTGATTAGCAAAGGCAGGCAGCCTCCAGCCTTCCCTTTCCCAGAAAGCTAACTTGCAGGACTGACTTGGCTGTTGCAGCACCCAAATGGCAGATGAATTATCTTTTTGAACATGATCTACTGACACCATACAACTTACGTTTATATCCTGTAGCAGAGGAGAGATGAGCTAATATGGCAGCCAGCCATTTGCCTTTTTAGAGGACCTGAACTGCCAGGCAACATGAATGGTCTCCAGAATTGCAGTAGATCCTCCTTCCCTCCCTCCCTTCCCTATTATTATATTGATCCATATAGCCACCCAGCTTGCAATTGCAACTCTGAGAGGTGAATTTAGGATTAAAATCAGCATCAATATGAGATATAATAGATAATAATACTAACATAAACACAATAATAGCATAGTGGTATCTGTGGATAATCAAATACAATCCATATGACCATAACAAGTCACACTGGTGGGCTCACCCAACCTCTAGACCCAGGTGGAAAGAACATCCAGGTCTTTAAGGAGTTTTGAAATACCAACAGAGTTCAGGCCAAACAAATCTCAGGGGATATAATGTTCCAGAGAAGGCATGCTTCCTGGGTATTACCAGATAGCACTGTTTGATAGATGGGACCTGGACCAGGCTGGGTCTCCTGGGATGGCAGAAACAATTGGAGAAGGATGGTCTGGCAAATAGCCTGGTTCCATGCCATGAAGGGCTTTATAGGTGTTAACCAGTACCTTGAGTTGTACTTGGAAGCCTACTGGGAGTCTGTGCAGCTCACAGACCAGTGGTGTCACATACCGAGGTGGGTCCATAACTTGCAGCTTCTCACTGGTCTTCAAGGGCAGCCCCATGTAGAGTGCAGTAATTCATTTGGGTGGTGACCAAAGCATAAGTGACTGTGAGAAATGCCTCCAAATCCAGGGAAGGGTGCAACTGATGACAAGACGAATCTGTGCAAAGACCTTTCCAGCCACAGCTGCCACCTGTTCCTTGAACAGCAGCCACGAGTCCAGAAGTACCCCCAAATTATGTACTAGTTGTAATTGGGAGAGTTCAACCCCATCAAGAACTAAAGATGGAAAATCCCAGGATCTGGGGCCCTTAAAACTCAGAGCTACTTGGTCTTGCTGGGATTGAGCCAAAGCCTGTTTTTCCTCATCTAGACCCACACAGACTCTATTTCTCACATACACACAGAAATAATCACACATATATAGCCTGAGCCAGCTAAAGGCTCATCATAATCTTACACCAGCCAATTAGAAGGTCCACAATAGTCTGATCCTTCCTGTGATCCTCCAGGCTAGCCTCAGTGACACAGTACTTAAAACTACTATGTTATACTTTCCAGTTAAGCCGCAACCGTATCATAATTTATTTACTTTGGTAGTTCTCCACTGAGGAGAAGGTCAAACGGTTCTGTCTATCAAGAGTTCTCAATAAGCTTACCAAAAGTGCATTTTCCAGATCCAAGCCAATATGCATTCTGAAGCAAATATCCACCTCTCAGGAAACAGATTTGCTCTGAATATTAATTGACTGCAATATCTTATACCACACTTGTGAGGAACATGAATGTGAAGCATTGCAGCCACTCAGCGAGACCTGGGTTTCCAATCTTTCTCAAGTTTGAAAAGAAAACCTGGCACCTGTTAATCATCTTTCTCAAGGGGCAAATGCCATCAATTCTAGAGTTTTATCTAGTTGTTGAAATGGAATGGAGAGTTTTGCAGTTTCTTAAATCCCCCATCTTGCAGGAAAATGCATTTTTATAGCTTCTGCACATTCTCCCAATTCATTTTGACTTCAGGACTCTTCCCTATGGTATGCATACCAAATATTGATTCAGAGAATGCGCTGCGCATATTTTTGGGTCCTACAGTTTTATTTTCTTTCTTGAATCCTCTCTGCTGTGCTATTTCCTTCCTTTTTATTGCAATCCACCATGTTATTGCAATCCACCGTGCACAATTTCCTCTCTTTCTCGTGTACATAAATACTTAGCGTGTGTCAGTACACTGCATGCACATTCTAGTCCATGGGATGTAGGCAACTATAAATTGGCTTGCAAGATAGGACCTAAACAAGAGATCCTAACTTCATGGAATAGTGCTAGCATGTTTAGGTTTTGGATGTGCTTGTGGCATGCTGGCCAAAATACAGTTCATGGAATCATAAAGTGAAAGTGGCTGGGGGAAACCACGTATAAGAGAATGATTGCTGCACGATATGAGGAGAAGATATTGTATAGTGGGTATAATGAAGAGAATGTAGTCAAGGACAGCAAACAATGTTCAAAAGTGGCAGAGAAAACACAGGAAATTTTGATGGAATGAAAACTGTTTTGGAAGTGAGTGAAAAGGGCTAAACAAGGAGCCTCTAGCAGAGTGAATAGAATTTAAATAAAAGAGTTGAAATTGAAGTAAGGGAAAGTGAAAAAAGTATTGAAGAGATTTGTATCGGAATGATTGTGATCATGCTAAAGAGTGGAATTGAAATAAATGCCATAAATGTTAGTGTCCAAGAAAGAACCTGAATGATTTGTAGAACAATAGACTGTATGATGCAACAAGGAATATAGATCTGAACATGTATCAGAAATCAAGGTGGCTCTGTTGGACAAGGAAAATAGAGCAAATGGATGCGAGTTATAAATAAATTACAGCAAATAGATAAATTTGTGAACCTTGATTCCTTGGTATACCAAGGATGGGAAAATGGAGAATTTTTAAGACACGCAAATGCCTGTAGAAAGGAGTGGGGAATGCATAGTCTGTCATGAAAAAATGAAGGCTTATCAAAAGAACTTAAAAATGGCTGTGTCCAAGGGCATGCTTCTGCCCACGTCTGTTACATCGAGATGGTTATAGTAGAAAAAACATAAATATAAGCTGAATACAATGGAATGGGTAATTTAAATGCATGTGTGGTAAAACAGACAGAAAAAGATAGGATCAAGAATGTATGGGTGCTGAATAAATGTGGAATGAATGCAAAAATGAACGACTGGTATGGAAGACTGGGACAAGATGCTCTGACACCCCCACCCCCATCCCAGCTGGTTGTGGTTCCATGAAGGTCATTCACTGACTGCATTGTGCATAATAGACAAACATTCCAAAATCTCGCCCTGCTTTTTGTTCATAACAATTTTG
This sequence comes from Liasis olivaceus, assembly GCA_030867105.1. Lineage (NCBI taxonomy): Eukaryota > Metazoa > Chordata > Lepidosauria > Squamata > Pythonidae > Liasis > Liasis olivaceus. The sequence goes on from CM061349.1 coordinate 190,762,617, forward strand.
AAAACAACAGGTCTTGATTTCACAACCAGAAGGTTTTTTTTAAGGGACTTATTCCCACATGGCTCTCTATTTGCTCTGACTTGGCTCCAAACTGATTTGTGCTTTTACAAGTTACATGCATATCCAATATAGGCTTACTGAATGGAACTGATGCCTAGATAAAGCAGCACTGAGAAATGAATGTATGGTTATTTATTACCTTGCTCAAGGTGAGAGCTTTTCATACTTAATATTGAGGGTAAATATGAATACCTGTTTGCCTGGTGGCAATGTATCCTAACAAGCTTAAAGCCACAGGGAGCGTTAATAATTTGTAGCATCCTGCTATATAATCAGGGGAATTGGCCACACATCTGTACAAGCAGAGATTTGCAAGTCCTTTTAAAAATTCCATCTTCTCCTACCGCCATTCGATTGTTTTAAAGATTACAATTCTATACACTAACAGCAAACTCATTATCTGGGTGTCATTCTGCATGTACCAAAATTGATACCATTCCAAACTATCCTAGAGAGATCAGCATGCTTGTGGGAATCCCAAGCTTTATACATGTACAAAAAAGAAAAGGAAAAGCAAGAACTTGGAGGGGGGAAGTAGGAGGAAACCACCAATTGAATATGCCACAGAATGTTGTATCTGTGGTGGGAAAGAAAATAAAAACAGGGGGAGAGAGTGGAAAGAACACTGTAATTTTGAAGACGTATAATAGGCTGGTGGGATTCTAAATAGGGGCATTCAATGCTGCAATCTTTTGTTGCAAATCATACTCGTGGGCCACTGCTTGCCATTCTTGAGATGGTCTCCCTCCTTGCATGAAGCCTGGGTAAAAAAGTTGAGGAAATTATCCTGGCTTCCTCCCTCCAAGCATTTGAGTGAGGACCTGTGTATCTGTCTCATGCAGGTGATACAGGAGCCTGAAGATCATCTAAAACTGACAGAGTTTGTTGTGGGGAAAATAGACTGGTCACTGCAAGATGGAGTGGTGCAAAGGACTTGTAGATCTTTTCAGCACTGCTGTCTTTAGATGTAGCACAGCAAACCATTCAGATAAATTTGAAACCCGTAGTGGCAGGGTCTCATATGCACAGAGCCTTAGATATTACACTTTGCTGTCTAGTTGATTTTCTTTTTTCAGTTTCCTCTTCTGCTTCCTATCTATATTCCAGCTTCAGCCTTGATCTCTTTTTCTGCTGTGAATTCGTTGTAGTTCAAAACATATCAGCTGTTATTATTTTCCTTGCTTCCTTGTTTGGTGTGTTAGTACTTTTAAAATCTGCTTTGCTTATACACAACAGTATAAGCTATTACTTAGGGAACAATGGGAATGTAATACATAAATAAAATCATTTGTGGTTGTTAACGGGGCTAAGTTGCTCCCATTTGGATTCTGACAGTGTGATAGCAATTATCCCATAAAAAAATGTTCTGCATAAAAGAAAAGCTTCTCTAGCTTCTCAAGGAATGATCCCTGTTAGATCTTTTGTAGAAGTCTTTCCTGTACATTTTGATATCTTACCTGCAACCCTTGCCACACAGCCCATTACAGTACATGAAGTGAGAGCAGCAGCAACATTTAAAAGGGAGTTTACATAATCCCATTTATACTGTATATTGAAAGCATCTCTGAAGAGGTGGGGAGGCAGGCGCTGTGTCCTATAAAGTTAGTACTCAGATCTTTCACAAACGTGGAAGTATAGCCAATGAAGTCTGGGATATGGTGCAAGTAGTGTTTGAGGGATAAACAGGTGGCAAAGCATTTCCCTTTTTTTTTTTTTTAAGTTAAAGAGGAGAGAAGGAAAAGCATAAATGCAATTTGGTTCTATCAACATTCAGGCCAAATTCCTTTTGTAATTTGGGATATGCTTCTCTAAGGAGTTATATGTTGTCATGGGGTTGAATCAATTTCAGGACATTCCAGACAGGAAAAACAATATGATTCCCATTGGCCAATGGTAAAGTGTGATGTAATATACACTGGGGCAAAATGTTCTAATTTCACATATAGGATATGAATATGATGATGAACAGTGACCAAGATAAAGCAATTTGGGGACATTATGGATAGACAATATGAACTCAGTGAATAGCTATTGTTTTTTTAAAAAGGCAGATGATGAAAGTGATTAATCCTTGGTCAGTTTTCCAAGCCTGGTGTCCTTGAGATGTGTGGATTAAGATTCCTTCAACTTGTTACCTGGGAATGTAGTCTGATATATCTGGAAGGAGAGAGATTGGACAAGTTTGCCTTAGGCAAGTCTGTGATGTGATTATGTTTCAAATATGGGCAAACTTACAGAAAATAACAGTCCAGTGTTCAGAGAATTGGAACCTTTTCCATATAAGGGGTAGTCAAATTATTTGACTTTAGAGATGGCATGACAAAGATTTATAGAATCATATGTGGGGTAGAAAAAGTGTACAATATAGATGTTCTACACACAGATGTTTTTCTTCTTCACACATAATAAAACCCTACATGGCATGGGACCAGGTTACCTGTGGGACTGCCTCTCCCTCATGAGTTCATCCTGTCCCACCCAATCACACAGAGAGGGCATGCTCCGGACCCCTTCGGCAAAAGAACTCCGACTAGCGGGGTCCAGAAGACGGGCCTTCTCTGCTGTAGCCCCCACCCTTTGGAATATCTTGCCCCCGGAGGTGAGATTGGCCACCTCACTCCTGGCCTTTCAGAGGGATTTGAAGACCTGGCTCTGCCATCTGGCCTGGGGCGAGGAGGGGGATCATCAAGTGTGGGGTTGGCTTGTCCCTTAGTGGCCTGGCGTTGCTGCCTTGAACCATTGGCCTCCTGGATTTTTTCCCTTTTATTTTTGTGAATGTGAATTGCTATGGTTTTAATTGTATATTTATTTATTGTTTTGATGTGTTGTGAGCCGCCCAGAGTCCTCCACTGGGGGGAGACGAGTGGGGGACAAATTAATTAATTAATTAATTAATTAAATAAATAAATAAATAAATAAATAAATAAAATAATACTAGAACTCAGGACAGATTAGACATGTGACCCCAATGTATAATATATGGGGTCTACTAGTCTCATATGTAACTCAAGTCTTCAGTTTGAAGAAATTGGCTGTCTGAGGAACCATTTTTTTCCTGTTGTTTCTGACTGTCTGTGACAGAGCGGGAATGCTCAAGTCCCATCATTAAAACAGTGTCATCTGATAGGATCCAGGCCTTCTCTGTTGTGGCACCTCCCCTCTGGAACAGCATCTCCCTGGAGATATGAGTTGCCCTGACCCTGCTTTCCTTTAAATGGGACTTGGAGACCTGGCTCTTTCCCCAGGCACTGTATTAAGAAATGCATGCCTTTGTGGGAATTTTATCAGGATAATGGGTGTTTTAGTCCCTTGGATATCTCCTTTTTTTGTTTTTCTTTTAATTGTCTTGGATTCTGTTTTTAACCGGTATGCACCCAGAGTCGTTTATGAATGGGGCAGCCTATAAATTTGGTTTCTAAATAAATAAATGTACGCAGCAGGAACATAGTCATCATGACAGCGTCCTCTAACCTTTTTTCAGATTGCAACTTCCATCATACTGAGTCAGTACGGCTGAAGGTTGTTGTAGCAGCAGAGCCAAGCCAGTAGCATGAAATGTTGGAAGTCTACCCAACCTAGCTTCACCCCTTGTATTGATATAGTGGTTTGGTAGTTCCCATTGCTGCTATTAATCTTCCAGAGTGGTGTCTTTACCTGGTATCCTCATCACTAAACCTGGTTTGTGAGACAGGAGGTTCCCACAACCTGTATCCCTTAGTGGCAAGTAAAAGAGAGAAAACTGATTATGGCCTTAAATCACAGGCTTAGGAGGGCAGTGTTACTTTTCTCCTCACCTTGGTACCCTGCTTTGGTTTTTCTTATAATAGGACAAAACCTTTTCTCTCTCTCTAACAGAAGAGAGGGGTGGGGATCATGTCTGAGAAAAGATGTTGACTGAGAATGCTGTCCATCTGCCTGGTGTACAGCTGACTGTCTGGAGTATAGACTATATTATAGCAGCTTGGAATCCTCAGCTTCAGCGATTCTGAACAACACTTTCTGGGACTTGGTTTCAAAGCTCCTGACATATGTGTCATCTCATGTTGTCTTGCCCTAAGGAGCCCTTCTCATTAACACAGCCACTACCAGTTAAGATTCAAAGGAAGGAAGAGGGATGCAGTAATAGAACACTGTGTTACCAGGTTGATACATTAGCTCTGGGCATGAATTGATACTGACAAGACAACACCTTGGTGCTAGATTCTAAAATACGTTACTAAGCCCCACTGATTTTAGTACAACTTACTTCCAAGACAATGTGTTTCATGATTCTGTCCACCATTTCGTATACGAATGGTACTTATAGCAGTGACATTACTAAGCAGGCTCTTTTCCACTACACTAATAATTAATATAGATGTCAAGACCAGGAACCTCTTCCCACAGCCCCTGACCTGAAGATGAGAAGGTACTTCATTATTAATAAGTTTTCTGCCGAGGCAGATGTTATGATCACAATAAATATAGTGGATGAAATAGCTAAACAGTTTAATCAGGACTTGGACCTCCTCAGTGTAACTGCTCAGCTACTTAAAATATATGAATTATTAGACATTTAATATTAAACTTATTTTGTTGTAACAGATTTATAACTCAGCATGCTCAGGTTACAGTCTATTTGTTTCACATAAGTAACTTTGGTAAATTTGCTCTATATACAAATGAAGTAAGGCCCTAATAATTTCCATATATCAACATTTCACATGAGACACTTGTAAAGGTGAGCTGGACGCCTTAGGTTTGCAGGTCCATGTTAGCAATGATTTATTCTTAGCTTTGGGTGTCTCTCCTGCACTGTTTCCATTTATATTGTATTTTCAGTAAACAAGAGGTGTATAAAATATGACCCAGGTTGGCAATATGGGGAAAAAACAATTCAGTGGTTCCTTTTTTTTTTTTTTTAATTTGGCTGAAATAAATTAATGATAATTTCATTGGAAAGAAAAAGAGCTAGCCGTTCCAATATTCCCATCTCTGCCACATTGCAGAGTTCAAAGCAATTGCTTATAAAGTACACAGGCTGAACTTGCAACCAACTTCATACAACAAGACAAATATTTGTTTTCGCATCCACATACTAAGAAGCTGAGAAGCAAACACCTTAGAGAAAAGATGAAATGGCTTCTTCGTAAGATTTAGCAGTGAAAGTCAGAAGATAAAATCTTTCTACCACTTATTTATGTATTTATTTTCAATGCTCTCTTTAAATTGATGTTGGGGAATCAGACAACAAAGGAGGTGGAACAAAGCATGAAAGTTGTTAACGTTTCATAAAAATACAGATTTTTTTTTTTTAATAAAAGTTGCTTACAAACAAACAAGCCCTTTCTGTTTATGTAGAATGATTAACAATACCGTAAAAACGTGATGGGCACTGTATCCACACATATACATGTAAATACCTTGTCTGAGGTTTAAGAGGTTAATTTATTTTGTTTCATTTGCAAATCATATAAATATATAGGGGGTGGATTATATAAATACTAACGTATCTGTTCATAAGAACAGTTTCCTCAGTGGGTCAGATTGAGGATTGGACTAATCCAGTAAACTGTTTCCATCAAATCCATGTGCTCGCTGAGAGGTGGGAGAGTTTCTTCCTATCTTCTAGGAAGAACAGCAAGAGCAGCTGATGGCAGCAATGATAAGTCATCAGTCCTTCTCTTCTTACTTTCCTCATCAGTGTAGCTAATTGCTGCAGTGTGGAGAAGAGGCACAGAGGTAGCTCTAGTTGAATATCTGAAGTGAAAGTAATAAATATTCAGAGGTTGGTTAGAAATACAGGTAGTCCTCATTTAGTGACTGCCTTGTTTAATGACCATTTGCAGTTACGATAGTGATGAAAAAGTAACTTTGCAACCAATCCTTGCATTTATGACCTTTGCAGGTCTGCAAAGCAAAGGAAAGCTGAAGTAAGATCGTAAGTGCAGTCATGGTTTCATTTAGCAATCACTTTGCTTAACGACTGAGTTGCTGGTCCCAATTGTGGTCGCTAAACAAGGACTACCTGTATGGCATTCAAGGACTGCCTGGGACATGGTCACTTATTTTAGCTGTTTGCGTATCTGATGGCTTACTTATACTGATGGATAAAGCTGGTTGTGGCTTAAGGCAAGGTCCTTTGGCAGGCCTAGTTTTTTGTTGGTAGACCCAAAGAATCATACCTGAGTGCAGTGACAATCTTCTGAGCACAAGGCTGGGTAGCTTTAGCCACCCTTTTAATCTTCGACTTTGATCCAAAGCAACCGTGACTATTAGCCTTCTAGGAAGTTAAAACAATGTGTAGACCACATGAAATAAGCCAGAAAAAGAACGTATGAGTATCCCAGTGAAACTGGATCCTACCAAGGTGCTTGAACCTTGGCAGGTGCCCAAAACTAGCGGGCGGTGACACTGGTCTGCTAGTAGCAATAGAAGATGAACTGCATAACCAGCCACCAAAAGTAGCAGTTCAGTATGAAATATCAAGCAAGAAAGTGAGGGCTGTAGCTCTGAGCTTTGCACATACAACATCTCCTGTATGTTTGAATCCCTGGCATTTCCAATCAAATGGGCGTTGGAATAGACAGTGGAAGATTTCTGCCTGAGACCTGGGAGAGTAATTCTGCAGACAGTTCTGAGCTGGATGGGTAAAGAGCATGACCTGTATGAAGCAAACTTTGCTTTTCCTGGAAAGAGTGATAAAAAGAGGCACAACACTTCGCACAGACAATGCTGCTGCTGCTTCGGTTACAAATACAGCCCGGAAGGCCAAAAGGTTGGCTGCTTTTGACAAGCTGCTTCTATACTTGCTTTTCTTGTCAGGATAAACTGTCTTTGCATCTACCATCCATTTTGTATCAGTGACCTTAGTGAACAACTTCTGCTCGTGTTGCATTTCCCATGAATAGATTGCTGTGAGTTTATGTTGTTTAGTCCAACAATATGTTTTTCCATTGATAGAGAACATTAAAAAATTGCCCCTCGATGGGCTGGATATATGCATTTGACTTGAACTCACCTGCTTAAAAAAATACTAATCACTCCATACCCTGTAGCGGTTCAGGTAATAATCTCAATGCCAGTTTCATAGGTGCTTGCTGGGGTTGTGAATGATTCCTTTGTTGCATTTGCTTTCTGTATCTGTGTGACAGAAAATTAATCTAGGCAAGTATTTATCGATTTACTTTCAGGCAAGCAAAAATGTACATTGACCTGAACTCCCTTGGCTTTCCTGCTTCTGTCTCTTTATTTTGTTCCCTTCTGATATTGCCATTCCAATGAAGACAGCACTGGTTCCCTTCCTATAGATGCATACATTGTACAGTCCCTTAAGCCAAGGCTGCTGGAGAAAGGCTGCAGGCTGCTGGTGGGTGGGGCTGGATAACTGGCATCTCTCCATCCACACTGTCCTCCTTTCCCCCTTTTCCTCTGCTGTTTTTCTTAGGTCCCCACTCCTTCCTTCCTTCCTTCCTTCCTTCCTTCCTTCCTTCCTTCCTTCCTTCCTTCCTTCCTTCCTTCCTTCCTTCCTTCCTTCCTTCCTTCCTTCTCACAATAAAATGGCATTTGCTCTTTTTATTTTTCAATACCTTAAGTTTTCTAAAAACTAGAATGTTAATAAATTTCATCATATAAACATTACTGCATTGAAATCTGCATTGAAATAATACAATGTATCAAGAGTTATAACATTACAATAAAAGGGGAAAAAAAGAAATGTTAATTACAGAAAGCTGATACATAATTTTTAATGTGGGTTGATTTTAAAATAGGTTAAAGGGCTAGGAGAGTGTATGGATTAGCACTTTAAAATTATGATAAAATAGTTCTAGATGATAAAATTAAACTTTCTAATCTAATAGTACAGTTTACATACTCAGCCTGTATTAACTACTTAAGTACCTAGAAATAAATCATTTATATAAATACCAAAAGGAAGGAAGGAAGGAAGGAAGGAAGGAAGGAAGGAAGGAAGGAAGGAAGGAAGGAAGGAAGGAAGGAAGGAGGGAAGGGAAAAAAAGAAAAGCAAAGAGAGAGAGAGAGAGAGAGAGAGAGAGAGAGAGAGAGAGAGAGAGAGAGAGAGAGAGAGAATGGTATTTGAAATGAAAGTTTATATTCCAGAGAGTCCTGGATGCTATAGCATACAGTATATTCATAATGAGTAATACAATACTCATTATGAACATACATTACATGTTCATATAGGGATGGGGGTCCCAAAGCTCCCCAGAGGCTGATAAACTTGTATGTTCAAATATTCTTCACCATTCTGGCTGCAAGCTGCACTTCAATGACATCTGGAAGGAGACAGGTTCTTTGGTCCTATTCTATGGTTTCTAGACCATGAAGTTCAAGGCCAGTCGAGGGATTTTGCTGGTTGAAGTAGGACAGTATATACTATGCCTTCAACTCAGCCAATGCAAAGATATATAGTACCCAAAGCCAGTCAGATGAGTTCGGCACATGAGGTATAGCTCCTCCGTCTCTGCAGAAACAGTGAATTCAAAAGGTAACAATGTTCTGCCCCTCATGGCACTCAGATTGGCTGCCTAAAGTGGCCACCTTAGTTTCCTATATGATATAGTTGGTAGTGGCTTACCTTAAGGATGAAAACACAGAACTAAAATATTACTGAAGGTATATTATGTACCCCAGGGCCGCTTCAAATAATTTTGGTAGGCTCTATGTTGATCACACCAAAGGAGCAATTTATAGTATTTTCAAAGATTTGTGTGACAGATCGTTGACAGGAGAGGGCTTAGAAACAAGTCCTCAGCTTGTTCCCATTTTTTTTTTTAATGTATGTCCCCCTTAGTCTTTTGTCTCAATCATGCTAAGCGCCACCAAAGCAAAAATAATTGGTTCAGATTCTGAACCATAAAGAGGAACTAAATGTAGGTTTCCTAGTTGAAGGTTAGTTTCTTCTTTCCAAATGAATTCCATGCAACTGATTAAAAAAGAAAAAAAAATGCTGCGATGGCTAAGGGGTCAACATATAAAGGTACAACCTGAAAGCACAGCATTTTATTCTGGAGCAGTTGAAGGCACAATCTTTAAGGACCTTTCAGTTTTTCAGGAGATGATTAAGTTAAGTGATTGCCAAGTGTATTGTAAGTTTAACAAAGCCCACATCATATTTTCCCCCTTATGTGCCATGCAGTAATTGTGCAAAATGCATGATTTACTTTGGCAGCAATATTCAAACTTAATTACAGAGCTAAGAAGCAACCACAACTGAAAGAGAAAAAGCGACATTACTCCAGATATCAGCATGACACTTCTGGTTATATACATATAACTCCCCCACTCCCCCAAACAAGTCCTTTGTCTGGGAAATAAACTGTGCGAAAAAACTTTTTGGTGTATAAAAAGCATGTTTGAAACAAACTACATTGATGTCTGAATAGCTTTAAACAGCTATTTTGTCCATGACTGTTGAGATAACCTTTTGTTCTTTTATTTGTGTTCCCTCTATACAATGAACTAACATTTTAAAGAGGTAGATTTACTTTCAAGTAAAACAGATGTAGAAAATTAAAAAGGCAACATGTTTGCACTGGGATGGCTTACGAGACAAAGCAACAGTAATGTGGGGAAGAGATTTGGCTTGGATTTCATCTGCGTACATACTCCTGATCATGATAGAAAACTTTTCCACGTGTGTGGCAAGTGCACAGATTATCCACTCTGTTTGAACAAGGCAGTGCTGTTAATTTACCCAAAACAATTCAGATTAATGCTTGTATATTTTATTGTATCATAAATATTTAGAGAAACGATTGATTAGAACACAGTCCCTAGTATTGGATCTGGAGACTCTTTGTGATAGATTGTAGTAATTGAGAAAGAAGTTGGGCAATATAATTTATTCAGTAGGGAAAACAAGATTTAGTGGCTAAGTGCAGGGGTCTCAAATTACAGTAGTGTAGAGACACCTGATTAAAAAAAAATACACTTGGAAAGTCGAATCTATTCTATACATTTTTTTAAAAAAATTAAAAATATGTTTGATCTTACTGCTTGAAAGAAACTTTGGAACAAGCTCAAGCTTCATCAGTTGACTGCTGTCTATTTCCTGCTGTTTCAGTAGTACAGTCATACCACTGAAACATTATGACAGGCCATTTAACAATAGCAGTTTCCACTTGGATGAAGGTTAAACAAAAGATGTGCCCTTATTCCACTTCTCAATTTTTATGGAAACCCTCTAGTGGCACATTTAAAGGATTTGGAACATCATGCCCTCCACACTTGCAAAGAAACAAGGAGATGACATGGTAATCTTATTGCTTTCACCAATTGGGTTAAGGAGAATTTGAAGACAACTGCTGTTTTTTGTGGACTGAGGTGTCTGCAAATAATTATAATAAAACCAAGATGATGGTCTTTGCAAGAAAGCCCATGAAGTCTAAGTGGAATATCAGTGGACGTAAGGTCACGCAAGGTTGTTGTTTGGATATTTGAGATTTTTTTTCAAACCACACATCTTGATTATATAACTCAGAATCCCCAGAGAGGTATGGCAATTATTATGCCTTTTTCTACACAAGGGGAGCTGACTATAAATATGAGCCATAGAGTTTTTCAAAGCTAAAAGGAAATCTCAGCTTTTGTATGGGATTTGCCTTATATCCTACTACAATTGTGGTGTGATGGGAATAATTCCAATGACACAGCACAGCCCTCCATCTGGAAGTGGAGGAAACTAGATTATTACTTTTAATTCCTAGTTTAATTCCTGAACTCCTTCTGAAGGAGCTGGTTTGCCTTATCCCTTACAACTTCTGGTCCATTTATTAGGGGTCTATACATGAAAAGTTGTATCTTGCTGCCTTTGGATGATATCCAGTTCAGGCTGTCTTACACAAAGAATCCTCCTGGATGTGGAAACCCAGAAAGAGGCAATCCAAATGCCTGGCAGAGGGATCTTCTGTAATCCACTCTTCTGCATCTAGCTGGTCGCATAGTATCTCAACCAGATTATTGTTCCCAAATATTGCAGAGTGTTTTAATATTAGACCTTCTATGGACTTAGAAGGCAGGTTCCTTATGTAGAATGAATATGTCCCTGTGGTTCTTTAGCAGTGGAAATGCTGGCTCACCTATTCTTTTACTGCTTTTTCTGTAAAGATCCATGAAATGAAATTTTAGCCACATTATAAAGAATGTATTAGGATGATCTGATAAAGATGGTGTTTGTTTCTTTCTCTGTGATCAGAATTAGAATGTATTGTGCAGTATAACAAGACTTTGTGTGACTGCCAGCAGGATCTGCCAACAGATAATGTCTCATTTAACTTAGCTTCACATGCTTTTATCTAATAAGCTATGAAGCCTGATTGCATGGTAATAAAATGGTATATATAATCCTGTTGTTTAAATACCCAATTTTCAAAGATTTTGCTATATTCTGTTATTTGTTTTCAGCAGAACGGCATGTTGCTATAATTTGTGCTGCCCCTGACCAATTTTTATCATGTCTCAGCAATGAGGCCAGGGAGTGCGCTGTCCTTACAAATTTAACATGGGACAATTTCAGGACAGCAAATGGTGGAATCCCTAGTTTCCTTTCCTCTCCCCCCAGGATCACCTACCAGCACCAGGAACTATCACCAATAATTATATAGAATATGTGGCAGGACAGGGTTGGGGGCATCTTCCAGCTTCATTAATAGAATTCTTTCCACTTTACCCTGCTCCCCACATTTGCCCCATGAAAACAAGTGTGTGATTTGTCTATATTACCATAGGACTATTTATCTCCTGAGGCACAGGGCATCTCAGTTGACAGGTGTAGGTCTACCCTGCACAAGCCAAGTGTCCAGGTTTTCTTGCAGCCCAAGCCAAAATGGATGTAAATAATAACAACAATAATAACTGTCTTCAAGGAAAGGTATATTACAATATCCAAACACATGGCCGCACAAGCTAAGTGTCCGTGTTTCTTGCAGCCAAAGCCTGCATGGCTACAGAAGGATGTGCTTAGTGACAGGATGGGGAGGGGGCAGGCCTGCAGCAGGCTTAATAGCCAATAGAGTTGGATGTATCTCTGCCTCTGACAGTGTGATCCCCAAGGGATTGTAGATGGTTTGTATGGCAGGACTTCTGTTAGGAGAAGAGGAAAAATACTACTTCAACAGCTGCACAACTTAAAGACAACTTCAGGCTGCCTCTGCAATGGGTTGAGGATGAGATGGAACTGTCCCTTAAACATGGTTAGTAAAGTGTCTTCTTGTTGCAGTTAGTGGGATGTGATGGGTGCCTGTCTTGGCTTTTCAGAGTTTTGTGATGCCAGTTCATTGGTCATAATGGGGAAAATCCTCATGGGCTACAAAATTAATGTAGAGGCACGATAGCTTTCCTTCCTATGCAGAAGGAGGCTGAAACTGATGATGATGGGGCAGAGAAGGTAGACTGAACTCTTATGAACAATTTCTGAATCCTGCACAATATGGAATGCAGTTCAAAATTTGAACTTGAAATGGAGAGTAGTGAACCATCTCTTCTCCTAAGTCACTAATCAGTCAGAGGAAAATAATAAATACAGAGGAAGGCAAGAGAACTGGCCAAAAGAAGTCAGGGAAAGCAGCTAGCTAAGAGTCCTTGATTCAAGTTACTGGAAAGCCTTAGCAAGAAGTCACTGGCGTTTTGTTTCACTTCCAAAGAAAGTCCCAAGATGTTGGTTGTCCTCCTAGCAGTAAATGTTGCTGTTGCCTAAAATAAACAAATTGATCCTTCATAGAAAGTGAAGCTCTAGCTGAATATACAAGCTAGCAAAATAGTACAAATTAAAAGAGGAACTTTTTGGTCTTAGAAACGTGGGTTTGGCTTTAGAGTAAGAGAGATAGCAATAGTCCTGGAAGTTGGTCATGGCCAACAAGCAACTTTCCAGGTGAAACTCAGAGAATCTTAGAGCCACACAAGGAGTATCTGAATATGTTAGGATAAATGAAACATCTTGAGAGGAGTTTTGGACTTAATGGAACATAAAGTTTTGGGGCTAAACAACAGATTTAAAAGCTTTATTCTGGGAAGGTCCTTGACTTCTCCAAATAACTAAGCCTTTAAACCTTTATTTAACTCCACCATGAGTTTTTTTTTCCTGTTTGATTGAGCTTTCCAAAAACTGGATTTCCATGGGAAAAATTAGAAACAAGCAATATTCAAGTGATGTTATGGCCTACTGCATTACCTCGAGATGAGGATGCTTCAGAACGGCATCATATTTCCTACCCAGCTTTTAATTTGATCATAGTACAGGTTATGGATTACTTAACATAGAGTTTCTTGACTAGAGGCCAGAAAGACATTTCCATTTATCTGGCATTCCCATTGTTTTTCAACACGCATGGATAACTCCTGCTGCCTGAGGTAGAGAAAGAGAGCAAGTGAAGGTCATGAACTTTAATTGCAATAAAGGCAGGGAGTGATTAGAATCCTTTTGCTTCTGACTGCTATGAGTCTCTTATGCATACAGACTTTCCCAGAACATGGCCACACTTGACAAGGTGCAAAAGTGATGCCAAAAAAAACGAAGGTGTAAATGCCATGATGGCCCAGCTTCTTGGTAACTCCTATTATATTTGAAGAAAAAAGAATCCCATTGGATTTGCTTCAGTGTTAACAATTTGTGTCTCTGCATGGGTTTAGCCTACTTAGGAACCTATTATATCACCAATGGCTAACCTGTGCTGTATGGACTGAATGCAGTCCTGGAAGGCCTTCCGTGAAGTCCAGCACACACCCATGCCCCAATGCCACCAAATTGCAGCATTTCTTTATTTACATTGCACTTTTGCTATCTGGCCAAACATCTGTTTGCTGAGCTACCCAGACTGAGATTTTGCTGGCAAAGAAAGCCTGTGGCCCTGGCTCTCCCCATGCATGTTTATTCCCATCTAATGATCTTGCCAGCCACAAAACCAAAATTATAACCAGAGCATAATTCTGCTGCAGGATAAAGTATGGGGCAAGGAGATTTAACATTCCCCTCTCTGCATATATCCGCTTGCATGAATGCATTTTTGAGTGAAAAGTGAGTGTGTTAAAGACTGTTGTTCACTCCTGCACATAATAAAGTCTTATCATAAACTGCACTGTGGTTCATTTGTAATGTACCATTGAAACAAAATATTTTGATTTTATTATTTTAAGTGTCAGTGTCTCTTGCAGTCAAAGCTAGCATGGCTATAGAGGGATGTGCTTAGTGACAGGATGGGGAGGGCGTAGGCTATTTCTATCTCTGCTCTCAATTCAAACAAGTATTCAACTAACTTTTCCAAATTTACGTGAACCTGAGTGAAATCTAGACTTTCTTGAGCTCTGATTTATTTTTCTGTATTTAGAATGTATTTTTGTCTGGCTTTTGTACAGCATTAAATGTGCATAGTGCAGTGTGGTGTTGTAGTATAATGTGGCTTGTGGTTTGACAAGATTGAAGGATAATTCCTTTTCCCCCAAAACAGTTGCTAAGACTGTTCATGGTAGGTTATCCATTGAGATAAAACTAGATCAGAAGAAAAGAAGGACACTTGGGAGTAGAAACATATTAAGACAAAATGCTTTGGGGACATGAGATGAAATGTGATATATGTGGTCATTTAAAACATACAGTTAGTTCTTGACTTATGACCATTTGTTCAGCAACTGTCTGAAGTTACAACGGTGCTGAAAAAAGTAACTTACAACTAGTCCTCACACAGTGTCCCCATGGTCATGTGATCAAAATTCAGGTGCTTGGCAACCAGCATGTATTTATATGGTTGCAGTGTCCCAGGGTCATGTGATCGCCATTTATTTATTTATTTATCATATTTATTTGTCATATTTATATAGCCACCCATCTTACACAAAGTGACTCTGGGTGGCATTTGTAACCTTCCCAGCTGACTTCAGACAAGCAAAATCAATGGGGAACCATGTGATTCACTTAATGACCACTGCAAAAAATGTCTTAAAATCGGGTGTGGTCATGTGGTGACTCGCTTAATGACTGCACCACTTAATGTTGAAATTTCCAGTCCCTATTGGGGTCATAACTCAAGGACTACCTGTACAGATTGGATTTCAATGAATTGTGAAATTATGAAAAAGTTGTTAGGCTTAGCAGCTGTTCTAAAAAAAATGCTTTGTATTCCCTATAGGCCAATCAAGCCAAGAAAGGCAAAGTGTACACTCACCCTCTCAGAGACATGCAAATGTTAGCAAACCACAGAAAAATATACAGTAAGAATTAATAAAATGCAGCAACTAATAAAATGCAAGGAAACCTACCCTATGAGTCTGAGCAAGGATAGAGGGAATTAAAATAGTAATAACTATGAAACTGGTGTTCTACATTTCTTCAGGTACTTAAGGTGGTTTACACAGGGATTTCCATTCATTTTATGCCTGTGACCACAGCCCTGTGATGTAGGTTTGGCAAGATAGAGGGTTTGGCTCAGAATATGCGCAAGAGTGGACACGAGCCTCTGGGTCTCCCCAGTTCAGCATCTCAATCAGTAAACCACACTGGTTATTATTTGACACATTCCTCTATCTAGAACTATATCATCTGTATCTACCTGCTGGTCTACTCAAACAAGTGAGCTTCTAGTAAAGGCCCAAAAAGCATCCCCTGCAATCACCAAATTTGCAGGTCAGTTTGGCAACAATTATGTCCCAGCAGCTGTTCAACTATTTAAACTGGATCTGATGCTAGATGGCGCTCAGTTGTGTATTTATAAGGAGTCTCCTAGTTTAAAAGCCATCCAATCAAAATGTTTGAAAAATTCAGTACAAGTTCCCTATTCAACTTCCAATGCTCTAACATGACTAGAATTAGGCTACCCTGCCCTAATAACTTTGTCATGTTAGATTCTGGCTTAAGCAAGTCTGCGGAGTCCTTGGGGTTCTCTGAGCTTGGTTCTTTTCTTGCAAACATTTCATTACCCGGCTAGGTAACATCTTCAGTGCTAAAATGGGATGGGGCTTGCTCTCTATTCATGTACTGTGGCCTGCCTTACCAGTGCTGATGGGGGTGGGGTTTTTGTTGTGCTCCTCCGGTAGTTCCTTGATTAGCATGTTTACTGCTTGATTGTGTGCCTGGTGGTAACCTTTGCTTATCTGGGTGATGATTGCTGGTGAGGTGAACATCTGGTCTTTTTTCTCTTTTGAATAGTATGTAGATACTGTTTATCTCTATGTGTCCGTTGATGGCTGCCTTGTCTGAATACCAAGCTTCCAAGAATTCTCTTGCATTTTTGGATTTAGCTTGGTCTAAAATGCTGACAGTTTCCCCGTTAAAACTATGGTTAAGTCTGTCCATGTGTTGTGAGATTAAGGAGTTTTCATCACGTCTTCTGACTGCTAGTTGGTGCTCATGGATGTGCTTTGCAAGTCTTCTGCCTGTCTGTCCTACGTAGTGTTTGTTACAGTCCTTACACTGTATATTGTAGATGACTCCTGTTTTTTCTTCTTGTGCTACTGGGTCTTTTGGTTTATTTAAGATATTTTGGAGTGATTTTGTTGGTTTGTGTGCTATGGAGATGCCATATGGTTGTAATAATCTGTTGGTGGTTTCTGAGATGTTTCTGATGTATGGCAGTGTGATCCTTTTCATGGCTTGTGTGGGTTGTGTTGTAGTAGGTTGAGTGGCTGGGCACTTTTTGATAAAGTTACGTGGGTATCCATTTTGTTGGAAGATGTTGTATAGGTGGTCTTTTTCCTTTTTCTGCTGTTCTGGGTTGCTGCAATGCGTTTGAGCTCACTTGAATAATGTTCTTACACAGCTCCTCTTGTGGGAGGTCGGGTTGTTGCTTTGGTAGTGGAGTACTTGATTGGTGTGGGTTGTCTTCCGATAAACTTGGGTTTCTAATTTCCTGTTGTTTCCTCTGCTGATGAGGATATCCAGGAAGGGTAGTGTGTTGTTTTTTTCTTCTTCTCTGGTGAATTTTATTCCTTTGAAGGTGTTGTTGATAGTTTCATGTGTCTTCTCTAGTTGTTTCTTTTTTATTATAACAAATGTGTCATCTACATACTGGATCCATATTTTAGGTTGTATGTGTGGCAGTGCTATAGCTTCTAGGCGTTGCATTACAATCTCTGCTATGAGTCCTGACAGTGGTGATCCCATGGGTGTGCCTCTGATTTGTTGGTATATTTGTCCATCATATTGAAAATAGGTGGTGAGGCAGAGGTTGATGAGGTCCATGATTCTGGGTATTTGGATCTGGGTGTATTTGGATGACACATTTGTTATAATAAAAAATATAATAAAAAAGAAACAACTAGAGAGCTACACATATTCGCCTCCATCGTTAAGCAAGTCTACTGGGGAACTTCCTTAGCCCATCTCACCTTGCTGGATAGGTTCTCTTCCAACCTAAGAAGGCAAATCAATGACAATTTGGCACGTTGCAGTCTTACTTTATCAGCGTTACCTGCTTTGGGACTCGATAAAATTCTGGCTGAACTAAAGCAGAGGATTTAGGATCTAGATATTCAAAATGACAAAGCCAAAGTCTCCCATCCCTTCTATAGCACAATTGCTCCTCCTCCTCCATATAACATCTCATATGCTCCAGAGAGGAGATTATTTACACTGGCCAGAATTGGGGTGCTGCCAATTAGGGCAACAGCTGGTAGATATATAAGCCTCCCATATGAAAGCTGAACTTGTTTCTGTTCAGACTCAGAGGTAGAATCTATCTCACATGTGCTATTAAAATGTCCACTGTACACCCAGTGGCAATGAAGTTTAATACTCCCAACTGTTAATAATTCTAATGGCTACTGTGATCAGGAGGCTGTTATCCTTCTGCTGGGTGGCTGCTCTTCAGAAACCTCTAAGAAGGTTGCAAAATTTTATCAATAGCTATAGCTGTTAGAAACTGTCTGGTTCTCCCTCCATGCTATTAACTGTTAGCTGCTAAATGCTTTAGGATTTTCTTGCAATTTTTAAATTTTTCCTTTATAGTTATTGTATTGTATGCTGGTCTTTTATTGTGTTTAGTCATGGACCATAAATAAAATTTTGATTTGATATCTCTCTCTCTCTCTCTCTTTATATTTATACATTGCAAACATAAATCATGATTTACATTACAAAATGATATCATTTTGTTAATGTTTCAACATGACATCCAAGGATGTACAACTTTCTTTTGATTGCATATGCAGGGCCAGCCTCGCCAGGATCTGGAGTGAGGCACCATGGAGGCTCTGAGTGGATAGGACGGTGGGTGTCATGTGACCGGCTCTTTCTGTTCCCGACCCCAGCTCTGTTACTGTTCTGAAGGGCCGCCCAGCTAGTTGCTATGGGAGCAGATGCAGAGGGAGGCCGCCATCCTTGAATACCCCTGTGCATAGCACGCTTCTGATGAGGAAGCTGCTTGGAGAAAAGATTCAGGAGAATGTTTTCAGTGGCGGGAGGTGAGTATCCCTTCATGCTGACCGTTCATGGATGAAGTAAAGTGAAATTCTTGTGGCTAGTGAGGTTCCAGAATTTTGTGTCTGTTTTCAGAAGTTGCATATATTTTATATAGAGATTTTATCTTTATCATGTTGATAATTAAATCCTGAAATCTGACTTTCCACTGAGTACATTTCTTGGTATTTTCCTCTTCATAAAAGCAGACATTTAATAACAAGGTGAGGGGGGAGAAATCTGGGCTTGTACTTTTCCTATATTTGTTCAATACATTGCTTATTATTGCATGATCTCTTATATATTGTATATACTTGCATATAAGTCCATCAATGGAGAAGCCAACCCTTGAATTTTTAACCAAAATACCATGAAAAATGTGCCACTCACAGATAAGCCAACCCTAAAAATGTGCATATGTTTTAATTTTCACAGTTGGCTTATCTGTGGAATAATCCACGGATTATCCATTTTTCATGGTATTTTGGTAAAAAAATTGATAGGCTTATCCTTGAGTATATATGGGATAGAAGGGTACTTTTAAAAAGTATTACCATATACACTCATGGATAAGTCCATCTGTGGATAAGCCGACCCTCAAATTTTTGGGTGCATTTTGGCACCTAAAATTCTTGGTTTATTCGCAAGTATATATGGTAAGTTTTTTATTTCTGTTTGTATTGACCCAAAGATATTTATGTTAACCATCTGGAAGTCCATCTGTGGAAGTAACTGGGCCATAAGGGGATACAATCCACTCTGAGATCTATGTTAAGCAGCTGACATGATAATACCATTTGAAATTCAAAGCCACTAATCCACCTTGCTCTCTCAAACCCTGCAAAATTTTACATTTAATCCTTGCTCTTTTTTTGGACAGTATGTAATTGATTATTTGTTTATGCCAATCATGTAATACCTTATTTTATATATTATTATAATAATACTTTATATACTATGTACTGGAATCACTTGAAAAAGAAATTTGAGTCTTGGTAAAATATTCATTTTAATGGCTATAATTCCCTTTAGTCAGGATAGATTTAGTCTTTTTTCCATTTAGAAATGTTTGCTATTATACTTTTTCAGTTCAGTAGGTAATTATTTTTGAATAAACCTTTATTGTTTGTCAAATAGGTTCCTAACTATTTGACCTTTCGCAATAGTGTTAAACCCCATTTCTTGATACAGATACTGCTTTTCTTCCTCTGCAAATTTCATGTCAGCATTTGTGTGTGTGTGTTTTTATTATTATTAAACCAGTAACCTGGCACAAAACCATGTAGCTGTATACATTCTATTAACAGTATTAGAGGCTTTGGGTTGAGTAATTATGAATACAATATTGTCAGCAGATTGTCTTGCATTGTTAGTTTATGTTCTTGCATTGCTAGATTTCATTTTCTTGATGTATTTTGATTGCCAATGCTTCTAATGCCATTAAAAATAAAAGAGAAAGGGACAATCTAGTCTTGTCCCCTTAAGTATAGTATGTTCTTGTGATAAAGAACCATTTTGGCTTTTTGTACTTCATAAATACTCCGTATCCAGGTAATAAAATTTGAGCCACAACCCATCTTTTTCAAAACTGCAACCATGAAAAACAATTCCAAATTGTCAAAGGCCTTTTTTGCATCAAGAAAAATCATAGACACTTAAAGAAAAATATACTTATCTTGTCAATAACATTCAAACTATATCTGACATTATTTGTCATATACTTCTTTAAGAAAAATCCATTCTGATCAGGATGTATAATTTCAATAAAAAAAAATTTACTCTTATAATAAGAATTGCTGTGAAAACCTTATAATCTACATTCAATAAGAAAATAGATTTATGTGGCTTAGGATGAGTAATTTTTTTCTTTGTTTATAAATCAAAGAAATAAAGGGTTCTTTCTATGATGAAGGAACTTTGTGTTTTCTGAATCTTGTTCATTACTTGACTTAAAGTTTTAACTAAACTTCCTTGGAAAATGCTGTAGTATATCGCAGAAATACTATCAGGCCCTAGAGTTTCAGGTTTTTTTTATGTTACCTCATTAATTCATTTTATGTTATATGTTGATTAGGACTTGTTTTTGTTACTTTGTAAATTTTGTGAGTAATATATCATTCAGATATTCTTCATTTTTTTTCCAGATTAGATTTGTCTTTACTATATAATTTGGAGTACTAATTGACAAATTGCTACATTATCTCTTTTATTGGAAAAACATGTTTAGTTCTCTGCCAGATAGAACAATAGTTCTTTTATCCTTCCCAATTGATAAGCTAGCAATTTGAGTGACATTGCATTTTTCAAAGTATTTCTGTTTGATAAAATTCAGCTTCTTGTAGGTTTCATTGACTTCCAGTAAGTCTAGTTGATTTTGTATTGTTTTTATCTTTTGTTCTAAATCTGAAATTGGATTGAGTTTATGCACTGATTCTAATTGTTTCAGGTCATTCAGAAATATATTCTTCTGTTTTTGCATGGGTGTCTTTTTATTTTATAATAAAAAGATAAACAAATTTCTCATAAATGCTTTATTGGCATCCCATACCACAGATGAGGAAATTTCAGAAGTTAAATTGATTTGGAAGAAGCTCTTTAGTTCCTGATAACATTTCAGTTTAATATCCTCTTATAACCCCTTCATGGATCACTGCCTTGTCGTGGTGAAGGGGCTTGTGTAACTCAGTGAAGCCATGAGTTATACTGTGCAGGGCCACCCAAGACGGACAGGTCATGACAGAGAGTTCTGACAAAATGTGGTCCACTGGAGAAGGAAATGGCAACCCACTCCAGTATCCTTGCCAAGAAAACCCCATGGACAATGTTAAAAGGCTAAAAGATATGACGCCGGAAGATGAGCCCCTCAGGTTGGAAGGTGTCCAATATGCTACTGGGGAAGAGTGGAGGGCAATTCCAAGTAGCTCCAGAAAGAGTGAAGCGGCTGGGCCCAAGCTGAAAGGACGTTCAGCTGTGGATGTATCTGGAAGCGAAAAGAAGGTCCGATGGTGTAAAGAACAATATTGTATAGGTACGTGGAATGTAAGATCCATGAACCAAGGCAAGCTGGATGTGGTCAAACATGAGATGACAAGATTGAACGTCGACATCTTGGGAATCAGCGAATTGAAATGGACGGGAATGGGTGAATTTAATTCAGGTGACCATTATATCTACTACTGTGGGCAAGAAACCCCTAGAAGAAATGGAGTTGCACTCATAGTCAATAAGAGAGTGGGAAAGGCAGTAATGGGGTACAACCTCAAAAACGACAGAATGATCTCAGTGCGTATCCAAGGAAAACCATTCAACATCACGGTAATCCAAGTCTATGTCCCAACCACTGATGCCGAAGAAGCTGAAGTTGACCGGTTCTATGAAGACCTACAACACCTTCTAGAACTAGCACCAAAAAAAGATGTCCTTTTCATCATAGGGGATTGGAATGCTAAAGTAGGAAGTCAAGGAGTAATCGGAATAACAGGCAAGTTTGGCCTTGGAGTACAAAATGAAGCAGGGCAAAGGCTAATAGAGTTCTGTCAAGAGAACAAGCTAGTCATAGCAAACACTCTTTTCCAACAACACAAGAGACGACTCTACACATGGACATCACCAGATGGTCAATACCGAAACCAGATAGATTACATACTTTGCAGCCAAAGATGGAGAAGCTCTATACAGACGGCAAAAACAAGACCAGGAGCTGACTGTGGCTCAGATCATGAGCTTCTTACTGCAAAATTTAGGCTTAAATTGAAGAATGTAGGGAAAACCACTAGGACCACTCAGGTATGACTTAGATCATATTCCATGTGAGTACACAGTGAAGGTGATGAATAGATTTAGAGGATTAGATTTGGTAGACAGAGTGCCTGAAGAACTATGGACGGAGGTCTGTAACATTGTACAAGAGGCAGCAACTAAAACCATCCCAAAGAAAAAGAAATGCAAGAAAGCAAAATGGCTGTCTGATGAGGCTTTACAAATAGCTGTGGAAAGAAGGAATGCGAAAAGCAAGGGTGAAAGGGAAAGATATAAGCAACTGAATGCAGATTTCCAGAGAATAGCAAGGAGAGATAAGAAGGCCTTCTTAAATGAACAATGCAAAGAAATTGAAGAAAACAATAGAATGGGGAAGACTAGAGATCTCTTCAAGAAAATTGGAGATATCAAAGGAACGTTTAGTGCAAAGATGGGCATGATAAAGGACAAAAAAGGCAGGGACCTAACAGAAGCAGAAGAGATTAAGAAGAGGTGGCAAGAATACACAGAAGAACTATACAAGAAAGATCTTAATGTCCCTGATGTCCATGCTGGTGTGGTCACTGACCCTGAGCCAGACATCCTAGAGAGTGAAGTCAAGTGGGCCTTAGGAAGCATTGCTAACAACAAAGCTAGTGGAGATGACAGTATTCCAGCTGAGTTATTTAAAATACTAAAAGACGATGCTGTTAAAGTGCTGCACTCAATATGCCAGCAAGTTTGGAAAACGCAACAGTGGACACGGGATTGGAAAAGGTCAGTTTACGTTCCAATTCCAAAGAAGGGCAATGCCAAAGAATGCTCAAACTATCGCACAATTGCACTCGCAAGGTTATGCTCAAAATCCTACAAGCTAGGCTTCAGCAGTACGTGAACCGAGAACTACCGGATGTACAAGCTGGGTTTCGAAGAGGCAGAGGAACTAGAGATCAAATTGCCAACATTTGCTGGATCATGGAGAAAGCACGAGAGTTCCAGAAAAGCATCTACTTCTGCTTCATTGACTATGCAAAAGCCTTTGATTGTGTGGATCACAACAAACTGTGGGAAATTCTTAAAGAGATGGGGATACCAGACCACCTTACCTGTCTCCTGAGAAATCTGTATGCGAGCCAAGAAGCAACAGTTAGAACCGGTCATGGAACAACCGATTGGCTCAAAATAGGGAAAGGAGTACGACAAGGCTGTATACTGTCACCCTGCTTATTTAACCTATATGCAGAGTACATCATGAGAAATGCCAGGCTGGAAGAGTCACAAGCCGGAATTAAGATTGCAGGGAGAAATATCAACAACCTCAGATATGCAGACGATACCACCCTAATGGCAGAAAGTGAAGAAGAACTAAAGAGCCTCTTGATGAGGGTGAAAGAGGAGAGTGCGAAAGCTGGCTTGAAACTCAACATTAAAAAAACTAAGATCATGGCATCTGGACCCATCAATCCCTGGCAAATAGAAGGGGTAGAAATGGAAGCAGTAACAGACTTCATTGATTTGGGCTCCAAGATCACTGCAGACGGAGACTGCAGCCATGAAATTAAAAGACACTTGCTCCTTGGGAGGAAAGCTATGGCAAACCTAGATAGCATATTAAAAAGCAGAGACGTCACCTTGCCGACAAAGATCCGCATAGTCAAAGCTATGGTTTTTCCAGTAGTAATGTATGGCTGTGAGAGCTGGACCATAAAGAAGGCTGAACGCCGAAGAATTGATGCCTTTGAACTGTGGTGCTGGAGAAGACTCTTAAGAGTCCCTGGACTGCTAGGAGGTCAAACCAGTCAATCTTAAAGGAAATCAACTCTGATTGCTCATTGGAAGAATTGATAATGAAGCTCAAGCTCAGATACTTTGGTCACCTAATGCGAAGAGAGGACTCTTTGGAAAAGACCCTGATGCTGGGAAAGATGGAAGGCAAAAGGAGAAGAGGACGGCAGAGGATGAGATGGCTAGATAGCATCACTGAAGCAATGAGCATGAAATTGAGCAAACTCAGGGAGGCAGTGAAAGATAGGAAGGCCTGGCGCAATATGGTTCATGGGGTCACGAAGAGTCGGACACGACTTAACGACTGAACAACAACAACAAAATCCTCTTATAATAATAGGAGTTAATTATCTCCATGTATTTGATCTGGAAGCTCCTCTATTTAGTCTTACAATTATTGGACTATAATCTGAATAAGTAGGAGCTGTCACTTTTATGTTAATAAGATTAATTAACAGTGAGTTAGAAGTCCAAATCCATATCTATCCAAAATTTGTTTGGTGAACTGAAGAATAATAAGTATACTCTTTCTCTGCATGATGTTTATATCTCCACACATCCAAAAGAGATAACAGTAACATATATTATGAGATGTTTGGGGGGATATGTATGGGGGAAAACCTTTTCATATCTCCAAGGATTAAGCTATCCCTCTGTGAAATTTCAAGAAGCAGTTGAAAAAATATTTCATAGAATTTTATTTTGTTATCATTTGGAGCATAAATTGAGGTAACTGTTGCTTTTCACATTTGCTCTGGATGTGTAATATAAATATTCTTTCCTCATTACTAGATTTCTAAAGTCCATGGTCAATTTTTCACATGCATTACTGTTCCATTTTTTCCATTTATTTGAGGCTACACATTTTTCATAGAGATATTTATATTTCAACAGACTTAAATTATTTTAATATGAATCTCTTGAAAATATATAATATGGGCTTTTTCCTTTTCTAACTTAAAAAAAAAAACCTTTTGAATGGTCTAGTCAGCCCATTAATATTAATAGAAAATATCTGAGTTGATTCATAGTTGCAGTTCTTAGGCTAACTTATGAAGTAGTATCAGGTGCTTGGTCAAGCTTTTGATCTTCTGTCTACTCTTGATCTTTCTTGCCTGAGTTACCAGCTACTTGATTCAATTTTTGATCTTGTATCTGATTCCTTGTTCTGTTACAGATTAATGCTCAAGCATCCTGTTAGTGTCATTGCAGAATAGACAAAACTTTACCCATATCCATAAAGACCTCCAGACAAAATGGAGTAGTCCATTTGTATCTAATATTTTTTATTCTGAAGAACAGTTGTCAAAAACCTCAGGTTTCTCCTCTTTTTAAGTATATCTGGGAGTATGTCTGGTAAAATCTCAATTATGGTATCTCCAAATTTTAGAGGAACTTCACTTCTTTTTAATTCCAGTAGTGTCTCTTTAGTCTTAAAATATATAAAATTGACAAGTATATTCCATGGCAATTTTCTTCTTCATGCTACCCAAGAATTTGTGTGTGAGTAAACTTTATGAATTTCATCTACATCCAAGTTACGTTTTTAGTAAATTTTCCATTTCTCTTTCTAGATCTTTTTTACCAAAATACTCCAGTATACCTCTGAACTCTGAAGTTATTTTTAAGCAATTCTGTTTCAAGTAGTTCTAATTTAATTTCCAATTTACTACTCAGTTCCATCTACTGAATGTCTTGTCTGCAATTCTTTAATTTCTTTGTTCTGATATTCAACTTTGGTCATTAATTTATCATATGTATCATTAATATCTTCCTTAATAGAGTTGAATTTTGCTCCCATATCTTGTGTTCATTGAATTAATTTAGAAATATTATTTTCCATTGTATGCAACTCTCCTGTAAGGAATTTTTTAAGTTGAGGGAAAGATGCAGAAGAACTAAGGTGGCCTTCTTCCATTTGGGGGCCTCTTTGGTACTATATTTCCTCCTAATCATTTTGGAAAAATAATGTATAATCTCATGCCTAGAATTCCTACTCATTAAATTAAAACAAAATGTTAAGAGTAGGAGATCAAAAAAGAATGGGAAACTTGGTAATGCTCAAAACATCATAAGTAGCCAAATAGTACAGTTTGGAGAAAACAACATAAAGAAGGCTCTCAATATTAGTTTTTAGCAAGCATTAATCCAACAGTAAAGTTCTTAACTGTACAGTTGCATTAGAAACCATTTTATATCAAAGCAATATTCACTTTCAATTTCTAAAAAAAAATCCTTAGTATATTGACTGATTGGCTGTGTTTTTCAGTAAGTGTCCTTGTAAATAAGATTTACAGTTTTGTATCTTATTAAAATGACGCCATTAAGCAATCAAAGGAAAAAGAAAAAATATGAAGAGAATGTAATCCTGTAGTTCAGTTGGGGTTGTCATCCATCCTTCTACTTCAAGGAAGAGAACTGAAAAGGGAAAGAAAAATACTGCAGATGAATGGCTTTTTATGCAAATGGTATTGATGGGAGAGATTTGGTTTCTAGAGTCATGGCCTGATTTATTTTGATGATGGATTGCAGGCATGGATGGTAACAATGTGTTTGTCTGGAGCATATTTCATCTTGCTCCTTTCACTCTCAGTACAGAAAGCCAGATATGATGTAGTTACTATAATAAGAGACTTGGTACAATGTCTCCTATGATTGGAATATAGCAATTGAAGGATATAATTTGTACAGAAGGAACAGAAGCAATAGAAAAGGAAGATGTGTTGCCCTGTATGCTAAAAGAATTGCCACTGGTCAAATATCTAAGTGACAGGGGTTAGAAATGTTGTAGCAGTATTTGGGTTAAATAATTGAAGACATGAATGAAGCAATACTGCTTTGAAGGTCTACTCTCATCTGCCAACAAAGAAGATGGAGATGATACATGAAATTTTTGTGATGGGGCACTTTAATTAACGTCTTCTCTGTTGAGGAAAAAACCCCATTACGGGTTTTCTTCCCATTCTGAATTTTCCTTCAGATGGTGGAAGTCAGCTGTTACTGACCAATGGTGAAGGGAAGTTCTGTCAAGGTAATGAAAGTAATAAAACATTGGGAGAAAATACACTGGAATTCTTGATTTTAAGGGAAACTAAAGCAGAGCTTTATCTTGGATTTTAATGAAGGATTTTAATTAAAGTGGTTGCACAAAAAGCTTAGTGAACTTCTCAAAATAAACAAGAGAAGATAGATGAAGTGGAAAGGGGGGGGGGGCGTTACTAAAATATATAAAGATCACCCCAGCAGTAGAAATGGTATTAGAAAAGTTAAAGCTCAGAAAAGGCTGAGTTGGTGAAGGATGTTAAAAACAAGCAAAAAGTCAGAACATTTCTATTTACCCTGAATGAATTTAAACATCTGGAGCCAGATGAATTACATCCAAAGTACTGAAGGAACTTGCTGTTGGTCTGACAGATTCTTAAGGTCACCTTTGGGAAATCCTGGAGAACTCCTGGAGTGCCAGATGGGTTGAGAAAGGTAAATATTGTTCTTACCTTGGAAAAGTAGAAAAGAGGATAAGGATTAAGATTAGATTCTTGAGAAGATTCTAGAACAGATCATACAAAGATCAAACTGTGAATACCTTGAAAACAGTAATTATCAAATGTCAGCATGGCTCTAATAAAGGCAAATCTGCTAGATTAAATTTAGCTCAGTTTTTAGATTGGGTAGTTTCCTTAGTAGGTTGTGAGAATATCATAATTATTACTCATCTATTTTACAGGAAAGCCTTTCATAAAATATCCATGACAGGCTGATTAAGAAGCCAGCTGAGTGTGGGTTGGATGGCACAACAATTAAGAGGATACATAGCTGGCTTAAAAGTCATACTCAAAGAATTATTATTAATAGTTCCTTGTCCAACTGCAAGAAGTTATTGAATGGGATGCCATAAGATTAGTCCTGGGCCCTGCTTCCTTCAATATTTTTATTTTTTAAAATAATTTTTAAAAAGGTTTTCACAGAAGTAAAAGATAAACATGAAATGATATAAAGTAAGGGTAAAGAAAAGAAACAAGTATAAAAGGTAAGAAAAGTGTGAAAAGTAGTACAAATAGAAAAAAGAAAAGAAATACAAAGAAGTGACTTCCAATCTTCTTTACAGCAGTTACAAAGTTTTATTTATTTATTTATTTATTTTTCAAATTTAGACACCGCCTATCTCACAAGGAAGCGACTCTGGGCAGTTTATAATAAAAACAACAAATACATATTAGTTAAAATAGAATAAAAAATAGTATAAAAATACAATAAAACCAAATCTCTCTTCCCTCTTTTAAAATTACATCATAGTTCTCTTCTTCCCATATTCAACCCTTTTAAATCAGCAAATCCATAAATCACCAGTTCATTTTTTCCATTTTCAGCAAAAAATCCATAAGAGGTTTCCAGTCTTTAATAAAAGTACTGTATTTTTCCGACAATAAGACATGTACAAGACGGCCCCCATTTTTCCAACCCCAAATTAAGAAATCAATATTTTAAAGATAGTGCAGAACACATTTTTATTTAGTAATTAGTTAACATTGACCTGATACAGTTGGTGGGAGGAGGTCCAAACCGTCTCTCTGCAGCTCTATTTCCAGGCTCTTTTGCATAACTGATTACATTCAAGCACGAGTGAAACTGCCGATAGCTTCTCTAGGCAGACAGACTTTCTCTAATTGGTTTGTTCAGCATCAGCTGACGTCAGTTACATCAGGCTCGTGATTGGAGGAAGTCTGTTTGGGAGACAAGCTATTTCACTCGTGATTGGAGGCTAGCAATAGGAGGAAGCTGCCTGCAGAAACAAAGTATGGGCAGTTTTGCCACCGTGCGGTTATCTCCTTGCTGACTCCCTTGAATAAGATGCCCTTCAATTTTTAGGGTAAGGATTTTAGAAAAGTATCATCTTATAGTCGGAAAAATACGGTACTTGTCTTATCCCTGATCAAACAGGTCAATTTTGCCTCTTCAATATTTTTATTAAGGGATTGTATGAGGGAGATAGAAAGAATTTTATGAGGAAGTGGTTTGCATAAATCATAATGTAGAACAGAATAACTAAAAGCTTATGGCCATGGTTTCTCAAACTGTGGCTTCAGACCATGGTGGGGGGGGGGCACAAATGTTTTTAAAACCTGATCGGCCTTCCACAGGCAAAATGGGAGCCCTGTCAAAACTCACTGTAGTCCCTAGTCTCATTTTGCTTGTGCCAAACACAGTGAGCAGTTAGGGTAACACAACACAATGTGAGAACCCATACGATAAATGGATTAAAATGTAATTATCTAAATGTTACATTTATTCTCTGCTCAAGTCTAATGTCTAATAGGAAGAGCAGTTTGACAATTAAACCAATTACTCAGAAAGGTGGTAGACTCTCTTTTGCTGTATGTGTTCAAGCAACTCAAGCTTGAAGTAAGAGGACAGAAATTTGATCTTAATAATTGTTCACTCTTGAATCGTAGTTCTAGCTGTATACATGGTTGGTTTTTTCTTTATTCGGTCAGAATTAATATTTGTACTTTTCTGAATGGTTTTTCTTTTAGATATGCTTTAATTTGCTATTTATGTTGTGGTCATTGTTTAGTTAAAGTATATATAGTATATTTTATAACCTTCAATAGACCACATACAATGAAGCACTACCTTCTACCTTGTTCTTTTGGTTCTTAAATCATCCCACCTCAGGTTTTGCTGCTCAGACATTACTTTTTTCTCAGCTCTATCAGTAGGAGATAGAGGCGAAAACACTTTGTATGAAGCTAGAACCTATGATACATCAATTTCCTGATAATTTTATTTGAAGCTCTACTTGCCAATTTATTTGAAAGAAAAAAATGTTTTTTCCTTGCTATGTATTTACCAATCTAAATCCAGATATTTTGGCCCTATGATCAAGCCTTTGTACCTTTTCAGGATTCCTGATTGCCATGTTGTTAGACAATAATTATAATTATTATTATATTTACCAGCACACAATGATCTGATTGGGTATCTTCACAAATTGTATGGCTATCTCATACAGCTGGAACATGTTTTGGGGTTGCTGTGAGTTGCTTCTGCAAGTGAACTGCTTGGGTAAATGTACTCAGGATGTAAGTCAATACTATACCATATTGCAAAACAAGTTGCCCCATTCCTGAATTCTAACTATTAGGAAGTTCATGGAACACAAAGTAGTAATATAATGGACAATCCATCATATTAAGGATTAAGAATCATAAAAGCAGAACTATTTTCAATGCCAGCTGTATGACATTCAGAGCGTGTGCTCCATTTCTTTGCACATTATATCCAATTAAACATTCTGAGCTTGTCTGGCCCCAGCTGCCATTGTTTTCTAGTTGTCTGTTCCTGCACGTAGAAAAAAAATCTATTGAAGTGCATATAGACTATATTACATCTCCTTGCTTGATGTAATTAGTTGAGTCTCTTTTGGTTTGAGAGAACTTTTTCCCTGGAACAAAATGGATTTTTATGTTATCTGATTTGTATTGAGTAGAGTATTCAGATCTCCTTTCCCAGAATCCACAGACCATCTTTCCAAACTGCATCGACAGAAAACATCTCAGACTAGTTTTAAACCAAATGCAATTCTCTTTCCAAGCAAAAGGTAAAGCTATTTGTTTGAGCTGGCTTCTCTCTCTTTCCTCTTTTTCTTTATTTCTCCCAATTCATTCTTTAAAGCCAACTTCTCATTTTCTGAAATCTGCTGTCTCCAGGTTTGCATATGGTGGGAAGAGATGTAGCTGAGCTTATAAGTTAATGCACGTCAGCATTATTGTACATTTATAGTACAATGCATGGTTATGCTTTTGGTGATGATATTATGCTTCAGTATGACAAGTCATTTTTATTCTGATTAGAAACATGTCTCCTATTAAAAACAAAAAGGAGAAAGACAAGAGACAATGCTTTTGAAATTCAGCAATTACAACAGCTTTCCAGAGCCCCACACTCTTCAGTTAAAGGAAAACTAAGCTCCTTTCCTAAGAATAATCCCTTCTTTCACAAGTATATATTTAAACTATATGTTTCTGAATCTTCAAGTGATGTAGTTTAAAGACAGCTAATAGAACAATAATTATTTAAATATATCTGGGTATAATTAAGATGAGAATGACATGCACAAAACTAAAATTGCAGTTAGGTTTCCTTGTAGGGTTTGATGGGCTTGAACTAGAGTATCTGTGAGCTAGGTGTTGTTTTGGGGCCATCTATCAGAGAACAGAGCTCTACATAATTCAGACTAGAACACTAGCAAAATAGCCCAGAAGCTTCCTAGGCTTGAAATCAAGTGAGACTAGAGAATCAGACCTATGCTATTGATTGTTATAAAGCTGTCATATTTAATTGCTTCAGGCTGTGCTGCTTGTCCCCAAGGTTGCCTTCCTGACTCAAGAACCTTCCTGTGTTGAATTATGAAGTGCCTGACAGTATTGTTCTAAGTTCTGATCTCAGTTGTTTCTAGCTTTTAATCAGCAGATTCCCTGAACTCTGTAAATAAGTTTTCTTACAACTCAGTTAGTGCTGTTATACTTTCCATCTGCTTCCACGCAAAAAGCTTTACACCATTGACTTGATTTAGCCATGCTTAACCATATTAGGTTGTGCCGGGGTTTATAGAGAGAGTTTAAACACATTCTTAATTTCCCAGTGATATCAATATGAACCGAAAGTAACCAGTAGCTGGCTTTTGTCTTTCTATATGTGTGTCTGTAACCTGGTTCTCTCATTCTTAGCATCATTCCACTTTCAGTTTGTCATATTGTTCAATAATTTGAGTCTGCTTTAACTTTACATCATTAATTTTAACATCAACTTTAGACTCAAACAACATACTCCCCAAATTATGGGAGAATTGGAGCACAGAGGATTTGATGATAGGCAACATATTCATTTCTGTTCTTGCAAACTCAAATGTGGAATGGGATTTGATGAAAGGGAGGCACAGAAAGTGAGAAGGGATAAGAGGGACAAATTTGTCTGTTTAAGAAAGTTAATACCCTCTCATGGTAATATGACTGAGTTTGTATGTAGCCATGAACTACGCACAGAAATTCTGTGCATTTACTTATTGGATTCTTTGGAGAGAGTAGGCAGAGTAAATTTAGAAAATTCCTTCCTAAAATATTGTTCTAATTTATGAAGAATTTAGGGAAGGAGGAAGGTCACAGCTTTAAGTTTTGAGCATGATGTGGACCAGAAGTATCACTAGTCTATATATGTCTTCTGAGCTTGGACAGAAATCTCAGAGAGGCAGACAAGATCTATTATACATCCATGGGACTGTTCTAACATAACCACTTGGCACAATACATGAATTTAAAAAACTGGAATTTTTTATTAACATTCGTTTATGTGTATATATATTTGTGTCTCTTGTCGCATCCAAGAGAAGTGTGGCCAGATGGTAGTAAAGAGAGGGAAGGTAGTTAAGATTGATGGAGTGGAGCTATCACTAGGCCACATAGCAGACATACAGACCAGCTACAAGTACTGTACTTTGGTATTCCACAGTCACATGGAAACCGCAGTGAGGAGGCAAGGAAGACAGCAACATCCAAGTACCACCAAAGGATAAGACAGGCCCTGAAGAGCCAGCTCAATGGGAAGAACAAGATCCATGCCATCAACACGTATGCCCTGCCAGTCATCAAATACCCTACTAGTATAGTGAGGTGGCCAAAGGAGGACATGGAGGCTGCCAATGTGAAGACCCGGAAGCTCCTCACAATGTACGGAGGTTTCCACCCCAAGTCCAACATCCGAAGACTGTACATCAGCCGGAAAGAGGGTGGGTGGAGTCTGGTGAGTGTCAAAGCCACTGTCCTAGATGAAACCCAGAGCATCCAGGAGTACATCAGTAAGATGACACCCAAAGATGAGCTGCTGAGAGAATGCCTGAGGCAGCAGCAGACATGGGAGGAAGTTCAAGCACAGGAAGTGCCATGGCAAGACAAGATCCTGCATGAGATGTACCATCGACAGATAGTTGAGGTGTCTGACATTGGGAAATCCTATCAGTGGCTGGAATGGGCTGGACTAAAAGACAGCACTGAGACACTGATTACAGCAGCACAAGAACAGCGCTAAGCACCAGATCCATAGAAGCAGGGGTCTACCACACTAGACAGGACCAAGGTGCAGATTGTGCAAAGAGGCCTCAGAGACAGTCTGACACATAATGGGAGGGTGTAAGATGCATGCAGGAGCAGCATATACTGAATGGCACAACCAAATAGCTGGTGTTGTGTACAGGAACATCTGCACAGTGTATGGGCTAGACCCTCCCAAGTCCAGATGGGAGATTTCACAGAAGGTTGTGGAGAATAACAGGGCTACGATCCTGTGAGACTTCCAGATCCAGATGGACAGACAGGTACTTGCAATCAACCAGACATTGTGGTAGTAGACAAGGTCCAGAAGACAGTGGTGGTGATAGATGTAGTGGTGCCAAGTGACAGCAACATCAGGAAGGAGTATGAGAAGCTGGAGAAGTACCAGGGCCTAAGTAAAAACTAGAGAGGATGTGGAAAGTCAAGCCAAAGTGGTCCCAGTGGTGGTAGGAGCACTCGGGGCTGTGACTCCTAAGCTGGAAGAGTGACTGCAACAGACCCCAGGAACAACCTCAGAGCTCTCTGTGCAGAAGAGTGCAGTGCTAGGAGCAGCTAAAATACTGCGCAGAACCCTCCAACTCCCAGGCCTTTGGTAGAGGACCCAAGATTGAGGAAGACACAGACCACCCATATGTAATAACCTGTAAGGCTCAGCTCCCAATGAAAGCAATTCCCACTGAAACCGATGTAGGTTCAAAGAAGGATTCATTTATTGAGAACAAGTGTACAGGTTTAGAGCATTGCCGAAACTAAAGCCCGCGTGCACTAAAACTACCTTTTACCCCTTTTTCCCTTTCACCTCCCCCTGTCCCTACCAGTCCATAGTCCCTCTTGTGCATGTCACCAGATCTTGCTTGGTCCCATGCTGGTATGGCCTTGGACATTCCTGGGAACCAGATAACATCCATCTGTGTCTAACAGTTTACCCTCTAATCTCTCCCCCCCCCCCCCCGCTTTCCCTTTCTAATGGCAGAAAAGAGTAAGCAAGTTAACAAGATGGTTAATTGATTGTGAGGCTTCTGACACCATAGGGGTGAGAGGGGATTTTTTTTTCTTCTGGTGCCTTTGAGTCAGTGTTGATTCTTGGTGATTGCCTGGACAAGTCCAGCAGTTTTCTTGCCAAGATTTCAGGAGCAATTTGCCCTTGTCTGCTTCCTAGGGCTGAGAGAGAGGGACTGGCTCAAAGTCACCCTGCTGGCTTCATGCCTAAGGCAGGACTAGAACTCACAGCCTCCCAGTTTCTAGCCTGGTGCCTTAACCACTTCACCAGACTGGATCTCATAATATTATATTTTACTGTACCATTAACAGTGAATAATAATGTTTATTATATATTGGACTTTAAAATAGTAAAGAGGAAGAAAGAAAAAGGGTGTGGGTTCATTTAGTATCAACGTAATCCAAATAATAATAAAATTAAAGTGCATGTTTTTAGAGAAATATCTTTGTCCCAAAATCTTACTGTATGAAACTGATACAGAAAATAACAGAGGTAAGGCTGGGAAATGGAAGCAGGAGTTAATAGGGAAGCAATATGTGGTAGTTTCAGTGACATGTACTTACACTTGGTTAAAGGCTTAGCAGAAGCTGGTAAGAGATGAAGTAAAGACTATTGAGAAAGGTGGGTTTTGAAAAAGGTTTTGAAGGACATCGGTGAAGAATTATCTTGCAGATTTTCTTGGAGGCAATTTGAAGTCTTTGGAATATCAGGGAAGAAAGAGTAGAGCCTTTCGAGGTGGTGGCAGACTTTAGACAATGAAGATTTCTGGCAAATAGAGCAGGATCACAGAATTATTTCCCCTGCTTAGTTGCCTCACTGCAGTCAGTCTCATCAGGTTCCTTTCTCTTTGGCTGAACCCATACCAAGATTGCACTGTACATTGACCAAATAAAGAAGAGGAAAAAAAAGAAATATGTCACCACAAAAAACGGGACAAAAGTCAGTATAAATATATATAAAATTTAGAATGTTATTACACTTTGAATAGAAATATAATCTATCTCACCTTAGCAGAAAAGAATGTCATTGAGTAACTTAGGCTGTTGCCCTCATACTCATGTTTATTAGGCAGTTTCCAGGCCCTTGTTTCTCTTTGTTTTATTCTGGGAGGAGGATACCTTCCAATGTACAGTCTTTTGATAGAGGATTGTCCTCTATAAAGCAGGATTCATAGTCCTCTTAACCAGGAGGGGGAAAATATAATATGCCTTCTTAATTTCAAGATTTCATTGGTTGTTAAAATTAGACTCCTAAAGCAATGTTACCTTGTCTTGGGAGTAGATATGAATCCCCCACCATCAGCTCTCATGTAGCCCTTTGGAAAAGAAGGAGAAGACTACAAGTCATAGAGGAAAATGAAAGAAAACACTTCATATCATACACGAGGATGCTTGCCTTTTTCTATAACATGCACTGCAAGGTGCTTTTTCTTGAGTACAATGTTGCTTCACTGGCTAATTTCATAAGCGATTTCTCCTAGTGAGTCAGGAGCATACCTGAAAATATTTGGCTCTGAATAACACTGAATAACACTCTACCATGCAAAAATTATTTGAGGAAATATTTTATCATGTTCAAAAATTCCACTCATAGGATTGGAAATGAAGAAGTTGAATCACTAAAAATTTGGCTTTGGCTTTAACTCACGTTCCTCAGTATTTTTTTTTTAAGTTCTCCTGTTTTCAGTGAGACCTTTCAGGTGAACTTTTGTCATTAAACTCTTACCACTGTAGAGCAACTTCTGAAAAATAAATACAGTGATAAATATGTACATTCAGAATATTCACTTATTTTCAGAATTTATATCTTGCCCTTTAAGGCCCAGCCAGAATTCCTATTTACATTCCCATTTATATTTAAATATGTATTTTGCATGGTCCGATGACACATCCTGATCAAAATCTTAGCTGTACCTTTAACTATGGAGAATAACACAATCAAGCTGTAATCAGTTGCAGTATCAGATGCAGTTTGCTGTTGAAAATAACGTTCTTTAACAAGTCATCATTCCTCTCTTATAATGTTTAGGTGCATTTCTCTAGGCTTGTTTTCTGCCTGTGTCTTCTGAAAGCACCTGACTGGCTACTTCTAGAAATAAAATGCTGGACTTGAGAGACTATGGCCTATTTCAACAAGGAAATCCTTTGTTCTTATTTTTCTTTTTACTGGAACAAATTTCACTGGAGAAGCTATGCCATTAGTTTCTTAGCAACAACCCACAGTTTACGGACTGGTTTTGGGTCATCAGCATCTAGAGACCAAGAGGCATCACCACAAAGTGCAGCATAGTTTATTGTCATACTCAATATCAATATCTGCTTGAAGATAGTTGTGAATGAAAAGAATCCATGTGCTATAAAAAGAATCGTATCATGCCGAGTATTCAAAAGCCAAGTTCTTTAAAAAAAATTAGTGTACTGTCTAACTGAAAAGAAAATGAAGGTACCTTGTAATTGAAGTAGAACTTTGGAGGCCATACAAAAACCCCTAATCCAAATATTGCATATACTCATGAATAAGCTGAGAATTTTAGGTGCCAAAACACTCCCCCCCACCAAAATTGGGTTCGCCTATCTGTGGATGGGCTTATCCACAAGTGTATATGGTAATACTTTTTAAAAGTACTTGTATACCCTGTATATATTTATGTAGAAGCTCATCTGTGGATCAACTGACCCTTGAATTTTTAACCAAAATACCATGAAAAATAGATAATCTGTGGATTACCCATGGATAAACCAATTGTGAATATTAAAACATATGAAAATTTTGAGAGTTGGTTTATTTCTGGGTGGCACATTTTTTGTGGTATTTTGGTTAAAAATTGTATTGAGACCCATTACCTCATCTATCTCACCTTATTATCACCTTATTTTGATCAAGGGATCAAAAGCAACTTAAATGTATATTGTAATTTGCATAAATCTATGAAGAGGGACTGTAACTCCTCCTCTCTTTAGGCTTCTCTTCACCTCTCATATTGATCAAGAAACCAATCTGTACTTCAGTTAAAGAGCCTGGGTCTCTGGTTTAAATGAACTCAAAAATTCTCTTACATAGCCAGTATGTTTGCTTGTTTATTTTCATCATGTGGTTTTCAGCCTATGGCAAAAAGTTTCAGGACCAAATTTAGTAAAAACACAATAAAACAAATAAAATGACAATTAAAATAAATAGAAACTAAAAACCACTACAGAAGTAAAACTACATTAAAAGTGCCCCATAACAATGGACATGAAAATAAACCAAAAAAGCTGAGAAAATTAATTTCAGAGCTTGAGTTAGGATATAGGAAGAGATATTGTAGCTCTAATCCATGAAAACTTTATTGACTAATACCAGGAGTCTGAACCTGGACTGGAAACAAACTGGAAGTTAATGAAGATGGCATAATATACCACAATACTGGCATAATGTGAGCTTGTGAGATGAAGTGGTTAAGGTGTTGGAGTGGGCCATAAAGTTCAATTAATGATTTGGAGACAGTCACTATCTCTTAGGGCCAACATACCTGACTAGGTGTTATCATGAGGCTGAGACAAGGAGAGATCCCATGTACACCTTTTACTGTTTCTGAGAAAGGCAGAATATAAATGGAATCCCTGCCTCTTCTCATATCTTCTTCTTCTCAGAAACTCAAGATAGTGCACATATGGAGTCTCTTCTCATTTTATCCTTACAAGAAACACACAAGCAAACAAAATTGCCTAGTTCCAATTAGCACATAAGCCTCTGTATTTGGCTCTCTGGTGTGTACTAAATTAGCGAAGCCTGAGATTTGACATGT
Source organism: Liasis olivaceus (assembly GCA_030867105.1). NCBI lineage: Eukaryota > Metazoa > Chordata > Lepidosauria > Squamata > Pythonidae > Liasis > Liasis olivaceus. The sequence goes on from CM061349.1 coordinate 190,800,476, forward strand.
CCTAATAATTTATCAAAGCTAGCCTTAAAATGCACATTCACAATAAATTTTCCACCTAAAAATGCAATTCAAACATAAATTTATAGAATTTTGTCCTGACTTCTATTATCGCTCTAATGAGAAACGCTTGACTCAGAGACTAATGCTGTTAGTTTCTGATATTCTGTATGTAAAACCGTCCAGGCACATGTCGAGTGTCCCTGTCAGCCCTACTGCTCCCACAGAGGTGCCATATGAGGACAGCAGCATTCAAGGTGCTTTGAATTTAAAAGTGAGCCACTGCAGGAGGCACTGGTTCTCACAAATGGCACCGTGCATGAGCATTATTGGTTGTGTATCCAGCAGCAACCTCCTATATTCTCAGTGTGTTGCTTAGAGTCTGGGAATGAAAATCAAAAAGCCTTAAATAGTTTTTATTAAGTACTAGAATTAACAGTTGTTGTATCCAGCTGCTCGTTGAATCCTTCAAACCTTTAGTTTGCTGTTCTCAGATTTACAATGGAAGTACTCTTAATGTACAGTCATATGTAACAATAAATCTTATTATCCAAGTCTGCAGGTCTTGTGTTAAGATTGCTATTATATATAAAAATTCCCCTCTCACCCCTATGGGTGGTATGTGTCTTCCTCAATCTTGGGTCCTCTGGTGATAGTGGCCCTTCCTTTATAAAATGTGTCAGGATTATGAACCAACCTCCCCCAAGGAAAACAAAATTCTCTTTATCAAGTGAACAAATAGAAGCTTCTCTACATCCTCATGGAAATTTATTTTTATACATCACATTTATGTAGCCGTTACTATTTAAAAATTACTATTTTATATGAATAGTAACCCAAATATGTTCTCCTACTTACTTGGTGTGTGTGTGTCTGTGTCTATGTGTATTTATATACATATACATATATTCCAGGGTGAGTATGTACTGCTGTTCTTCTTGATCGTGTAGTCAAGCATTTCCAGGATTACAGTGGCTGTAGCATATACCAATTCATTGGTTTCAGTTATGGTGGTAGTAGGGATTGTCTGGAGGGCTCTGTTGGCATCTTCTAGCATACTATCTGATGGTACTTCTCCACTGAGCCTTGGTAATCGGACTCGAGGGTTGACTGTAGCTAGTTTATCCATGATCTTATGCCTCATATCAGCTGCTGTGCTCTGTAATGGAAGGGGTGGCAGTGACATTCCAGCTTCAAAAAGCATTTCAAAAAGTCACTGGTACTTAGTGTGTGTTTTCCTTTATTTAGATTTAGGCAGTTTAGTCACTGGGGTTGAGATGCAGGTGACTGGAAAGCAGGCAATCCTACCTTACAGGAATTTGCTGTAAATAAGTCATTTTCTGATGGTGGTTTCTCATTTCATTCAGAAATACTTTGCTATGACATTATTTATCATATATGTAAGGAAAGCACCTAATGCTTCCACAAGGATTGGGCTCCAACTGTGCTGAGTTAATCCTCAGAGGTGAATCTATACACAACAGTTCAGGGGAAGAAAGTAGACAAGAACTGCTTGGCTCCATTTTGAGCCTTGAGCTGGTTTTTATACACACACTGACACACATATGACTCAGATGAGGGATTGGAAAATTATCAGATATGCAGGTGACACAAAGGGGTGATAGGAAACTCATTAGAGGATAGTATCAAGAAAGATTTGGGAAGATCTTGACAAGGCTGAGCCATGGTTAGAAACCAACAAGATGAATATCAGTGCTGACAAACCAAAGTCCCGTAATTTGAGAAAGAAAAGGAAAAGCACAGGTATAGGATAGGGAGACCATAGTAGTAGCAGCACATACAAAAATCTGGTAGCTCACAAGCTGAATATGAGCCAACGGTGAGATGCAGCTACAAAAAAATAAAATAAAAAAGCAAGTGCAATCCTAGGCCCCATCAACAGAACAGTATAGAGATCAAAAGAAGTTGTTCCTCTCCATTGTGCCATTGTGCACTGGTCAGTCTGCACCTATTATATGGCATCCAATTCTGGGCACAGATTTTAGGTAGAACAGTGACAGACTGGAAACCAACCATGATAATATGGGACCCGGAAGGAAACAATGGAGGAATGGTTAGAGATGGTGGGCATGTTGAACCTGTCAAAGAAAAAGCATGATAGTTATTTTCAGATATTTGAAGGGCTGTGGTATATAAGATGGGGTAGAATTGTTGGGTTGTTCCAAAAGACAATATAAGAAACAATAGGTTTAAATTACAAGGAAGTAGATTTTGATTGGACATCAGGAAAAAGAAAAACTAATTGCAAGAGCTATGGTGGACTGGCTTTCACTGGAGTCATTTAAACAAAGCCTGGAAGCCTGTGAGGGATGCTATACTATTGGATTTGTGTAATGGGCAGGGAATTCAGCTGGATGATCTCTAAAATCACTTCCAACCTTACATTTATGATTCTATGAACTACCGGAAAATGACTTCTGTCACTCATGCCCTTGTGACCTCTCATCTGGATTACTGCATTGTGCTCTACATGGGGCTGCCCCTGAAGAGCATTTGGAAGCTTTAACAGGCACAGAATGCAACTGCATGGATAGTAAATGGTGTCGGATATGTGACGTGTAACACTGAGAGCTGCATTGGTTGCCGATATGTTTCTGGGTGCAATTTAAGGTTCTGGTTGTCACCTTTAAAGCCCTTCATGGGTTGGGGCCAGGTTACCTAAGGGACCATTGGCTTCCAATAATTTCTATCTGCCCAATTCAGTCCAGCAGGTTGGGCATGTCATGGATCCTGTCAGCCAAGGAATGTTGGCTGATGGGGACCAGGAGATGTGCCTTCCCTGCCCTCTGAAGCATTCTCCCTTCAGAGATTAGGATGACCCCAACCCTCTTGGCCTTTTGTAAGGCCCTAAAGACCTGGTTATGTGCCCAGACCTGGGGCCCAAATGTGTTAAGGGCCCTGTGTCTTGGCTATATTGATAATTATGGGATAATTTTTCTCGGCTGACATACATATTTATTTTGTGCTGTATTGTACTTGTTTTAATTGTTTTTATGATTGTTCGCCACCCAGAGTCACTTGGTTGAGATGGGTGGCTATAGAAATTAAGATAAATAAATAAATAATCAAGGTGATAGCTGACATATGATGTCAATGCCATGTGTTGCTGTTGTTTGTATTTAATTAGCCAATAAGCAGATGGTCATATTTACACATTTGGTTGTTGCCTGAAATTATTCTATGAATATTTTGCTTAAATAAATTTTAATACAAGCCTTTTTGCCACTTGATACATCCCATTAGAATATCCTTTAGCTGTTTAGCTTAGTTTCTTCTTGTTGTTGAGCAAGCTAAGCTTTCTTGTGTAATTTTTATTTAGCTTCAGAATTCCAGGGATCGAAACCTCAGCTATCCCAAGTGTCTAACTATACAAATTATACTTATGGTCTGATGGTTCAGACACATACTGAGGGTGTGTCTGTATAACTTTGTGTACATTCAATTGTTTCTATGGGGGAAAAAGATTAATTATCCTAACTAGTTGAAAAATCTATATATTATGTATGTGAGTTTACATACAGGATATATTCAATTCCAGGTACTATTATTTTCATTTAATTTCATATGTGTATTCTTCTCTTTCCTAAGGGAGTTCATAGTAACTACTTCTTGAATTCATTTTCAATTTGTAGAAGGCAAATCCACTGCTAATAGAGTAGAGCAAAGTTGTTCAACCTGAAGCCCCAGGGGAAGGGAGAGGAAGGAGGAGGAGAAGCCTCATGCTGAATGAAAAGGATGAAATATTGGACAGGCAGTTAAAACACAAGAAATAAGGGTTAGAATTCTGTTCACAGTTCTTGTGATTTTAATAAATGTCATAAGCACGGTTTCTGTAACCTGATACATATACACATATAGCGCACACAGTTTTCCTTAAATAATTGTTCAGAAATACCTTTGCTACATTTTGAATACTTGCAATGAAACATGCATAGACCATGTCTCAGGAAATGAGAAATGATTGTGCAGTATGTACTGGTTGGACTAGATGTTCAATAACAGTGCAGATTCCCCAGCTTTTAAACATTCTGCATTTCACTCTAGAAATCATGACTGTGGATTCATATCCATGGAGGTTTCCAGTGTTCCCAAAAGGATTTTTTGAGAATGTATCCTGATGATATATCTTAAAGGAAAACAGATTTCAAGTAAAAGATTTTGAGAATAGCTATGCGTACCTTCACCTGCTTTAGAAGGTTTATGAATAATTCAACATCTGGCATATTTTAACTTATAGTAATAGTAATTTAGAAGCATGAAGCAAGTTATGAAAGTACATTTAAAATCACAAACATTTATTACTAAATTACACTAAGCTCATTTCCCCTTCATGTAAGCTGCCAAGGACACAGTTTAGTTATTGCATTAGACTTGATCTCAGTATTTCTTGACACCAGAAGACTTAAGTCAGCCTCTATTGTCCCAGAAAATTGTTCCACACCACTATTCACATGTATATTTCATGGTTGTTCCTCATTGTGTTGCCACATGGAGAGTTCAACCTGAGTTCATTTAATCATCAATTCTGGGTTGCTCCAAAGAGACGTATTAGTTTCTCTTCAAATTTATGACATACTTTCCCTGAGAAACCAGCTGACAGATAGAGGGTCATTTTGCTGTAGTAGTCTGTCATCATTAGCAGAGTTGGCATGGAATTAGATAATTATGTCAATAATGCAACCTCCAAAGAATAAACTGAAAATAAGTGGCTGGTTGAAGGTCATATTATAACTTCATAGCCAAACAAGAACTTGCACCAAGGTCTACTTGATCCAAGTCCATCACCATTTGCTGCACTTCTCTGACTTACTTTTTCTAACCCTTTTGACCAGTTCATCTGCCACTATTAAGCAGACAGCACTGCACTTTCTATTGATTGCAATAGCGCTTTGTAGTGTTTTCCCTCTCTGATATAATTGACTTTGATCTGATGATTTCCCTAATGGACATTTGTGCAAGTAATTTTTACTGGGGCAATGTGAATTTGCAGTATGTGAATGCATGTGGAATGACAGCAAGATCGTTGCTCAGAAAATGAACCTTTACTAAGTCATAAGAATGCAAATGTGGAATGTTCCAGATTCAAGGTTCAGCATCTTTAAGGAGAGTTGGGCAAAACTACTTGAAAACTGAGATCAACACTGTTTAAACATAACATATTTAACACTGACCTCCATGAGTTAATGAATTTATTCCCTTATACAAGAGGAAAGAAGAATCAAAATTTTCACTAGGCTATTAACTCATATAGCTCAGTACTAAGTCTCCTGATCATTTTAGTACTGTTTCAGATTCAAGGCATCAATATGCTTCAGAAAATAGCATCTGAAATTCAGAAAAGAGTTGCAGTTAAATGATAACACTCTTGAGAAGACAAATCCTTATAGCCAAATTAAATGTTGCTCCTGAGTCTCATTCTACAATATTTTGCACTTCACTGCTCTGTCAGTTATTCCTCATTTAAAAAAATGGATTTTAAAATGCTGTCACCTTTATAAATCAGTGAAGAATTTCAACTCAGTAGAGTGTTCTAATTTGGACACATGCTACACAGGGAAGTCTAAGTGAAGGAATAAGTGACAGTAGAACTTCTGTATTGGTAAAATGCTGGTAGCTCAATTGGCAAGAGTTTTTCTTTGTCCTTTATGCTGTAACTGCATATCTTGGATGGTTCTGATGCTTGATTCAGTGCCTTTGATACCCATAAGTCAGTTTATGCCTTTGTATTTTCTAAGCAAAATCCAAGAATGTACATTAGATGAAGGCACTTATAAGGTATCAGGAACTGATAGTGGAAGCTTAGATAAGCTCTTCAGAACTTATTTTGTGTTTTGGCTGCTGATTGTTGAAAGGGATAAGCTCAGCACAAACTGACACTTAAGACTGGCTTTCTGTAATCTAGAGAAGAATACAGTTGTGGTAACTTTGAGTCAGTTCACACTCAGATCTTCCTGAAAGGAACATGGGGCAATTTCTGTTGGTAGTGTTACTGGTATTCATAGTGTATGAACGCATGAACTTCAGGAACCAAGGTAGCAGACTGAATATGAGAGAAGAGCATGGCAGGGTGCTTAGGATGATGCATGGTCCAAGGTGCCTCCTTTAGGAATTGGGTTATGTTTATTATGAAAAAAGAGAAGAGTTATTCTAATCTTTCTCCATTTTCTTGAGGAATGGGATTGTAACTTGCATAATTCAACCCATCTGGAGAACACAGGGTTGAAAATGTTGCTTTGTTCTCTACTTCAGACAATTCTTTGTATTGGTTAATCAATAGGAAGAAGCCTCTCTGTCTACATTTTCTCATACAAATGTCGTCTGACATGTACTCTTTATTTGTCCCAGCATTAGCTTCTTGCAAATTGCTACCATGGACCTTGCCTTTGGCCTCCTGTTTCCCTTTGCTTGTTTCTTACTCCCTTATCTGCTCTGATTTTTCTTTGGCCTTTCTGCGTGGTCAACCACAAGTCCATGAACTCCTTTTTCTGCTAGGTCATTTCTGTCAGGATCTCCTGTTCGGACTCAGCAGAAGCTACTCAGACCATCAACACAGCACAGCTAAATAAGAAACTTTATTATATTCTAGGGCGGATACATTTATTGCCGTTTCTCAGCATGAAGTAGAGACCCAAATCTTTGGTGAGTTAATTTCAGGGCTGCTATTTCCGGCCTTTCTTATAATTTAATGGACACATCGGTTCTTACTTCTCAGATTTTGAATTAAGCAACTATTGGTTGTTTACATAACTAATATTTCTGCTTGTAGAACTTTTAGCTCCCAATATAACTCCCACAGTTGTTTTCATGTACCGCATTCTCTTCCAACCTGTGTTTTCATTTAGTAAAATATTATTTTTTATTTATTTTAATTAAAAAAACCAATTTTTTTAAAAATATGTTTTTGCAGCCTCCTTCTGCCCCTCCAGTATCTACCAGCTTCTGTTCCAGTAGTTCAAATTCTGGATTTTGTGATCCTTTCACAAGTGAAATAGCTAGATAAGGGATGAAAGATAGGCTTCATTTATTGAAGTTAATAAAGAAATAATTTCTATGAGTATGCATTTTGTAGTATTAAACTTAATACTACCCATGAAGTAGGAGAGAAGTGGGGGTATAAGCACTGGGTACCATGTATAGTAGAGGGGAGAATGAGTGAGACAAGTGTTGCTGACTCACTTTTTTTTGTATTAGAACAAATACAAAGGCACTCTATGTAGAAGATGTTATGAAACCTTCCCACCATCAACACTAAAGATAAGGAATTACATTTTGTGAGCATGAGCACTCTTCTGTAAGTAGCAGGTGCAAGGTTGTGAAGATACTGTACTTAGGGGACTTGAAAGGGCTATGGAAGAGGTCCTTGAGGAAACAGAGGGGAATTTTAGATTTATCATTGTGACTTTCTGTATGGCTGGGTGACTTTGGGCCAGTCACTCTCTCTTAGCCTAAACCACCTCACAGGGAGGGTTGTTGTGGGGAAAATAGGAGGCAGGAGTATTAGGTATGTTTGTTGCCTTGTGTTATATATATTAAAAATACAGGATAAAATAATAATAACAATTGTTGATAAGAAAGACAAAGAAGTCTGGATAGTGGACAATGCAATACCTGGAGACAACAGAACAGAGGAGAAAGGACTGGAGAAAATCACAAAATACAAAGACCTGCAAATAGAAATAGAATGACTGTGGCAAAAGAAAGCAAAGATAGTACCAATAGTAATAGGTGCCTTGGGTGCAATCCCAAAACATCTGGAGCACCACTTGAAGACCATCGGCATTGACAAAATCACCATTCGTCAATTGCAAAAGGCAGCTTTCTTGGAACAGCTTCCATCCTGCAATGATACCTTTAACACCACCAAACAACAACATCTGCCTATCCCTGGTCCTTGGGAAGGACTTGATAGATAAAAAAGCCAAATCCAGTCTAAACATCAAGCTGACTGTGCGACTAACAACAACAATTATAAAAACAACAATCAAATCAAGGAATATCTGTAACAGTATAACATAGCTCTGTCAAGATCAAGCGATATTAAAAATGGAGCAGAAAGGCCATGAAAAGAACGATATTTGGCAATAGGTTTTTTCCAAGCTGAAATCAACTTATCAAAAGTCACATGAACCAGTGACTCATCCTGAAAGGATTATCTCAGCCAATGTTTTTGGTGGCAGATTCTCATCTGGGCTGCTAGAGAGGGGCATCCTAATTCTGTCGAAAGAATTAGAAGCAGACTGAGGGATTTCCAACAGAATTCTAATAATTTTTGATTGAATAGTTTCAAAGTGCAACAGGTTAGAATAAGCACATCACTGAGCATTGAACAACAGCAAACTAAAACTTTTGCATTAAATAGTTTGATTGCCATAAGAATTGAAATATTCCCATTTGCAGCTGGCAAATTTAAGAATTGTGATTGCAGCATCTTGAGCCGAGGCTGAGATGTTATGAATCCAGTGGATCCTGGAAGTAGAGGACTAGAAGAAAATACTTCAGTATTTGAACATCTTTATCTACTTGAGTTGAAAACAGTTGATTTCCCACAGAACTGCAGTGTCTCTTAGTGAAAAGGAGCACCTTCATTTTGGAGTAATTTATTTCCAACACTTTGGCCTGGCAATGTTTGATTAACACCAGGAGAAAATTATGAAGGCTGATGTGGGCCAAGGGAAGAATTGCCATGTCTTCAGCACAAAGAAGCAGGGAAACTATTTTGTGGTAAAGTGAAGGGAGTAAAATTCAAATTTAGAAAGAGCTTATACATAAAAGTTAAATAGGAGGGGAGTAAGGATACAGTCTTGCATAATCTCCTTTTGCACAGGGATTGGGAGTTTCCCATGTTCCATTTTACCTGAAGTTCTATTTCTCAAACAGTCCATTGAGCTGGCAAGGGTTGCTCATGAAGCAGTTAATTCTTATACTCTCTTGTTGAAGTGTATGCAAGACCATTCCAAACATAGTTCTGCCCTTGTATGAAGGATTCTACCTGACAAACTTTCCTTGGTTTGATAAACAACAAATTTTAGCTAAGGCTAACCTGATAGATGCATTCAGAACAGCCAGACATAGAAATGACCAGACCATCTATGAGAAGTTTCTTGCTCTGAAACCATAATACAAGGCTTCCCTAAGGAAGATGTGGTAGAGGGTAAAATGGGGAAGATTGCTGCTATAAGCAGCCCAAGAACATACCAGACTAGCACTGTTGCAAGTCAGCTACACAAAGCAAATTAATCAACTGCATTTCTGTTAAATATGTTTATTATAAGAAACAAGCAGAGAGAAGTTCAGAAGCATTCACTTGCTTTCAAAATAATATTAAATAAAGAACTAATGAACTAGCAGGAATCTGAATCCTAAGAGGAACACATGAAAGGAGTTTAGGTGTGAGATAGTATGTCAACAGACCCAGTCTTGCCTCTTTCCAAATGTACAAAGATGAAAAATATCTTTCACAAGCAGTAGTATTTATTTGGCAGTTGGGCTACTCCAAAAAAGCAGGGTAGAATTCAAATCAGTTAGTAGCTTCAGAGGACCAGATTTTGTTTCCTATGGGTGATTCCTGCATTTGCCATGTAAAAAAAGGTTGCAACCATTTTTAGGGCTGAGGACCACACCTAGTGCAAGGACTGCACTTCAAAAAGTGAGTAGGGCAATGCAAACACTAAATTGGATGTAATTTAAATTTTAATTAATTAAATACACTTAATTTGATTGTTCCCTATGCCAATAGAGGTGAATATGTTCCCTATGCATTTAATTATGTTATGTATTAAAAATTGAAATTTGGTGGCCTCCTTTGCAAGGATTCTAGAAATCATAGTTAAATTTTAGGGACTACAGTTTGTGCCTCTGGTATAAAGAAGTCAGCTCTGAACATGTAGCAATTGCTATCTGGCTCTGTTTGAACAAGTTTTCAGGTTGTATAATAATGTGTTATGCTGTTGGACTGGGAATAGAGAGATTCAGGTTTAAGTCCACCTTTAGAAATGGAAACTCCTGGATGATTTTGGGCTGGCCATTCTCTCTCGACCCAAACTTACCTCCCAAGGTTGTTATGGAGAAAATGGGAGGAGGGAGTGCTGTGTATCCCACTTTAAGCTCCTGGAGGAAATATGGGCTCTAAGTCTAACAGTTAGATAAAATAAGATGATGGGGTGTGCTTGGTAAAGTTTGGATTTTGCTGCATCAATAAAGACAACACGCTAGCAAAGCAAACTAATTTTACATTATTTGTTCTACTGCCTGTGTGATTCTAAGATCCTGCTTTTTAGAGTTTGGAGCAAACTTACAAAGAGTTAATTTAAGAAGATGCTTTGGCAAGCCTAAAATAACATTGAAGTGTGCCCTCCCTATAGTTTGTTAGGTCATCTACTATCCATGAATGTCTGCCGAATTACTGAGTTTGATAAACGTGTCATGAAAGAAAAAGACTGGTTGGTGTGGTCTGTTCCGATGACTCAAAAACAGTACATAAGTAGAGGAAATCTGATGTACGTGATCTACTTCTGTTGCATCATTTCACTAGGTACTGATAATTTAGCAAGCTGGCAAGATTGTATGAATGACACAAATGTTTTAAATGTTCAGCTGTGGCCTAAATTGCAGTGTGCAAAACAAAAACTGATAGTGGAAGAAAGAAACAAAAGCTGACAACACTAGCCTCAATAGTGACAATAACACTTCAGTTTTATGGATTTATTCTGACAATTTTGTTATGTGAACTAGAGTTTGATCGTCAGATATATCATCATTATCTAATGCAGTGTTGTCCAAACTTGGCCACTTTAAGATGAGTGGACTTCAACTCCCAGAATTCCCCAGCCAGCCATGCTGGTTGGGGAATTCTGGGAGTTGAAGTCCACTCATCTTAAAGTGGCCAAGTTTGGACAACACTGATCTAATGGCTGCATGATTCTACTCTCATAAGACCTTTGGAAGTATGGTATAGCATAAACTCATTCCTTATGACATAAAAGTTACAGTGTGGTTATATATGAACAAATATCTGAACATTAGTTGTCACTTTTGCCCAATCCCAGTCCAAACACTTACCAAATACAAAGTTGCTTCATAACCATAATTCTATTTTATGTCAGTTTTTAAAGTTACTATTTTATCCAAGTGTTTTATTGAAAATTGTTTTATTGATTTCTTGTGCAATGCTCTGGATCTTCTGGGAGTAAGAGTGGTATATGATTGATTTAGACATTCATTTGCTTGGGATATTTATCCACTTTTTTTTTGAGGAATCAGTAAATTCTTTATATAGCATAAGGTCAACATGAGGCTACTGAAATAAAGGACAGCCTAGTAGAGATGAGGCCATATTTAAATATTCCTCCATTTATTGGATTAAGGATAATTTTTGCAGAAGAAAAATCACTAACAATTTTTTGACAATAATGATTTACTTAAGACTGTAGCAGATGAATATAGGAATCTATTTTCAATGTCTATTATACAAGACATTTTATTGTGAAATCTTGTTCTAGAGATGCAAATTGATACAACCCTCCCCCCCATTTTGAGGGGGAGGCTATCTTTAAATTATAATGCTAAGCATATGATGAAATGGGCTCTGGTCTTCCCAAATAAATGCTGCAATATATGTTAGTTTTGGTACAATAAGTTTCCTTTTTCTGTTTATTTAACTTTATTGTCATGAATTTGAAAAGGAGGGCTGACTAGTCTTTTTGGCAATGATTCATTTTCCCATAAATTGAAAAGGTCTGACTTGTATGTTGTTCCATCCTAAATAATAGAAATCATGATTCTAAATTTAAAAAAGGGCCCAGAAAACTAGCACCAGCTACAAAAGATAATATAGTCAAAGTAATCAATTTATGCTTTATTGGCTCTTTCTAGTTCATTAATGAATAAAGGTAGGTTTATGCATGTTCTGCTTAAAGCTCATTATTTATCTTGACAAAATTTGCTTTATTCATGGAGCAGTCACCTAAGGTTAAATGAATCCCTGAGCATTTAATTTTTCTTGTAATCATGAAAAAAATACAGTATTGACTCTTATATTTTTAGGAACACATTGTTTATACTGTCAGTCAGGACTTTAAAGATTCTCTCTATAATAAGGATTCTGTCTACTGCTCTCTCTCTCTCTCAAAAAGAAGCGGGCTCCCCAGTTCAAGGTCTACATGTTTAAATTTCAGCACTCAGAAGAGCTCCATATCTGCACCCTGGATTAATTTACTACTGCCACAGTGATGCTTTCAATTAGTTCTCATTGGCTCACTACTTTGCTGAATGGTTTTACAGCTAATCTGAAAAAGGTAGAAAGAGGAAACCCCTTGCCTGATACACTATTATTATTATTATTATTATTATTATTATTACTACTACTACTACTACTACTGCTACTACTACATTGGATTTATCTCCGCCCATCTCCCCTCATTACTCCTCACATAGTACAGCATATATACAGCTTAACAATTACAATTACAAGCCTATTCTAATTGCAACTACAGTGCAGCCCTACTCTATTGTGGCCAGCAGCAGTCGCAAGGGAGTCAGCTCATCCAGGCTTTTCTTTCCACCAATGATCTTTTCTCCACCCATCGCGTTGGTCATGTCCAGCATCTGGCATTTTTTCTGCTGATTGGATCAGCACCAGTTCCAGCTTCCCCGCGCAAGGCACCGCCGGTTCTTCCCACCGAAATGGGAGTACCTATTTATCTCCTCGCAGATGGTATGCTTTCGAACTGCTAGGTGGACAGGAGCTAGGGATGAATGATGGGTGCTCACCCCATCACGTGGAGCAGGCTCAAACCGCTGGAGTGCTGACCATTTCTGGCCGGCAAACTCCAGCGTCATTAAGCCCCTATGTCACCACGCCCCATGGATATGGGAAAGCGTGACTGTGACTTTTTAAATAACATTCTAAACCATCCTGAAGCTAGTTTTCAAACATCATAAGAATGCCTAAATATATATTTGCCTAAATATATATTTAGGGAAGCCCTTTGAACAGTCACTCATGCCCTTGTTATCTCCCAGATAGACTACTGCAATGTGCTCTACATGGGGCTACCCTTGAAGAGTATCCGGAAGCTACAGCTGGTCCAGAATGCGGCCGCGTGGGCTATTTTTGGAGCCCCGAGAAGGGCCCATGTAACACCATTTCTCCGCGAGTTGCATTGGGTACCAGTTTGCTTCCGGGTCCAATTCAAGGTGTTGGTTATTACCTTTAAAGCCCTACATGGCATGGGACCAGGTTACCTAAGGGACCGCCTCTCCCCTATGACTTCAACCCATCCCACCTGGTCACACAGAGAAGGCATGCTTCGGACCCCCTCAGTAAAAGAACTCTGTCTAGCGGGGTCCAGAAGGCGGGCTTTCTCTGTGGTAGCCCCCGCTCTTTGGAACATTCTTCCCCCAGAGGTGCAATTGGCCCCCTCACTCCTGACCTTCTGAAGGACCTTGAAGACCTGGTTCTGCCACTTGGCCTGGGGTGGGGAGGGAATATCTCAAGCAGGGAGATGGCTAGCCCCATAGTGGCTGGCTGTCCCTGCCCTGATTTTCCATCTTCTTGGAGTTTTCCGTTTCTAGTATTGTTTTAATTGTATATATAGTATGTATTTTATATATATTTATAGTTTTAATGTCTTTGTAAGCTGCCCAGAGTCCCCTATTGTGGGGGAGATGGGCGGGGGAGAAATCCAATAAATAAATAAATAAAATAAATATATTCTTAAAACATTCAAATTGTAGAGTGTCATTTTAATTATCCTCATTACTATTAAACTTAGCCTATAGAAGCAGTAGCCAACATACCTATATAAGATATGTGTGGCTTGAAATCTCCCAAAATTGTTTTTGTCAGCATTTTCCTATGGGGAAATTTCAGGAGAGCCCAGTAGACATGATATCCAGAGCTGGGCCTGTGGAAATAATGTATGAATGGGTCAAGAATGGTTTTTCAGGTTTCTTGGCAAGATCCCTACAGTGTACTCACCTCATTTTTTGCTATTGGCTTGGGTCTTCTTCTGGGAACAATCCAAACCATGATCAAGAAGAAGAAAAGACATACAGAGATGATAGCTGCTACGTCTTATTCTTTGTACATATAGCAAGTAAGTTGTAAAAGCAGGAAAAGGAGCTGAAAGAACAGAAGTCTCTTGGAGTTATTAGTGCCCCTTGGCTGGGTATGATTTCAAAATCTGGCTCTGAATGGTTACATGAAAGGTGTGTACCAAGCCTACAAACTGTGGCCAACTGTATATCCTTTAGTAGTTGCAGCCCAGGAGAAGGGAGACTTACTTGAATGGTTGCATCAGGAATGTAAATTCAGTTCTGTTGCAATTGTTCCACCCAAGATTTTATTAGGATGTCAAATCAGTTAATATGTTTTTAGACTGTCACATACCAGATGCAATATTACAGAAAAAAACAATATTTAGGATGAAATATGTAATGCTAATATTTAGGATGAAAGTCTCAGGACAAAAGAAGTATCAGAAATGTTGGTTTCATGATGCAAGAAACCAATGAATTCCTGCTTATGTGCAATAGCGCTTATACATAGTGATGAGTGATCAGGAGCTAAGGATTGCTTCACATATTCAGCAGATTCAAGTGGCAAAACTTTTACCAGACTGCAGATTGCTGGTGAAGTGGTGCATATCTGCGCGCTTCTCAGATTGAATCCCTGAAGATAAGCAAAATAGTTCCACAGATAAAGGCTAGGTTAAATAACCATCAAGATAGCTGTGCCTTCCAAGTCAACTGATGTTGTCATTTCTCAAGATTTCAGTCTGAAGGTATGCTGCTCAGAATCACAGGGAAAGCTGTAGTGCCTAGATCCATGCAAAATATGTAATGCTGAACATTTGAAAGGCTTCCTCTGTACTCTAATTCAGAACCCAGTAAATTTGAATCAGAACCAACCTCATAAAGATGAGCAGACAACAACTAATTTTCATAATTGGCCCTAATACCTTCTGAGAGAACTGGGGGATTGACTAGTGAACACAGCTATATTAAAACTTGGTTTTATCTTGTGAAAGAAATAGTGGTCCGCATGCAGAACTGATTTAAAACAAGATAGTAGGGTTGGGTTTTGGATTTGTGATTAGGGTGGGGTGGGGTGTTGCTGCTGCTGCTACTGCTGTCATATACAGTTTCAGCCTAGGAAAAGCAAAAACATTGACTGGTCCAGATTTTCTTTTTGATATTATTCCTCCCAAACCATTATAATAATTACATTTCACATTTGCAGAATACCCATTTCACTTGATAAATTGTGAAGAGATAATTTTTACCCATTAGCTTCCTCTTCATTAACAATTTGGCTGAGATCAACTATCCCTTTACTTTTATTTAATTGTGAGCAACTTTTATCATTTTATACAACATTTTCTTTGCCAAGATCTAATGAAACAAAATCAGTGGTTCTTATAAAGTTCAAAGTGAAATAATTTTGCTTTAAATTAATGCAAGCCTTAACTAATATAAATTGCTCTAACAACATGCCCCAAATTTGCTCAGGACAATGCATCTAGAAAGACTTAAACGTAGTTGAGACTTTCCCTGCATGCTATATTTAGAAGGGGAGAAACCTGGATCAGGACCATAGTTTGAGGGGAAATGGTGGATTTAATCCATTTGCCCTTGCGTTAGCTCCAGTTGGAGCCTGTAGTTAAATTAAAAGCATCATATGTACAGCATGAAATTGTTAAAACAATCTTGTTGCATCTCATTTGATCCTGAATGGACTTCTTTGGGCTCCATTTCTGTCAGCATACACGCATGTACTGTGGGAAGAGACTTAACATAATTTTTCTGGTTAAGAATATGGAAAATCAAAATCATGAATACTGCACAGACTCTTACAAACAGATGCTAGCTGGAAAATAGTGTGGCTTAGCTCTGTAACTTAAAACAGACAGCCTTTGTCCTTGCAGAAGTCAGCCCCCATCTTCGATTATACTTCATTTAGTTAGGAAAGACATTCCAAAGGCGGCATATATTTGCATCCATATGCCACATGTTCAGCAGCAGCAGCAGTCAAAAGCGTATCTGCACACAGTCTAATATATTCGCTTACATTCTTATAAATGTCCGGGCTTCCAAATAGGCTGATCTATTTTCAAAAATAGCTTTTTGTGTTCCGGTGGGATAATGGCTGCTCTTGCTGGTATTTCTAGAAAGCTGAAAATTTGCAGCTCCCGAGTCGTTTGCTGCTGCCAACATGAAAGGGGAAAAGCAGGGGATTTTATAGGTAAGAAAGTGTACCTCCTAGGTACCAGGTGGATTTTGCCTTATATTCAGCTTGCTAATTTGGATGCTGACAGAGTTAACAACTGTAATTATAGTGTTCACATATTCCCGGTAAAGGGTAAGAGTCAAAATAACTTTGCTGGGGAAAAATATATTGGAACGCCAGTGAGAAGCTAGCATATTCTAGAATAGTACTAAATGAACATCCACGTGTCCTAGCTACTATTTGCATCTTATTCTTTCTCCAAGGCACTTTTAGCTGTTTAAAGGTGGATTTCCCCCCATTTTATCCTTATAAAGAATTGTTGAGGTAGGTTAGACTGAGAAATACTGATGGATTCTAAATGTTCTAGTGAGCTTTTTGGTTTGGGGCCTAAATGTCCCC
Source organism: Liasis olivaceus (assembly GCA_030867105.1). NCBI lineage: Eukaryota > Metazoa > Chordata > Lepidosauria > Squamata > Pythonidae > Liasis > Liasis olivaceus. The sequence goes on from CM061349.1 coordinate 190,817,121, forward strand.
AGAAAGAATTTACTACATGAGTTTTCCTCAACTAGCCGCTCTTCACAGGTGTTTGGATAATTCTTAGAATTCTAATTAACCAGGAATTCTGGAAGTCCTAACCCCATCTCATTTGAGATATGAGCTTGGGGAAGACTGTACTACATAAAGAATAGATAAAGGCCATTTCTTATCTTTCCCTGAGCGAATAGGTTACTCTATGAACAGGCGTTTACAGCATATTTAGCTGTGGTGTTTAATTACAAACAGACTGATTGCAAAGGATTGTGGGGGAGAACTGAGTTGTCTGCATTTAATAGCCAGATCTATTCAAGAAGAGGTGATTGTTTCTGGAAAATAGGATACAGATTGTTTTTCTGCCAGCCATTTGTGTCTCTACAAACCCCATTATTTTCAAAAGTTCTGAGATGGACTGTAGGTCCTGATGTCACTCAGAAATCTGACTGAGTGGAAACAAGCTCATTAAATTAAAATCCTGAGCTACTGGATTCTTGCAAAATGCTATACAGTATAGTGACCTATGGATATACCATTGATTGTGCCTGTTTCCAGGTATGCTACTGGAGACTGGAACATAGACAAAACACATACAAATTGTAGTGTTCTGATTAGACTTCTAGATTCAAGGTGCTTCCATACTACCATAAACTTCATCCCCGCCAACCCTTCAAAATTGATTCATGTTGCTAATCTTGCAATGGTTAAGAATTCCTTAGGAACTGCTGTTGCTCCCTACAGTTAACAATGAGGAAGTCCTGAAATCAGCAGCCTGCTAGCATTACTGCCCTCATTCTTGCCTTACCATGTTTGTTTTTGCAATAGGCAGAACAAACAAATAAATAAAACACTGGTTTGCCTGCAAAAAGCCCCAGTGTAGACACTGTGGTTCTCTGGAGGATTCCTAGTTGTGCCTGTGATGTTGGGAAGAGCCACTGAGAAGTTCTCACCAATGGGAACTGGCCCACACCCAAACATCAATGAACTCTAGTGTATTAGTAGCTTAGTCTCTCCTTTACTCTACATGAGACTGCCCTTGAAGCTTACCTGGAAGCTTCAGTTGGTCCAGGATGAAGCATCTTGGGCAGTTATGGGTGCCATTCGGTTTACTCATGTGACACCACTGCTCTGAGAACTGCACTGGTTTCCAGCTTGCTTCCGCATGCATTTCAAGGGTTTAGTTGTCACCTATAAAGCCCTTCATGGCTCAGGACCAGGGTGTCTTCAGGACTGCCTGCTTCCAATGGCTCCTGCCATCCATTAAGCTCTGGAACAGAGGGCTCTCTTTGGGGCCCTTCCTTTAGGGAGTGTCCTCTTTATTTAAATAGTTGCTAATCCCCGTCTCTGGAATGGTATTCTCCTGAAGATCAGATTGGCCCTATCCTTCTGAGTTTTCAAAAAGCTATAGCCTTTCTGACATGCCTTTGGGGGTCAAGGATGCTGACTTTGAACCCTCCTGCACAGGGGAGTGTTGCATCAGACTCATTATTAGTGATGTCTGGGGTGTGTGTGTGTGTGTGTGTGTCTAGTATTTTATCGTTAATCCCATTACTGCATTGAATATTAATCCTGTTACTGTATTGAACAGGTACATTAATTGTGGTAGAAGCAACATATAAACCCAGTAGAGAAAGAAAGAAAATCTCAAAACAAACATTCTGGAATCAGAACTGGGCCATAGCCCAGTTGGAAAAAATTCCTCTTAGCTAACAAGGAGCTCACTGGAGCATGGTGCTGATCCAGTAACAATGCCAGAGTTCCATGTTTTTTCACTCTTCTGTGTGCCCATTTCCATACATTTTGTCTGTGAACAGGCTTATTGTTAAAAAAATAATGCAACTTGACTGAAAGTGGAGGAGGCTGGACTTATTCTTCCTACACTGTAACATAGAAAGATAAGGATGCAGAGGACCAGAGCTGCTGCTTCTGGCAATAAGCATGATAACACTGTGTCTCAGCAAAGGCAACAAGTACAGGGCTGATCCCTCTGCTCCAAATGTCAGCAGTGCAACCAGACACACAGGTTTACTGTTCAAAGTATCATTAACTTTGTTTAAAAATCTGCCCTCTTAAATATATTCCCTAGACCAAATGGCACATAAATAACAAGCAAATAGTTGAGCTACTTTAAGCTGAATGTGAAGTGTGTCTTCTCTCTTTATCTTACTATGAAACACAGGAGGCAGAAGGTGGAGAGTTTTGGTGTGCTTTCATTTCTATCATATCAGCTTCCATAGTAGCGTCTATTCCCAAAATTAAGGAAGAACACTTGCAGATTCCCTCTTTCAGCCAATATATTATACATCAGGGATATTCTTCAGAGAGTAAAGAAGATGAGAAAGTTATCTTCTACAAATCTTTCTACTAATGGTTGACTGGAGTCAAGCTGGACAGATGTTTGCTGTTAACTGCTGCAGAAGGGCTGCCAGAAGAAATGGAAATGAATGCAAGAGAAAAAATAATCCATCGCTCTTCAAAGAAGGGAAGAATCTAGTGAAAGCTGCTCTTTCAGTTTCAGTTAGTGCTGGATATAGACTGAAAGTGATAGCACCAGCTAATTTATCTGTGTTACTTATCAATAATAATGTTTAAGGGCTGGTTTCACCTGAGTACTAGCTGGTATTTTACTATTAGTGAAGATGAGTTAGCAATCTAAATCCTACATTGGAAAAAAGGATTAGAGACTGAGACAGAAGATCTAGAAATAGCTGTTAGAGAAAAGAGGATTGGGACTGAATGAACAATGCTACTAACAGATGGACAAAATGGAAGTGGCCTTATGATTCGGTTGAAAAAAAAAATTGTCAAATGAGTGTAAGAATACCAATAGTTGCTCATAAATTACCATTTAGGAAATACTATTTATGCTGAATCTGGCTGGATGCATCATTATATACAATTTGTAGATTAAAATGAGGAAATATATTAGTGCTGTTCCAAATTTTTATTACTGTAGTTAATAGTTCTGTTGCAGTTGTGGTGTTTGCACTAACTAACATGTACATTTGGACTTCTCTAAATTTTAAATAGAATAAAATACCAACATAATTTGGGGGGAGATAGAAAACACAAGTTTAGAATCTGAATTTCTTCCTAGTAATCTTGATAGATTTGCTAAATGTGCTAAAATAATATAAGATCTAGATTAGCAATGGTCACGACACTTAACAAGGGACCAGGACAAAATTCTCAGGCACCAAAGAAGGGAAATCAAAGGAGCTTTCCGTTCAGGACTACTTTTCCATTCCCCCCTCCCACCCCCAATATTAGCAACTGGAAAAGTCTAACTCCATTCTGGAGGGAATAGTGGAGTTCCAGTTGTTGTGTGGCCTGAATATGTAGCATTACTGTAAAACAGTGTGTTCTATGCTACGCTGTGTTCTGATCGCATGGAGTGCTTCCAAATGTAACTTCAGAGGTGTAGGTGCCTTATGGAAGTCATGCAGCAGGAATGATGAAAGCTAAAATATCCTCTGCATTGTAAAAGTAGCTCATTTCCCTTTAAATAAAGGTGACTGAGCATAAAATCATGCTTTCCACATCCTTTTAGTGCACACCTTTTCAAAAATCAAACAGGAGCCTGTAAGCAGGACAGGAGAACGATTGCACCCTCCTGCTTGTCTTTCCATGCAGTTACTATTGAAAGGAAAACACTATCTGATATGGGGCATAATCGATAGAGAAATGAAGACTCAGGGTGATCAGAGGGTATGGATTGCTGTCTGGTTTTTGGGGAAAATAGAAAACAGGGAGGAATGTAATATATGGAATCCTGAATAACAGTTCTTTATACTGCGACATTATGTTGAGGATGCCTCTAGTCACTAATGATTGAATGGGCAATAAAAATAATAAGAACAGTTACATACCGTCCTGTTTCAGAGCTCAATTGATAACTTAAGAAATATAGTTTCCTAAATACTCTCATGTGTACACACACACACACACACACGTGTATCCCCAAACTTGATAATTGCCACAATGAATCACTGCACATTTAAGGCACTTGAAATAACTGTACTTAATGCAGTGTCACAAAAATCAGTAAGAATTCCAATGTTTTGCTTTTTATTCTCTGTTTTGAAATGAAAGTGATTATAGGTTTTTAGAAATGTTTTTATACTGAACAGGTAATATATGATTACTTGCATGACATAGTTTAATGTAATTTTAGAAAGTATATATTGTTTGGATAATACACAAAATTCCTTGTCTATAATGTTAGAACAAGCAGGGTATCTGATGTATCATACAAATCATGCATGCTGCTTGGTTAATCTGCAAAAACCTCCACAGAAAAGCTTGCTGTGAAGTAACACACGCACACATCTGGCTAGCCAACTTCTTAGTAGAAGCATATTTGCTACCGTCCCATACATACTATGGATAACAGCTAGGCAATGTGGATGTCGATTTGGTAACAGACAAAATGAATTTTATAATCAAGGCACAATTGGAGCTGAAGTCCAATATATAGAGAGGGCAACACTGGCACAACAAAACATTGAAATTCTTACTGGATTTTGTGACTCAGCACCAAGTACAGTTATTCCAATTGCCTTAAATATGCAGTGGGTTCATTGTGGCAATTATCAGGTTTGGGGATACGTGTGTTTGCGTACACATGAACCAATTTGGCTGTTGTAATTGTAGCTCTGGTGGCTTGTTATAAGGGATAGTACTAAGTATTAAATAAATAAAGCTTAAATTAGATAGAACTAAATCTGAAATTTCCAACAATAACATACTGATGGATAGAAAAAGATATGGGGAAGTATTTAATAAAATATGTTGTAAATTGGTGAGCTTTATTGAAAACGGGTTAGGAAATGCCACATCTCATCTGGCTACTGGAAACATTTAGACATTTAATTTAGGAACAGAGCTGGTAAAGAATTTGGAACTAAAATGCTGTGAAATATGGCATCTGAATATCTTGAGTTGGTTTTGATGAGTTGGAACACAAGTAATAAACAAAAGCTAATTTAACACATTAAAATAATTATAAATGGAAATTTGATATATTGGGTATGAAAAATATTGTACACACAGGCATGCATTGAAATATCACGCAGAAAGATATATGATAATATTTATCAGCAGATTGAATATTTAAAGCCAAGTGTAAACACACACACACCTGTTTTTATTTCTGTCCTGCTGTTAATGAGCATTTTTAATACTAGGATGAGTGACTGAGGAACAGAAGCAATGTATTGACAATGACAAAACTGGAAATACCTTCTTGCTGGGGAAATATGTCAGAATTGTTTAACAGAGCCTGGAATATTGTTCCAGTTACTAAGTTAGCCAGCTTTACATGAAAGACAGACATCACAGTTGTTTTTATTACTAACCTTGGCTGATCTTGGAAACTCAATAGGCTTAGCTCTGTTAACATTTGGATAGAGGGACATCTGGGAATTCCAGGAGTCTTGGTTAGATTGGAAAGTTGGGAAAAAAAGTCCTGGTGAATCACTTATGTAATGTTGCCAAGAAAACTGCATGGATGCGATCATCCAGAGTCAAGTTCTATTTCAGGCTTTTTTTGCTTTTTTTTAAATCTTAGTCTACCTAAAGGAGTCCATGTGCATAAACAAATGTATTAAAGTACTGGTAGGGTGGGAATCAATCTGTTTTTCTCCTGAAATTGAAAATAGATGTAGCTGTTTTATTTTCTGCTGAACTTTCAAGGGTTAAAACTTTTTTTTTTACTTGATCAATTCATAACTAGCTAACTCTTACACTAGCCAATAGGGCAAAACTTTTAACAATCTTTTTACCATTTTATTAGCTTTGATTGATTATGTGTCATCAAGTCGGTGTTGACTCTTGGTGACCCCACTGATAAATTTTCTCCATGATGATCTGTCCCTAACCTGGTCCTTTAAGTCTTCCAACAGCCCACCCATTGCTGCTTGAGTTCATCCACTTTGCTGCTGGTCATCCTCTTCTTCTCTTTCCTTCCACCTTTTCTAACATTATAGACTTTTCCAGAGAACTAGGTCTCTGCATAATGTGTCCAAAGTTGAGCCTGGTAATTTGTGCCTTGAGTGAGAACTCTGGGATGATTTGTTCAGTGACCCATTTTTTTGTTTTCTTGGCCGTTCACAGTATTCTCAGGAGTTTTCTCTAACATCAAATTTCAAAATTGTCAATGATCCTGCTTCTTCAAAGTCCAAAGTCCAACTTTCACTTCCGTAGACTGTCACAAGGAATACCATTGCTTGCATGATTCTGATCTTTGTAGGTATAGACATATCACAGCATCCTAATATCTTTTCCAAGGCATTCATGGCTACTTTATCAAGTGCTAGTCTATGGCGCATTTCTTGACTGCTCGTTCCTTTGCTGTCCATGACTGAGCCTAAGAGACGGAATCTGTCTACCACTTCAGTATCTTCATTTTCAATTCTGAGGCTGAGTGCTGCATCTGTTGTCTTTAGTTTGGTCTTTTTTATATTTAATTTTAGTCCTATTTTTTTTCACTATGCTTCTTGTCTCATCAACCTCCTCCTCTTCTGCATCACTGACTGGAACATAAACTTGGATGACTGTCATATTAAATGGTTGTCCACGAAGTCTGATTAACATTATTTGGTCATTAATTGCCAAGTACTGTTCTTGCTGTATCCTTTCTAACTATAAAAGCAACACCATTCCTTTTTTTGTTTTTCATGTCCTAAGTAGTAAACAGTGTGATTTTCTCACTGAAAGGGTCCAATCCTAGCCCATCTCAATTTGTTGATGCCTGAGATGTCAATTTGTAGTCATCTTTTTTCTTTTCATCTTTCACTGTGTTGAACTTTCCCTGTTTGTGCTTCTTATGTTCCATGGTCCCACTGTTCTTCTGTTTTTGCAGCTTCAGATTTTCTTTTCCTGTATGGCAACATCAGCAACTAGACATCCTGAAGGCTTTAATCTAGTCATGCCATAAACACCATTAGTACTCCAAAAGATCCTCAGCTCTTACTCAGTAGTATGTTGAGTGCCATCTGACTTGAGGGGCCCATCATCCAGCACTATATCGCCAGTCATTTTATATTTTATATCCATGTGATTTTTTTGGTAAAAATACAGGAGTGGTTTACCATTGCCTTCTCCTGCACAGTATGAATTGATATCTTTGCCATTGTCACTGAAGTGATCATCTGCCTCCAGCATTTTCCTATATTGCTGCTGCCCAATACAGGTGCCTGCTTGCTTTAGCTGAGCAGCTTGGATGACCTTCACACTTTGGATGACCCTATATACATATAGTTTTGGCAAATGCTCCTGGCATTCTTTGCTCATTCCTCCCAGGAATCAGCCCCAGCCCCACAATGAGGCAGCACAGAAGGATGGTGTGTGTGTGTGTGTATTAGGTTCATCTAAGGTTTAATTTGAAGTTAATTATATTTTATCCTTCTTGTGCTTTCACAATTAAGTGACACTTTCAAATGCAATGCATTTAATATTATTTGTGACTTGTGTGTCTGGTAGTCTTCTTCCAATTATGTGTTTATCCACAGGATTGTGCTGAAGATAGCTTGTTTCAGAATAAATAATTCATTCAGTGATGAGAAATTAAGCAACTATTACTTTAATAATTGACAGTAACTGGGGGGAATTCTTATTGCACCCATTTCAGGAAACGTATCACTGAGATCAGGGCAAATTTTTATCAATGGGAACATGTTACTATTCAATCTGGCAAGCTGATGTGATGGAGGAGGGAGAATCTGGATTTTTAAGAGTTGAGAATCACCTAGTCATAGCCCCTGCATCGACCTCCTCCTCCTCCTCCCCAGGAGAGATGCCTTTTACAATGCTTTAATCTTAGTACTCATTCTCTGGCACTATTATCCTATAATTCTGAAAAGTTGTATAGCACTTGACTGCAATAAGTTACTGAGCCGAGCTTTTGGTAATGGATTAAGAAGCGGGTGGGTGGATGGAGATTACACTTGTCTGACTGAGGTGGATCTGTTTTACATTAGAGGATGGTGAGCCCTCCATGCTGGGGCTTATACATCAGTTTGTGTGAAATGACGGATTAATGGTCCCAGGGAAGGCTTGACTAAAGTGCTACTTAGCGCAGTTATTTGGTCCATTATTGGATCACAAGCAGAGCCTTGTCATCCCATTTGGCAGAGCTCCCCATTGTCTTGTTTCTCATGCTGTGTATTAGCTTTAAGTGCCTTTCCCCAGTCAGTTTATATTTTTGGTTAAGATGGCCCTTTAAGCTCAGTGTGACTCTAGGTATTCTGACTTTCAGAGAGGAAGGAAAAGGAAAATAAAGAAAAACAGAACTTCAATATTAAATGTTTGGTGGCTCAGAGCTCCCTTCTCTTTTTCTGGAAAGTTTTGAGGAGTTTCTTAAAGGATCTGAATTTGGGTACTGCTTACACTTTTAAATGTGTACCATCTGGTGCAGATGAGCATTCATATGAATTGCCAAATCGCATGAATTAGGTGGTTGGAGTTTCTTCTATCGGCTTCTTAAAACATCACAGCATTTTAATGCCTCCGCTATTTTGATAAACCAACCCTGCAGTCCAATAACTGGGGAAATCTAAAGCCAAATCTGACTTGCGATATTGTTGGGCTTGAAGCAAAAAGTGAAAAATGACATCTTTCTGATTTATTTTTTGAAAAAAAATAAAATAAAAAGTGGAAATTGGAGGAGGGAAAAACCTCTTCCTCCTCTTCCTCTGGGGGCTGCTACCTGAAGTGATTTCTTCATCACAAGAACAAGGATGCTATCAAGAAGCATTGCAATTAACGGTGGGGTGTGAATAACAACGCCCCATATATTTTAAACTATTGATATTTTTAAACTAAGGATTCAGTTTGCACATTTGCAGATGTGCAATTTATTACTCAGCTTTGACAAAGGATGATGACAGGCAGGTTCCCCCCCCCCCCCCAGTGGGTAGACATGTGATATATCCAGTTATCTCTCTTTATGCACAAATTTTAAATTATAACTTGGGACACAGTATTTTTAATTATTATTTGTCATGGCTTCAACAGTACAGTTAAGCAGTTTTGGATATTAATTTTAATGACTTTACTGTGAGCTATTTCTCATTAATGTCTAAAGCTTAAATGGTAACATATATTACAGGCTTACTTCAAAATGTGGTGTGTCCCCCTGTTGCATTGGGAGATCTGGCTATTCTGCTAAGGGAGCTCTTGTATATCTGCCCCACCATTCAGTCCAGAGAGTAAAAATGAGCAACATCACATGGTCTGAAAAGGCATTTTCAACTGTTTATAAATGTCTGAGTTTGACATATTGTTGTAATGGTGCAAAAAACAACCCTACCAAAAAAATCTCCTATTCTTCCAGAAAGTATAAAAAAAAATCACAAAGTTGTGTCATTCTACATTCTCTTAAACCCTTTTCCTTGTTTCCACTTCCGCTGTGACTCAGCTCCTGACATAATAATTTATGACTCTGTGTGTGTGTGTGTGTGTGAGAAAGAGAGAGAGAGGGAGGGAGAGAGAGAGAGAGAGAGAGAGCGCGAGCGCTCAAGGATGACACTCTTAGTTTTTTAATTATGACTTTCCTGTGCCATAGCAGGGAAAACAAAACATCTTGTTTGATTTTTGCAACAACATTCGAAACAATGCTTTATCCTCAATGTCTATGAATTCAAACCCAATATCTTGTTTTCCAAATGACATAGACATCATACTTAGAACCAATTTGTTAGTTTGACTGTGTTTTATAGATTTTGGATTCTGGCACTATCCTCCTCCAATTTTTATGTCCTGTGGCTTTGACATTCAGGCATCCCAATGTCTAGCTGAAATCCTTATCCAAAAGTAAGAATGTAGTCAGCACCTGATCTTTTGCAATGTAAATAAGAATCAAATGAATAAAACCCTTAAGAATTAATTAGTAGGATTTATGAGGCCATCTGTGGAATCATAAAGTACTGGGAAATGACAAAAAATGGTTTTGTCTTTACTTAAACTGTTCCTCATTAAGGGTAAAGTTGTAAATTACTTACTACTGTGTGGAGAAAATGAGGCAGTAGCAACCAGTCAGGCTAGGAAATCAGTGTTACACATTATGTCATAGGTGTCCTATACTATATTATTGGGCAGAGTGATTGGGTTCACTGAGTATCAAGAGATTTCAAGTGTGTTGTTAACTGGAATAGCTAGCCTTAGGGTATTTTTGCATTAAGTTCTTTGTGTGATATCTCAGCAGGTAGAAGCACCTGGCCAACCTTTGTCTGGGCATGGAAGTTAAGCAGGGTTGAGATTGGTTAGTACTTGGATGGGAGACCAGTAAGTAATTCAATAGCTGTAGATTAGACTGGGAAATTTTTAAAAAGTCCCAGAAAAAGGCAATGACATATCACTTCTCTCCTGCTGCCTACCAAGAGTTGACATTACCAAAGATAATGGTATGACACTACCAAGAGTTGAGCTATACTTGAAAGAAGTTTTGTGTGAGAAGCAGAGAAAGGAGTGAACTTTATGGGCAGAAACTTAAATATTTTAATTTTAATTTTAATTTTAAATAAATTAATTGCACAATTAATGTAAGGTATTCAAACAGTCCATCCTCTCACTTTATGATCTATACATTCAATCAGATTTCCTTAGGACTATTATAGATGCCCCAAGATGAGTAGCCAACACAACCTGGAGGCTAGAAAATGTCAAGTGTTGAGTCTCAAGCCTGGTACAGAATACTGCTAACCTGGGTTAGAGTCTTATTAAACCCCAGTGGTTTACTACCACCATTACTGACAAGTACAAAGACACTTGGCAATTCATCTATGAGAAAAAAAATTAATACATATGAACTCTTACTTGAATTTCTAAATCACATGGGCTATGAGAATGCTGTGAATATTATTCAGTCAAGGATAGCTGATATGGAATTCCAGAAAGATTTGTCACAAGCCCCAGATTCTTATCACGTGTTAATAGAAGCCCCCACCCCAAAGCTCCTGCTGAATACCTATATAACTTAACCTTCTACAAATACAGATGGCTTTTTCTAGGGCACACGCTAATTCCTTTCCTCTGCAGTAGCAGAGGGCAAATACCCCAAGATCCCTTATTCTGAAAGAGTCCACCCATGTGGAGAAGGAGAAATAGAATCTATGGCACACATTCTTCTAAGCTGCCCTCTTTATGAGCAAGCCAAGAGTCAGAGAATTACTCCACTCCTTAACAAACTAGAAGGGAAACCTACAAACTCTTATTTCCATTTTCTGCTGAAGGATAGTTCTCCTGAACTTACAGCTCAAGTGGCCAGATTTTGCTCTCAGGTTATCCAAAAATGTAGAAACTATATAAGTAGCAGTAGGTTGAAATGGCCAAAATGTTTATGCATTTACTTTTATTAAGTGGCATAGCTTATCTCAACTCTCTTAATTCTTTTAAATTAGCTCTAGTTTTTATAGGTTTTAGACAAACTTCATAACTTTATATGTTATATGCTACCTATGTTGGTTCTAGTGTTCTTTGAGATTTTATTATATTTATATATTGTACTGGTCAATGACAGAAATTATTATTGTTATTGTTGTTATTATTGTTACTGTTGTTGTTAATTATCTACACAGGCCACTTAAAATATTTAATGTGAAGCAGGTTTTATAAAAAAAGCCAGCAAGTCTCTGGCTGATGAGATGATTACCTTCCTTGAAAGATGATGGGAGTTTAGCAGGGACAGTGACACATCACCCATGAACACTGGGGGAAAGATCTGGAGTGGCGTCTCCCTGCCTCAAATCATCTCCTTCCTCCCTCCCAGTTTATAGGGGCTGCCCTTGCACTTTAACTGTGCCTGGGCAATACAAGAGGAGCAGCCAAGAAGCATGTGGAGGACAAAGTTTTCCTAAAAAGGAATTCAGTTACATCTACCTTAAAGAAAACTATTTTCTCCACTGCCTGCTGGATTCTCTTGCAGGTACAGTACACAAATTGCAATGTAATTTTTTGTAGTCCTTTCCCATCTCTTATTGGTTAGAGAAGAGAAGCTTGTCCTTTAATTGCCCAAATATAAAGCTCTCCCTCAACTTAGATGATAGCCTGACCGAATTCAGCAAAATCCATTTGTCAGTAAATATAGAACAATTTTTTTTCCAAAGAAGTTAAAGAACTGTTACAGGTTTTCATTAGGGAAAATCATAGACATCATATAGAAATTACGATGACATCACACATATGATATCATCAGCTTCTCTTTTGCATCATTTCTTGTCATGATTCACATTATATATTTGCATTATATGCATTGTTATTTTAAAGTTATCACGGGTTGTTACAAGTACTGCTGTTTCTCCTCTAATAGTTAATGCAGAGTAATTACATTACTATTATTTGTTTAATATGATCTACATGTTCCTCTAATTTTAACCATTGAAACGTTAGATTGAAAATAGCTTTGAATTTGAGGAGCCAGAAAAGAGAAAGGAACCAGGAGAGACAAATTGTTCAAAAGACTTTTAACAGTAGCCTCTAAAACAGACTAGCCTCTGTTTTGGTACTTCGCACCTATATTCAGTATATGAAAATACTTAATCTTGGTATTCAATATATGAAAACACCTAACATTGATCTTAGAAAATTGAAGTTAATAATTTTTTTATCATTAACTGGACTGAGGTAAAAATACTATAGACCTGATGTGCTTCTTTCAAAACAATGTTATTATATTTCATCCATCCATCCATCCATCCATCGTGATATTAGGCTGAAACTGACAATTATGGCCATAACTTAAAAATGAGCCAGGTTCATACACAGTGAGGACAAAAATGCCTTTGAATTAGATAAGAAAGAACCAAGTCATTAAGCGCCAAAAGTATGCAAAAGAAATGCCATCTGAAGATGAACAAAGGGAAGCGGGTACAAAGCATAAAGAAACCTTAATCCCATTGAAAACTGCTGAATTTGCAAATAAATGAAATCAGGACTTTAGGGACTGAAAGGGGACCTGGGGCACACCAGCTCTTTGACTCATTCTGGGTCTGGACTTGGAGGCTTCCGTTCCTCTCACTAGTGCCTAGTCAGCATAGTTGAGTAGAATTTGGGTAAGTGAGGCGTGAGTGAGATTGTGTGAGCATGGGAACAACTGCATACTTTAAATCAATCAAGCCTTGTTGTGGCTTTAAACAGGTTTCCATGTATTCCAACAGAACTCTGATGCTGCAGTGCTTGTCTGAAAATGGTTTGTGGATATTTCCATTTTTTTTCTCCTGCTGTTGACTGTGGGATCTATCTGCCTCAATGGATTGCGTGATTAGAGTGAGTGATAATAAAATGAGTCTGAGTAGTCTCTAACACCATCCGTCTATTCATCAATCTATCTTAGCTAAAATAAGAATCCCATTGCTATTTTCTCCCATATAGCTAACAATCAGATACCTAAAATGTTGGCTTTAAGGCCATTGTTGTGACATTAAAAAAGGAAAAAAAAAACTTAAGTGGCAGTAAATTCTATTGATTTCAGTGCGGTATTTATATCTCCAGAGGAAGACCTATACAATGCATTAAAATAGGGCAATCATGAAATTTATTTTGTTTTTATTTAAAACATTTATATGGCTGCCCAGCACTGTGACTCTGGGTGGCTTACAATTAACCAAAACACAAAACAAAATAAACAGTGTCAATTAAAACCCTATACAAAACTCACTATAATTGCCTTCCTGCAGACAAGACTCCAATCATTCTGGTCCTGTACCTGAGGCAAAAGCCAGATTTTTAAATCCTTCCTAAAGATCAAAAGGGCTGGGGCCAACCCTATGTTGGAGGGAGATCATTCCAGACAGCAGAGGCCACCATGGAAAAGACACACCTCTGGGCCCCATCAGATGGCATTGTTTAAACAAAGGACCTTTATTCAAGAGAAATCCTATTATATTTAATGGGACTTACTTTGAAAGACTGGAAATCTTATATGGACCTTTTGTTGAAAGAAGAAAAAAATAAAATTGATCATTTCAGGGTTTCGGGATTAAAAAGGGATGAAGAGGTTGGGGAAAAATTTAAGATGATAATTACTCAACAGAAAGAAGGGTGGAAAGCATAAGTGTATGCTTTTTTCTTTTTTAATTTTTCTTTTCTCTCTATTTCTCATTTTCTATCTTTTCTATCTGTCTATCTGTAAATGGGAACAATTTCTTTTCTATATTTTACTACGCTGAAAAATTCATATATATATATATATATATATATATATATATATATATATATGACATATATATATATATATATATATATGAATTATGAATATAGGTAGTCATTTAGTGACTGCCTTGTTTAGCAATCATTCGCAGTTACAGTGGTGATGAAAAAGTAACTTTACAACCATCCTTGCATTTACAACCTTTGCAGGTCTGTAAAGCAAAGGAAAGCTGAAGATCATAAGCACAGTTGCGATTTCACTTAGTGACCACTTTGCTTAATAATTGAGTTGCCAGTCCCAATTGTGGTCACGAAACAAGGACTACTTGTAATCACTTCTTGCCTTGTGGCTAACATCAAATGTAGAATTACAAATACCAGCCAAATATTGTAATATTGATTATAAATATTAAGGAAAAAAAATCCCATTTTGCTAAATAGCAATTTTTACGCATCTATCATTCCATATCCTGATCAAGTCAAATTTTGCAAATGATTTCAGATGGGGAAATACTTCATTCTGCATCTCTGGATACATGCCAGTTACTATTAGTTCAAATTTTGAACCAGAAGCTATTTATCTTCCGCCTGCTGCCAAGTAGATGACATTTATAAATTCTGTTATGTTATAATCACTAGAATGCATAGATTCACATGGATTTATGTGGTCCGTTAGTGACACTGAAATCTTGTGCAAGAAGTGATAACAAGCTATCCTGACATTTTACTATATCTAGCAAAATATTCTCATCACTTTATTATGTTTCCAGCTGCATTCCTGCAGAAAGTGACACAACGAATATTTGTAAGTTGTTCGTAGATTATGTGCAACTATGCTGAAAACATGGCATAGAAGAAGAGCTTCAAGGGGGAATTAGAAGGCAGTATTACGAGGCCTTGGTGATTCCATTGCATAATAAGCTACCAAATTTCTAATCATCATACCAATAAATCAATTTATTGACACCCAAGAGAGAGGGATAATTTAAGAAAAGCAGCCTTTCCACTCTGAAGCTCCATAGAGCAATTAGAGCTTCAGAAAAAAGTAGATAACATGGACAGCTAAAGTCAAATAGTTGTGAATATAGCAGGGAACAAAAAGTCAACGAAGCAGTGCTGGAAATGGCACAAACAGATACATTTAGATTTCAGGTTCTGTGAATGAGAAAAAGACAAATCGGTCATTTAGAAAGTGAATTTCTGTACTGTGGAATGTATGCTGCTAACATGCATGCATTTTTTTAAGAATGAAGAATTAGCAAGAATGAATAAAGTGGAAAATAAATAATTTTCTTTTGTGATAGCAGGAACCTATAAGATGAGATTGTCAGTTAATTTAGCCCTGGCCAGAAACTGCAAGTAGAACTGTCAATTTAAAAATGACTGACTGACTGACTGACTGACTGACTGACTGACTGACTGACTAAATAAATAAAGACTAAAGTGAAGATTTTCTTCTTCCCTCTTTCCTAGGATTAATTCATCACATGTTCATTGCTTGCAAGTCATCTGACTGAATGGAAAGGAAGGAAGGAAGGAAGGAAGGAAGGAAGGAAGGAAGGAAGGAAGGAAGGAAGGAAGGAAGGAAGGAAGGAAGGACATTTAATTGGTCACCCGATATTTGTTTTATTGGCAGAAAGATGCAATAGGATATAACCATATAAAATAAGAATTGTTCCTTTAATGCCATTGCCTCTTTTCCTTTGAACTCATCCCTTATCAGTGGAAGCCATCCCTTGTGCTTTTAAAATAAACATTAGAATTGTAACAAAATAAGCTAAAAAAATCACTATTTTTTCATTGATATAACTGCTGTTTTTCTATTCATAGAAAAACTCTTTGTTAAAAATATTTAATCAGAACTCAGGGAGTAGCTAAGTACTCTGGAGTTCATTTGTTCACCTTAGAAACTCGAGTTAATTTGCTCATCTTAGAAACTGTTCACGTGCCAACATTTACTTATAGGCAACCTGCTTCACAGATCTGTCTGTTGCGGCGATGGTGATATGTCTTCCAGCCTGTTCTGCCTTACAAGAATGATGTGAGTTTGCTTTCTGTTCCAGGAGCCAACTGTGATATATCTTTACACGCAGCGTGTATTTTGTGGAATGAGCCACCTACCTGGGAGACCCACTTATTTTCCTCTCCAATGTTTTTTCAGCATTCAGTTTAAGATTTTTCAGTTTGGTTCACTTTGTTTTTTCTACCATCTTGGGTATGTTTTAATACTATAGCCATGTTTTTAATCTCTATTTTTTATACCAGATATTGTTTTCATATTTGTAAGCTAACTTGGGTGGGGGTATAACAATCTGAAAAGTAGAATGCAAATATATGAATATTTTTTGAAATAATCTAATAAGCTTCTTTAAGCATTGCTTTATAATAGTTCACATTGGCTTTAATGCGAATGAAGTAGGAACTAGTACAGATGATTGGATTTCATCAGATATGTTGCAGGTAATTCAGATTTCTGCATGACAATGTTCTGTAAATCCTTACTAGCTTGCCTGGCATGTAGTATGTTACAATATAGCCTCTCTACCACCACCGCATCCCTCTCAAATGAAAGCTGATTGGGGCATTCAAGTCATAAGAAATTCCACCTCTCCAAACAGAAGAACTGTGGAACTGAAGGTTTCCTATCTATAGAAACGTTTCTAACTATACTGTTAATATACCTCTTGTAAAATCTTTGTGTTGTATAAACATGCAGTGCTAATACCAGTTAATTTCTTCTTCCTTTTTCTCCTCAAGGTTATGTTTATGTATCAATTACACTTGAGCCCATTGAAAATCTCAGAATTAGGCTATTAAAACATTTTATGGCTCAGACTTACTTACAAATTCTAAAAAGGCAGTTTTTTGTTCCAGTTATCTGTATCAGTAAACAGATGTATATCCAATACAATGCTGATAATAAAAAAATTCTTCTGTCTTGTAACTGAGGCTGCTATTCTATTCATGCCATTACCATTCATGATATTAATTTACATACATTTTTCCTGACTTATTTACAACAGAGGCCCAAGAGATGTTTACAAAAATTAAAATAAATTAAATTATCACTGCCAGATGCTTTAAAATATTATTTTATCTCTTTGTTTCAAATTAGTATGAAGGGGACAATCATGAAACTGGAGCACATTGTACAGAAACAAGCATGTATTGTTTTAACAAATCATGCAAGAAAACCTACTTACAACAAGAAGTGACATTTAAATAGAGTTTTTCATCCATTGATCCCAGGACATTTGACTAACTTTTCATACTAATTCCATTTTTTCCTAATCTTTTGTGGAGAATTTAACTTGACAGCAGTGGGAAATCTCCATATGGTATGAAATCCAAATTAAAATGTAAATACCTAACTTTGCTTACAGATATGAAATTGTTGCACATATTCTAACCTTCTGAGTGAGGTTATAAATTTTCTGCTAACTTACTTTACACTGTCCTTGTTTCTTTCCTATTTTCCCCTTTATCTTGTAAAGACTTCGCTAATATGAGTTGTTCGAGTTTTCCTTCTTCAGCACTTATCTATTCTCCAAGGTTCTCTAGAAGTTCAGTCTGTAGAATAGTTGGAATGGGTACACCTCAGCTTCTGTCAACACTAAATACCCATGTATTTAGCTCCCCAAAGCAAAATCCAAAATACTGTCAAAGACGGTTCCACTGTGCCATCCCCTCCCCAATGTCATGTACAGAAATTGACCAAAGAGGACACCTCATTCTTTGCTGTGGCTGAAGGTAGGAGGCCAATTTAAGAAGTGCGAGTAGTTGCATGACGTTCATGACCCCTACCTGCTTCCTATCAACTGCTGCCTGAAGCAGCTGTCTCACTCTACCAGATGACAGCCCTGGCTCTGACTTTCGTGTGCACATAAGGCCTCTTAAGAGATTATGCAATATGTGAACCCTAAGATCTTGTATAGTTCATAGCAGCCACTATAACTCTGGAAACCTACTGAAGGGCCGATACCCTGAATTTAAAATAACTAGGCAAATTTTTGATTGTGGGTTTAGGAAGTTTAGGAACAATATGACTTTTCTTTACGCAAGTAAGATTTTAGTACCCATAGGAAAGACCCATCTACACAAATATGACTATATGTCATACTACTGTTTCTAGATTATACAGTCTCACACTGCAGGCATGTTTTTGAAGGAGGGATCTCATATCTGAATTCTCCATCCATCTTAAAATTATATTTCAGGAGAAGGAGTATACTTAGAGCAAAAAGACTGCCCTCCCAAAATCTATCTTCCTCCCTCCCTCATTTACTCAATATTAATTCAATCATTGATTCAATCTCACCTGCAGAATAAGTGGTATTTAAGGAAATGGTATATATGATCTCTTCATGTAGGTTTTTGGCTAAGTCCCACTGAGCATATTTAGTCTTTTGCCTTTGCTAAACTGTTTTTTTATTTAGGGTTATATTCAGATTTCTGTTTCCCTTGGTGAGGCAAATTGTCATTATTTGTTGAATTGTTTGCCGCCCAGAGTCACTTGGTTGAGATGGGCAGCTATAGAAATTAAATAAATAACTACACAATATATTATCATAATATATATGTCATTGAACACACCTAAGCATTTTCCTTGTTATGTGAATGTAATGCCCATGAGTTGCTTCATTTAGTCTACTAATGGCAAGGTCAACATTCAAGAAAAGTTTGGAGGGAAAATGTTAGTTGGCTTTTGTGAGAAAAAGGGTAACGAATCAGTAGATCTGTAGATCTGAGCTCTGCTACTGGTGAGTACATGGATTCATGTATTGGCAACCATACAGATAGGCCTTAAACTGTCTTATTTTTCTACTCCCAACAGTGTAATAATTATGGGCTTTTATGAACACATAAACTGAAGTAATAAAAATGCAGAGTAATTTTGTTTTCTGACACCACCACTCTCATATCATTGCTATCTTCATGCCTGTCATGAAAGGGACCTCTGTGCTCTACTGGTGAAAACCCTGTGGAATGTAACAGTGTAGTATTGTGATGTTCTTTAATATGGGGAGATGTGGCCAAAAGGGGGAATGTATTAAAAATGTGGGAAGTAATCATATGAATTAGAAATATTTAAGCGTATTTCAATTTAGCTTTTGCCCTTGTTCAGCACTCCTTTTGTGGCCCCACCTCCCTGTAGAGGGTGTCTCTTGGTGTGATCCCTAGTTCTGGCAAGGGCACAAGCAAATGGCCTGAAACCAGAAAAGTCCATTACAGTAACAAGGGACATATGGCAATCTTTCCTCCTGCCCAAAAGTGGGATGAAGAATTAAAATCTTGAGTTCATGATAAATAAGGTGTCATTTTATACTTGGAAGTCGCTGAACTTCTTTCTTAACAGCATTCCTAGTTATTGCAATAAACATATTTAGCAGAGTTCTGTATTTTTGAATTGCTATTGTGTAATATCCATTTTTAGTAGCAGCCAAAAGAAGCCTGATGCCTGCTTCATTACTCAAAAGCCAACTGCGGTTCTCAGTCTAAAACAATTACCCTGGTCTACAGTAACTACTGTAGCTGTTTCATGAATTCATGCATTCTCTACTGTATTATACATTACAATTCATACATAATATACCAAAGCTTTGGTGACTGATGAAACTCAGATCAGACTAGTGGTAATACTGGCAGAAAGCGGCAAATCTCCTATCTACTGGGCAGAAATCTCAAAAAGCTGAGTTAAAGCCACACAGTTCTAAGCCGTGTAATTCAGAAGGTGTCTTACATAATGAAGACTTTACGCCTGTAGAAAATTTCCTAAGCAATGCATGTCCTTTAGAGATGAAGTATACTATTATGCCAAAACCTGAAAGATGAGAACAATCACTCTCCTTCCTCATGCAAGGAAGGATTCAAACAACTAGCCATAACACGTATTTCTTTCTCTCTCTGAATAACCACATGCTGGGAACAAACAGAAGAATCCTGTTACCCTTATCAAAGTTTGCCGAAGTAATACTTTACATTGACCAGAAAAGAGATCCTCCGCTCTGCCTTACAGACACTGATATTGTAAGAGAATTGTTCACAGGCAATAAAGCAAGGTCATAACTGTTTGAATCAGAACAGGAACATTCTTCAAGTTTTAACTAAAACACCCTTTTATAGAACAGCAAGCAACTGTTGATATGTCTTAATAAAATATGCTTATTTTATTTGGGCATTTAGGTTTTAGAAACCATCAATCTGAAGCACAACATACTTTTTATCTCTTATGCATGCCTCTTTAGATAAGGTATGCATGTAAGAAAAAAAGGGAAAATATTTTATATAAAAGGTTAGTGTAAATCCTACAAAAACTACCATCAGAGTATTTGGAATACTATAATAACTTGTTGATCCAAAATCCTCTTTTGGATTTTCTCAACTTTTGCATATCTTTGCCACTGAATGTCCATGAGGGACAATGCTTTTTGGTCAAAGGTCTTCAGAAATTTCCTGTAAGTGCATATGAGTATGCGATATATAGGGAATGAGAATGCTGAACATATAGGGAATATGAAGTCAGCTCTGATTGTCTAATGAAGTACTTGCCCAGCTGGCCCTACTTATCTAACTGAATTGACTAAATTAGAGGTGATTATTTTTTTCACACTGTTACACTGTATGATGGATGAATTTGCTTATAAAATATATGAAACAAGCAATAAATGTCGGTATTATTTATTCACTCAGACCCTTTCCTATATCAGCAGGACCCATATGAAGCTCAGATAACATTCAGAGGCAAAGATATGCAAAAATTCTGAAAATTCAAAACGGGTGAATACTTTCTCAATGAACTGCAAATGGAAAGTTCTGCATGTATATGAATCTGGGAGCAGAGGGGAGGCAAAACCATTGGCTGACTCAATATTCAATTTCCTGGACTTCCCATATGACTTTTTAACTGTAAAGCTGGAAGGAATCCATGATGCATCACAAATAGAGCTCACACATTACAGTGGCCTTTTCTAGGGCAGCCAGGAGCCTAGAATTCTTTAGAATCTTCTATTTTGTACTGTACCAGGAATGAAATGACAGGGAAGTTAATTTCAGCTAATAGCTTGAGAAGCATCCTAATTATTAAAACTTTTCAACAGTGGTCAGAATGCTAGGGGGTGAGCAATCTTTTGCAGAAAGTATTTAAATAGACACTTTTCAGCAGTTTGTCAGGGTGCTAAAGCTGCATTCTGAGCAGAGGGAGGACTTTCAAGGCTCCTTTGAGCTTAAACTTTTCTGTACATATTGACTGTGGCTGGTTTCACACATTGTGTTAAATTATAACATGATTTGTTTAGTTTGAGCTTGGAATGTTGTGTGAATCCAGGCACTGTGATTTGTAAATCTTGATTTATAGCTTAGGTAAGGTAAAGTCCACTTTGAGACAGGTTTGAGTAAAGTTTGACTCCGGGTGACTACATAGACACCTATGTCTACATGTCTATGACTACATAGACACTTGATCTTAGCCAAAAGGCTGAGGAGCAATAACTACATAGACACCTATGTAGTTATTGCTTCTCAGCCTTTTGGCTAAGATCAAGGGTAGTATCTGTTTTTATCAGTATCATTTATGTAGTTTTCTTGGCAGTAATATGGAAGTGGTTCGCCATTGCCAATTTAGCCTTCAGCCCTGTTATTTCTGATCTCTCTAATCCAAGTACTAATTAGGTCTCATTCTGCTTACCTTTTCAAGATCAGCCAAGGCTGGCTAGATTCTGACTATGGCTTCATCAGGGTTAAGTTTGAACCCAGCTACAGTGGTATATTCAATAATCCATGTTTAAAAGATATTGTGGCATACATAGCATGAAGATAGCCACAAGGAAGCTAGTTCCATCACTTCCATCTGTAGAGCCTGATTAGGTACAAGAAGGAGCCTCTTCTCTTCGGAAGCCCTTGCAGGATTGGAAAGTTATGCAGAGAGCTTCAGAATTAGGTTATGTAGGATTATGGGAGTTGAAGTCCATCACATCCAGAGGGGACCAGGTTTAGGAAGGCTGTCTTAGATCACACACTGCTTTAGAATTTCATATTAAATATTTTAAGAGATAACTGCTGGCTTAGTTGAATTATTAGTTCATGATTAAAACCTGCTGCTCACACTTGATTCATGTATTTGTATAATGTTTGACTGTTTTACCACCAAAGAGGGTCAAAGGCATTATAGCTGTACTGTATTCACAAATGGGAATAATATATATTCTGAACATGCAGATTGATTGCATCAATTATAGTTAGCTAGAGTCCATAACAGAACTATAATGAGGTTTAATTGGAAGACTGGGTTAGAGCACCAGTGGCACAAATTGTAAATAGATATGATTGAATGGCAGTGAATTAGAAAAAAAAAAATCACCTGTTATAGTTAAGTAAAATCTCTTTGATCCTGTTGTGAAGATCTTGATAAAAAGAAGAATGACTTCTTGAAACCCTTTTTGCCGGTGATTGGGAGTTTGAGCAAGAAAGGGAGAGAGACCTGTTCCTCCCACAAGACCTTTTCCCATCAGAAAGTAAGTGCCTGTCTTGTTGTTGTTTAGTCGTTAAGTCATGTCCAACTCTTCGTGACCCCATGAACCATATTGCGCCAGGCCTTCCTGTCCTTCACTGCCTCCCTGAGTTTGCTCAGTTTCATGCTCATTGCTTCAGTGATGCTATCTAACCATCTCATCCTCTGCCGTCCTCTTCTCCGTTTGCCTTCAATCTTTCCCAGCATCAGGGTCTTTTCCAAAGAGTCCTCTCTTTGCATTAGGTGACCAAAGTATCTGAGCTTGAGCTTCATTATCAATCCTTCCAATGAGCAATCAGGGTTGATTTCCTTTAAGATGGACTGGTTTGACCTCCTAGCAGTCCAGGGGACTCTTAAGAGTCTTCTCCAGCACCACAGTTCAAAGGCATCAATTCTTCCGCGCTCAGCCTTCTTTATGGTCCAGCTCTCACAGCCATACATTACTACTGGAAAAACCATAGCTTTGACTATGTGGATCTCTGTCGGTAAGGTGACGTCTCTGCTTTTTAATATGCTATCTAGGTTTGCCATAGCTTTCCTCCCAAGGAGCAAGCGTCTTTTAATTTCATGGCTGCAGTCTCCGTCTGCGGTGATCTTGGAGCCCAAATCAATGAAGTCTGTTACTGCTTCCATTTCTACCCCTTCTATTTGCCAGGAATTGATGGGTCCAGATGCCATGATCTTAGTTTTTTTAATGTTGAGTTTCAAGCCAGCTTTCGCACTCTCCTCTTTCACCCTCATCAAGAGGCTCTTTAGTTCTTCTTCACTTTCTGCCATTAGGGTGGTATCGTCTGCATATCTGAGGTTATTGATGATTCTCCCTGCAATCTTAATTCCGGCTTGTGATTCTTCCAGCCTGGCATTTCTCATGATGTACTCTGCATATAGGTTAAATAAGCAGGGTGACAGTATACAGCCTTGTCGTACTCCTTTCCCTATTTTGAACCAATTGGTTGTTCCATGACTGGTTCTAACTGTTGCTTCTTGGCTCGCATACAGATTTCTCAGGAGACAGGTAAGGTGGTCTGGTACTCCCATCTCTTTAAGAATTTGCCACAGTTTGTTGTGGTCCACACAATCAAAGGCTTTTGCATAGTCAATGAAGCAGAAGTAGATGCTTTTCTGGAACTCTCGTGCTTTCTCCATGATCCAGTGAATGTTGGCGATTTGATCTCTAGTTCCTCTGCCTCTTCGAAACCCAGCTTGTACATCCGGTAGTTCTCAGTTCACGTACTGCTGAAGCCTAGCTTGTAGGATTTTGAGCATAACCTTGCTAGCATGTGAAATGAGTGCAATTGTGCGATAATTTGAGCATTCTTTGGCATTGCCCTTCTTTGGAATTGGAATGTAAACTGACCTTTTCCGATCCTGTGGCCACTGTTGCATTTTCCAAACTTGCTGGCATATTGAGTGCAGCACTTTAACAGCATTGTCTTTTAGTATTTTAAATAACTCAGCTGGAATACTGTCATCTCCACTAGCTTTGTTGTTAGCAATGCTTCCTAAGGCCCACTTGACTTCACTCTCTAGGATGTCTGCCTCAAGGTCAGTGACCACACCAGCATGGACATCAGGGACATTAAGATCTTTCTTGTATAGTTTTTAGCCTTTTAACATTGTCCATGGGGTTTTCTTGGCAAGGATACTGGAGTGAGTTGCCATTTCCTTCTCCAGTGGACCACATTTTGTCAGAACTCTCTGTCATGACCTGTCCATCTTGGGTGGCCCTGCACGGTATAGCTCATGGCTTCACTGAGTTACGCAAGCCCCTTCGCCACAACAAGGCAGTGATCCATGAAGGGGAGTGCCTGTCTAGGTCTCCAAAAACTTGTGGAAAACTATAAGATGGGGCTCTGGAAATCTACACAGCTACATTTATACTATGATGTTTCTTAGAGCTTCTATTTTTTTTTTTAAAATTACAGATTCATTTTAATTCATCATCTCAGAGCCGAGCAACTGTTTCCTATTCCTGTTCTTTATTCCATTGTTCTGTGAATACATTTTACTGCTATATACAGTATCAGAGTGAAAACCACAAAATAAATATATATGTTTCAAATGCTCCACCCCACACCAGCTTTAATGCTAACAGTATCTTCAAATTCAAATGCATCTTCTTTCAGTCCAAGACCAGCATGATAGATAGATAGATAGATAGATAGATAGATAGATAGATAGATAGATAGATAGATAGTATATGAAAAAGTTTATCAAATTTCATTACATACTATTAACATTTCAGGATCAGAAACAGATGATTTGTTCAATGCACAAAAAAATAGTGTGGCATGGAGTTTTACTTATCTGTAGAGCCTGATTATTCTATTCTATGTAGGGTTCCTTCTGTGCCTGAGGACATAGTTTGTTTCTTAACCCCTAAAGCAATGGATCCAACAAGGCAGCAATAACTGGTACTGAAACAAGTGCTTGGCAAGATGAGCACAATCTTTTCCTAAGCCCATCTCCCCCCCACCACCCCAAATTTTAAATGTTTAGATAAGTAGGACTGAAGCTAGGGGAACAGTCTTCAACTAATCTCAAACCAAGAAATGTAACCAAATAATGAGAGTTAAGAAAATTTGATCTGTGATAGGAGGTGGTACAGATATACCAGTGCATTAGTTCTCATATAAAGGACAGTGAAGAAATACATGCACTGAGGTCTTGGGTTCATTCTGACTATAAGGAAAAATTTCTCTCATTAAACAGGATTTTATGAAACCTCCCATCCAGTACTGCTCATTGGGCAAAACAGTAGAGTGGGCCAAAAAGGGGGGGGAAGAGAGAGAGAGAGAGAGAGAGAGAGAGAGAAAGAAAGAAAGAAAGAAAGAAAGAAAGAAAGAAAGAAAGAAAGAAAGAAAGAAAGAAAGAAAGAAAGAAAGAAAAGTACAAACCAGATTGAACAGGAAGTTTGCAGTTCTGAAAGATTTCCAGGAAGGAATGGACACAGGTCAGCTGAAATTTTTCCTTTCCATCTTGATGCAAAATCATCAAGGATGAGTACTCGCAAAAACTTAGATTGAACAGTATCCAGGGCCATTAAATCAATGTAGGTGCATCTCTGTGTCCTGTATAGCATTTGGGATATAAATTTAGCTTTAAATAGGTTAATGGTAACAGGTATGCACTACCACCCCTAGTAAAATAAGCCCAGGATTGCCTTGGCACTATTATTGGCTTTGGCAGAAATGACTCTAGATGGTTCCTGCCAACTTCCAGAAGCTTGAGAAATCCTCTTTTGGTAAAGGCAGCAACCACTGAGTCTATATAGATATTAAACAGCAAAGGGGCCAAAGCACAACCTTATTTCACTTCTTGACAGATTGCAACGTCTGCAGTAAGATAGCCAGGTTCACTGTAGCTAGTGCAGCATCCTGTAGCTGCCGACTGATAGATATAAGGGAGAGCTTCCACCAGAGTCCATCTCTTGGAATGGAATTGAAGGCTGACATATAAAGGGCATTGCTGTCCATGTGTATATTTTTTTTATTAAGAATTGCAAGATGACACACTGGTCCGTTGTAAATCTGCTGTCTCTAAATCCCACTTGCTCGTCTGCCAGCAATTCTCCTGTTTCAGCCAGTCCAGTAGCTTGTAGTATAAAGAGCGGGCATAGAGCTTGCTGGGTACGCTCAATGTACCGGTAATGTAGGGGGTCTGTACTGTTGCCTGCCTTACGGATAGGAATAGTTGTAGGCTGTTCCAGTCACCTGGCATTTGGGATGTGTTGTTGATGTGGGTGTTGGTAAAAAAGAAAGGGCAGGGCAGAGCAGGAGCCTGGCAGTCCTACAATTCAGGTGGCATTTGGTCCCTGCCAGGGGATTTCCCACTTGTCAATTGATTTATTAATTTCAGAATCTCCAAGTGGGAGGCTGGAGGCCATGGAGGGATGCTATGCAATGTCTCATTTGGAGGCCAGTAGACAGGGAAAGAAGAACTATAAAGTGTACCATAAAACTTGTCCCATCCAGCAGCTAGAATCCTACCCCTGATTGCCAGCTCCCCTTTTGTGATGAACAGGTAATTAGCCTCTAGAACTGAGAGGTATTTTTATTCCTTGTAGCTTGAAAAAACTGCTCCCAGTATGCTTGGGCAAAGGCATGTCTTTTTATTTTGATCAGATTTTGTAATGCCTTTTCTGGGAATAAGTTGGATTTTAGTGTGTGGGCAGTTGCTTGACCTATGGGCCTTGAAGGCTCTCTTTAATTCTGCTCTGGCAAGCCATGTTTTTTGAGGGACACTAGTCAGTCTTTTCCAAGTTTAAGGGGGAGATTTTAGTATTGGCTGGATGGTGCTTATAAGATCTTGATACGTGGCTAGGGCCTCTGCTGGATCTGAAGCTGATAACGGACGCTCCTGGAGGTTGGAGAACTCATTATTAGTCAGTGAAAGTTACAGCCACTTTTTCCATTTTGTGGTCAGTTTAATCGTGTGACTGATTTGAACTCAGCAGATATTCTTGACTCCCAAAATTAGCTGAACGGGGTAAATGGTAGTTATAGTCTAGGTGGAGTAATATTGCTCTCCAGGCAGAGCCCAACTCTGAATGTGAGCACCATACTAAGTAAATCACATGTGGTCAGCATATGATCTATCAGACATGACCGCAGGGTCCCCCAATATGTGAGTTCTCCCTCTGTCCCACCTGTTGCCACACCATTTAGTACGCACAGCTAAAGCCCCATAGCAAGCTGTATTAAGTGCCAGCCTGCCATGTTAATGCCTGAGTCCCTGGAGTGTTACACCTTATCATCTGGATATCTCCAGAGAAGGAGAGGCACCTGCTGAAGCAAGAGATGAGCACCATATCATTGGGGCTGATTCTGGCATTAAGATCACCTGCCACTATTAGGGTGGTATTTGGGTGTTCCCAAGGGAGTTTAGAGATGTCATCTTGATTGGGTAAGTTCATTATGGACTCTGAGGCCGGGTTTTCACAGGATTCAAGCTACATGATTGTAACATCAAGGTTGTTTCTGAGAATTACTGCCATGGACTGGAGTATAAGCAGTTTGAAGCTCTTGGCTTAAACACACTAGCCCATCCACCACTCTAGACTGCACGGCTCCTTGTGATATGCCTCATGGCTAGTACCTCTATACATCCCAGAGGTGTCCTGGCAGGTGGAGGGATGATATGTACATAAGGGAGGGAGCTTGCATTGTGATGCTTGTTTTGTGACAAAACTGACCGATTCTGCAGACATCTCTGATGTCTACTATTGAACCCTCCCTTTCCCACCCTCTAAACTCTGGCACTGGACAAGAGCCTTGAGAGGCAATGTCTTCAATCAGGTGGTGGGGCTAGGACATTGCTGCTGCTTGTTTCCTCCTCCTGCACCACCACCAGCCAGCTGAGATCAAGGCACCACCATGGGATTTTACCACGACACCTTTCCCAGCAGGGGACTCACTTAAACTATGATTTGTCCTGGTTACATCAAAACATTGTCAGGTCTGAATTTCTCACCAATTTCTGCTAGCAGAATCTGAAACATTTTAAAGTACATGACTGAAGAACTTACAATAATATTTTTAACATGCTTTATTTTGATGTTTGCCATACCAGGTTAATATGACTGTTAGAATAAATTTGTCAGTTATTTGGATTTGGGCTTGCATGTTTAAACCCACTATAAAAATTGTGGTTTGAATTACACGCCCCAAATGTTTCTACATATTGCATATGCTGCTTATAGTAACATAACATTGCCTACTTGATATAGTTCCTATTGTCATTTGTTGTAAAAAAAAGAAAAAGGGAACCCAACATCTAATCCGTTTTAGGGTGAATTTGATGGCGTAACTTTGTTAGCCATTGTTAGACTACCCTTTGTGGTCTCTGGATTTGATATGAAAGCATATGGTATTATGATGGCCTTGGTTCAATTATCTGTTTAAAATAAGCTTATAAAAGGAGGATATATGTGTGTATGTGTGTACATAGTAATTGTCCTTCAACGTAAAAAATGTCTACCTTCACTGACAGAGCTTCTGCAAGTGAGATTGAGACTTGTTAATAAAAAGAGCAAGTTGCAAAGTGAAGCCTTTGTCACTTAGGTTGAATGCAAATGTCTTAAACTTCCAAGCTGTTCATTTCTATTCTTTGTCAGAGTGCTCATTCAAACAAAGGAGAGTTCATTCACACAAAGGAGAGTTCTGTGGTCATATCACCTCAACCTGAAATTGTGATTACATTTATCACAGGCGTATACGTAAATGCAGTCTTCTTTTTTTTTTAAATGATACTGGCTAGATTTTTCTAAGGGAAATTCAGATTTGGGGAAACAGTTTATCAGTAGTGTCTTGGCAAGGTAACAACAGTCAGGTTGGCCTCAGACCTTGAATTACTTCTATGTTTAGAGCACTCTAAAGTATCCAGATGAGGTTAATGTAATAAGAAGAGTATTAACAGCCACTTGGACATACTTATGCATATAGTCAGATGTATTACTCATGTTTAAACCAGCGTACATAGGACTAATTCAAGCACTTAGCATTTTGTCTTCTCTGTTGTTCCTGAATAATAGAATGCATTTATATATACACATATACAGACTTACATACAATTTAGAGTCCATCTGGCTCCAAATGATGCTGGGCAACTTACATTTAAAAAAAGCGAGAGCAGTAAGTAAATATGCATCTGAAGACAAACTCTCTATAACAATAAGCACACCCTACAGAGGCTCAAACACCACTCTTCCCCAAGGCTTGAGAGGACAGCCAGGTTTTTAATTACTTTCTGAACACCATCAAGGTGAGAGCCATATAGATCTCTGGGGGGGATGCTGTTCCAGAGGGCATTCCATTTTTTTATTTTATTTTTTAAATTTTTTTGGTGAATTGAATGCAGGTAGACTTTTCCATAAGATTTTCTTGACAATAAACCTTTTATTTTCCAATTTTATTGACCTAGTTTAAACACACTGTGATTGAACCTGGTTATTTGGACTATTTGCAGTACTGATCAGACATCAAGATGTTAGGACACTATTCAAGACAGTCATATATGTTTGACTCTAGAGTTCACAGGTGACATTGGCCAATCAGTGCTTTGCCTTTCTGACCAGTACCAAACATGGAAAACTGTCAGTCACTCACCACTCTCATAATATGATTTTAAGCTAGCCAAAATTGAATGTCTTGTCTCCAACTTTCCATTCCATTTGGTCCAGGTCTAAATTAAATTCCTTTCCCTCTCTTCATAAAAATTACTGAAAATAATTCTTTCCTCTGTTGTGTTCCATGTTTTCTAAATGTACATGTATTTGTGAATATTTGTCCTCTGTTATACAAAAAATGATGTCTTGATCAGTACACCAAACTGGCTCTCAATTCCAACATACTTGATTCTATATCTAAAATATCTGTCATCAGACAAATATTGTCAGATGTCTTTTTTTTAATAAACCCAGACTGAGTTGGATAAATTATCCTCAATTTCTTTGCTTGCTCAACTCCTTGTTTCTTCTTGCTCTTCTGTGAGCTCAGTGTTTAGTTGGGCAAATCTTCCTCTGTCTCTGTTGCCTTTTGCTTTTTGTAGCTGTTTTCAATGTATGAGCAGACAGCCATTTCATCTGTTGCTTGCATTTTGGGATATTTTGTTTGCTTCATCTTTAATAATGTCGTATATTGCAGTCCAAAGTTCTTAAATCTACTCTTTATCTTCACCACTTTAATCCAGTCGCACTATAAGCACCAGTGCTGCTTACTTGCTCTCTGTTCTTCTCCAGCTCATTGGATACCTTCCAGTCTGGGGTGGAGGGTTCATCTTCCAGCATCATGTTGACATTGTTTTAGTTGTGAATCCCCTTTTGGTTTTCTTGGCAAGATATTGAGGTGAGTTGCCATTTCTTCAAGTAGATCATATTTATACTGTACATTTTATCCACTTGATGCATTTATCCATCCACATATTAAACAACCAAAGGGAATCACACATCCTTGCCTTACTCTCTGCTCAGTACCGAATTGCCGGTAAGCATTCAATTTATTCTCACCCATACTTTACTTCCACTCTATTCCATTTTACTGCATTCAGTAGCCGACTTTTAATTCCATATATGCACAAAAAACCCCATAATTCAAGCTTACTTTATTATTAGCTTTCTTTAAATTAAAAAAAAAATCTACAATAAACTTTCTCACTTTTCATACATTTTTCAGTGACCTGAGAAGAGCAATAATCTGGTGTCCACAGCCACTGTCCAGCACAAAGCCATGCTGCAATTTTATTCTTTGTCACTTTTTATACCCCTTCAATCAGAATTGTGTCAAGCACCTTACCAAGCACTGTTTCTTTTCAAGTTTTTGTATTTACTTTGTACCAGGTAACAGTATCAGCATTCTTATTTTTAGGCATAAATTCAGTCTTCACACACATGATGAACAAGGTACATAGATACTCAACAAGCTAACCACATCCATATTTTACCATTTCTTCAGTTACACCATCAACACCTGTAGCAATCAATTTTTCAATAATACTCGTAGTGTTTATAACTTTCTTTTTGTCATTGTTTCTTGGACACTACATTTATAGCATTTCATTTCAGTTCCACTCTTTGATGTATCTTTATCACCCCCCCCATACAAATCTTTAAAATACTCCTTCCAGAAATTTCTTAGTTCATTTTCATCCCTAATTATTACTTTTATTTTTAATTTCATTTACTCTGCTCCTTGTTTAGCCCTTTTTACCCACTTCCATTTTTTATTTAAATCATAATCACTCTGCATTATCTCCACTTTTTCAATCTTAACTATTCCTTGTTCTGTTTGACTACATTGTTTGTAATTATCCTTTTCTCTGTATACAATTATATATTTCTCTCATCCTCATTTTTGCAGCAATTATTTTCTTATATCATTTCCCCCCCATCTACAGACTTGGTGACTGCAGCCATGAAATAAAAAAAAAGATATCTGCTATTTGGAAGAATATGGTTTAGGAACTATTTATTTCTTTTATTTATTATTAAATTTATATGCCTAACTACCTACGATGAGTATGTTGAAATGTTGGTATGAAGATGACTCAGATTTTTGCCTAAACAATAAATCAATTTGTTACTTTAATATAAAAATGTAAGAAAAAAACCACAGGTGATTGGCAGTATATCTGCTAAAGTATAGTCTGGGTGGAGGCCTTTTTTTCCCCTAAGAGATAAATTTCTGCCAGGGTCTGAATGACTAACAGACTGCTAGGCATACTACCTAGGCTAAGCTCAAAAGTAACACCTTTATAATCTGCCACATTACCGATTCAGGAGGAGACAAATCCCTCATATCGTCAACACATCATCCCTGGGAGTAAGAAAACATGTGAGATCACAGCAGACTGCTAGACCATCCATCCTTCAGTGTGGCAGAGCTGGATAAGAACATTTAAACATTCATCACTAGTGAACCAGTGAAAGGGTCTCCAGGCTGAATAACCAATAAGCCACATTTCTGGCTTCTAGCCAGAAGCTCTATGCTGGGAAGAGTTTGATAAAAGATGATACTTAGGGAAGTAACTTTGCTTACATCCTTTCCTTTAAGAGCCATAGAAGTTATGTATAGGAACAGAGAACAGAATGTTATTTTAATGATATGTGAAAAGAAAATGTGTGTGCATAGTAACTCACACAAATATGCCCACAGTCATTTTCTGAATTACTCTATCAAGTCCAGTTTCCTTTCTTTGCTAACAGCCTGCGAGGTTTACCTTGCCTGAGCAAAACATGAGGCCAGTAATGTCTCTGCACTGAATGGGAACAATGTAGTCTTGGTATAACCTACTAACACTGCATTTAGATTTGAAATTCACTGGGTTGTTCATATGATTCCACAGTAATAGTTAAAGATGTAGATGCTCTCCTAGATTATATGCTTGGAACATGGAAATGGTCTTCATATAGAGATGGACATTTCAAACATGAATCCTAGCTAAGGAAATTATTATACAGCACTGAGTAGAGAATTAATTGCAGCCATGAATAACTGATACATCTTCTCTTTCGGCATTTGAATTGGCTCTTTTTTGACAGAGTCAAGAAAACTTTTCACCTGACTGACTCTAATTTAGCAAGCTACTTGCTTTATGAAGACATATTTCCAGAATTTTTTTTATTCTGTTTTTTGCTACCTTCTCAAGTGGCTATTCTAATAAACATAATTGGACTATACACTATGAAGTCAAATGGAAAGGTGTCAGCCCTATGATGCAGACCTGACAAAGACATAAACTCCACCAAGACTAAATACTACTTTTATTTAAATCAGCTATAGCAATGTAATCTTGCTAGTCTGATTATGCTCCCTTCCTCCTTCTGTTATAACCCTGTGATTTAGGAAGGTGTCTGTGTGAGATGTTTGTGCACACTTTCTACATGCCCCAGACAATCTATGTTTTTCTTCTAGTCTCTTTATTATTTATTAAAGCAATTTATGTGGCCACCCAACTCACTCACAGTGACTCCAGGTGGCTTACAGAAATAAAGCCCCAAATACAAATCCACTATACCCCCATCCCCCTGGCGACAGCAATACTTTCAAACAAACCACTTGATGGGCTTTATATCAACCTGGGATCCCCAGGCCCACTGGCAAAACCATGTCTTCAGGGCCTTTTGGAAGAGTATCAAGGTGGGGGCTAGTCTTATCTCCATGGGGATGATGTTGCACAGGGAGAGAGCCACCATGGAGAAGGCCCTTCTTCTCAACCCTTCTTCACAACTTTTTGGTAACAGTTCTCCCCTCTCTCCCTCAAGGCCATCCTCTTTATTCTCTATGAAAGGTCTCAAAAGATCTAGTGAATGGTTTTCTAGAGACAAGTCCATGTACATATGCCTTATAATATGAAAGGTACGGATTCAAGGACCATTGAATTTTTGAATTCTTCAAAGTGCTCTTCAAACAAATTCTGTGTCATAGGCAGAAATGGCCACAAAATATACAATGTTGCCCTGAACAGGAAACACTGGATTCTCTCTCGAAGTATACATAAGATATTCCCATATCAGACACATACCTTGTGCACTGATTAGCACATTTCCTAGTTTAACATAATTTATTCTTTGGAAAATGCTTTTTTTTTTTTTTTTTACAAATAAATTTCAGAAAGTGGAATTTTGCAAACCAGAGTAAAGTAGGAAGAAAATGAAATGTTTATTGCCACTTACTAAAATAAACATGAAAGGGAGATTAACAAGACACTTTTTTTTTCAGGTAATACCCATGGTCCAGTAGGAAATAACATTACTCCTTGATTAATTTATTTCAAATGTGCTTAGATGATCAATGAACACTTGGACATTTATTTTGTTTATTTTAAAACTTACTAAAATAACAATATTAAACAGATTAGAGAACATCCAGTTATGTTTCTGCTATTTTAGGCCTCTATACTGAATTACACAAAGTTACTAAAATGAACTTAGTAACTTATCACATGGATCAGAAATCATGAACAGGGAGTTTAAAAAGAGAACTCCCAGGATGCTTTTTTCATGTACTGCATACGTGACAGGCAGTGCTTGACCTTCAGTGCTACTGATTAATCACTTCTGATCTATTGTATGGATTGGATCCAGAATTTCCCTTTCACAAATTGAAGGGATCCAGTAGATTACTCCTAGGAAACAAACTTTATGTTCTTCAGTGTTTGTGCTACCTTTTACATTGTTCTGAAACCTCCCTCAATCCTCTGGAATTGCATTATTAGTAAAATATACATGTGAAAATCCTTTCCTCTAAAAGCAGCATTGTGAATTTCTTCTTTCTGTGCCTTCTGAAAAGCTGCTCTGGAAGACTGGTGATCTTCTGGAACATTGTGAGGGGAGGTTGTCAGACTGCAGCAAAAAGGAGGAACTTATCAAAATCAGTGCCTTCCATTCTTTTAGCGGAACCTCATCAACTCATGGATCACCTGAGGCATGCCAAAGCACATGCATTTTAAATGTCACAGCTTCAATTTCTGATGCCTTCAGTTATAGCCAAAACACTGAAGATCTATCTGCTTAGACAATATTCAGTTTAGTATAAAACAGTTTTGTTATATGATTTAGTGATCTACATTGACAAGTTGATTTTGCATACAGGCAGTCCCTGGGTTAAGAATGTCTGACTTACAGATAACTCATACTTACGAACGGGCTGCCTATTACTAAATATGGCGGATGGCGTTCTCCTTCCTTGAGTCGATGAACTGCTGAAGCCATATGATGTTTTCATGAACTGGATATTAAAATCGCGTAGCTTCAGAGGTTCTTGAAAACATTGCATGGCTTCAGCAGTTCATCGGCTCACGGAAGGAGAACGCTATCTGCCATTTTTTGTAACAGGCAGCCCGTTCATAAGTACGAGTTCCAACTTACATACAAATTCAAGTTAGACAGACTTAGGAACTGGGGGACTTGTTTTTAACCTGGGGACTGCCTTTATTATTTGATGAAGTAAAGAAATAAGACATGAGGTGCACAACTAAAAGAGGAAAAGACCTCAGAAGACTAGAAAAAGTAATTCTTTCCTTATGTGTTTCAATATTATAATTCATCCTCAAGTTTGACTATTATCAAATTACTGCATTCCAAAGTCAAATCAAGCCATAATGCTGAAAATGATTTTGGTTTCTCTGTGAAAGAACCAAATCAAGAGTCATCTTTGGGGAAAAGTTATCATATGCCAGAAGTGGCAGGCATGAAACGATCTTCTGTGCTCTTTTGCCATTTCCTCGCCTTTCTTTCTATTATTTGACAGATGTTGCTGAAATGATGATTCACCTTTCATCTTTGTGCCTTCAGTGTTTTTTGCTGCATACCACCCAAATTAGTATGCCATGGGTGTGACAATATATTACTTGACTTTTCAGAATAAAGACTATTCTTACAATGTGCCTGAACAATGTTGAAGGGAGGAACTTTATCCATTGGGCATAATGCAAAACACTCAAGACATCTTACACAGAGGTTTCCCTTAATTTTATTGTTTCCCTGAATTTTATCCCTTCTGCAGTCAGTTGGGCTGTGAGATACCAACTGGCCCAAAGTTGCTCAGTGAATTTCCATGGCTCAGGGGAACTACAGTCTGGATATTCCAAATTTTGGTTCAACCGTTATACAAAATTGGGACTTAAAACTGAGAGAAACATTAAATTGGGATGCAACTTTAAAGCAAGAAGAAGGAGAGAGAGAGATTGCAAGGCAGATAAACTCGTGGAGAGATTTTTAATGACATTTTTAATTCTGAAGTGATGTTAGAGGTGATATTTTGTATGATATCAAATTGAGAGGGCAGAAAGAAAACCTGAATAGTTGTATACAGGAATATAGAACAGGAATGTCTTTATAGGTTCTAATATCATAATGGGCATCTATGTATTCTTAATATAGGAAAGAGCTATTTCTTCCTTTTTTTATAGACAAATTCTTCACTTTCAAGGTGATGGGTAGGAAATTATGTAGCAATTTTGTAATTACTGTAAGGAAAATTCAAATTAGGTTTGTTCATCTACAAGCAAATCCTCACCTAATGTAATAAAGATGAAATTATGTTGTAAGGAATAAGGGCATTCTTTTCATATTGGACTCTGGCCAACTTGCAGCTGCAAGGGAAGAATAAATCAACAAGAAACCAGACCTCTTGCTCTCTGTTTGGCTTCCATGAAGCCCTACAATTTGAAAATGTTTGCTTTTCTGGAAGCAGACTTGAGGATGGAAGGGTAGAGGATTGAATCCAACTCCATAACTTTCAGTATTGATTATCCATCCATCCATCCATCCATTTTATTTTTAAAAGGAAAAAATCTGCCTTAATATCAAAGAGCACTTTGGATGCCTTACAATTAATTATATTTTTAAATATGAAGACCTTGGCTTAAATTGTACATCAGCTCTGTACCTTTCAGCCCCTGCACAAATGAACTGCACAAATAATATACAGTGGCTTACCTTATGAACATGAGATGACAACACAACATATCTGTAGCACCTTGAAGATATGAAAATACATTTTCATTAGTAAATATAAGTAAGGCATAGATAGATAGATAGATAGATAGATAGATAGATAGAAATATATATTTAAAACTCCTTAACCAATTTAATAGCAAAATATTTCGACGAAGAGTATTTTATTGTGAAAATGGTATTTATGGAACAGTTAAGGAGACATGTTGGTGGCAGTACATAAACAGCTCAATTGGAACTAATTAATCGTTTTGTGGTGAAAGTATTTCTTATTTTTTGGTAAAACTGAAGAGTATAAATGACAGGTCCTAATTTTGTTGTGTATTTTTTACAGTCTGCCTTGAAATGTTTTAATAAACTTTATATGAATTCCATCTTGATTACAGAGTTGTGTTTATATGCTTTAGAATGAATAAAAACAGTTCACTGTTATCCTCTAACTCCTAGGAGGTCCTCCTAGGAGAGAGTTTATTTCCTGATGTGGGGGCTTTAGACAGTGGAGAATGAAACAGAGACAGAGACTGAGACAGAGACAGAGACAGAGACAGAGACAGAGAGAGAATGGCCTGCCCATGGAAGAAAGGATTAGACCTATATAAGTCTTAGTGGAAGATTTGGCAGCCATTAATTCCGTGGTATTGGAACTGCTACACTGAAAAGGCCAAATGGGGTAGATCTTGACAGACTCCTGCAATGCCTCCAAGGAACAGAAGGAGGGCTATACCAGTCCTGTAGCTGGCACAGGTCATTTTGTCGTCTGTGGGAAGGACAAGATAAAACCAGAAGGGCTCATGACAGCAGGGCTTCAGATTCCACAGAGACTCTGAAATCACAGCTCTGTACATGACTACATAATTATTCTCCTGGTAAAGGAAAATAAAATATGCACATGAACATCTTGTGTGAGATGGGTGGCTATATAAATATGATAAATAAATGAATAAAAACACATAAACTAAGAAGTAAAGGTAGTTATTTCACTAAATATAAAAAATTCTCCTTGACATCAACAAAAATGTTAGTGTGCTTTAGGAGCACTACAATTTATCTTAGGAAGTTCATTTTCACTGTTTTAAATGGGCAGATAATGAATGTCCTGTAGAGCTTATGATTTGAAGAGTGCTATATACATTATATTTTACTGCCCCCACATCGTTATATTGAAGCTTGAGGTTACATTTCATTCTGATTACTTCTATTTATATACTATTTAAAGGTAGGGTTGTACAATGACCTAAGGGGAAATGCCTATGATAAAGAAATTGTGTGAAGCACAGTTTGTGGTAAATTTCTGCATTCTTTTAATAGCAGGTAATCACTGGGGAGAGGAGGATGTTGCTGATTTGGAAATGGTTGTATAGCTACCTGTTCTGCATACAAAAAGTTCAGGTTTGGCTTTTTTCATCAAAACAGTATGATCTAGATGTTAAATTAGGATTGAGAAGACCTAGGTTCAACTTACCATATTGTTACGGGTGGGAGCAACGCAACATTTATTGATGACGAGACTCTCACTGGGTCATTCAGGGAGAAGCTTTATTTGCGCAAAGGTTCAGTTAGGACTCGCAGGTCCCTGCAAAGAACTGAACCCCGAAAAGGAGTTCAGCAAGCCTTTTTATCATTACAAGAGCCGTTTCTCCCCAATCCCCCCCTCAGTGCCCTCCCCATGCCTTCCGTACTCCAAATTTGGTCAGTTGCTGGTAGCTAAACCACAAGTCCTTGTCTTCACCGGTCGTACCTTGTTTTGGGTACATTTCGGCCTTG
The DNA here is from genome assembly GCA_030867105.1 of Liasis olivaceus. Lineage (NCBI taxonomy): Eukaryota > Metazoa > Chordata > Lepidosauria > Squamata > Pythonidae > Liasis > Liasis olivaceus. The sequence continues at coordinate 190,855,487 of CM061349.1, forward strand.
CTGTCTAGAGCATTGCTATCTGAGGAGGGAGGGAGATAAGAGCACTCAGCATCAGCAGAAAGGAAAGTTACAGAGAGTTACATTTAAAATGTAAAACTTCACAAAATACAAGTTTCATACAAAATATAGGATATAACAAAAGACTTCTTCTCATATTTGCTTCCGAGACTTATCACTGCAAAGCCTCTAGCTAAAAAAAAACACTTCCAGAGAAGAGGTTCACTACTTGGTTACTAGTTAGGACTACATAACCCAAAAATGTAGAATAGGACTACATAACCCAAAAATGTAGGATAAAGATCAGAATGAAGTTACAAATAATTTTCCATTTGTATCCTGCCACCTCAATATAACCTAGCTAAATGCAAGGTGGATTGCTTTAGGAAACCTCAAGTTGTCAAATGAAAAGGCAGCTAGAAGACTATTTGGGAGTAAGATCTGTTCCAAAAGGGACTTTCATTGCAACCAATCACTCCAGTGTCTCAGCCTTCTGGTTCTGGAGTCTGAGCCATTTGTATTCTTGGCAAAATTTCTGAATTAGCCTTGGCACGTGGGAACTGAGGCACTGCGGAAAATGGCCCTGGCACAGCTTTCCCTGAAAATCCTAGGTTCACGAGGTCTTAAGAATGCTGCTATATTTTCAGATGAAGACAACTTTGTGGAAAGAGGGATGACATAGTGTGAGATTTGGTCAGAACTATCTCATAGTTACTTCAGGCACTGCCGTTAGAATAAAATAGGTAAAGAGGGGAAGGGAAGAATATATAGGGACCTGTACACCTTGGAGGAAACATCAGATAAATAGAAAATAATTTTTAAGAATCTGCAGTGGAAAAGATTTAATAGTTGAGAGTCCCCTGTATGTTAGAATCAACAATATTGGTGTAAATGGAACAATGACCTAATTTGGAATAGACAACTTTCTAGATCTACTCCAGAATATTTTGTAACTTCCCCAAAGGCTTTTTGATGAACTAAGTGCAAGGGCGGCCCTAAAAACAGCTAGTGTCTGTGAAGAAGGTCAGACAAGGTCCTTTAGCTTTTCTTATGTAATATATACAATTTTTACAGCATTGCCAGGATGAGATTTTCAGACAAATTTCCAGCATGAAGAAACCATGGTCCTTAGCAGATTTGAATGTATATTGCTAGTGTTTATCGCCACACGATTTGATATAAATCATTCAGACATAGTGAATATGAATCTGTTGCCCTCAGTCAGCTCATTTTGCTTGTGCTATGCTCAGTCACGTTATCACAGATGCATCAAATGTAAACAGAACATTGTATAATTCATTTAGGATAAGAAACCCAGCAAGGTGTTTATCCAGCGTTACTTGTTTTAATGCAAGCCTTTTATAAGTTCACTCCTATCCCTGGGTCAGACTTCTTGGATCATTGTGAAGTCCTGAGAGGGCAGAAAATGAGTTTGTTCATTTCTGTTGTTGTTGTTGTTTTTAAAGGCAAATTGGCTTTGCTCAGGGGAAGACAGCTTTTCACAAGAAAACAAATCTTTGCAGATTTCAGAGATTCATGGAGCAATCGTTGCTCCAGGATGCTTCAAGGACAGAATGATACACATTTTTTTGTGTCTGGGGCTGAACCAAGTCTCCTTTTCAAATGAATGTGTGGATGGAGAGCAAAAGATAAATAAAAGTGAAGAGATGTTGAAATTAAAAGCTCTGGCATTGTGGGCCTAATTGGTTCCGTCTGCGTATCAGGCATTAATTATTAATCAACACCAGGACCCCTTGCTGATTTCAGACAGACTGCTAGTCTGATTGTGTAGAGCAAATCATTCAGTCCTAACATTCTTTTCCAGGTGTAAATTGGTTGCTGCTGACACCAGTTGGCATATGGGGCTCACTAGGTTAAAACGTAATTTCCAATGAATAGAATACTAATATTAGAAATGAGACCTTTGTCTCTTGAAATTAAAGTACTTGTAAAGATGAAGCTGGCAGCTCCGTTTATTAGATCCCAAAGAGATATTACACTGAATCATTCATTTCCTCTTTCTCCCCCCCTTTTTTTAACTTTCCCCAGAAGCACTGGCTATTTCAGTCATTTTCATCCTATAATGAATTTAGCACTGTCAGACTTACTGCCAGGCAAGATCAGTTTTTAGATATTTTTCATGTTTCTATAAACTCAGAGAATGTGATTTTTTCCTTCATGTTAGCATTAATTTTAGGAAGATTTTAGCATATGAACTTCTGTTAGGTTTCATCACTTATCCTGATCATGCCAAGAATGGAGGGATCCATCAGTTTCATTTTCTCTCATGTCTGATTTTTCCCATTCATATTCATTCAGACACAAACACAGACGCGCGCGCACACACACCTGAACGTCTCATCCATTTGCCTCAGTCAATTTGTATAGCTATTCCTTGCTTGAAAAGGATTGTGTTGTACCTGCTATGGAGCTGTTAAACAACCTGCCAAATAGAAAGCAGTAAAACTAATGCACTACCACAAACGTGACTGAATACCCAGGGATTCAAATCTGGATTTTTTTAAAGAGCTAGGCACCCAAAGCTCTCCTTTGAATGAACCAATTTATTAGTTTTGTTTCCTCTCACATTCAAGTCAATGAAAGTATGTGGAATTATTGCTCTAATCCAGTGTTTCTCAACCTTGGCAACTTTAAGATGTGTGGACTTCAACTCCCAGAATTCCCCAGCCAGCCATGCTGGCTGGGGAATTCTGGGAATTGAAGTCCACACATCTTAAAGTTGCCAAGGTTGAGAAACACTGCTCTAATCTATTGTACTCTAGATAGGATATAAAAGGAGGCTTGTTAGGATGCACTTTATGTTATTTGGAGCCCTGAGGACCATAGTCACTAGGGTGCTAATGCAAAGCAGACTGCAACATATATCACATATACTGTAGGTGTTAGAATTTTCATCTCCCCCCTCCCCCCTTTGTTTTTAACTGGTTGGGGATTTTCTCTCTTTCTTGTGTGATTGTTTCAGAATGGCAAGAAATTACTTAGAAATGACAAGAAATCACTTAATTACTTTTCAGCAATTGCAGCTTAGTGGTTTTGAAGAAGCAGCCTTCCATTTGAACTTCTAGAGGACTTTTGGAAGACTGCAGTATGTGTCTGTACGAACATCTGAAAGAACCAACAGTTCTGCACAGGATTTATAGCCTTCTGCCTTATTAAAGATAGCAGCGTCAATATCCCCATCTTTCGAAATGTTCCTTCCTTTACCACTATGTGATCAAGAAATCTTACTTTATAGGTAAATCTCATTTCTTGAAAAAGTATTTTTCTGGAAAATGGAGAATGCTGTGAAAACATCTTAATAAACTATGGCTCAGAAACACAATACTTAAAAATAGAACATGGGTATAGGCTGCCATTAGTACAGAAGCAGATCAATGATACAAACCTATATATTTCAGTTAAGAAGTAATTGCTACTAAGTTCCATAGAATTTACTGTCGGGTGAGTCTAAAACATACTCCAGAAATACCTATAGAATATTTGAGCTGTTTCATCACAATCTTGTGACTCCAAAAGGATTTTATACTTTTGATTAACTATCCAGATTATTTCATGTTCATGATGATGATTTAAAATATTTACGGGATCCAAACACAATTCATATCTCAATTAACATGATGCTATGAAATAAAAGTGTGTTCTAGTTAATATTATTAACAGCACATCGGTTTCAATTATTTGGGAGAAATAGATGCTGAAAAGGGAGACAAAAGAAGGCAAAATACTTGGTCACAAATTAAACCTTCCCCAACCTTGTATTTTCCAGAGTTGTTGGACTATAGTTCCTCTAATCTGCCCCCCACACCAGCATTGCCTTGATGCATGCGTTCGGCAACACCTCCTGCCATCCTTGGCAGTCCGGAAATCTCTTCACTCTGGATTTGTCCTTAACAACAGCAACAAGAACAGTGATGGTGGTAGTCATAATGGCAGCTACTTCTCAGCAGACCTGCTGTGGATATCATAGTGGATATCACAGTTTACAATCTGCCCTGGAGTTCCACATAGCCTTCTCTGTCCTTGAAAGTCTGTAGAAAAGACTGTGTTCTGAGTTTCCGCCTTTTCTGAGTTGGGATCAAGGGGAATTTGGAGTGGCATCTGCTTGGTAACAGTGCTTTAGTAATCCATGTTCAGAGAATCCCATTTGACAACCCACAACAGTTTTATTCTTTTTCTGCCTTTTTCGGTAGAAAAGTTGACTGTTGGAGAGGTTCCCCTGGGCTCCTTAATTGGCTTTTTCTTGATGGTTGTTGCTACTGCTATTGAGTTGTCATTGCCTTTCTTCTGTGATACTTAGATTGCCAATTTTTCTTTTTAAACCTACACCTTTTATCATCTACAACTGTTTGCATATTTTTAAGACAAGAGTAGCTCAAATGAATGCATAAATAAATAAATGTTTAATGTAGGTAACATTTCGAAGAAGAAACTTTGGTTGGGTATTTAATAGCCAGTTCATTCTTCTCCCGGAGCTGTATTGCTCTGTAAAAAGTTTGAGGAAAATTGGTTCAGCTATTTTCTACTTAGCCAAGTGTTTTTCAGCTGTTAAGAAAATTGGTTCAGCTATTTTGCGCGTGACTAGCTCAGTCTTGTTTAAAATGTCAAAGTTGGTATATCTAAGTCCTGAAGCATGAACTGGTGTTATGTCCTTCTTTGGAAGACAGAAAGATACTGTCAATCAGAGTTTTTATTTATTTATTTATTTTATTTATTTATCATATTTCTATGGCCACCCATCTCACAGTAGAGTGACTCTGGGCAGCATACAGTATAGAGTTAATGAGGAAGACCCATCCCATTGCTTATTTGCCCACTAATACCCACTAATACAAATAATTGCAAAATTAAGTTTGATAAAGTCTAAATATGATTAAAATGTCTAATGGATTCAGTTGCAATCTGGCTTTGGGCCCTTTCTCCATTCTTGAGCTGAAGGAGTCTCCATCCATCCTCAAGGGCAGCAAGGTAAGCCAGCATGAAATTTGCTATCCCCATTGCACATCCCTATCTTTTTTTTCCAACTCACCACAGCCCCCTGACTTTCTCCAAGGTAACGGGTGACAAAGCCTAACTGACTTTTTTCACCTTGAGACTGCCCTTGAACAGTGTCGGGGTAAGTGGGACAATACTATTTAACACTGGTACAGCCAAGGAGAAGTTAAGCTTGTCTCACTGTTGGGCTGGGGATGAGAAGAAGCCAAGCCATGTGATGGGGACATGCCAGAAAAAAAAAGATTTTTCCAAGCTATGTTTATGCTGTGGTGTGTGCAGGTGGGGAAAGGCCTTTGAAATCATGCTGAATGGACTGTTTTAGATGTTAGTGGATCAGTTATAGCGTATGTATCATGCCCCTGAATATATTGGCAGTAATGCAAGACAGAAATGAACGAGCAAACATATGAGATCCTTGCTAAGTAGAGATAGAATTAGGCAATTCTCATGTAATAGAGCAGAAACAAATATTTTGCAACATTCTGAATTTTTGACAGATTATTATATGCTGTATGATTGCACTGACAGCCATGTCAGGTCATATAATCCCTAAGTGCATAGAGTTTTATTCAAATTAAGGGAATGCAAATACAGCTCAGCCTCAGACCTCCTGATTCAAGGTAATGAGGCTTGGGATATCTGCCCAGGGGCAGAGGAGGCATGAAGCCCACAATGAGTGGCTTTAGTTCTTCCTCCGAAGAGATCCAACACCTGGTTAATGCTCACAACTCTAGACATTAATAATCACTGGAATAATTTTGGAGAGGGGGGATTCTTTTGAGTAGCCTTCTGTCCAATTCATAAATTCTGGCAGCGCCTTTATTCTTTCTTCCTTATGGTGCCATCTTAAACATGTCTTTTTATTCAGGCTTGGAGTTATTATCACAGATATTTCATTATTCCTCTCTTCTATTGTAAGCTGCTGAGAATCTTGAATCTTGAAGGATTCGGTGGCATACAAGTAAACAAAATTCAGTTCAGCAAATACTCTTAGATATATGTATATATACAGTAATTGCAGGCCAGCCTTTTTGTTGAATAATTTCTTTTAAATACCAGTTCATAAAAAGACACATACACTATTCCACATAAACCAAAATGAAAGCAAGAAAGAGGTTCAGTTGCCTAATTCAAATGTACACAAGCAACGGATTAAAAAATGACAAAGCATTTTTAAAAATTTTAAAGATTAAAACCATACTCTTACCTCAGCGAGCCAAGTACCACTTCATTCTGATAAGTTAGCTGACAGTTCACGTAAACCGAAATAATTCACAGTCTGTAAAACTGTATTACTTTCTTTTCAGTTCAGAAGCCCAGCAGTAATGCATGTGAACCAATTGTTTGGTTTCAAGTGTTGTAGCACTAGAAGTCGGGATCCTTTTATAGTTATATCTTTCCATGACTTTTTAAAGTAGAGATTTGTATTTACAGGTGGCTGAAAAACCTGAGCCCAATTTTCAGTTTCATCGCCCAAATGGTTTTGTGTTGGCCATAACCGTTTAAGAGCAGTAACACCAGGCCTTGGTATTGCTGAAGCAGCAGCCTTTTCAAATCTCCACAAATTAGGCAGGAAAGCTGCTGAAGCAAGTAATATCTTTAACTATGTGAGAAATAAAATATAACAAGTGAATTGAGGTGTTTTTTTTTTTAATCCAATTATAAGTTCCAGTGTTCCTATTATGATGGCTGCTTTGCAATTTCTTTTAGGGGCAAATTGCTCTAGTTGAGTGAGGAGTTAACATTGCCAGTTGACATAATGGTACGAGGTTTTATGCACACGAGTTTTTAATGCCAATTAATAAGAGGAAAGTCTGTCATTCATACAATGAAGCCCTCTGTTGGCAGGTGGGTGCTTGTACAAGGGCTCAGGAGCACAGCTCATGCTAATTAGCAACCCCCCCCCCCCAATATGCATACACCTTTTTGGGTGGCACTAAAAACACCAATTAAATATACTTGAGAAGTATGTTACACTCTTAGGTGAATAGGTAATTTTTGTTTCCATATGCTAAAGTACATTTCTGAAGCCATCAAGAAGGTGCTTTATTTTGGGGTGAGAATCTGCTGGAAAAAGAGTGCATTTTCAGTATCTTCCAGGCGAGCATTTGTTATATCCATTATAAAATGCTCTCAGCTTTAAATCAGATGGTTGCTGCAAACGCATCTGCTGAAGCCTGAGACACTGGCCAGATAGAAATGAAGCATTCATTTAATTAGTTTTCAGATGAAAGGAAAGGGTTAGAGGTGAAGGCTCCGATGGATGTCTTATTTAAGGGCTAGACTTGATGTCAGTACTTGGCATGCTGGAGCAAATGCTGGAGGGTGTACCATAGCTTAAACTCAAATTATATTATTATTAATTATTATTATTATTATATTATTATTTTTAAAAAAACTTTTACAGGCTTGGTACTTTAAAAAGAAACAGCTGGCCAGGAGATCACAACCACTGTATTAATGTCTCAAGACCTAAAGACATTAAGGGAAAATGAAGTTGGTGATTGTGCTTACTGAAGCTACTTCTGGTGCTGTATCTCTCAGCCCTGGGCTGAAGGTCACTATCCATTCCTATCTACTCTGACCTCATGTTTCATAAGTTGGCAAGCTTTCTTGGGGAGAGAAATAGTGGTGGCATCTTCCTCAGCAATCTCTCAAACTTGGTGCCGATTCTCAGATACTAATTGTCACAGTTAGTGAAGTGATGGGAATGTGGACTTTGCTTCTCAAGATACGAAACACTCTGAACCTCCTTGCTTTTTGAAAATTGCTTGAAATTTGTCTGTTCCACTAGGCATTTGGGGTCTTGTGGTGTGTTGGCTGTATTGGCTGCCTGTTGGGTAGTTATCTGATATTGAATGCTCCTGCTTTTACTGAACGTATTTCTTCTGCTTTTTGTGAACTGCTTTGTGTCCTGTGGAAACAGAAGATATATAAAAATGTTAAGCGAGGTAGTCCTTGCTTAACAACCACTTGTTTAATGATGGTTCAAAGTTATGACAGCATCAGAAAAAGTGGTTTACGACCTGTTCTCACACTTACTGTCAGAATTTTCTCATGGGAAGAAATGCAGCTCGTTATCTGTACAACACTATTATGTCTATGTGGATCATGTAAACAACTTGTTATTGTGTGTTGTGCACGTATACTGCTATTTACTGTCACCTATTGGTGTGTGTATGCTAGTTATTCAGTGGGGGGGGGGGGTACATACTGGCAATATAATGGGAGAATCTATAGCCCAACCTCTCAGTAGAGTTTTAGCCACCATGTAGTTAGGTTTTATGGGTTATGTAGTTGTAACTAATAACCAAGTAGTGTACCTCTTCTCTGAGAGTTTTTGGCTAGAGACTTTATAGTGGATAAGTCTTGGATGCTAAGTTTATGAGAAGAAGTCTTGTTTTCTATATTTTGTACGTAACTTGTATTTTATGGAGTTTTGCATTTTTATCAGTAAAACCAGTTAGTATATATTTTCTGACTGGATTTCTTTGGAGAACAAAATATGGGCATTGCATTTTGTAAAGCTCTCATGCTGATGTGTATTTTTTTCCTGAGCACAGTTTTTTGGGAGCATTGCTGCACTCTGCACAACACTTACAACTGTTGCACCCCCCCACAGTCACATGATCATGATTTGCGACCTTTTTTACAGCAGTCGTTAAATGAATCAACATGGGCATTAAGCAAATCATGTGGTCATTAAGTGAATTTTGGCAAAAAAGTCCATTGGGGAAGCTGGATTTGTTTAATGACCATATGCTTTGCTTAACAACCATTGTAAAATGGTCGTAAAATTGGGTCTGGTCACATGGTGACTTGTTTAATGACCACCTAGCTTAATGACCAATTTTCTGGTCCCTATTGTGGTCATTAAGTGAGAACTACCTGTAGCATGTACATGTACACACATATATATACATTGATACTCATTTTTCTAAGTGCATTGGTGCGATGCTGGAACCAGTGCCAGTGATTCTACCTGATCACAACTTTCAGACATTGGTTCGGAACTGCAATTGCTGTTTTCATTTGTTTAGTTAAAGAAAGAAGGAGCTAGAGCTAATCAGAATGTCAACATAAGATATCCCTACCAGAGCTTTGATTAGTCTCTCCAATCAGCTTCATAAATGTATTAATGCAAGCAATACAACTTGTCTGATTGGAAACATATAGTGGTGGGAAGAAGTGGGAAATGTTAATAGCCTCAGAAAAGGGAAAAGCAGTTCTCTGTGTCCCCATCAAATGTTTGCTGGTAAAAGTTGCTAAATAAAGCAGACTGATTCCTGCGAAGCACAGAGCTCCACAAGTTCAGGTTGTGGACCTTTGGTGAATAGGGCTGAAATACACTTCAGCTGTAAGACTGCTGTAAAATAGCAGTTGCTAGACAAACTAAGCTGTAGAGCAAATTAGGCCAAGCTCCTTACATATAAAAATGTTATGGTAGACCGTGTCAGATCCCTTTTTCTAAAAACAAGAAAACCAGACAAAGAAACTTCTTTGGCTTCACCTAGTTTACTAGGCAACATACTTCTACTGCTGTTAATTAGCTGTGTACTCTTTACTTCTGAAAAACTCTAAGGGTAATTGGTATCTGTCAGGTATAATCCCTTGTCATCATTATTCCGACAATGTTCATAGTGGGTTAATAAAAATTCCACAGACTGATGACAACTTAAGTGTCATTAGCAGACTGAAAAGAAGGGTGTTTCTCCAGTCTTCTGACAAAAGGTATCCACCAGGATAACAAAGGCATTTCAGTGCCATGACCAAATTAGAAGGCAGTATGAAGAAGGTCCTGGAAATTGGTGTCCCTGAAGAACCTGCTGCGATACCTTCAGCTCATTTTGTCTCAGAAAAGCCCTGATGGATATCTCCCAGATGATGTACCTAAACCCTCTTGTATCTGCCTGCTATAAATTCAAGTTGCAGACTAATTTTAACATGTTCTGATGTCAATTGGTTCTTTATCAGAGGCTTTATGGTGACCGAGGCTGTCCTTGGTTTTTAAATTTTCTTTTCTCCAAGTGCCATGGAGAGCATGGCTCTGAGGTTATGTCAGAGAAAGGCCAGGATTTACAGGGAGAGGGCAAGTAGGTGAATTTTACGGATCTCTCGTTTTGCTCCCCAAATGCAAAAAATCATGTTCTAGACCAGGCCTGCACAACACGCTACCCTCCAAGCAGCCTTGTGTGGCCCGCTGGTGTTTTTTTAAGTCAATGAACTGATTGGCATGTCAGGTATTCTTTTACAGCCCACAGTTATTTTTAACTTATTAATGTGGCCCTTTCCCCCTGTACAAGGTATGCAGGCCTGTTCTAGGCTACTTTTGAATCGCAGGGCACAGTTTGGGGAGTGCTGTGGCCAGGGACCACGTGCATCTTGAGGACTGCCCTCCCTGATGTAAGGCGGTAATACTGCTGATGCTGTTGGAGAAGGACCGAGGCAGATGTCTACTGAGCAGAATGTGCAAAAGAGTTTCCAAACCAAGCAGAGATAGCTTGCCATATTGTGAAATAAGTTGTAAAATTGATATCTACTCAGTAGAGAGCCACCAAATGACTGTTTAAAATAATTTAATAAATGGGTATTATCTTGAGCTGGAGGTTGACAATTTGAAATGCACATATTTGCAGCCTTCAGATTATTACATTGATAACCATCAGCATAGCTAAAAACTTTGGCTACAGGTTTAGAACAGATTAGTTAACTTATTCACCTGCATCCCTTTGATGCCTCCAAAGAGGGGAGAACATTGACAGGTAAATAGCTTGTAGAGTGATAAGATCTTTTAAAATATATATTATTTCCCAATGTTTAGTATCTGCCATCATAAGCTTTTTCTACTTAAGTGCTTGAAATCTTGGCATAACTTCATGGTAGGGAGCAATAGAGGTGCACTGTTTTCCATGCACAGAATGTCCTGTGGAAAGAGAGGATTAAGATATTAAGATAATTGTACCTAACTGTAGTGCGTGCCAAAATATGATTGAGTCAATTAATAATTCATTTCCCACTGATAAACTATTTATAAAGGAAGCTTTAATACCAAAATATTATTTGGTCCTTACTTCTGTTCCCTGTGTCCAAACATAGGTGTTCTGTAGGTATTGTGCATAACCAAGAAGGAGTAGTCAGCTGGTTTGCAGAGGTACAACAATATTTAGAAATAAAGCAAGACCAAATTCTGAGGGAACAAAGCAGCCCAAAAGAATCGAGGATGCTCTGAGATTGGGGAATGTTTACTGAGTAGGAAAAGGATAGAAATCTGAAAAATGGAGAGGGAGAATAAGTTACTTCGAACAGCACCACTTCAGTGCTTTGTTGCAGAACCCACTTTTGAAATATGATTATTGGGGTGGGTGGGTGGGTGGGTGGGTGCAGATTTATCTTAAAAAGTCCTGACAAATCACTCAACAACAAGCAATAAAAGAACTATGTGTTTGAATAGAGTGCTTTTTAAAGAACATAGGAAGAGTCATGCTGAATCAGATTAGTCCAGCAATCTGCACATACAACAGCCAGTCTGGTGCCTCTGGAAAGCCCCCAGCAGGACCGAAGGCAATAACCCTCTCCCAGTCATGCTCCCCAGCCACCATAGCTAAGATAGGAGGCCTATGACGTCATTGCGCCACTTCGATTTTTAACAACATCATTTCAATATAATATATAAACAGTCTGTGAAATGCAACAAAGAGGGAATTTATTCAGTTTTTAAATGCATGGGATAAAATGCTAAGATAACAAATGTGATCAGTACTATGAATCAAACAGCTGCAAAACATCTCTGGAGCACTTGAGAAGCGTGCTATGCTTTGTATCCAAACTGATGGTAGATAAGTTGAAAATTAACATAGTCCTACAAATAAATAAGCTACTTCTTATATAGCCCTTGTAACAAATAATCATGGATGGCCTTATCATCCATTAATTTTTAAAATCTACTTTTAACACTGCATGTTTTGACAGCCATCCCTGCACCTTGGAAATGAATTCCACAGTTCAAAATATGTGTAATATGAAGAAACACTTTCTTTAATCTCTTTTTAATCTTTCCTCATTTAATTGCACTAGAGAGCACCAGCTTTATCTGTTATTCATTTTCTCCACAGGTCATTATATGCAATTTTATTATATCCCCCTTTACCAATCTTTCTTTAAAGCAAAGCATTCACACATTGATTTGAACTGTATTTTGTTCAACTATATGGAACAAACCCTATTGGTTAAGCCACCAGCTATGGCATGCAAACCACAATGACTGGATCTTGATTAGGGTAGAAAACCCTAAGCAGTGAATATGATGGTTAAGTTCAATATCCAGCCTTTGTAACCTTTTGGCTCCTAAAGGTATTGCTCTGGCTCTTTGATCATTTAGCTGGCCTTTCAGGAAAACTTAGCTGATTGAAATGGGACCTGGATTTGAACAAGTCTTATTTTACTAATTAGCCTAAACCCACATAAACGGTGACTGTTCAAAACTTTTTCTATTTTCCTTCTGCCTTTGCTGGCATTGGTAGCCTTGAGGCAAATCACTGGCTTATCACTTTTCTTTCTTTGAAATCAATATAAATGAAGCTTATAAACTGAGTTGTTCATTCTGGAGCATATAAGGGGAGTATTCCCGTGTAAATGGAGAAAGGATTGCAACCTTGTTGATTAGTATGGCCTTGCCAGAGACCACTGTGCTGTTAGTTAATGCCATGCAAGAAAGCATATAGATACTCATCTGCTCAGACCAACAACACTATCTATGGTGTTTATGAAAAGCTATATTTTATGAGTCAGTTGCTAAATCAGTTAGTAACTGCACTGGTTACCTCCTAGTTCTTGTAAGTTCACAGTAGCAGCTAGAGGCAAGGAAGGAGCTGGTGGTCAAGGAAAGTTATGGTTCCAAAGTTGGATGCTATATTTGGGATCTCTTCTTCTCTCTTGAACATAAATTCCTATGTTTACCTTAACGGCAGATGAAGTAGAACACTAAAAGTAGACTGATTCACATATCCTCAACCAAACACCATAATGGTGTTTAAAACCACAATGGCTGAGTTCAGACAACATGCAAAAGCAAACACAGTATGGCTTAGCACAATTTATGAGCCTGCTTCTTAAAGCAGGATCTTAATCCTACGTTAAATTATGGTTTCACATCCTTGTTAGGTGGGAATTCTTGCTCTTGGTTCCAAAGATTTCTAAGATGCTATCCCTGAATATTCAGATATAAACAAACCTGAGCAGCATTCAGTGTGTTTTTTAAACTTGTTTATATACAGAGGAAGACTTATTCCTGTAGATATATTTAGCTTTTTATTGAGTCCTCAGATTTATTAACTTGAACAATTCATTTGTCATTCTTGTATAGTTATTTAACGCTGCTTGACAGCTGAGTTAATTACTCACCTATACATGATTATTTAATATAGCTTGCTGGCATAGCTAATATGTTACCTGAACATGAATATTTAATTCTCTAGGGTGGCAGTTGTAATGTTATTTTTAATTTCAATAATATGGTGTGAAATATTTTGCACAGATCTGGGGGACTTCCAAAAAAAACTTTAACCCCCCACCCCTTTTACCCCTGTCTGCTATTGACTACTGGGTTTTTTGCCTGACCAAACTCTTTGGGAAAGTAATAGCTCACAATTGCCCCAATCTAATCCCTGTTCTCATTCTTAGTTAATTTAGGTCTAGGCACTAATATATTCAAGATCCTAAAGGGCCGGCTTTCCATCCAATTGATCTTGTAATGGGTCATTGTATGTGGGGACTAAGGACTTGGTTAACCTTATCTGGACTTGGAAAGTTGGAGTTCAGTTACTACTAGTGTGGGAAACCACCAGTTAATACCAGGGCTGTAGGCTAGACTGGGAAATTGAAAAAAAAATCTGGGAAGACAACAGCAAATGACTTTCATGAACTGCTAGGGAAACTACGTGGATTAACTCTAAAGCTATAGAGTTAAGCTCAGCTCAAAGGAGACCTTGTCCAGAACCACATGCACTATATTCTTCTTTCTTTTTAACAGGGAAATTTGATTTTGAACTAAATTAGAAATGTAGTCAGTGAGAACGAATATCCATCTGTATGCAACACAAACACAATTTAAGGGAAATTTCATTGATCCTAGACCTTCAGATAAGTCTGTGAGACAAAGTAAAAGAGGAAGCTCATTGACTGAAGCTGAGCTGTAATCTTACATACACATGTTGTGTGTTGGGTAATCATTGTTACTCGATGACTAAGGATGCCTGTGACCTTGTATAGTTGCTCAGTTACCTTGGGCTGCCTGTATATGTTGTAATTCTTGCAGACTCAGTGTAGTTAGTTCTTCTGGAAGTTTCATTAAAGAAAGCATCAGGAAAAAGCTATTTCTACTTCTGGTGTTTGTTTTTTTTTAACAAGTAGAAAAGACACAACAATAGACACTTATATTCATTTGTGTTTGACTGGAAAGTGATGAAAAATTTGAAGAGTTTCCACAGGAAAATAAATTGAATAAATTGAAACCATGGGCCCAGAACATAAAAATTGGCATTCATTTTTTTGTGCATTCATTTTTAAAATCTAACAAGAATTAAGACTGAAGGCAAGAATGGAATATCAGGTAGGCCAGAACAAAATATTCAGACAAGTTTAGAACAACCTATCTAAGATAGCTAGATGGAAAACAGAATGGGAGCTAGGAAACCTTCACTAAATACAAATTATTTATATTGAGGACCCACCTCTGAGGCCACAGCTTTATAAAAGCTGGCACACTAGGTGTTGCATTAAAGATGGCACTCTTGAAGCCCAAAGTCTAATCTGGTAAGCTTATAGCAGGCACAAGATATTGGTAGTGTAGAAGGTAAGATGCTGAAGCCAAGAGTCTCACTTCGAAAATTCTCCAGGGCCTTACACAAATATATTTGGGAGAGTTGGCAAACTTTGGTGATGAATAGTTGCAGACTTTGAGGGTTTAGATGTTTTGAAAATAGGACTGCCCGCTGCCTGGTTTGATAGAGTTCGTGGCCTGTTTTTACACTTGGGTTTTCAGTATGTGATCCAGTAAAGTTTTGAGTCCAGGAAGGCTTGGGAAGAGAAAGTGTCCCTAAGGTCCTCACCTCAGAATCTTTGCGTGTTGTAAAGGCAATCCTGTATGGAATTTCACTATACATCAGAAGGCAGCCAACCTGGAGGAGCCCCTAATATAGTTCTACCTCAAATAAGCATCACCCAATCTCTGGGAAGAAATATTTATTTTCAAATATTGGAAAATGTTTTGCTGCAATTGTGCCAGGTGACTTACAAAATCTTCAGAACTGACTAGTCTCTAAATTACTTGATGTATTTTTGACTGAAAGGGAAGACTTAAAAACTTCTTGATTTGTTTCTGTGTTCTATTTTAGTCATGAACTTCGAAGACTGTCATAGCCTAGGAATAAGGTATTTCCTCAAATCAGCCAACCTGATCTCTGTGGTCATAGCTGAAATCTCTCCTCTAAGTTTCCCTGTCTTCTAAGGCATGACCCATTGTCACCACACTAGGTTGCAATGCCTTACCCTTATAGTGTCCTTCCCATAGTAATATCCCACATTGGCAGTAATGCCAATATCTTTTCCACATCAGCCTAAGATATTCTGATCTGTCTCTTAGAGCATTGAACTTTTAGATCTATACTGATCTTTTTAAGGTCTGTCCTGTATCAACACATTTATTTATTGTCTCAGTTTAATTTACTACCGTTTGTCATTGTAGTCATTTTACTGATTCATGGTTTTCTTAATGTTGTAAGTTGCCCTTTGTGTTAAAAGTGTGGAACTGAAATTGACTAAAGAGAAAGAGGGGGAAGTGGTACTGTCTTCTGCTGTATAAATCTGCTGTCTTGTGATTCATGTTGTTTTTCCGTGAGATCTGCCTTGGAATTTCTTTATTTCATTTCTAAACCATCCTGAAAATATTTATACTACATGTAGTCTGACTTGTAAATCCTTCAAATCAACAAAACAAACAAACAAACATATCTTCTGTGCTGCCATAGTCTTAACTTATCATGTTTCAAATAACTATCTCTTTGATCTGTGTTTCAACAAAGCAGTAGTGCATCCTATTGAGAAGGCAATGAAGTCTCAATGATAAGTAGAATAGTTACTAAAGAATAATGGACTCAGTTATAGACATGAACATCATTTGATTTCTTATCACTAGATTTGTTGGCATTCTAAGACTCCCAACTGAATATATGTGAACCATCTTGATTGAAGAAAGAGCTGTACTTGAGACAAGGTGAGGTGAGACAAAAATTACATTGATAGTCTTAGATCTCACAGTGAAGAAGTTGTGAACATGCATGCATGAATAGAGCCAAATTACCCTCCCAATCCCAAGGAAATCCCCATTTTTGAACAGGAATGATGAATACAAAAAATATTCTGATAGATTCAAAAGCTGCCCATTAGAGGAAACATTAAGCCTCAAATTAGTGTTTTGACTTTTTTATTTATATATTCAATTGTTATGGCTACCCAACTGTACAAATGCAACACCTGTAATTAACTTCAGATTAAAAAAAACAACAAGCAAAATATCAGACATAAACTAAAAATCCGAGTTCACTCTTACATCTACTATTTCACCCCTTAAAGATTGGCTCAACTAATGCCCTGGCCCAATGCTTGAAAAAAGATCCAGGTCTTCAATATCTTATGAAAGGCCAACAGAGTTGGGGCCATTTGGATCATGGGAAGTATGTTGTTCCACAGAGTAGGTGCCATGATAGAGAAGGTACGTCGTCTGGGTCACATCAAATGGCATTTAATAGAGAAGACCTGGAACATGCCCTCCCTGTTGGATCTTGTGAGATGGGTAGAAATAATTGGAGACAGGCAGTCTCATAAATAACCTGGTCTTGTACCATGAATGGCTTTATAGGTGGCAACCAGCACTTTGATTTGCATCTGGAAGCCTACAAGAAGCCAGTGCAGCTCACAAAGTAGTGGTGTTACATAGGTGTCCATTCTGGACTAGCTTCAGCTTCTTAGTTTTATATCTTTGTTGTTTTAAATATGGTAAGGTTTCTTTGATTATGCTGTCTCTTTCAGGCTAGGATGTTGGGTTGTTTGCCATGGCTGGAGAGAGTGTGGGGAGTAATAACCTGTGTGTCTTCAGATGGGGCAGAGAAACAGCCATTTTTCATTATCCGTGAATGCTTGGAGTAGCCTGCCATCAGGATGACTTTCAGTATTAATTAATGAGGATGAAATGATCCATCAGAATCATCCCCAAAGAACAGTTGTTGTTGTTGCTGTCTTAAAAAAAAAACAACTTTATGTATCAGAGAAAATTATCCGAGTAAGAACCATTTATATGTCAAAAGTGTTAGGCAGATGGCTGGTTTAGTTAAACAATGGAAGCTGATTGCCATTCAGGTAAAATGATAGTGCTTCTTGAAGACCACGCAGAGCAGTGATTCTTTCAACACTGAAATTTGCTAAATAATATGATGTGAAGATGCTTGGCTTCTCATGCAAAGCCTCTTCCATGCAATGGAGCTGCATTTTCAGTCTCACCTGAGAAAACTGCAGAGCCCAGCCTATGTATGGACATCTGGGACTGCTTTTGTTCAAGAAGGCAGACAAAAGAGGCCGCTGCTAGAGAAGGGGCTCCCCGCACTGTGAATCAGAAGGCACTGGGCCACTGTTTAGTCTTTTGTTCTTGAATAGATTTCTGCTTGGTAAGAAAAATGAGGGAAGCAAGTAGTAGGAAAACATAGAAGGGTTACATTAGACGATGACACTGTCTGGACCTCATTTCCAATAAATTCCACAAATGAGGCAATATGATTACATGCACTCCTCATTTGGAAGCACTTTAATCCTTTACTGTGACAGCATGTAGGCAAACCTGGAAATGTTGTTTATATCAACATATTGCATGCTATTCAGCAGCAGCAGGTGGAATCTGTCAGAAATTTGGTTTTTGCCCATACCTTGGTATCTGTATTGATTTTTGAATGCATCGTGCATATGCTCCGCATGTAGAGAGATGGCCTATTGTACAGAGTAGACAATTACACTTGGATCACCTTTGTTGCTTCCATCATAGTCGCTGATATCTTATTATTACAGCATCAAACTCAAAGTCACCAACTTCCTATTGAACTCTCGTGATTTTCAGGAAGTACCAGGGTGGGTTGTAGAGGTTTCAGACATGTTCCTTGATGATATTTCATAACTTTATAAGCTCCTTGCTTTCCAGGAGGCGTTTCCCATAAACTGAGAGGGAGTGACATGCCAAGTATCAAGAACAGAACAACAAAGAACAACAAGCATCCAAAAATGGTAGCAGTAGGTGACCCATGCTCCCAAGAGGTAGCATTCACATTAGGCACATCTTAGATCTGGAGGCCAGTATATCGAGAAGATCCTCGGGGTTTCCTTTCTCTCTCTTTCTATTTTAGTACTGCATTAGCTTTTCATTTGTAGTAGAGGCACGCCATGAGGAGGAAGTGGAAAATGAGGAAGAAATTTCTCAATTTTTACATAAAGAGTATTTCATTGAACCAAATAATACAGTTTTAAAAATGTAGTTGTTCGTTGACTCATACTTAGTTTCAGCTTCGAGTACACCACATTCCTGTTGGAATACCACAGCAGCTAGGGGTTTTTACTAGAGACCCCACAGAGTTACACTATTAGAAGGGAGAGATGCACCAATTCCCTGACCAATGCAGGAAAACTAGAGCTAGGGCACACCTCCCCAACTTGGTACCAAGAGTGTTGGTACTGGAGAATAGTGGGAGTTGCAGTCCTACTGTGTTTTGGAGGGGGTCAGACTGGGGAAGGCTGAGCTGCAACATCACCAACTGCCCAGTTCATGCTTGAAAACACTGGAGTAAGGAGTAAGGAAGAGCCTTGTTTCCAGTATTTTGTTCCATGATGAAACTGCCAAACAAATCTTCCACTTTTCTGTGTGATAACCATTTAAATGTTTTAGAAAATGTTAGCATGGCCATTCACTCCCAGTTTTCTCAGGGAAAACACAATTCGCTCCCATCAATTGTTCCACACAGTACTGGAATTCCATAACTTTTATTATGTTCACTTTCTTGCCCTTCTTTGAACCTATTCCAGTTTATCCTCTTTAAAACATAGCACTCAGAAGTGATTCATGCAAAGTGAAGTGGAACTATTACTTCTCATGATTTGGAAATTATAGTTCTTTTTAACATACCCTAAAATCAAGTTTATCTTTTTTATAGTTGCATCACTCTGCTGAAGGAAAGCTTTCAGCGTGCTTCTTGGTTACCCTTTAAGAGGAGTAGTAATCAGTGAAAGGATGCTTGCAGAGTTTAGATTCTAGACTTAACTGAGATGGAACACTGGCAATGTCAATTAACTGTGTCATGGTGAGCTAAACAAGGGGGCACCTCACCCACATTAGTTGAATGTAATGATTCCCAGGCATGAATCACTCAAAATCTACAAATTATTTCAGAGATATAATAATATAAATGAGTCAGAGGGAAATATGAAGGAGTATGGAAGGTATTCATAACTGTAATATTGGAGTGGAGACTTAGAAACTGGGAGATAGTTCAGAAAACTTTGTGATCACAGACAGATGTAATGTCACATCATGGTTACGGTTATGTCATGAGATCAACCAAATATTAATCTCATGGCTAAACGTGCCTTTACTTTTAATGAGCAAATAATATGTGTGTGTGTGTGTGTGTGTTTGTATACACGTACACACAGACCTACACACACACACACACACATACTCGTATGCTACTCACTCCCATTAATGGCTCTAGAAATAATCATAAGCAAGAAAAATAATTAAAGCTAAGAACCTCTAAATAACATCTAAAAACTCTAAACGGATTGGGCAAAAAGCCTAAACAGTAGCAAGGAGGAGGTTAGCTTCAAGTCAAGAGATAAACTGTCCCATAATCTAGGAGCTGCTATGGAAAAAGCAAAATTCATAGCTGGTGGTGAGTGTATCCATGGCACAATGTATGAAAGCTGCCTCACTTAAGATCTAAATGTGGGGTGTTGCCTCTCTGGCTAGTAATCTGGTTCCAAAAGCCAGGTCAAATTTTAGAACCCATGGTGAGAACACTGAGAACATTAAATTCAGCCTGGAAAGTAACTGGTAGCCAGTGCAGATGTTTCAAAAAAAGCGGTGATGCAACAGCACTGCTCCTAAAAGGAGCACTCACATCATGCTGCTGCATTTTAGGCCTGTTGTAATTTCTGGCCCTTCTTCAAGAACCATCTCACAAAAAAATACTTGCAGTAATCCAACTTTGAGATTACTGGTGCATGTATCATTAATGGTAGATCTCTCTCCTCCAAGAATGGGTGTAACTAATTTATCATCTGAAAATGATTAAAGACCTCCTTCATCACAGATGTAAAATGACTGCAGGGTTGGTGTCAAATACAGGAGGGTCTCCAAATTTTGGACTGGTTCTCAAAGGGAAGTATGACCCTGTCCAATTCAGGCATACCTGCCAGAACTCCAAATTAGAAACAACTCCCTCGTTTTTTTTAGGTTCAGCTTATTCTCTCACATGGTCCTTTACAGTCCAGAAAAATACAGGCACTCTCAAGATTAGCTTACAGGAAAAGAGAAGCCCTGTTGCTTTCTTCCTGTTGCAAATTGTACCTTCAGATGGAGGCTTTTTCTCAAAATTGAAACAGGAGGAGAAAAGATATCCCCCCCTTCACGCCAGCTGCATTGACTTGCCAATCAGCTAGTTCAAACTCTGCACAAACAATATAGAGCATTGATATTTCAGAAGCTCTTTTTCTTTTAAAAACTCAGTTGTAATTTTCAGTAGGCTCAGGGTCAAAAAAGTTGATAGTGATTCTTCTCAAAACATTAAGTCTTTTCATCTTTTTCTCATTTGGCTTTACCAATAAAAGAAGACTTGAGTTAAGCCCAGAGTACAATAATTCAGTCACTATCATTAAATCCATTAAATTGAAGATTTGGAATATGCCATTGTGCCCCCACCCCCCAAAACCTGCTATGCTGCCTCATTGTGGCAGTGTGTGTGTGTTACTCCTGGGAGGGATGAGAGAAGAACATTGGGAGTGTATGCCAAGAGTATATGTTCCCAGCAGAGTCACCCAAGGTGTGAAGGTCATCCCAGCTGCCCAGCTAAAGCAACCAGACCACCTATATTGGGCAGCAGTGATATAGGAAGTTTCTGGAGAAAGAGGATCACTTTAGTGACAATGACAAAGATATCAATTCATACTGTGCGAGAGAAGGCAATGGTAAACCACTCCTGTATTTTTACCAAGAAAACCAATGGATAGAAAATATAAAATGATTGATGATATAGTGCTGGATGATGGGCCCCTCAGGTTGGATGGCACTCAACATGTTACTAAGGAAGAGCTGAGGATCTTTTGGAGTACTAATGGTGTTTATGACATGGCTAGATTAAAGTCTGCGGGATGTCTAATTGCTGATGCTACCATACAGGAAGGGAAAATTTGAAGCTGCAAAGATAGAATTACAGTAGGAACATGGAACGTAAGAAGCATGAACACACAGAAGCTCAACACAGTGAAAGATGAAATGAAACAACTACAAATTGACATCAAGCATCAGTGAATTGAGATGGACTGAGATGGGACTATTTCAGTCAGAAGATCACATCATTTATTATCAGGACATGAAAAACAAAGACGAAATGGTGTTGCTCTTATAGTTAGGAAGGTTATAGCAAATTGTCCATTTTCTTCTCTTCTGTTTATTTTAGCTTTAGAAATATTGAATAGAGATATAAGACAAGATGAGAGGATTAAGGGTGTAAAGATTAAAAAAGAGACTTATAAACTAAGAGCTTTTGCAGATGAGCTGGTGCTGGTTTTAGAAGATCCTTTAAAGGGAATTGAAATATTAATGGGAAAATTAAATGAATTTGGTGTATTAGCGAGTTTTAAGATTACCAAACAGAAGAGAAAGATGTTGACAAAAATATGAAGATATAAGATCAAATAGAATTGATGAATAAAATAAGTTTTGAGGTCGAGAAGAAGATAAAATACTTGGGTATTAATATGACAAATATGAATTGTATGTTATTTTAAAATAATTATGTTAAGTCTTGGAATGAAATTAAAAAGATATGTTAAGATGGGAGAAAACACAATTGTCATTGTTGGGGAGAATGTCTGTGATTAAGATGAATGTTTTGCCTAGAATGTTATTTTTATTCCAGACAATACTTATTTTGACATCTGATGTACCAGTTAAACAATGGCAGAAAGATATATCTAAATCTGTGTGGCAAGGAAAACCTCCCCCACAAATTAAATATAAGGTATTACAAGATGTAAAAGAAAGAGGAGGATTGGGTTTACCTGACTTGAAATTATACTTTGCAGCTTGATGTTTAATTGGGATGAAAGAATGGATGTTGCTGAGGAACAGAAGAAGAAGGACATGACTTGAGATTTGGGTGGCATGGATATTTATGGTACAGCAAAGCTAAGGTTAATGTAGATTTTAAAAATCATTTTGTTAGATGTGCCGTACTGAGAATATGGAACAGATATAAACCTAGGCTGTGCCTGAAAATACCTTTGTGGCTTTCAGCACAGGAAATATTTGATAACAAACAATTGATGATAACAAAAATGGTTAACTTACTCTGATATTTTAGAATTTTGTCAAGGAGATTTTATAATTTTAGAATTTAGAATTTTAGGATATTTTAGAATTTTGTCAAGGAGAATGTAAAATAAAATAAAAATAAAATAAAAATGTAAAATGTAAAATGTAAAAATGTAAAAAATGTAAAAAAATGTAAAAAATGTAAAAAAATGTAAAAAATGTAAAAATGTAAAAAATGTAAAAATGTAAAAAAATGTAAAAAATGTAAAATAAAATAAAAAAGAACTGGCAGTAGAAGGATATACAGTACATGTCAATGGTTTTCTTATATATAATCATTAGAAAGATTTAAGGTAGATAAAAGAACTTTTGGTTTTGAACATTGTAAGACTGGATTTGAAACAGAACTGTGTACAAATGATGAACATGTTATTGCTAAAATGTATAAACTTTTATTGAAATTTGAAATAGAAGAACAAGTGAAAGAATGTATGATAAAATGGGCTAAAAACTTTGGTTATAATATACAAATGGAATAGTGGGAGAATATGTGGTTGAAAGGATTGAAATTTATATTATATTATAGTCTTAAAGAGAATTTTTATAAAATGGTGTATCGTTGGTACATGTCTCTGGAAAAATTATTTAGAATGTATAAATATACTTCAAATTTATGTTGGAAATGTGGTCAACAAGAAGGGACATTTTATCATGTTTGGTAGATGTGTAAAAAAGCTAGAAAATTTTGGACTCAATTACCTATAATAATACAGAAGATTTTAAAGATTAATATACAATTGAAACCAGAGACTTTTCTTTTGGGACTGATGCATAAACAGTTGGAAATAAAACATGGAACTTTGTTTTTGTATGTGACAATTGCAGCAAGATTATTATAAGCACAAAGGAACTTGCTGAGATGGCCGGATTGACAGCTTTAATTAGAGATAAGACATTGTCTAAGTTTAATACTGATTGGAAACCTCTTATTGACTTTTTGCATGAAACAGAGAAAAAAAAATGAAATAATTATGTGTGTTTTTGATGATTAGAAAAAAATAGATTATAGAAAAAATGTAAGCAATACTGTAACTCTAGAGCAAGAGGTTAATTTACATATATACTTATAACTGTTGTAAAATAAAACTGGAAGTCATTTCTTTATAATTTTTTTTCTTTCTTTTTTTGTACTTTTAGCTCGTCCTTTCCATATTTGTCTTTTCCTTTTATCTTCATTCTAATTATTAGTTGTTGTTAGTTTTTCTTTCTTTTTAAAATTTTAAAAGTTATATAGAGATAAAAGGAAGGATATAGCAAGAACAGTTCTTGACTACATTACAATCAGTGACCAAATAATATCAATTAGACTTTGTGGACAACCCTTTAATATGATGATCATTCAAGTTTATGCTCCAACCACTGACACAGAAGAAGAGGAGGTTGATAAGTTTTACGATCAAATCCAATTTGAAATTGACAGAACATGATGTGCTGCTTGTGATTGGAGACTGGAATGCCAAAGTTGGAAACATAAAAGAGGAACATATAGCTGGATCGTATGGCTTAGGAAACTGAAATGAAGCAGGAGACCAACTTATCAATTACTGCCACTCCAATGATTTCTTCATAGCTAACACTGTCTTCAGACAACCAGAATAATGCTTCTATACATGGACATCAGCAGACGGAGTATATAGAAATCAAACTGACTATATTATTGCTAAAAGGAGGTGGAGGAGCTCAATTATAGCATCAAAGACACGGCCAGGTGCTGACCGTAGAACAGATCACAAACTGCTCAAGTGCAAGCTCCAGGTTAAGCTAAAGAAGAAGAAAGCCTGTTAGTTTCCATGATATGATCTTGAACATACACCCACCATTTTCAAGAAGAACATCAGGAATCACATTGAAGTCCTGAACTTCATTGATAGAGAACCAGAGGAATTAAGGAATGAACTCATTAAGGATGAATGTGAAAAGAAATTGCCAAAAATGAAGAAAGAGAAGAAAGCAAACTGGATGTCAGAACAGACTGTGGAAATTGCCAAAAAGAGAAAAGAAGCCAAAGCCAAGAAAGACAAAAATCTCAGAAAGGAAATTAACAAAGAGTTTCAGGGAGCTATTAGAAGAGACAAGAAGCAGTATTACAACAACATCTGTAAAGATACTGAAGATGGAAACAGACATGGAAAAACAATGAAAGTGTTTCAAAAGATCTCTGAACTCAGAAGGAGGTTCCAACCTCAAAGTGGTATGATAAAGGACACCAATGGACAAATAGTAACCGATTCAAAGGAAGATGGAAGGAGTATACTGAAACACTATACAGTAGAGATGTCAACATCCAAGGTACCTTAGAAAATATTCTTTACTTACAAGAACCTCTAGTACTAGAAGATGAAGTAAGAGCAGCACTCTGGTCATTACCAAGTTGGAAGGCTACAGGAACTGATGGAATACCCACTGAAATATGGCAAGCAACAGAAGAATCAGTCAAGGTTCTAACCAAGCGGTGCCAGCAAATCTGGAGAATGACAGAGTGGCCAAATGATTGGAAGAGGTTTTGTTTTGGTATTGAACATTCCAATACCAAAACGAAGAGACCTAACAAAACATGCAAACTATTATAGAATATCCTTAATTTCACCTACTAGCAATATAATGCTTAGGATCATCCAATGCAGATTGGAGCCTTACATGGAAAAAGAGATACCAGATGTTCAAGCTGGCTTTAGAAAAGGCTGAGGAACACAAGTCATTATTGCTGATGCATGCTGGATAATTGAGAAAGCCAAAGAATACCAAAAAGAAGTCAGTATGTGCTTCACTGATTCTAGAAAAGCCTTCAATTGTGTCGATCACATCAAGCTGTCTTGTGTCTCCTTGGTGATGATCTGTTTTCTTTAGAACCTTTCCCCTTATTCTACATATTAAGCATGTGAAGAGCTTTGATGATCTGGCTCTTCAGAAGGGCATCTGAGAAGAGATAGAATGATGAATTACTCCCCAAGGTGTATCTTTTATTGTTGTTGGAGCAGTATGTCTTAGGTGTTTGCTACTGCTTGATGTTTGTTATTTACATGGTTTTTAATCTTATTATTATAAGCAGATTGTAAGTTGCCTGAAGTCTCTTGACTGTAGTGTATGTAAATATGAGTAAATAAATAAATAAAACTGGGTCAAGCAAAAGATGTCCTTTAAGGTTTCATTTGATTTAAATACATGCTTAAAATGTTTACAGCTTTTTGGAAGGTCTAATAATTGGGTGATTCTTGGTTTGAACCTTGAAGAACATTGTCAATTCTGTTCGTTTATTGATTTATTGATCCCACACCTAGAATTCCACACACTCCTTTCCAATCTGTGAAGTCTGCTTTAATTGTGTAGTCCAGCATAGTAACTGATTCTTCAACATGCTTCTGAATTAGAATACGTTTCCTGACATCTTAGGAACATAGAAAGTTGCCTAATACTAAACCAGACTAGTGATTTTTTAAGCTGCACCAACTGGAGTGGCTCTTCAAGATTTCAGGCATAGAAATGGCAGGGACTGAATGCGGGCTTTTCTTTATGTGTATTACCTATCAACTATACCCTATTACTATAAAAATTCCAGTTTATCATTCCTCTTTTTTTTTTTTTTATAGGGAGGGTTAAAGAGTCTTTTATGGTAGTTGCTGGATATATATGGAGATGTTCACCTTTTGGGGCTAATGGACACCATGAGTGCTGCCCCAGAATGACTGGTGAGGGGAGACATGTGCAGAGTCATAAACCCTCTTCCTTCCAAACAGTCAGACCTGAGGAGCTGTTCCTGATCAGATCTCTACTTCCCCAGGATGCTGTCTGCCATTCCACAATACTACTTCTTCCTTTTTTTTTTCCTGGCAGGTGGAAGATTCCTAACAAAGTATTGGGTTTCATTTTTTATTTTACACAAACACATATGGGATCCCAGAATTATTTACATATACTTCTAAGTAAATACAATACTAGAGACTGCTACCTCATTTGGTGTCATGCCAATTTCCTATTTATTATTTTAAATTGAAAGAATAAAAAAATAAAATCATACGGTTGGAAACGAAGAAGATGGTGCCCATGAGTATCAAGTTATTATTTTGAGAGTCCAAAAGCAGTCGGAGAAAGCACAGCGAAACTCCTCCCAGCCATTTTGTTCTTTCTTGGTTTTGACTTCATCATGCTCTCCCTCACCTTTTGTGTTCTACACCTGGAGCTCAGTTTGCTACAGCAGATGAAAGAAGGGAAGTGGACAACAAGGTCAGGGGGCAACTAGATAAGAAAAACTACACTTGTCTGTCCTCCACTGCAAAGTTTGAAGTATGTATACACAACAAGTGGTGTGTAACTGAAAAAAAAGAAGCACTGCTGTTTTGAGCACCGCTGCTCAAAGACAGTTCCTGCAAGATGAAGCTTCTCCAGATTCAGAGCACTGAGAGGAAAAGCTGTTATTTGCTGCAGCTGTTAAGGCTTACAGCCAATCTTTATAGCCAAGTGCTGGCAGGTTGAGTCTGGCTCTTAGGGAAGGCGTCTGGGCCTGGTTGTTGAATTCAGTTCAGCTGAGATCTCTGTGGGTGTGTCAGTCTGTGTCAGACAATCAAACCAACCAACCAACCCTGAGACCTTAAGCTTAATTTGCACGAATATATGGTAGTATTTGCACAAAGAGAAAAGATAATGCACGAGGAGAGGTAAGGAGAAGGCTGAGGTGCACGCAGTCGGTTTGACAGGAGCTAATCCTGGACTAGAGGCTGTTGGGCTGGATGACTCTGCTTTTTGGGTTGGCTGAGTGATTTTGAGTCCTACTTAACCGTACAATCCAGGTGTTCCATTCTGTTTGGTGGAACTTATTAATGAGTGCAAATTGTTGCAGCCAAACTGCATAATGCTGCTATTTTCATTGGCTTTCTAAAGCTGCATCAAAATCAGAGGATGCACTTCTGAGTAGACATAGTTGACATACACGGGGTGATCTGGAATGTGTCAGGTTCCTATTAGCCTAATCTTTCATCCGTGAGCAAAGTGATGATACCTTGTTTTGGCCTGTACAGGTTCCTGGAGCCACAGAGCTTTGCAGGAACAACTAACAAGGACTGAGCATGACAGCTTATATCCTTTGCCCACATAGAAATCCTAATGGCCCAGTTCCCTGAGCATTTAAATGCCATGTATGAGGAAAAGTGCAGAATCTTGGAGTATATAGCCAAGACTCATGATTTTTTTGCACAAAGGCAGGTGAGGTCAAGATACATTCCTTTGTGCCAGATACTTGGTCTGTGGCAGAAGCAGGAGAGAATAGTCTTCAGTGAGATTTTGTGGGCTCCCTGGTTATGTGTGGAGAAATCTTCAGGATCCTGATACAGATTTTCTGCCAGATCTCCTCACTTCTCAAGCACCTGTTCTCCTGTCTGCTGCATGTTCACATTCAGTTAAAAAAATAAAGGGCTTTTCACCTTTTTTTAGAAACTTAAGGAAAGATTTTGAGAGCTAACTTGGTAGCAAGGCAATTCTTATTCCTGTCTCCCTCCCCTTTTAAAACGTATCAAGAAGTTCAAGCTCAAGGAAGAAAAGGAGAAGTACAGTAGGGTGAGCATGAGTCTCTGAGAAGGTCTTTTCTCTTGTTCTTGTCTGGAATGTTTTAAATGCTTTTTTACGGGATCTGCAGAGCTATACTGAATTTCCCAGACCACAAACGAACTCAAATATCTATCCATATCTAATGTTCCCTCTTGAAATCAGCATTTCAGGAGGGAACGCTAGATAAAATTGTAGTTCCCAGCTATCTAGAAACCTGCCTTGTCCATTCTATTTTCCAATAAGTTTAAGTGGCTAGTGGCTTCCTGCTCAGCAGTTCAAAAGAGGCTGCAGACACATACTCTAAGGAACATCTAGACCTGTTTGTCATTTGGAAGGTTTCTGCATTCCCAGCTACTTGATCACTTGCATCACTAGGATTTTAATGACAATATATAGCCTGTAGGGAATACTTAGATAGTTTAATTTAACAATCACTAAAAGACTTTACTGATCAAAGTTTAAGATGTTGACTTCTCAGATGATTCTGAGGTCAAGCAAAGCCCTTTAGGATGTCAAAGCAAGTGAAGCTGTTACACTAGAGAAGTTAGGCCAATGAGAGGTGAGAAATTCATTTGGATGGGCTCTTCCCTCCTCATACTATAGTCACCACATGGTTAGCTGCAGCCACCCAGATTCTAAGCCACACCCCTGACTTTTGCTTCTCCTCCTCCCCAAAGAGGCCTAGGGTAGCAGTGGGAATCCAGATTACATCATTGGGTAGGAGGAAAATGCCATATAGATTCTGAGTGTGTTTGGCATGGGCAATGGCAGGCTTCATAGTTAACCCTGTGGACAACCAAACAGTGCTTCCTGAGGAAGAAGTCCATCCTGCCTGCTTGCTTTATTAAAGGCATCCATTGTGATGGGACGAGAAAGGTGGAAATGGTGGACCACTAAGAACACATTTGCAGAGTTTTAGATGGTCAGCCACAGCTGCCTCTCTCTTACTAACACACA
Source organism: Liasis olivaceus (assembly GCA_030867105.1). Classification (NCBI taxonomy): domain Eukaryota; kingdom Metazoa; phylum Chordata; class Lepidosauria; order Squamata; family Pythonidae; genus Liasis; species Liasis olivaceus. Next base: position 190,884,675 of record CM061349.1, read on the forward strand.
TCTAGACTGGGCCCTGATTATTTTACATGCTGACCAGCCAGTGCTGTGGTCTCACACTGCTGTATGGTGTCAGACCTCTAATAGCAGCGCATGTTGTGTAAATTCTCTAAGGCTCAGGAGCAGGACACAGAAGCAAGGAAAACCACCTGAAAAGCAGATGTGCCTGAAAGAAATTCAAAGAACGTATACAAGCAAGCAAACTAGCTGATGCCACACCAGACTGGATGAGAGCCACTAACCTCGAAGAAATGAGATTAATTGCCAGGTGGTGAATGCCACTCAACCCAGCATTCACAACATCCAATGAGTAAACAGCTGAGCTAGAGAATGAAGAATGACTGCTGATGCTGGATAAAAAAAGGGATCTGCATAGGAACCTGGTTGCAAGACCTCACGTGTACATGCTACCATCTGAACTGTGCAGTGCCCTCTCCTGTTCCACTCATATTATCTGGTGAGTATCTGTGCTGGGGTTTAGTGAGCATACACGTGTATATGTGCATTTAAGCAAAGCCTTGTTATATTGTATTCCGTAAAGCTCAGAAGTTAGATATGTGCTGTGTCTCCATATCTCTGTGTTGTCGAGCAATCCTAGGAGCGAGATATTCTCCCTGTTCAAAGGGCTGAACGAGGGATGTCTTTTATATAACCTGACTTTTGATCAAGACTGCACATTCTGAAGCCTCACCGGTATCTCCTTAGTCTCTAGGTGGACAGCAATGGGAACAGAGGTGGGTGTGGGGATTTTCATTTCTCAGTCTTGCTAGTGAGGTTTATTGTTTGGCGCATTTCAGAAATTTAGAAACTTTATGTGTACTTTATCAGAGAGTATATTAAGGAGGAAAGTCAGTTTGGTGTAGTGGTTAAAGGCACTTTGTAGAAACCAGGAGAATGTGACTTCTAGTCCTACCTTAGACATAAAGCCAGCTGGTGATTTTAGGCCAGTCCCTCTCTCTCAGCCCTAGGAAGAAGACAATGGCAAGCCACTTCTGAAAACCTTGCCAAGAAAACTGCAGGGACTTGTCCAGGCAGTTGCCAGAAGTCAAGACTGCCTTGAAGGCACCAAAAGATGATAGAGACAGAGACAGACAGATAGATAGAATGTTTTTTATGCTTTCCATTTGATCCTCTTTCTAAATGTCTCTGGATTCACAGGATGGCAAGGTAAGTTGCTTCCCTTTTGGCTCCTGTGAACGTCCACTTGTTTGAAGTATTTTGGGAAGATCTGTTCCTATTCCCATCCTCAGAGGAGTCCATCGTATCACAGTTCTACTTTCCCCCATTGTGCCAAAAGGTAGAGACTGACTTCTGCACTGCACTTAGCAGTGAAAGACAAAGCAAACAAAAGGCACACAATTGCATTACTAGCCTGCAGACATAAAACAGTACAGCTATGAGTCCTTCACTGCAGCACAAAATGTCTTCCTTGGACGCAGCTTACTTGTACCCTTGCTTTCCTGCAAGGCAGGGTACCTCCTTCCTGGTCTTCTTCAATCATACATCTTCCTGGAGGAGTTTCCAGTCTGTGGTGTCTGATTCACTTTAACATTCTCTACATTTAGGTCATATACAAGCACTGCAGCATCTGGAATTATGGCGCAAAAGATGATGGATGGGACAGTTAAAGTACTTGCATACGGATGTTCCCTCCCAAGAGTTGAACCAGTACTTACTTATACAGTCATCAACTCAGTGACCGGGAGCTGTTTGATCTGAAGATGTTGCATCACCGGTCATGGCCCTTCAGCCTTCTACCAAGATTTCCATCAAGATTTCTGGGGAAGATAGAGACAAAGGGCAACAATACTGAGATGTTTCCAGCTCAGTATTGCTGTATGTCTGCAAATGTATCCCTGCTGTGAGTCTCAAGCTGCTGTGGAGGGGTATCGCCACTCACTTCCGGGGCTTCTTTCATCTTGCTAGTTGAACTTTTCTTTTCTTCCCCATGAGGACAGAAAGCTCAGAGATGCAGGCATTCTATCATAGCATGACTTTCCTTAATGAGCACTGTCTTTTTAGACCTTAGAATGCCATTTCTATATATGCTTAATGGACTTTGTTCCACTCCTGAATAAGTGAGCAGACTCACTCTGCTCCAGTGAATGAACTCAAGGATTCCACCCAGAGTTATTTCAACATTTCTCCTACATGTAATTACAGACACATTCAGGTAACATCTCCTGGTATCTATCTTCTCTCCCAGCCTAGCAGATGGGGGCTTGAATGAATGACTGGCAGGGTGCATTCAGCATTGGCTGAGGTCTGCATAAAATTGGGCCCAGAGCTTAGATTGCCACCCTTATATAAAGAAAATGAAGACCAAGCACTGAAAAATGCAGGAATTCACTCTGTGTTCAGATTGCCTAACACAGGTTAGTTATCCCTTCAGGTACCTTTTCTTATAGGCAAAGGTGGCTAAAGAGTATAAAAGGCTGATTTTTTTTCTACTTTTTCCCCTCAGAGCATTTCAATAGTGTAGTGGAAGCTACTACTTTCTGTTAGCAAATTTAAGCATAGAACTGAAAGGTGTAATTATTCCATGTTAAATTAATCCAGAGTCTTAATCCTATGCACACTTACCATGGAGTGAATCTTATTGACCAGTATCATAAATCTTATTGTACACTATCTTATTTATATTCCACTTTTCATTTCTCAATTCCTTAGCATAGCAGTATAATAAAACCAAAAGATAAAACAGCAATTTGAACAGCAGCAACAGAAATGAAATATGTCACTAGCAGGATTTTAAATTCCTGGGTAAATAAAAAAGCAGATTGTGTTTCAAGGGTATGATCTTCTGAAGGTGATAAACCTGCTGTTGCACAGAGAAGAGGGACTTGGGAAGACTAAACATTAAGATATGGTAGCAAAGGGAATCTGGTAGCAAGTTTACTTTCTTTTCGCTTGCAACAAGCAAGCCCTTTCAGATGTCTGTTATTCTCAACTGTGCGAAGGAGGAGAAGAAATGGAAGTAAGGTTCTCTGTGTAGACTGACTTTCGACTGTCACCCTATCACTACAGTAGGTAACTGTTCTGTACTTGCTCATGCAGACAGTATAATCTTTAGAGTATGAAAAGTGCTATTTGCTGGAGGAAATAACACAGTTTCAATGAAACCCACTGTAACCAGAAACATCCACTCTTTTAAATTTTTTTACAGCACTCCCTGGGATGTTGATAAACGCCTGTGGATTTTTTGTATTCGGAGATAGCTTAGTTACTTGTTTATAACAAGGCTGGACCTGCTCATCTCTACATTTTCCTTTAGTGGGGAAAGGGGCAAATTACTTAGCAAGCCAGATTAATGCACCTCCCTGGTTTCCCCCTCAAAACCTGGGACAAGTTTGGAGGCCAAAAGTCTATATAATTGACTATCTATAAATCCTATTCTAAACCATCATATATAACCCAAACCATTATATTAATTATAATTACACACACACACAAAATTAAATAGAAAAATATAATTATATTAACACAACTGAAAGGACAAAGTGCAAACAAGTCAAACCTCAAAGCTTGTAAGAATAACCAGAGCTTAAACTAGTACTGAAATGAAGTCAGTGTTAATGCCACCTAAATCTCTAGGGAGAAGGTAGTCTGTCATCAGGGTACTATAGTCAACAAGATTCTTCTCTGTATTCTTCAGAAGGAACAGTTCCCAATGGCGGGATACAGAGAACCATCCTGGACAAATGTCCTATTTAAGGAGGTACCTACAGGAAAGGTTGTTCCTTCAAATATTGAGGCCATGAACTTTTTTATGTAGGCTCCAGCTTTCGTGATCATGCTAATTACAAGTATTAAAATATTCCTATTTTTTGCTAAAGCCATGAAGGTAGAGGCTTCACTTTTCATTTAATCCTCATAAAAAGAAGGAAAACAAATAAAACGAAGGCAGGGACACCCTGGGGAAGGAGAAAAAGGAAGGAGTGAGTGTTCATAACACTGCTTACAAATCAGGCCTGTTACAGCAAATTTTAAAGATAGGTTGTCCTCAGTCCTTATCCCCACTCCCAATAGCATATGGAACCCTTATGTACCCATAAATTGGGAATTTCGTATTGTTTGTTTTGAAAATCAACACAATCTACTTTTTCTATGAAGTCAGTTTCATTGTCATGTACCATTTGATGTGTTTAATTACTTTTCTTTTTCTGCTGAATGCCTAGTTTACCCCCTTCTTGAGGAAAAAAAGAACCCAGGAGTAACGTTAAGGAAGAACACATACTTAATAAGGGCTACCCAAGTGTGAAAGTGTGCTCTGCCAAAATCAAGAATATATATGTTCATAAGACATATTTAGTACCAAGGGGTGAGGCTGTGATTTTGATCAGATCTTAAGTTCCACTTAGTGAATGTAACTTCTTAGTAAATGTATTGAGGTGATCCAAATGCCAGAGGGAGGTTTCATAAGACTGCTTACTATTTACAGGTTAATATGCTTCAACTGCTACCTCCTACTTGCTGTTCTACCATCAAAATAATGAGCATAGATTAGAATTAACATGCCGCAAATAAACAGGATTGAAGTGTTGGGCAGGGGATGTTATTTTAATATGTTGATAATATGAGCAGAAGCAGCGTAACAGTAAACTATGTACATACAGAGCATGGGGTGGATTCACATGAACCTCTTTATCTGTTCAATGTATGTAAGAGAGATACTTACAACAATGCAGGCTCTGATCTAGCTTGGGTTTATGCTGGTTTGTAGTGACCCTCCAGGACTCTAATACTGCCTATCTTTTTTTTTAAGTGAAAGTGCTAAAGCAGGGGTCTCAAGCTTGCAGGCCAGGAAGATCCAGGCTGACCTTGGATTAATGAACTAGTCATCCTGTGATACTCCAATTTGGGTTTGAGAGAATGAAACTGGTACTTTCTACATGTAAAGGAGAAGTTTATCTGTGGGCCATAGATCCCTGTGCAGGCTACATGTATGCTAAAGCATAGCCCAACTTTATGTGTTGCATGTAGCTGTACCCCACTCTGACTCGAATCGCTCAAACAGATGGTTTTACTGAAGTCCCTAGCAATTGTGGAATCTTGCCCTACTTATCTATCTTCACTGAACTGTATATTAAATGATCTCATAAATATGCTATCCTGTTCCTTGTAAGAAGCAGGGATATGCTCATAAAGCAATGATCAAAAGCTAGCTATTGTATACTTTGCCCCCTCTCCCAAGATTCCTGCCATTTCCAATCATCAGTGAAACTTTGGATACTTTGCTGTTGCTCCCAGTGCTGTTTCCATCAAGGCTGTTGAGTCACCAAATCAGTCATCTTGAAGCTAATGGCTAATGATCAACAACACACACCCCTTTTTAGGGGTTTCTCCCCTGGAGATTTTTTATACTCTGTGGGTTAGTTCAGATTTGCTGAGAGTGTGATGTGGATGCTGTTTAGCCACTTAACCTCTCTCCCAGGGGTTTCATGGGGGATTATGATAATCTTTCTGCTGCCAACAGTGATAAGTTAGCTCCTGGTAGCTCTGTCCCTTGGAATTGTTTCTGGATGATTTGTGGCTAACACAACAGCAAAGAGAGTTATTTCACATAGCTTAAATATTGTTCCTGACCTCAAAAATGTTAGGAAGAAGATTGTATTTTTTTTCCTCTACCATGAACTTGAGTAAGAAAGTTATCTTTTATTTAGGCATACCTAATAACTGAAGGAATAAGTGTATTTCCTTCACACCTGAATAAGATTTATATGTTCCATTACTGTGGGAGAATTCTATGTCCAAATGCCACTGTTGAATGAGTGCCTACTTTATAATAGAGGTTCAGCTTCTCCTGAGATACAGTTGACTCCATTAAGGCTTGGTAGGGAGGAATTCAAAACATATTGTTCCCCGCCTCTTCCACGTTTCTCATTAATGGCATATAAACTTGGCTAGAAATAAACCAGTCAAGCATAACAAAGGAAAACAGAACAAAAAGGCAGAATGTAGACCTCCAAACCCCTAAGAGTGTAGAACAGGCAGATGCAGGTTCAAATCCTCATGAAGCTCTTTGGATGGCTTTAGAACATTTGAAGGATTGCTCAAATGAACCTACCTCAAAAGACTGTTATGGAGCTAACATTGGAGCATGGGAGTATTATATATGTATGTATGTGTGTATGCATGTATGTGTGTATGTGTGTATATGTATATGTATATATGTGGCACCTTGAGTTTCTGTTAAACTAAAACATTCTGGATGTGCAGAGATATATTTTCCTTTCTTGGATGTCAGGACAAAAAAGGTAAAGTTGCCTTATCTGAGAAATCCAGGTCCTGAGTATAGAGGTGGATTTTGCCAGAATAAATGGACTCCATCAGCCACTCTAGGATGCCAACTGCTGGTCCTCACCTTGTGCTGAAAGAATAATGCTCCTTTTCAGTAAAAGGCAGAGAGGAGGAGGAGGAGGAGGAGCCATCACCCCAAATTATTTGAATGAATTTTAGTGTGCCAGTTGCAGTTCGGGGTTTAATGATTAAGTATGAAGTTCTGGGGAAATTAAGACTTGACTTGAATGTGCGCATAAAGGCCTATAATGAATGTATGCAGAATCTAGAAGCTTTCCTTTGAGAATGAGAGGTCACAACATTCAGACTGACTTGCATGTGTTAAAATATAATGAAGCCGATGCAAGGTCTCCTGGGGAGCAAGTCTTCTGTCCACCTTTCAATGAATTGTTGCTTGTATGACAGCTCATTCCCTTCCCTTTTTTTAAAATAGGATAATCACTTAGAGCATAGTTCCCATCTCATAGAAGTCTCTCCCTTGATCTTCCTCATTTCTAAAAAGTCAATTCAGTATGGGCTGACTCTTAAAGCAATCTTTATTCTTAACTGCTTTTAGTTGCTTAGATTTTTTTTCAATGGAGGCAGCACAAAAGCACCCGTAATCAATAAATAAAATATGTAGGATATGACTCTAGATTAGTCAACCAAGACTGGCTCAGAGTACTATTCAGTAATTTTCTTTCCCCAAGCCAAATGCCTTTAGCATTTAATACAGCATTATTGTCTGCAGTGAATATGCATACCTGAATTGTATAGCCCAGTCTTCCTTAACCTGGGGGTCATTAGGTTTATTAGACAGCCTGTGATCTGTGATTAAGAAAAGTGGGAGTTCAGCATATTGGATGGAACAGGCTAAACAGGTGGAGATGTTTGTTGGATTTAAATCAAACCCAAGTTAATTTGACCTAATTTGGATCATCTCTGGTTTCATGAGGCAAAATGGAATCCTAATGAAATAACTGAACAAAACTGGAGAGCATTGTGCAGCTATTGACACTTTTGAGCACTCTAGAAGGGTAGATACCTACTTCCAAAATCCATACAATGTAATTTAGCAGCATACCCTAAAATTAACTGCATTTTGAATAGAGCTCTCTAATGAAACTAGAAGATTAACACATCCTTTTTTCCTGTTCCCAAATTTATAAAGACTCATCTTGTACAAAAAATCTCTCTTCCTATCAGTCTGAAATTGAACAAACCTAATTTCGTCAGGAGCAGACAGCCATGTCTGTACATGTCATCTAACTCCATCTCAAAGAAAAGAAGTTATATGCATATTCCTTTAAAATAACAAATAAAACAGTCAAACTCTAGAATCTCTACATGTAGTTTTCAGAGATTCCACTCAGAAGGGTCTGTATACAAATCACATCCCATTCTGTTAAAAAATAAAATGCTGTAAACATTTATTGGTTTTCTACACCCAGTTAGGGAGAGACAGAAAGCTTTGGTTTCCTAAATCCAGATTTTGATTTTGACACTCGTTATTCAGACTCTTACCTGGTGATGGAGTGTGTTAGGTATTGGCTTAATTCAGTTAAGGGTTCATGGTTATATGAAGGAGCCTGATCAAATCTCAGCTCAGCCACTTCTCCTGCTGTGCAGCTGTGAGGAGCCTGGAAACATTCATTCTTGATTTAAATTGACCACACTTTATTGTTACGTCTAAACTGGAAACTGGTAAACTTCCAATGAACTTCAATAGTAGAGAATTGACTTGATGGTATTCCAGACCTTCACTTCAAATAGCCATAATGGATTTTCAGTGCAGGAACCAATAAATGCAGACAGGTGACCCAGTGTATACACCACTGATTTCAAATGTGTTTTGGCTGTGGAAATATGGTTCTCTGATATCTTCCATATTTTCCAGGAGATCAAGAGATTGATATTTTTATGGTATGAACTTTTGAAAAAAAAAAAAATCTTCCCTCTGAAAGACTCCATTTTCATACATGATTGCTGCAGTTTAGAAAGAGGTGAACCTTAAATTTCAGTCACCTTTCTACACTAAAGAGGCAGTCCAAGTATTACATTATTTTTCTAGGCTATTCTGTACAGTTATAGTGTGCTGTGGTTACCTCTTTTTTAAAAATTTAAATTGTAAACCCTGATTAAAAGAAAATGATACAGCAGTACAATACCTGGACTGATAAGAGATAGGGTATAGAAATACCTCTTAATAAATCACCCTGCTTAGACACAAAGAAAAATGCAATCACTCTCCTTGGCTTTAATAAATAAAGATTTGATTATAAAAAGACATTCTCAGTTACCATTCTGAAAGAATGGAGAAGTAAGAGACTGGGTCAGGAACCAGGTTATCAATACCGTACAGAAAGCAATAATAGAAATACATTGAAAATGTGTATATGACCTTCCCAACAGATTAGTAGCCAGTATAACATGTTAGCAAAATACAGCATATTGAGCTCCTGCGCATAAGATATTTTGCTATTGTAATGACAAAGACACTGATGTAATACAAATTCTCACTCCAGATTGCATTATCAGTGTTCCCTTGCTGTATTGATAAATGAAAGCCTTGCTTAATGCTCTAGCAGAATAGCTCCTGATTCTTCTCTGTTCTCCCCAGATTCTATTTGTTGTGTCTGATGGCTTCTTCACTGAGAAAGATGAGCAGCCTTCTATCTCTTCTCTAATTAATTCCTGGAAAAAAAAATTAATTATCCACCAATTCACTGGACAGCTGAAAAATTAATCCTTCTATCCCGTTTAAGTGTAGCTTATCTTGCTATGTCATTAGGTAGATATTTATTCCTAGGAAGACTATTTTGGTCTTGTAACTTTGTTTTTTTTTAAGTAGTAATTTGATTAAGAATTATAATTACAACAGTAAAAACTAATACAAACTGAAAAAACTACAAGAATGGAAAAGAAAAAGAAGGTGCAGAAAAAAAGAGGAAAAAATAGAAAGAGAAATAATATAGAAAGAAAAAATAATCTGGTAAAGAAAAAGAAAAGAAATATATAAGGAAGTGAATTCCCACCTTCATCACAACAAGTATAAACAATTTTAGTAACTTATCACCTTCTCTTAAAATACAACAAATGATCTCTTCTTCCCATATCCCATCCCTTATCCATAAACAAATTCATAAAACCTTGTCATTTCAGTCCTGATGTCAGCAAAAGTCCATTAAGGGTTATCAGAGATAGCAAGATATCTATTTTAGCCTTGATCAAATAAACCAACTTTATATTCTTTCCTTTTACTTCTAACAATCTTATTTTTAGCCCCTTCAGATAATGTCATAGAACTTGATTTATTTTTCCTTTGTCCCTTTTCACAAGATTCTTCAAAACTTTAGCAAGCCTCCTTTGTAAATCCAGTATAGGAAAATTATCCAGGTCACTCTCTTGGTTTGTTATTTGTATATCCCTTTTAATTATTAAGACATCAGCCAGTTTCTTTTGTATGTCCAGTATAGCATCTTTTTCCATATCATTCTTGTAACCTGTCATTTTTAAACCCACTTTCAGATCAGTCTCAGTCTTGTCCAGTAAAACTTGTTCCTTTTCCATAACATCTTTTAAACACAGAGGCACAGACTCTTAAAATTAACTTCTGAGCCACTGTTCAAAAATATACTTCAATATGTCCAATGTTAAAATATTTTGCTCCATTCTGTATTAGTAAGTCAATTTTAAATACTCTTCTCTTTTAATTGTAACCTTTAGTTCCTTCTAGTTCCCTCTAGTGTCCAACCTTCAAAGTCCCATTCTATCTTTTTTTTTTTAAGAATTCAAAACAAAAGCATTTTCCCATGGGAAGGATTCTTATAATTAACTTCAAAATTTTATTTCAAATCCATCTGGACCCTTAGCCTATTTGTAACTTTCCAAAATCAAAGTTCTAATCACCCTTTTGCTATTTATTCCCACATTAAAAAAAATATTTTTAAAAAATCCTTAAAACTTGGATTTAAAACTTATTTCACTAAAGATTGACAGAAACTCACCTGGTATTTTCAGACCTGTTGATCCAAAGTTTCCTCATAGCTGAAAAGCAGTTTACAAGCAATTTCTGAAAGTGACTAGAGAAGGAAGTATGTGAACTCAGTGTCCTTTTAAAGGCATTGACTGTGGTTTGAGCAAGATGGCTATTCCCTCATCTCCCAGAGCTCTAAACCAGTGTCAGTTAAGGAGTTTTTGTTTTTCCACTTTGTTTTCCAGAGCTGCTCAGCAAACCAAGGAACTGGTCAGAACTGATTGGTAAAGATGGGCTGCTCGGGAGCAATCCTGTCTAAAGCCCTGGATGCATTTGAGTTCCAAGAGCTGACAAGATGTTAAACAGAATTCCCTTCCAGGTTGCTGGGTAAATCTCCAAGCGCCATTTGGATGCATTCTGGATTCATTGGACATCTAAGTTGGAGCATTTTAATTGAACCCTTCTCCCTGAAGAAGTTAGCTGCTCCAATTAACTTCACTGTCACAAGGAAGAGATCTGTCCATGACAAGAAACTGAAGGAAATGACCCTAAGGATCTGTCAGGTTCAGCCCCAGGAACTCCACGAGACAGTACAGGTCTAGTTCGATAGCTTTTATTAGCTTCCAAACACAGACAGAATCCTGACAGACTGAATCTAAACTCCCCAAGTCAGCAAGCAAAACCCCACGAATTCCATAGGGTGGTGCCAGTCTCATCTTCTTAACCTTCCCACGCTCTTGCTGGGGGCTAAGGCAATGCTTATCTCCCCTAACGTGGCCTTCATCGAAGCATTCCATCATAGGATCTAATTATATCTCTTCTGCTCCAGTCTCTTTATTTATAATTTTTTACTTCTTTCTGGTTCCCTCTAGTACTCAACATTCAAAGTCCCACCTTATCATGTTTTTTTCCTGGTTAACAGCATTTTCCACAGGAAGATTTCTTATACATAACTTCAAAATATTCATATCTTTTAAATAAAATTCTAAACAACATTTTCCCACAGGAAAGACTCTTGTAATTAGCTTCAAAATTTTATTTCAAATCCATCTGGACCCTTAGTCTGTTTATAACTTTCCAAAATCAATGTTCTAATCACCCTTTTCCCGTTTATTCCAAAATAGGTTTTTAATTCCTTAAATCTACATAAAATTTCCTTTGCTAAGGATTGAAGGAGACTCACCCAGTGTAATGAAACTTGCCCTTCTGAAGGTTCCTAATATCCTGAAAGCAGTTAACAAGCAATTTCCAGAAGTGATTAAGAAAGGAACTAGGCAAACCCAGTGTCCTTTTGAAGGCGCTGAAACGTGGCTTGGGCAAAAATGGCAATCCCTCAGCTCCCAAAACTCTAAACCTGCTGGAGACTGCTGTCTTATGGTCTCCTCGTGAGGACCTACTATCTGGGGCATTTGTGAGCAATCCTGAGTCCTCTCCTTGTCTGGAGAGGAATTCCAAGAAGCCAGTCAATTTGCCAACTTTTTGTTCCACTGCAGTCTTCAGTTCATCATTTCTTCCCTGAAAGTTTCTGCCCTGAGGTCTGATGGAAGACATGAAAGCAAGCTGGACAAATCTCAAATTTTGTTTACGTTACTGAACAATAATGAACAATAATCATTGTTAAAACAAATAGGGAACAATGATGATTGTTTTAACAGCTGCCATGACACTTAGAAACATTTTTTTCTATGTGAACTTGCTCCCTGATTTCTGTCTTCCAAAGGTACACTATGCAATCAGCTAGCTTGTTAAGCAGTTTAACAAGGTGAAAAATATTCAATTACTTCCCATGTGTTTATCACGCTGTTGCAATGTTGGGAAGTAACAACACAGTGACTGTCATCATTGCTTCTGCTGATCAGATTTAATACTGTCTTAACTTGAGAGAAATTGGGCTAATAGGAAGATATTAACATAGCTCTGGACTCATTTTTTCAGGCCACAGATTTCTCTTAAACAGCTTGGTATATTATGCTGAAGTCTTGAGGTTCCGTGCAAGGTTTGGGATAACATTATATTATGTTATAATGTTACAACTACTAGCTGTTGAGCGGGTAACAGTCTGGGCAGGACAGTTTCCTGGGTAGTGCATTTCCACTGGTCTCCATAAAGCATTGAGTAAGATAGCTCTGCTTTTACACCTAATTTTATCACGAAAATCTGTGGTTGACCCCTGATTCATCATCAGTATGCTCTTCTGTCTTGAGAGAAGTGATATCTGACACTTGGTCTATCCTAAAGGCTGAGCTTGGGCAAACTTTATTAATCAGGGAAACCGCATGTCCCTCCAAAGAGCCACACTAGTATAATGGGAGAACATCCTAAAGTGGGCAGATGTATTGTATGAACCAAGGACTTGGTACAAAGACATGATTATATGGAAGCTCTCTTTGACTAATGTATGTTTCTCAATAAAGGAGGATGGGGGGAGAGAATATACCGAGAAGGCTTCCTATGAATAGAGCATTCATGAACAGGTTTTGGCTGAGGCAGCAGGTTTATCTGGGTGCTCATTTTACTTTTCCAGCAGGCTATTTAGGTGCAGCTGATAATGTACATGGAAAGTTGAGTGAAAGCATTTTTATTACAAGCTACTATTGGTTTTCAACTTGAGTCCTCTAACTTGTTCCCAGGACACAAATGTTCAGCAAGAGCTATCCCTTTCTTGTTCTTGTTTAAAAAGAACACAAAATAAAAAAGGAGAAAAATCTAAACCTACCTCTCTTTTCTTGAAAGTGTTTTCTGAAATGGATAGCTTATGTTCTGTCTCTGGGCTTTTGCCATCAATCCTTCCAAAATATCTCCAAGCATTGTCTGGTTATATTTAATGAGGAAACGCTTTCCATCAAAAACTAAAGAAAAGACTCAAAAGTAAATAATCCAAGCGTTAGATGGACCTAAAGTGATGTTCTTGGTATAGATGCCATTGAAAGAAAAGCTACCCTTTCATCATCATCATCATCATCATCATCATCATCATCATCATCATCATCCTGAATCAATCCACTACAAGATGAAGGCCTCTTCACTGAAGGTTATGAACCATAATCTACCACACTGGTCCAGTGTGAATTGGTAGAAAGATGTTTTTCAACTTTGCATATATATTTCTGAGGCAGCTAATGATAAAATTGGTGATTCATTAGCTTCTCTCATGACTGTTCAGCAGAGGAGGAACTAAGGTTGGAAAGTTATATTAAGACTAGAAAGTAGAACTGAAGCACAGCACTTGCTTGATTATGCTTCCTTTGAAGACTGAGGAAGCAAATAGGCTGCAGTGAAACTTGACAGGATAACTTCCTTCAATTTAGTATCACATTTTAATTTAATTTAATTTAATTTAATTTAATTTAATTTAAGTATCACACAACAATCTGTTCATGGCCTTCTCTTAGGATCCATCCCAGAAGTGCTTCTTGTGTGAGACAGAGCTTTAGCAGTGTGGTGCTTAAATGGCTGAGGCACAAATGAGAAGAGTCTGGTCCACACCACCCACAGCAGATATCTTAGTCAAGGCCTTCCCTCGCCATCAATTCCCCTCCCCTACCACATTTACAATATGGGGAGTAATACCATCTTACCTTACAGAGTGGCTATAGGTATTGCAGCTAAATAATGAATGTGAAATAAGTTGAAAAACTTGAAATTATGTTTATTAAACTATGAGTGGAGCTTGGGTCAGAGTGGCTGTAGGGAAACAATTGAACTTTCCATTGCAGTATTTTAACTTGTGGAAGAAATCACTATTTCTTTGCAACATCCATGAGGTTTTTTTTCAAGCAGCCTTTCTACTATTAGCCTTGCTGGAGATAAAACATAACACCCAGCCACCACCACTACAAGTGCCGATTTCCCTCCCCAGTGGACTCCCCTGGTTGGGGAGCAGAAGAAAGGTTTGCAGAACTTCCCTTCTCTTATGGGGTGGCAACATGGTACTTATGGGTGCCTGGACATCTGAGTCACCCTAAACGGCACATACAGTTTACCAAATTGTAAAATGCTCTCAATCTTACCAGATATCCTAATCATATAAAGTATATTTGCATAGTATTTTGCATAAGGACAGTAAAATATCAGGAGACTTTGCCTGGAGTGCCAAAATCTTATGAAATTTTACCTGCAGTTGCTCAGGATCTCAGAGGTAAATTTGGCAAAATCTAGACATTTGTATGCAAGTTCTCATGAGATTTCAGTGTTCCTATGTGAGACCTCATGAGATTTTCCCTCAAGTCCTGATGTGCTGCCTCATTGTGGCAAGGTGTGTGTGTTCTTGGGAGGGATGAGTGAAGAACATCAAGAGTGCATGTCAAGAGTATTTATTCCCAGCAAGGTCACCCAAGAGGTCAATCTACATTCCAATACCCAAAAAAGGAGAATTAACAAAATGTGTAAACTATTGCACATTATCTTTAATTTTACATGCTAGCAAAATAATGCTTATGATCATCCAACACAGATTAGAGCCCTACATCGAAAAGGAGATGCCAGATGTTCAAGCTGGCTTTAGAAAAGGCTGAGGAACCTGAGACATTATTGCTGATGCATGCTGGGTAATTGAGAAAGCCAAAGAATACCCCCCCCCCCCCAAAAAAAAAGTCAGTATGTGCTTCATTGATTAAAGAAAGGCCTTCAGCTGTGTTGATCATGTCACGCTCTGGAATATGCTTAGAAAAATAGGAATCCCAGAACATTTCATTGTCCTTCTATGAAACAAGTCAGGAAGCCACAGTATGGACAAAACATGGTGAAACAGATTGGCTCCAGGGTGGCAAAGGAGTAAGACAAGGCTGTATACTCTCCCCTTATTTATTTGACCTATATGCTAAATATATATTAAGGGAAGCAGGATTGGAAGATGAGGGTGGTTTTAAAATTGGAGGAATAAACATTAATAACCACTCTGCTGATGACACAATTCTGATAGTTGAAAATGCAAAGGATCTGCAAGCTCTGGTAAAAGAAGTCAAGGAACACAGTGAAAAAATGGGCCTAAAATTAAATATAAAGAAGACTAAATTAAAGAGAACAGGTACCTGCCTTAAAATTGATAATGAAGATATTGATAGCTAACTTGATAGATAGCTTCTGTATCTTAGAAGCAACCATCAACAGTAGCCATGAACATCTTGGAAAAGTTATTTGGATGCTGGGATGTGTCTATACCTACTACAAAGATCAGAATCACGCAAGCAATGTTATTCCCTGTGACACTCTATGGAAGTGAAAGTTAGAGAGGAAAGTCAAACAGGATAGAAAAAATATTGACGTTTTGAACTTTGGTATTGGAGAAGACTCCTGGGAATACCATAAAGAACCAAGAAAACAAACAAATGGATCATTGAACGAATCAACCCAGAGTTCTCACTTGAGGCACAAATAATCAGGCTCAAATTATTCTACTTCAGACCCATTACATGAAGACCTAGCTCTCTGGAGACGGCTGTAACACTGGGAAAGGTGGAAAGAAAGAGAAGAAGAGGACGGCCATCAGCAAGATGGACTCAGTTACAGTAGCAATGAGTGCACCATTGCAAGACCTGAAGGATCAGGTTAGGGACAGAGTGTCATGGAGAAAATTTGTATATGTAGTCACTAAGAGTCAGCAATGACTTGATGGCATATAATCAATCAATCAATCAATCAATCATTTGTGGTGCTTTTTGAAATCAGAGGGGTAGTATGCCAGAAGCACAATATCATGCAGTCACGCTTTCTGCCTGAAAAATAGCCAACTTCTACCATATTGTTATTACTCAGATAAAGACCAGAGACCTTCATATAGGGTGTTCCCTCAAATAGCACCATGTATTATCATTTAAGAGTTCCCTCCCTTCTCTCCCCCTCTCTTCCATTAAAAGGAACAAAGACTTTGGACTGATTTAGTTTGCTACAGAATAAAAATTCTACCAGCCTCTTCTGATGGTGTATTACTAAGCAAAACTCAGCATGCTGCCCCTCTCATTCAAAAAAAAAAATCCCAAATCTCATGAGGTGATGAAAGTTGCTCAATACTGCACCATCAAAAGAGGCTGGTAGAAAATTCATTTTATGGCAAACCAAGTAAAACTATTCCTCTTCAGTTTTCCATTGTTACAACCAAACAGACACTTGGGGGTGGGGCGGGGCTGGGAAAAACAATTTTGCTCTGCAACATTAGCTTACATGCCAAAAGAATAACCCCCAACTGCTTGGATTTTCAAAGCTATTTATTAGTTTAACTACTTGGTTGTAGCTTATTTACAATATCATAATGAAGTGAAAATCTCCCCTGTCTTTCAGCTCCAGTATTTCCTCTTAAAAGGCAGACATGTGGTTTGCCAAGCATTTGAAATAAAGGTTGTCAAGCAAAGGATACAGATTAGTAGCAGATAGCCAGTGAATTGCCTTTCATTGAGGATCTTTGGGGGAGGAAGGGGAGGGGGGTGAGAAGACCTTCAAAATACATTCTTAATATTTTTAAAGGAATTATTCTAATAGAAAATAAAGCAGAGATGAGAAAATGCCTGAAATAAATGATATTTGCAGATGACTGCCTACTGAAATGTCAAACTGCATATGCAAGTTTAGTATCTGGAACTAATGCCCCCAAATAAACCTTCTGGTGAATGAAATACAACAAGTATATTAAGATAGGCTCAAACTGACAGAGGCTAACTCATAAGGACTGTTATACTGTTTGTTGTGCTAAATATATAACTCCATAATGTACATAATGTCAAGGAGATATATTGGCTAAGATTCTGTATTTCCAAGAGTAGGGCTTGTGACATAGGGTTCATGTTTCAGGAATGAAAGGACTCAGAATGTGGCCGCCACCACCACCACCACCACCATCGAGGAGGAGGAGGAGGAGGAGGAGGAGGGCCAGTTGTGGCCCAACCTGGAGTGGGAGGATGCTGCAGAGGTAACTTAGCCCTTCATCATGTCTTGATTGGATTACTGCAATGCACTTGACATGGAGATGACTTTGAAGACCACTTGGAAATTGCGGTTGGTGCAAAATGCAGTTTGAAATGCTAGTTTTATCCTATTAAGACTTATATGGCTTGGAGTCTAGGTTCTTGTAGGACCACCTTCTTTAAGCAGAACTGTCCTGTCCAATTTGTTCTTTCCAGGCAAAACTGCTGGTAATTTCCCACTTTCATGAGGAGTTTTAGTTTTAATTTAGTTTAATGTTTGTTTTGTTTTCTGTGAACATTTTAATCATTATGATGGATTTTATTTTGTTTTTGTTCTTAACTGGGTGTCCTTGCAGACTACAGCAGTATATAACTTTAATGAGTTATCAGGATTTTCTCATGGGAAGAAGGTCATCCCGTTCGCTATACAAAAACAGGTGTCGAGATTATTCTATGAAGCTAATGTAAACAAAGAATCTTGTGATCCTGTTATGCTTTTTACTGCCACCTACTGTAATGTGTATGTTAGTTATTCAGTGGGGGGGTACATGCTGGTAATATAATGGGAGGGCTAGATGCCCAGTCAGTTCAGTTTGTCTTGTAAAGTAACCATGTAGGTTTTTATAGGTTATGTAGTCTTAACTAGTAACCAAGTAGTGTACCTCTTCTCTGAGAGTGTTTTTTTTTTTAGCTAGAGGCTTTGTTGTGGTTAAGTCTTGGAAGCTAAGGTGAGAAGAAGTCTTTGTTATATCCTATATTTTGTATGCAACTTGTATTTTATGAAGTTTTTGCATTTTTATCAATAAAGACCAGTTAGTTTATATTTTCTGACTGGATTTTCTTTGGAAAGCAAAATATGGATATTGCATTTTGCAAGCTCTCATGCTGATGTGTAAGTTACCTGAGAGCAGGATTTTTGGGACCTTTTTGCTGCACTCTGCGCAACGTGAGTAAATAAATAAAGATTCCACCCTTCACTCAAGAATTACAGAGCAGTTTACAAAATCATAGGAATACACTATTATGAAAGCATTTGTACCATAAAAAGCTATGCTAAAAAACCTGCACATTCAAAACAGACACTGATAATCATATCAAAAGGGACCAAACGCCTACATTGGTTCCTTAAAGGCATTGGTTCTTAAATGGCTCCTGGTAAACAGTTGCTAAATTTCCAAGATTACAATGATGACTTCTGGTGACAATGTGGCATAAAAGACTGCTACGGCTTGAATTTCAGATGAGTCAAGGAGAAAGATGGCCTGTTGATAAGCTGAGTACCAAATCTGGATTTAGGAGAAGCCCTTTAAAAGGAGACTTCTGATCTTGACATAATTTGGGTTTTTCCTGCAATTTCCTTTGGGCAACTGGCTGAAAATATCCCTGTAAACTTAGCTGATGTTGGGGATTATGGGAGCTGTAATTAGCCTAAAATAGCCAGACAGTGCTTGTTTGAACAAATATATGCCTGATGAATGGGTGCCCCCATTTGCCAAATGTCCAAATAAGAAATTTAATCCTTGTTCATTGCCCTATTATTTTTGCTTCCCTCATTATGCCAATTTGCTCTTCTGCTTGTAATGCGGCCTCATTTGAACAGCTTGTGAGTCTTAAAATGAAAGAAAAAAAAAAAAAAGGAATCGTCTGCAAAGTCATTTCCTTGCTGATCCTGGGGTATTGCAGTAATCCTCCTTATTCCACCTTTTTCTTCTTACCCGTAAAGGAGACTGACTCCATTCCTCCTACTAATATAAAATGGTTCCCTGAAGCATATTGCTTTGTCCAGTGTAGTTTTCTAATGTTGAAACTAATGGAGCATTTCTAATTCCTGTTGGGAAAAACCATGCCACACTTTAATAGCTTTCACTATGGAGGATAGTTTCCCTGATATTTAGTGCCCTTCCCCTGTGCTTTTGAATTCTTTATGCTAGTTATATGCAGTGCTGGGGCTCAGATATGGATGAAAGTCAGGTCTCAGGCATGAAAACAGGTTCTGAGAACAGAGGAACCCTATATTAAATTAATTTTAGATTAATAATTGTGTTTTGATAATGATCTTTTAAACATAGTATTTTTTTTTCTTTTTTTAACACCAGGAATGCTGAGCAGGTCTCCTTAATTTTTCTGAGATACAGCAATAAATTACTCATCAGTGCCATTAAAAGGTGACTGGAGCTTTCAGCAGGAACAGCTCTATTACTACTTACTGCAATTACTGTTATTAGTACTTTTTGATTAACTGCAACTTCCTGATATAGTTAGTCTTGCAAAACTTTTGTTAAAATCATTTTTATTATGGCATGTTAAAAGTAGCAATCTTCAGGCCTGCAGCCAGGACTTAAGTAGATCAGTTTGGGAGGTGGGGGTGGATATTGGTTTTGTCAAAGATAAGTTATTTCGACTATTCCGTCTCTCTAAATTTGTCAATGGAGAGATCATTGGATTTCTGAACTGAGGCCAAATCAGCCCAGTCCCAAAAAGTCAAGAGCAAAGGGGCTATTTCTGAAGTGCAAAATGGCATCTGAACTGAAACTTGCTTGGTGCTTACCCTTTTTGTAATCTCTTTGTTCATTTAGGGGGAGCAAGGATAGCATCATTTATAGCAAACCATGATGATGCCAAAATGATGACACCTATGGGGACATTAGCAGGGGACGCGGTGGCGCAGCGGCTTAATGACGCTGAAAGTTGCCGGCCAGAAATGGCTGACACTTTGGCGGTTCGAGTCCAGCCTTTCGCGTTAACAGGGTGAGCTCCTGTTCCCCCCCCCCCAGCTCCTGTCAACCCAACAGGTCGAAAACTCCCGTGAGTAGATAAATGGGTACTCTCACTCCGGTGGGAGGAAAAATGCTGGCAGCGCCTTGCACAGAGAGACAGGACCAGTTGCTGGTAAGCTTGCCCAAAAAGGGCGCGAAGCAACAGAAACCCCGCCTCCTGCGCTCGCCAGCTGGGCTATGCTCTAGGAAGGAGGCTCTGGCAAACCACTTCCGAAAAACGATTGCCTTGAAAACTGCAAGGATTCGTCCAAGCATGAAAAATGCAAGGACTCGTCCAGGCAGTCACTGCAGGGTCAGTAATGACTGAGTGCAGACCAAAAAAAAAAAAAAAATGGGGACATTGTCACAAAATGCCACCCTTATGTACTTGCATACTTGTGTTGCAACATCTAATGCAAATAACTCACAGTGGCCATGTTGTCATTTGTTCCTCTTGTCCCCCTCCAGACAACCATGAGCAAGGATAAAAATATTGATATAAAAATGATTGTACCAATAATAACAATTGAATCAGGATAATCTCCAGAGATTGAAGATATCACCAAAGTAGATACTTTATATTGATTTTCTTCTCCCACTCTTCTGAAAAATCAATCACTTTTCCTATGATGGAATATAATTACATTGTTATTTTCTTAGACCCCTCCTGCAACAACTAATGATATAAAAGGATGTAACTTGGGCATCATTGATTTTCCTGAACAAGCCATAATGGTCCAGTCCGCAGAGTACTAAACCAGAATGGACTGGTGCATCCATTATGCTAACTTGAAAACAAACTAATTACACTGTAACTTATAGGAAGTAGTGTACATTCAGTGAAGATGCCAGGGATGGATAGCTGATGGACACCTGGCCTCTTGTAGTTTTTGAAACCTTTTTCCAGTTTGCAGAACTTCCTCCAACTTCTAATGCTGAAACTTGGTAATGGACTTTCCCACCATTTGGAGTATGGAAACACCTGAAAACTATAGCACAAGCCCTAAAAATAGCTTAATTTGATTTTTTTTCATGGTCCCTCAGAAATGAACTCTCACACTCAAGCCCTCAATCTGATGTGTGATGCAGCATTCTTCACTTTCCCCCCTTACCCTGGTTTCTCTAGCCTTGGGTGGAATGTGGCTTCTGGGCACAAAAGGTTGCCCGCTTCTGCTCTAGGTGACAGCAGACTTAGACCTTGTGGCGGAGGAGGAGAAAACCTGACTTAAGAGGGGTATATATTTTATTCAGTGTCATGCCGATAGCCATGCATTTCAAACCTTTGAAAAATATACATTTTGTCAGTGATTTTGATATTGCATTAGAACAAGTCCATTTAATCTATGTGACAATTGAAGAATTTAGTCTAAGTTTGCATGTGTGTGCACAAATAAAAATTTAATAATCTCCTCCTCCTCCTCCTCCATCAGTGAATGATTCCATCAGTGTTGCAGCTATTCCCCCCCCTTCTCTGCACTGCTGTGCATGTCTCCTCATGATTCCTCTCGGTGGGCCCAGCTAGTGGCTCCCAGCTGGGCCTCAGAATGAAAAAAACAAGAATGAGTTTTCAAGGGCTCTTAGAATTTTTTCCCCCCTTCAACAATCTCTTCACGGCACTGCTGTGCTTATTTTCCTATCAATTCATTTTCCTGTTTGTTGCTGCATTTACTCTATATTTAGCACATTTTAAGAAAGGCCAAATAGATTGTGCAGATACAATAATACTCGGCAGGGGCTTCAGTGCTGTTCTGTAACAATTATGTGGCTTAAATCTAACTTTTCCTTATTACCTTCTCTTAATATTCCCCCAACACTTTGCCCTCCCCCCCATTTTTATTATCTCCCTCTCTCAGTGGGTGTTACATATACTCAATCCCTCAGGAAAAAGCTCCACCACAGAACACTTTCACATACTTTGGATGATAGAAATTAGTGTTAAACACTAAGGTATGAACATTCAATTTAATTGTTTTATAATTGAAATGTAGTATTGCTGCTATCCCAGGAAGTGTGAGAACAATGCTTAAGTTGCCTAATGCTTTAACTATAAAAGATTCCTGTGGCCTCCTTTTAAAGCTTTTTGGCAATAGAAGCCTTTAAAATTCTGTTTAAATAAGGCCTTCTCCCCTGCAGGATTTGGGGGGCCGTGAGTTAGTGAAAGAAAAAAGGCTGAGAACCTCCATTTTGATGGAATGAGAAGACATTACAAATTTGAACATTATAACTAGCTGTGGGCCTAAAATAATTTTTTTTTAAAGATAGGGGGGTTCTCGTTAGTTTTTGTCTATAAAGGTTGATCTTGTTCTTCGTGGGGGTTGTGCTCCATGTGGATTACTGCGGATAATGGAACTGCGGATAATGGAACTGCAGATAATGAGATCTTGAGCCTATAGAAATTGGTGGTTAATTCTGGAGTGTAACAAAATGACAGGAAAAACATACACCCATAGACAAAACTACAAGGGCAATATTTTGCACCAATGTTTGCCATTTTCCTCAACAGAACCATGCTATTTTGCTCATTTTCACTGTGGAGAACAAGGCCAAAATGTTGCAGATCACTAGAAGTGATGGAGAATTGGGTGGTGGAGGGCTGTCAGCCCTTCAAGGTAGGCCAGAATAGGAAACCAAAGTAAGGAATGCTAGCTAATACTACTTTTATTGTAAGGCCACAGTAACAGGATCTTGCAAGTCTGAATGTGCTTCCCCCCTCCCTCCTTTTATCTTCATGATAACTAGGGAAGGTCTTGTCTGAGATGTTTACTTGGATTACAATTCTGCCCTGGACTCAGGTTTCTTTTATCTTACTGTTGTCTTGGTAGCAACTCTTCCTCCTATTCCTCAAGATGTAATGATATGTGTGAATGACCTTGGGAGACAGGAGGAACAGCCGCAGACTAGACAATGGTCAGAGAAACAGCAGCTGAGTCTGCAGAAGGAATGGGGGCATGACAAACATCTCAGACGGGACCCCCCTTAGTTTCTTGGACAATAAAGGCGAGGGGGGAGAGATGTACTTTCAAACTTGTGAAATTCTGATAATGTAACCTTACAATAAAGTTGGAGCTATACTTCTGTGCTTCTTGTCTGGACTACCTCGCAAGGCTCACATAACTTCTGTTCCTCAAGGTTATTTCTTTACAAGGGCAGATGCACAAAATGGTGGTTGGATTAGAACCATATGCCCAAACCCAAAGATGTAAGAAACTATACTGCAGACAATGAATTCTGGTTTATATTTATCAATTGAATACCCAAAATGGTGGATAACGAGTCCACCTATAAAAGGTCTCTGGTAGTTGGAGCCATGGAACTCACTAGAGAATTAGTGCTATCATATCTGAGCTGCATGAATCCAGGTGACCCCTAGATGGCAGAGAAAATCTTCAGAAAACCCCATTCTTTGCTGCCATCTAGGGGTTGCCCAGTTTTGTGCAACCTGGATATGATAGCCCAAATACAAAGAAATCTTGTTGAAAGGAAAATGTGGCACACATAGATAAGCCAACTGATATTTTTCATGGTATTTTGCTTAAAAATTCGAGGGTCTTTTTATCTGCAGCTGGGCTTATCCATGAGTACATACAGGAAATACAGGTACTTAAAAAAATTATTACTGTATATACTTGTGGATAAGCCCATCCACAGAGAAGCTGAACCCAATTTTTGGGGTGTATTTTGGCACCTAAAATTCACAGCTTATCCACAAGTATGTACAGTAATTAAAAAAAAACAACACAAGTGTAGAATAACAGGAGATGCTCATTAGCATTCATATTTTATTTTTGTTTGGTTCTACAAAAAGAAGCCTGGGAACACCTGCTTTCTCTGGTTTCCCTTCTCCTCTTGACAGCCTTTCAAGGTAGTCCTGACAAGAAGCATCAACCATAAGTACTAACACTACCTTTATTGTAAGGTTACAGTAACAGGATCTTGCCAGTCTGAAAGCACTTCTCCCTTGCCTTTACTTTTCAGAGAAGGGGGGGGGGTCCCTCTTGTGATTCTTCCCATACCCCTTTTCCTTCTGTAGGCGGAGACACCTTTTGCATAATGGTTGTCCAGTCTGTGGCTCTTCCTCCTGTCTCCCAAGGTCATTCCCACATACCATTATACCTCTCCACACCTGCACTCTTGGTTTAAAGTTGGAGGAGTTGTAGAAAAAGACAATACAAATAATCAAGAGGCTGGGCAACTCTCATACAAGAAGGGGAGACATCTTTTGTTGCTTTTTAAGCAAGAAGAAAAAGGCACAGAAAGTGAGGCATGATAGCAATAGATAAAACTGTGCATGGCGGGGAAAGAGAAGGTGAGGAAATATTATTTGTTTCGTATCTATGTTGGAAATGTGAACAACAAGAAGGGACATTTTATCATGCTTGGTGGATGTGCAAAAAAGCTAGAAATTTGGGTTCAAATGCATAAATTGATTCAGAGGATTTTAAAGATTAATATACAACTGAAACCAGAACTTTTCCTCTTGGGACTGATGGATAAACAGTTGGAAAAAAGTCATGGAACTTTGTTTTTATATATGATAACTGCAGTGAGATTATTATGTGCACAAAGATGGAAAGATTTGGCAATAACTATGACAGAGGAACTTGCTGAGATGGCCAAACTGACCGGTTTGATTAGAGAAAAGACAATATCTATGTTAATTGCTGACTGGAGACCCCTTATGGACTTTTTGAGTAAAACAGAAAAAAATGAATTCATGAGCTATGGTTTTGACAATTAGATGGGAAAGATTATAGAAAGAAGAGAGTCATGATATAACTTTAGAGAATGAGGTAAATCTTCAATTGTACTTACAATTGCTTATAGAACACCAGAAGCCACTTTATATATTTTTTCTTTTTTTCCTATTTTTCTTCTACCTTTTCTTCTTTCCTTTTTTTCTTTTTGCACTTTAGCCTTCTCTTTTATTTCTTCCTTTTTCTTCTTGCCTTCTTATTCTTGAGCCACCCAGAGTCATCTGCTGGGGGAGATGGGTGGCATACAAATTTAATAAACAAACAAACAAACAAACAAATACTCTATTTTAGTTTGTATTCATTTTTACTCTTGTTTTTAAAACTTTCAATAAAATTATATTTTAAAAAAGGACATGTTTTTGCTTCCTTGTAATACAATCTGGGACCACCTAATTTAGCTAAATGGTAGCAGATTCAGAACAGACAAAAGGAAGCAGTTCTTTACACAGTGCAAACTCTGTTAGTAGCACAGGATTTACTTGAAAAACTTTTAAAGGCAATTACACAGATTCATTGAGAACAACACTATCAAAAGCTCCTAGTCATGATGGTTGTCGGAAGCGGAGGCAGCACGGTTCTGTCCTAACTGCTGGGAAACCCATTTGCCCCCATGTCCTCTTATGGAATTCCCAAAGACCACTGGTTGGGTTATGCTGGGGGCAAATTGCTGCTGTTGTGTGATCTTGCCAAGTTCTTCTGATTTTATATTTGAAGGTCAAATACAAACTTGCTAATGCAGATGAAATGACAACCAATGGTTTGTTCAGCCTTGGATCAAATTAATTAATCTGAGTGTAGGAGGGGAGGTAAAGGGAGCAGGGATGAGGCAGAGGTGCCTCCCGATCTAATCCACACAGCAGGAATCTTGCCATCTCAGTTGAACTGACCCACAGATTCTTCCTAGCAAGTTCCCACTAACAGGTAGTCTAAGAGGGCGCATGAGGACACCCCAAAGCCCCTCTAAAAAGCTGCCGCCAGACTAATTTTGAAAACGATGAAATTCATGAAATTCATGAGAGTAATCCAAATTAATATGCATCTAAATTATATTTCATGTTTTCCCATCTGGCCTAGCTGCTTTCTGGAGTGGAGATCTTGGCTTGAAAAAATTCCTCACCCTCCTAATGAGAGTAACCGTTCTCATTGCACAGCGTGACATTATTGTACTAGATATGCTTTCCCCAGAATTGGTTGCTGCTATCAGGTAGGAAAGCATGTAGTACAATGGCTAATGATGGCTAATTTTAATCATTGCCAAGAAGAGGAGAGAAAAAAACCCAGTGATTCTGATAAGGACTTGCCCACATGTTTCCTGCACAATTTTCTTAACAGTGAGTGTTGCAAATAAGGGGTATAAAGTTCACAATCAAGTATAGCCAGGCAAGAGTCATTTTTAATGATAGGATTTTCATAATCTGAGCATTCTGCTTTGCTGATCAAGTTGCCAAGTGGAAGAAAAAGACTAAGAATGGCCATAGTGAATGAGTTTGGCTCATCTTTAAATATAGCTATGGTCTTCCAAGTCCTAAATAATTTAATGTGGCTTCAGGCTGGTTTAATTGGCAGAGACAAAGAAAGAAAGTAGATCTGGGTTGCTTAATGCCACATAATGCTCATTTAAACAGAAGCAAGCTTAGATCATATCTCAGGTGGCCTGACACTTAATGCTCCCTTCCACAACCCAGTGATTTTTTATTAATTTATTTATCAGCACTGAATGATGGATTATTGCTGATTTCATTTAGATGCTGTGTAACTTTTCTGTTCTTTAACTGTCAGTTTGACAAGCATGCAGTGATTAATTAGCGGATCCTTGCAATGTTCTCTTATTATTCCTGCTTAGTCAATGCTGGAATTGCCTGTAATTTTTTTAAAAACAATAAATTATTTCTAAAATGCTGGATTTTTTTTTAAAGATGAAAGAGTTCATTATTATTAATTATGGAACTGGTGAAATAACGCAGCCAGGAGTCACGTTACATTCAGATCCTACAGAATCAAGATATTTGCTGACTATTTTGAGTCTTATTCAAAAGGTTAAACATGATGGATCTGATTGCTTTTGCTGACATTAACCTTTTGACTCTGAAAATTAGCAAGGGAAGCAAAGGTCCTAATCAACCAAGAATGCAGTCATACCCATGCATCTTTAGAAGTCACCCCACATTACTTTCAAGGATTGCAGTCCAAATCTCCTGTCCATTTCTGAAGCAGTCTATTGCCCTAGGCAGTTTTCTTCTTTTCCCACAACTGCATTTCTTGCTCTTGGCTTCATACCAGATATGGTCTGCATTGCCCTATGCAGTCTTCTTCATCCAGCCCTTCTCTTCTTCCCTTTTAACTATGGGCCAGCTGAGATTCCTCTCTGCTGGGCCCACAAGCTGCTTCTCAAGTGGGGAGTTGTACAATGTTAAGACCGCAAAGTTAACATCATTTCCCTCAAATTGTTCCTTTTTAAAGCTGTGCCAACAGGTGGATTGCTGCAAAGATAATTTACATCTCTAGGATCTCCTGCAATTCCCCACCCCCCAACCCCCAGGTTCTGCTTCTTTTTCCATAGCAATGGGACAAAGATGTTTAGTAAGTCTCAGATAAATATCCTCACATAAAAATGGTGCTGTGTTTAGTTCAATAGTTGTTTGAACTTAATGTTTGGAGCCAGTTGATACTAACACTTGTACACTGCTTTGAACATATTTCACTTGCCTTTGAATGCACTGAACAGAACATGGCCAGTGGAATGACAATTTAAAAAATGAAACAAGGGTTGATCCTAGAAATTACAAAGCTGGGTAGCTTAACTCTGTTCTGGATAAATAGGAAAGTGTTGTGCAACATAAAAATATCTAGCTTAATCTAGGAAAAATCTTGCTGAAGGAAGGTCAACGAGGCTTTTGCAAAGACAGCTTAGGAACACATGGTAGGAGACATGGTTTGCTTCCACTTTCAATAACCTTTTTGTAAAGTTCCTCAAAGCAGACCCAAGAGCAAATGTAGCAGCTGTAGGAAAAGATGATAGGTCCTTTAATGGATTGATGTTGAAGGGACCCAGTATTAGCTGTGACGATCAGGAATAGGATCTGTAGTGGATAATGTGATGAAAATATCAACAGATGTTATTTGGCTCCCACATCTCTGGATTTTTCCACCCTAGATATCACAGCCCTAACAAATTCCATGGTGAGGATCATTGGGAAAGGACCTTAAAATATGAGACAACCATACCTGTAACTACAATATTGTAGTATTAGGCCCAAATTATCTGCAAGATGACCTGCTCCTGTACAATTTGCCTCACAGTCTTAGATTTTCAATGGGGCACTTTTTCAGGTGCTACCATGGATACATCTAACCCCAACAGCAAATTCTGCTTTCTTTATTCAGGACCCCTACTCTGGAATAAATTGCTTTAGAAATTGAGGCAGGTGCCTTATTAGAATTTAGGAGGGAGCTTAAAACCTATCATTTCACCTTTTAAATTTGTTGAGGTTTTGAGAATTTAGCTGTAATGTTAATTCTTGCATTTTGAATGATGTTGGTAGTTTATCTACTATATGTATTACAAGCCTCCACGAGCAATTGGAGTGGGCAGCATATAAACCTTTAAGTTAGTAAATAAAATCCTACTTGCTGAACTTTGAAAAGGTTATTGTACTGCTCATAGATGAAGCAGAGCAATAATAATGGGGTATTTCAGCTTAGAACAACCTTGTGCCTGACAAATGTTTTGAATCAGAACTCCCACACTCCCTTGCCATTGGTGGAGCTATTGGGAATGTAACACCAAAGCATTTGGAAGGATCCAGATTGCCTTTGCTTGCAGAGGGTAGGCAACCCCAGGTCATGGGTACATGTGGTCCCAAAGCCTCTTTTGGGGGTCTCCCAGAGCTCACCAAGATGATGTGGTTAAATTTGGTGATCATCCACTGAAGAACAGCAGCCTAATTTCCCACTGATTTTTGGAGGAGAAGGACTGGTCCAAAGTGAACCAGCTGGCTTTGTGCCTAAAGTGGGACTAGAACTCATGGTCTCCTGATTTCTAGCCTGATGCCTTAACCACTGCACCAAATATTTTTAATTGTCAGTAATTTTCATTGCATGTTACCTTTTGACATATTTTATTGCTAAAACCTATGGTTACAAATAATATACATACATACATATTTTATTGTAAGAACTCCCTTGAGTATATTTTAATGACTGATGGAAGAGTTAAACATGTTTAAAAATAAGAAATAGCATCCCAAAAAATAGAATAGTAAAACAAGATAGGGATTTCTGTTTTTTTAAGAAACAGAGAATTCTATTTTTTAAGTTATTTATTTATTCAGTTTGAATGTCTGCCCATCTCACCTAAGCTACCATCTGGGCAGCTTACAACAGTTAGAAACAACAATCCAATAAAAAAGTTAAAAACCAATATAGAAACATATAAAACACCAGAAACCACTTAGAAAACAAAAATAACCATGGTCAACAAAAGTGCTAAAGTCCATCCTTGTGTCAAGCTCAACAAAACCAATGTAAAAGCTCCCCACCATTGCTGGACCCTCAAGCCCTGTCAGGCCTAGCCCAAGGAACTCCAAGAGACAATGCAAAATCAGTTCAGCTATGTTTATTAGCTACAACCTCTAGCAAGAATCTTCCCAGACTGAAACCCCAGCTCCTAAGTCAGCCAGCCACAACAGTGTGAATTCCTCAGGGAGGTGCCAGTCTCATCTTCTTGTAGTTGCCACGCTCCTGCGGCAAGCTAAGAAAATGCTTATCTCCCTGAGCCTGGCCTTCATAATTCCATTCCATCAAAAGCACAGTGGCAGAGCCATGTCTTCAAGGCCTTCCTAAAGACCAGCAGGGTCGGGGCCAATCTCAGTTCTGGGGGGATGATGTTTTAAAGGGCAGGCACCATGGCAGAAAAGACTCTCTTCCGGGGCCCACCAGATGACACTCTTTTGCAGACGGGACCTGTAACATGCCTCTCCTGCTGGCCCTGATGGGATGGGTAGATGTAACTGGGGAGAGGCTGTCCCTCAAATAACCTGGTCTTGTGCCATATAGGGCTTTATAGGTCATTATCTGCACCTTGAATTATATCAGAAGCATACCGCTAACCAATGCAGCTCGTGGAGCAGAGGTGTAACGTGCTGATCGAAGTGTGCACATAACTGCCTGCACCACCACATTTTGTACCAGCTGCAGCTTTTGAATGTTCTTCAAGGGTAGTCCCATGTAGACCGTGTCATGGTAATCCATTCAAGAGATGACTAGGGCATGAGTGACTGTGAACAGAGCCTCCTGGTCCAGGTAGTGGCACACAACACAAAGTTGCACAAAGGCCCTCATGGCCATGGCTGCTACCCACTCTTTGAGCAGGAGCCGTAAGTCCAGGAGAACCTCCACATTGTGCACTGGCTCTGTTTTTGGCAGGACCACCCTATCCAGAACCAAAGATGATACATAAGTCCCTGGAGCCTGCAGGCCCCAAGACCCAAAGCCATTCAGTCTTGCTAGGGTTGAGTTGAAGTTGGTTGTTCCCCATCTAGACCCCTACAGCCTCCAGACACTGGGACAAGACCTGAACAGTATTGCTTAATTTGCCAGGGGTGGAGATGTAAAGCTAGATATTATCAGTGTACTGATGATATCTCACCCCATGGTGATGGACAACCTCACCCAGCAGCTTCATATAGATGTGAAACAGGAGTAGAAAGTGTACCGAATCCTGAAGGACCCTGCAAAGAAGAAGCCGAGGGTGGGACCTCTTGCTCCCAATCAACACTGACTGGAACTGACCCCAGAAGAAGAAGGAGAACCAGTATAATACTGTACCACCCACCCCCAACTCCTGGAGTCAGTCCAGGAGGGCACCATGGTCAACAGTATCAAAGGTTCCCAAGAGGTCAAGAAGGGCAAGGATGGATGCACTATCCCCATCCTACTCACTCTAGAGGTCATCCATAAGCACAATCAATGCTGTTTCCGTCCCATACCCAGGCCTAAAATCCAACTGAAAGGAGTCTAATTAATGTGTTTCATCCAGGATCCTCTGAAGCTGTTACATAACCACCCTCTCAACAACTTTCCCTAAAAAGGGAAGGTTGGAAACTGAATGAAACTGGATGAAAATTGTCCAGTATGGTTGGGTCTGGTTATAGTTGTACTGTATACATATTGCATATGACATGACATCAGATTGCTGTTTTGAGAGAAAAAAAACCTTACGCTCAACCCCACATTGCCTGTCTCATTCAAATACATATACTGGAATGCCTGTTTATATTACTAAAGAAGAAAACATATACAGCAGTCATAATGTAAAGGAAGACATTTAGAAGATACATTTCTCAACTCACTTGAACTCAAAAACATTGAATGCCACTCTCCATACGACTCTGCTTTCTTTGTTTTCAAACTTTCACAACTTTTCAGACAGCGGTAGAGGCCACGCTAAGGATCAATGGTTTCCTTTTTTTAGTGCTTTTTCAAAGCAGTGGCTTGGATTCCCGCCCCCTCCTGCCACAGCCCCATTTTGATGTAATTGTAGTGAAAGTTTGATTGACCTGTCCACCTAAAAGGATGACCCATTTCTGCAAACTGACAGCAGGTTTGCAGAGGTGTGCAACAAGACTGCTTCTATACACAAAAGCACCAATTCGCAGGTTGTTTTGCCATGACCAGGCAGCTGCTAATGGCAATTGAAAAAGAAAAAAAAATGATAATGAAAGATTGTGTGGATTGGTACTAAGTCAGAGGAGGCATTAGAAAGCTCATTGAGATAGAGCTGCTGAAAGGGATTGTTCCCTTTTAGGTGTCCATAACCATTTTAGGTGTTCATGTCATTATCCAGTGACACAGCTCTTGCTTTCTTTTGTTTTCTCACAGAGTATGGTCTAAAATTTGGAGTGAGTGTTCTTGCTTTCCAACCTTTATCTGTTCCTGACCCTATTTTTTTCACTGCTTTATTTAACTACTGATCCCAGTTTCTGATGCATATGCATTGAAGCTAGGAACATTCATCATAATGCAGTGCCCCAGGCCCAATAGAGATATCACTGAATAAGCAATGAACCTGTGTATGTGTTTGAAACAATTGAAAACACCTAATTAGTTACATGTCTTGGTCATGAATGCCATAGTTACCACCAACAAACAGGCATCTTCTATGCATTTCAAGAAAGTCATCAAGTGTATCCTAGACTAGTTGATAGTCTAGAAATGAACCTTGCTGATGTGCTGAATAGAAGAGAATATATGTCGCTCAGGGTTGAACTGTGGAGTCCTTGGGGTTCTCTGAGCTTGGTTGTTTTCTTGCAAACGTTTCATTACCCGACTAGGTAACATCTTCGGTGCTAGAAGGGAGTGAGGCTTGGTCTCTGCCAGTGTTGGGGGGTGGGGGTGGTTTATTTTTTTATTTTTTTCTTCTCCTGGTTGATTAGGGTATTGTTTACTGCTTGATTGTCTGTTGATAATCTTGGTGTTAATCTCTGCTTATCTGGGTGATAATTGCTGGTGAGGAGGTATTCTGGTCTTTTGTTTCCTTTTATTGCCTCTTGACTAGTGTGTAGATGTTGTTTATCTCTATATGCCTGTTGATGGCTGCCTTGTCTGAATACCAAGCTTCCAGGAATTCCCTAGCATTTTTGGATTTAGCTTGGTCTAAGATACTGACAGTTTCCCAGTTGAAACTATGGTTAAGTCTGTTCATGTGTTGTAAGATTAAGGAGTTTTCATCGTGTCTTCTGACTGCTAGTTGGTGTTTATAGATGCGCTCTGCTAGCCTTCTGCCTGTCTGTCCTACAAAGTAGTTATTACAGGCCTTACATTGTATGTTGTAGATGACTCCTGTTTTTTCTACTTCGGCTACTGGGTCTTTTGGTTTACTTAAGATGTTTTGGAGGGCTTTAGTTGGTTTGTGTGCTACAGAGATGCCATGTGGTTGTAATAGTCTGTTGGTTGTTTCTGAGACATTTCTGATGTATGGCAGTGTTATCCTCTTCATAGCTTGTGTTGGTGGTCAGGCACTTTTTAGCTGATTAGCATTGTCCATGTTATGGTTGAGGCCTTCCTGGAGGATATTGTGTTCTGCAGTGGATAGTGGTCAGCTAGACATGTTGACTACCCATTTGGGTTTAGGTACTTCTTTGTTTCTGGGGTTTAGTTTGAGCAGTTTAGTTTGAAGTTTTGTTTTTCTTTTCTCAGCTTGTCTTCAGGATGTGGTCTTGATGGTGGTTGTCAGTACATTTGTGTGCTCTGGGGTCATGGTTTGTTCCAGTTGCTCCTTGAGGTTGTCTATGGTATGCTGATATTTGTTGAGCCTGAGGTGTGCATCCATGATCATTAGTCATATCATTTTACAGCTGCTTTGTTGAGCTATTTTCCATCCAGCTGCACAGTTTATTGGGGTTTGTATCTGATGCTGGTGGGCATTCATGTAAAAAGAATAGTTGTTCCTTGGTGGAGGTTTGCGTGCATGCAAATTTCTCCCATCTGCGTGCTTTCTGAAGCGTTTGATGCCCATATGTGGTACGAAGAGAAGAGAATATATGTAGATTATCACCAGACAATCAAGCAGTAAACAATACCTTAATCAAGGAACTACCAGGAGAAGAAAAAATAAAAATAAACCACCACCCCCTCCACCAACACTGGCAGGGCAAGCCACAGCACATAAATAGAGAGCAAACCCCATCCCATTTTAGCGCTGAAGGTGTTACCTAGCTGGGTAATGAAACGTTTGCAAGAAAAGAACCAAGCTCAGAGAACCCCAAGGACTCCACACATGTGCTAAATTCCTGAAAAATGCACTTTAACGCTCCAGATTAAGATCTTGTGACTATGGGGCAAACCTAGCACTTGTACCCTTGTTCCTCAACTTGATGTCCTCCAGATATGCTGGAATTGGCAGGAATTCTGGAAGCTGTAATCCCAGCATATTTGAAGGGCATCAGATTGAGGAAGCCTGTCCTAGACTAAAGCATGTGTTAGGAATCATCTTGAGCAAATAGATTAGAAATGCTCAAGTATAAGTTTTGGCACAGATGTGCCTTATGTATCTGCAATATATATCCTTCCTTCACAACCTGCTAAGTATCAAAAGTGATAAGTACCTGCATATGCCTCTTTCTTCCTCTTTATTACCATCACTAACATCAGCGTCTGGACGTTTTATCATTAAGTGTGGCAGCCTATTGTGTTGTTATGTGTAGATAAAATATAGTTGCTAAGAAACACCAGGATTAACATGCTGACAGAGCAACCTTCCTTTGATAATTTAGGCATCAATTGTCTGCATCTCTAATTGGCAAGGAAATAATTTCCGGAGAAAAGCTGTCAGCCTGCGAAAAAAAAAAAGCAAAAAACAAAACACTGGATGTTCTGAATGAAAGAGAATAGTCTGTTTCCATGCCCAGTTCTGAGATGGATGGGATGTTATCTATTTTCTTGGTTTCAGGTGCTGCACATTGAGGTGACTTGAGCCACATGAAAAAGGTGTCTAAAAATCCAATTGTTCCTAGATGATATCAGCCTTCGTGGCAGTCATTAAGAACATGGGGCCTGTGGCTGATGTCAAATATGGTGGTATGAATGGGAATTCTGTTCATATTTGTGTCTTCAGAATGTACCCACAGGTCTGAAGCAGGTGGACTAATTCTTAGAAATTTATTTATTTATTTTATTTATATTTCAAATTTAGGCACCACCCATCTCATGAGGAAATGACTCTAGGCAGTTTACAATAAACAACAAATAAATATTAATTAAAATACAATAAAAACAGTATAAAAATACAGTAAAAACCAAATACATACATAAATAATAGTATCTTCCAAGATGTTGATGATCAGTAAGGTGTTAACATATGGGAGCATCTTCAAGGTGCTAGCCACCCCCAGGGTTGGTTGCCCCTGTTCTCACCCCATGCCAATTGGCAGAGCCAGGTCGTGACTGCTTCCCGGAAGGACAAGAGAGTTGGGGCCTGCCTCACCTCTGGGGGGAGAGTACTCCGTAGGGCGGGGGCCACGGCAGTGAAAGAAAATATATTTTAATCCTTTAAACTGAGAGGTGTACAAAAAATATCAAAGAAATTAATTCATGTTAGCATTAAAAAAAGCAAAATAAAGAAGATATGCTAAAGTATAAGGGAAAAACATGGCAACACTGATAGTCAAACAATGCTTTTTTAACCAAAGTATTACAAAATAGTTATCAAGTTTTCAAGTTCTCCAGAACTCTTCAGTAGGCGGAATAAAAGCAAGACCAGGAGTACAGCAGAGAAAGGGGGCACTGGTTTTAAATTGAAGTCATTCCTCCACTAGTGACTTATAGTGTCTTTACTGCATCATTTATCCATTGCTAAAGTGAAATAAGGCTTGTCCTCGCTACTGTTATTTGGGCATAATGGTAGTTAGATGACTCCAGCAAATGTTCTAAGTCACTAGTGGGGAAATTACCGTAATTACCTTAGTCATAATATAGGGTAGAAGCAAGCAGAGAGTGGGGCGAGATTCAGTATGGCAGGGGCTATTACTTTTCTCTCTCTTTTTACCCTCTTTTCTTTCTTAAGCAAAAAGCTGCTGGCAGAAATGAGGGAACCCCCTTGCTCAATGTCTGAATTGATTCATTAAAGAGAACATTTGAAAAAAGGGTGAGAGTTGTGTGCCATGCTAGGGAAACCAGTTGCTCACTCGATTTAAACTGTGTTATGCAGGTTTGAGGTAGTGTCTCAGATTTCTAGTATAAGGAAACACCCTTTTCTGAAAAGGTAAAACAGAGAGTCAGTTGGCTCCATCTGCTGCTTATCCATATAGCAAATTGATTTTCTGTATGGTTCTTCCATGATCTTCCAAAGTCACGCAATAGAAGTTATGGTAAAAGTGCACAATTAGGGTTGTGCATGTTTCGAAAATGATTGAAAAGAAATGCTTTGGATTTCACACAAGCGTGAACACAGCAACTGTTAATCTTAAAATAGCCTGACTTCCTGAAAAAAAGGAAGTTGCTGCTTTAAGAGTCATATTAACTTTAATGGGTCAACTTCTTAAAGCAGCAGCATCTTCTTTTGTCTTTTGACTTCTGTCTTGTACTGAAGTCCTGGAGAATATCAGGCAATTTTCATGAATAGCAGTATTCATACAAGGTTCAAAGTATTTCTTTCAAATCATTTTTCAAGCATGCACAGCTGTACTAAACAGAGACAGAATTACAGGTTACATTTTATGCTCTCTATCTCTCTGGATGGTTGCCTTACCTTTTTTTAAACAGGGAAATCCCATTATTTCCCCATTTTCACCCACATCCAATGGGATGGGACCATTTCCTTGAGTTCCATTCTCATGTTAATGGGAGTATGTGTACAGTATATTGTGCAACCAGAAAGATGGGTCAACTTGTGCAAATCTATCCTATCTCAATAAGCTAAGCCACATATTGTTCAAATACAATTCTATTATTTTTCTCTTACTAAAAACCTCTTAACTGGGAGGACTTTGTTCATCTTTTATGACCTTAGTGACAAGAACAACTCTACTCAGAGATGGGTTCATCATTTGTGGCAATGGATACTACTGATGAGCAAGATGAGCTCTTCCCTGAAGCCATGCACCTTCAACCAAACCCAGCACTCAAGTGTCATTGTCTGCACAAGGAGAAAGGGGGAAGGAATTTTGCTTCCCTGTGAAAGAGGACCCATGGAGCAAGCACTCCTTGACTTCTCCTCCTACAGCATAAGGAACTGGATGGGATGAAAGTTAAAATTGAATCCTAGCAAGATAGAGCTGTTGTCTGCCCAGAAGTCATCAAAGTTGGTGGTGGCTCTGGACAGGGTTGCACTGTCTCTGAAGGATCAGGTCTGAGACTCAGGGGCTCTCCTGGATTCATAGCTTCCACTTAATCAGAAGGTGGAAGCAGGCCCAGGGCAACCTTTGCCCAGGTTTGGCTGATTCACAGGCGGCAGCACTCTTTGGACCAGGAGGTCCTGGCAAGAGTCCTCCACGCTGTCATCCTGAGTCTAGATTACTGCAACAGGATTCCCTTGGGGCTGCTTTTTAAGGCTACCTGGAAACTTCAGCTGATGAGAAATGCAATTGCCTGCAAGTTGGTAGGTGAGAGTAATTTCAGCACTGTTATGTGTAAACTGTGCTCACTGTATTGGTTGCTAATATATTTCTAAGTGCAACCAAAGTGTTAACTTTGATCTTAAAGCTCTATGTTACGTATGGGAGTGTCTTCAAACAGTGTCTTTTCCATCCTGGTAGATCGACCAGAGAAGCGATGCTTTAGGCCCTCTTCCTTTGGAATGCTGGAGGCGTAGGAGCTTGGAAGAAGGATTATTCTCTGACAGCCCAATCACTCTGCAATACTCTATCCTGAGATCTGGGTGGTCCCTCACTTTTAGAATCCAGGAGGTCTATGACCACATGGCTATTTTGTTGGGCTTGGAGGGAGGCTGAGGTGCCTATCATACTATACCTTTTAATGATACTTTTTTTTTTTTTGCTGATATTTATCATCTCTTTATAGGAACTGCCTGGGATCTGTAGAATCAGATGGGATATATATTGATAGATGATAGATTCACCTTTTCCACCCAATTGATTGAGCTTTCAGACATCAGGCTACCTTTCAGATATCATACCTAGATATGGGAATCTCAGGCATTGGCATGGTTTTCGTAAGCTCATTGTTTTCCTGAGCTATGTTTTTCCTGCCTTCCCAATTTCCCAGAAAGGTCGCTGCCATGGAGGGATTTAGTTAAACTGTGGCTTGCGTTTAGCCAGGCAGAATTCTCTCTCTCTCTCTCTGAAACCCCTCCCTCAGTCTCTGCAAATGTGCCTACAGCAAAGTAATTAGGAAAACGAGTGATGCAAATCCCCTATGGTAAGCTCGTCCTATTTAGGGTACAACGACAGGCTGAACTTCAATGACACCTTTGACATAATCAAACATCCTGGAGCCCTTTACAAAGCCATAAATTACTCACCTGTAAAATAATGACTGCAGGGAATTAGGATAGCTTCGCGGAGCCCATTGATCAATGTTGGACTAAATGAGGCAGCAGAAAGGCTGTAGAGTGCAGACTTTGGTTTCTTTTTTCCTCCTCCTTTCTCTCCTCCCCAGCCAGTCCTCTGCTGCCCTTAGAAATTTCCCCTCTATCTCAGGGAGAAGAAAACAAATGGGACCTGAAAGAAAATGTGGCAGCTGCAAAGTCAGGTTATTTCTCACCATAACATGATGGCTGTGTTCAGACAATATCTGTAACCTGGTTTCTGAAGTAATTCATTTCCTTGCTTTGCAGAATACTTGGGATCATAAATTAACTAAGCAGGCCAAGATGCTTAACCACAACATACTTAACCACAAAACACTGAGGGTTACACTAATCAAGTTTAGCATCTTGTGCAGATATATCTCCTCAACCTTTTTCTCAATTGGTGAAGCAGGTTATATGGACTCAGTAACTTGCCTGAAATGGAAGCTTGTATATAACAACTGGGAATCCAGTTTATCAGTGACCAGCCAAGTCCCATCTGCTTCCATAGAGCTGCAGATCTGGTTACTGATTGCTCCTGTTCTACCTTATTTATAGGATGACTGCACTTAAGGCAGACATTCAACTTTTGAGAAATGCCAGATCTGGACTGCAAAACCCTAGATGATCACCAGAGGCCAGCATAGTGTTCTGCACCTTGTTGCCACCTAGTGGTTCCTTGATTTTTGCAGTCTAGAACCAATAACCTGAGTTACAGCACATGTTTCTTCACTGGCTCCTCTGCAGACAGATATGGGTGGATCCTCTGCTTGCTCTGACTGACTAGCAAAAATAATTTATCTATCTTGATAGAGTGACCAGTCCTGCTTCCTCTGTCTCTACAACACTGAATATCCATTAAACATTACAAACACTTAAAGAGAATTCTGCTGCACAAATGATACTATTGCTGTTGTTCTAAAAATAGAGCTGGTTCTCTTTTACAGCCATTTTAACTAACTTCCAGGATGATTCTGCAGCTTCTATGTTTCCTGAGTAAAATACTTGTTGTTGGATCTATTATAAAAGTGTGTTGTACAAGTTGAATTTAATCAAAACTGGACTCTGATTCAGTACAGGGCTAAAGATGAAAAACAGCTTTCCTAAGGTTATCTGCTAAGTTTTGACAGATGTATTTTGAACAGAGGACTTAGTGGCTGAGAGATTCTCTGCAACCCAGCCCTGGCATTTTCTGGTTGTGTTGGGAATGCAACTCTCATTGCACCCCAGAATTCTGACTGGGAATTTGTAGTTCTAACACACTTGGGGAGCACCAGGGTGTCTAAATTCTTACTCAAGTGAATATTTGCCAGATAACATGGGTTAATTCAGAAATATCAAATATGCTATGAAGTTATTATCTCAGACTTTGAGAGTAAAAGAAAAAAAAAAGATACAAGCTTAAATAAATACATGAGACATAATTAGCATGCTGATCTGGTTTTGAATTAAGCCTATATACAGTAGTCCTGGATGGGAAGTTAGTTCCATTTTGTAAATGAACATAGAATTTACAAAGCATATGTCTTTCCCTCTAATATTGCTAATATGATAGGATTGCAGGGACCAGATGGTTCTACTTTCAAATAATAATCATGAAAATACTGTGAATGCTGGACTTACCTATCCTCCATGTTGCTGTAATGTATTGCCTTGGATACTGAAGAAGAAAAGGGAGAGTATATGAGTAACATAAGCCATGCTGAACCCTAAAGACTTAATTTAAGGAGCTGTGGAAGAGGGATTAGCTAATTGTGCATTTCCTTCAGTGGGTAAACTCAGATGAATTTCAGAAAATCTCAGCAGGATTTACATCTGGTCAAGAAGGCACTAAGAAACGCAGGCCTCCTGAGCAATCAGTCCTCCTTTCCAGACAGAGAACCAGACAGAGATTCTACCAGATCTGGACTGCAAAAAGATATTGCACTTTGCAGCCAGAGAACTGCAGGAGTAAGGGACTAAGGCATGCCTGGATGTCTGCATGAGACACTGTTTTAAAGGCACAAGTCTTTTCAAACCTACAATTTAGTCTCATTTTAAAGATGCCACTGCAATTTCCTAATGGATCAGGACATTAACCAGTTTGATGTTTCAAAACCAGGGGAAGTACTATAATGCGTCCAGACTTTCTACCACATGGAGAGGCAAGGCTTTGTTAAAGAGCAAGGGACATCACAAAGTCCTCACTTCCAATCATTGGACTATGCAACCAAATATGGATTTGACCTTTTTCTTTCTTCATCTGGTGTTTCTTCTAAAAGCAATCACCCTCATCATAGAAAGGACTTCCCCCCCTTCCACATCTCTAACTTCCAAAAGGCCTGTTAAATTCTAAACTAAGCTGGATGATAAGTGTCCATTATATTTTCTAAGCCATTTATTTTAAGGTTGGGCTTTTGTTTCTTTTTTTAGACCTTACCAACCATTAAGTTAAATGCAACTGTAAACAATTTATTGTCAGCAGGAGTTATTCAATTGCTTCTTTGTCCCAGCACGACAACTTGAAACATGTTTTGGCACAAGTAAATGCGCTTAATATAATCTTACCTTCAAAAATTTAATTTCCATCTTGACTGATTCAATCTGCTGGTGTAGGTCTGAGCTTCCACTAAGAAACTATATGCTTCCACTGTTTTTGGGCACTGGGTGAGGAAGAGCTCTGCTTCTCTTAACAGAACCCATGCCATTCAACTGTCAATACTGATCCTAATGCAAGGCTGAATTTTATTGATCTTTGAGAAGATTGTTGCTGTTGTTATTATTACTAGACCTCGAAGAAGTGATCTGATGTTTATTATGGTCATTCAGAAAGAATGAAAAAGTACATAAAATTTTAATTTCCTAGAATGGAGGCACAGATGAGTTTTTGCACCAGTCATATGTCATTTCTGTCTTTCCATCTTATAACAGCATCTGAATGGTGCACTTTTGCCTCTCACAGCTCTTGCTTCTCACAGCGTTAAGGTCACATAACAACATATAAGCCATGTAGAATAAAGCTAACACAACGCTGTAGGGCTACAACCTGACTCCGTAACATCATGACCTTTTTTCCTCAGTGTTGAAAAGGTCATGGCTAAACTTGTCCAGCAACTTTATGTGAGATGATGAACAAAGATTGGGAGGGAAGGATAAAAAATTATGAGCAGTTTGGCACTGGTAATAAATCTTATTCTATGGTTAGAGGATTTCTTCTTGTGAGGAGGAAGAAACAAACCAACAAAAAATACGTGGAAGAGGAAAGAAACTGCAGAACTTTGGAATTTGTTCCAACTGTATTCCTCTTACGATGGAATCATTCCATTGCCTGCTTTATTAATAGAAATGGCATCTCTCTCTCTCTCTCTCTCTCTCTCTGTTATCATTGTACTGCCATCTACATTATTTCAAAGGACTCCCTAAGGATCTACAGATTTTGAGAAGCACAGGGGCTATCGAAGGAAAACAAAGCTCACTCCTCCATCTTCCTCTATGAATGTTTTTACTGATGAAAGAGCCTTCTACAAATGGAGGCATGTATGAAAGGAATTCTGCCATAATCCTGCATTCTGGGATTTAGCTCCATTGAATTCATGGCTGACTGAAGGCTAGCCAGAATTAAACCTGGCTGGCATTTATCTGTCCCCACAAAATACCTGTCATGAGAATATATCTTTTTTTTTTAATGGTCATATGGTCAATCTGGGAAGTGCCAAGAAAGAGTCTTCTGCTATAGATGTCGACTTTTGAAAAGGAAGGCAAAGGAGGAGAAGGAGGCATGTTTTAGCCAGCAAATAAAGTTTATAAAGTAAAGATCCTCTGTCTGCTCCTGGGTTTAACCTTGATAATTTTCCTATGGATTTTAATTAAAAATTGGGGGAAAAGCTGCTAGATTAGAAATCTGCCTTCAAAAGCAGACAGCCAAATGGAATGGAGCTATTCTGATTTACTAATTTCTAAGCAGACATAACCTTTGAAAACAAAGTTTTCACAAAAATCAATTATTCCACTCTGAAGACTAGCTAAGATTGCTGATATTATTCCATCTCATTTTATGATGGATAATTTGTATTTTTGGTTGCTATATTTTTGCTTGTTTAAAATTTGCTAATTTAAAATCATCACAGGCACTTCAATAAGATGTTTTACAGCAACTTTTCCTAAATTAACAGTGTGTTGACTGGATATTGAAGAACTGAAGTCCAACAGATCTAGTGAATGCCAGCTTGGGAAGGCTGTTCTACAAAATGCAAAGGAGGGAAACTGATAAATTCATTTCTCGCCCATAGAAACAACTGAGGCTGGCAGTGATGTGCTCAAAAGCCATGACATATGACTTAGTTTTAATTTTTATATATAGAACACTACACAGAATATAAATAAATCTACACACATGCACACACATAGAAAATCAAGCTGAAAATAAAACAAGAGAAACAAGAGATGCTAGAATCACTCAGTGGCATTCATTTTTTTTTTAAAAGTCTTTGATTAATGAGAATGGCATATGAAGCCCAGCCCTCTGGACCATTTCAACTTGAAATATGAGCC
This sequence comes from Liasis olivaceus, assembly GCA_030867105.1. Lineage (NCBI taxonomy): Eukaryota > Metazoa > Chordata > Lepidosauria > Squamata > Pythonidae > Liasis > Liasis olivaceus. Next base: position 190,926,887 of record CM061349.1, read on the forward strand.
ATAAAGGAGCAAACAGGACACTATTTCCTGTTTGGAAGCAACAGATGTGGTGACTTGCCTCCCAAATGTCCAAGGAACTCTTTGCTGTATGTCTCCTTACAAAATCCTACCCTGGAGTGATTGATCAAAAGCACTGATAAATGTCAGTTATAAACAGAGTTAATGGAATGAAATCTTCTTTCTCATATTTGTGGATTTTTGGACAAATCTTCCAGAGCAGGAAGAGGAGAAAAGGGTATTTTGGAATAATGCCATATAAATAAATAAGTAGTGCTGCCATTTCCAGATGTGTTGGGTTGGACTTCATCTCTCATAATTCCACAGTCAGCACTGAAGGTTTTGTTGTTTTAACAGACAATTCTGGGAACCGCTTTCTGCTGTAAACATATCTACCTTTTAAGGGCCAATACCTTTCAGTGCAATTTTAGGGACACAGCTCTCTTGAAGGGAGGGTCACAGCTCAGGGATAGAGCACATATTCACCCCATAGCTGGTCTGGGGATATGTCTATTTAAATTGCAGAACCAAAGGGATCATGAAGATGGATAGAAATTGCCCAATGATATATGCAGTTTAAAAATGATAAAATCTGGGAACTGAGTTTTGGTTGGCAATAGAATGTTAAAAAGGGGAATAAACATTATTTTACACTTTTGGCCTTTAAATGTCTGTCAACACTTAAGATGGTTTGCCGCCAAGTGCCATAGGAAAAGTCAGAATTTGACTTAAAAAAACCCCAAAAACTATTAGCAGGTGCAATTCTGGAACAATTTGAAAGAACTCTGGTTCTTAATGCAGGTGTTAGAATATCTTTTTGCTGCCCATTGGGAGGCTAAGTCCATTGCTGGAGTTCTGAAAATTGTAGGGAAAAGCAGAGCTGTAAGTGTGGAGTAGGCACACCAGCGTTTCTAGTTTTGTATTGTGATCCTGTGTAGCTTTCTGGCATCTCAGGTTTTCTTTCTTTGTGCTGCTCAAGGTGCCACCACCTTTCTCTTGGGTTGGCTGATTAAGGGTGTTCTGATGGCTGCTCTGGAAGCCTGTGGACTGGCTGGTGCCACTGCTGGGTTTGTGAGGGCCATGGAAGCTTTTGTTTGCCCTCTTCCTGAGCTTTCTCTCTCATTCGGGCCCCTTTGGTTCCAGGCTAAGTCCTCCATATGAAGGTGGTGGTGATTTTAATGTGTTCTGCAACCAACACCATTACCAACTGCCTCCAACTTTCTGACGGGCTCCAGCGGCCTCCACTGTACCTCCTCCTGTTTTCCCAGCATCCCTCGGGTAGAAGACTTCTTTGCAGCCACACTCCACACTATCACCGCTGCCGTTCCTCGGTCTTGCTCTGCTGTTGGTCTGGCTTCTGCTCTCACGCTGGCTGTCTCAACTGTCTCTTCTGCTGGTTGCTCTGCTGCTGTCCCACTGTGAAATTATTTTTCTTGTCCTTTTGTAGATATGCTGTTTTTATCCTATTTTTATATACTACTCCCTTTAGGTACTTTAAACGTTTTATTGCAACTTGCCTTATAATGTTTTTGAAGGGTATAAATCTAGAATAATTATATTTGCATTTTTTCTCAAATGCAAGACAACAATCTAAGCAGGCATTTAAGTTTTTCATTTGAAATCAATAGGATCTAAATGTGCCTACAATGTGTATTTATAAAGATTCGATGAAATTTCTGTTAGCTGATTTAACTCCTGTTTTTAATAGGAACATCAATATTGTGGAGAGCTGGATGTGAACTCAGGTTGAATTATAATTAGGTAATCATAAACTTAGTTATATAAATATGGTATCGTATATATGTCTTTTTGTGTATTCTCATGTAGCCTCTTGAAAAATGTAATTTTCTGTACTGTACCAGTTTCTACCTATTATTGTCTAACTGATTATTCATAATATTTTCAGAGAAGGCAAGGATTGATACTATTAACCACAACCCAGTGACAAGCTGAAAAGAAAAGAATCAGTATTAGGGCTGTTAAGCCCCTTGCCAGGAAAGGACATGGCTGATTAAATAGTGCCCATGGGGACTATGTTCACACCCATGCGCATTCCAAAGCACTGTTTTGGAATCAACTCTAAGCACTGCACACTCCTAATCAGTGTACCATACAACAGCAACATGCTAACAGGTAACAGAAAAGGCAGTTACTCAACTCCAATTATGGTTCAGCATCTCCCTTTAAAAAAAAAAATCTGTATGTTCCACTAAGAAATCACTACCAAAGCTGGATGAAAGAGCTGGATTGAAGCTTGATCTTGATAAAACATGCCCAGGGAATATCTGAGTTGAACTCCCCAGGACCAGACAAATTGAGTACAAAGAAACTGGTTAGTGGTCTGGCTGAACCCTATCCTTCTCTTCAAATATTTTCAAAATCAGGGGAAAGGAAAGGAAAATATATCAAAATACAGACGATTCAGCCTACATTTGACAGCTGAGAAGAGTCTAGAACAACTCGTAGAGAGACTGATCAATAAGCACCTTAAAACTGTGTAGTATTTCACAGAAGTCAGCACGGATTTGGTAAGAACAAATCTTGCCAGACTAAACTTAACTAAACTTCAGTGTGGGTAGGATAGCTCAACAATGCAAGCAGTACAATATGTACAATGCATAGCTGGCCTGAAATTTATACCCAATGAATAAGTAGGTTAGGGCAATAGGCTGAAGCAGAATGAAACTTAAGAGATGAATGCAAAGGTTTTTATCTAGGAAAAAACTCCCAAGATTTTGAACAAAAATCTTTTTTTTTTTTTTGTGCTAGTACTATTATATAGCCAGGAAAAGTTTGCCTCTCTGGTTCCTGTGTGCACTCTTCCTTGGTGACCTGGCCCTCTTTCCATTTCTTGTATGCGTCCTCCTTTTTTGTTTCCAGAGATTCACAAACCGTTTTACGGAGATTGGCTCTTTTTTTTTTTTTTGCTGCCCTCTGCTTTTCTCCTCGTTGCAGCTGTTCACAGTTGTGCATTTAATATCCACTTCTTTAGGAACTCCTACTCATCTCACGCTCCTCTTCCTATTAATGTTTCTGCCATGGGATTCTACTTAGTATTATTGCTCTGAGTTTATTAAAATCCACTGTTTTAAAGCCCAGGGTACCTATTCGGCAACGCTCTCAGTGTTCGCTTGTCTTCTAGTCAAGAGCTCCAGACCACGTGGTCACTTTCCCTCAATGTTGGTGCTGCTTCCACTTCTTTAACTTCGGGCACAGGCACGCGCCCCTTGTTAGCTGCTGCTGTCTTGTGCCCAGGCCAGCTCGACTCTAAGCCATTTTAAGAAAATCTTGCCTAGGGTGAGACTCTTTGCAATCGCCAGTTGCTTTCCTTCCTGTGGGTGGGTGTTCCTGGACATATAGACTTAAATAAAATAAATAATCGTAGAAGTTTGTATATCTACACACGTTATATACATTATGTAATGTATATATAATACATACACACTCACACATAAATAATTTTGTGGTGTGTGTGTATATATATATATATATGCACATGTGCAATATATCTATACACAATATACAATATTTATACTATTGTATATATATGTATATTGTCTGTGTATGTGTGTGTGCGTGTATATACATATATATATATATATATATATATATATGTATACGCACACACTATATATATACACACACACACATACATACACAGAAAATATATATATACAATTTTGTGTGTGTGTATAGTGTCTGTGTGTGCATGCGTGTGTGTGTGTGTGTGTATATATATACGCACAATACACACACGTGTGCATATAATATATATACAAAATTAAACTGAATATATACAAAGTTAAAGCATTAAAATGCATATATATAAAGGCATAACAAAAAGCTTTTTTTTAAAAACATCTTTTATTTCTTTCTTTTTAATGTATTGTAGAGTTACTCTTACCTCGAGTGCTATAAAAGCGCAAGGCTATAAATCTTGCCTTATAAATAGAATGTTGCCAGTTTGAAACATGGCAAAAATGCTATTTTTCTTTCCCTGAACTTCCTACTTTTCCTTGTGCTTTTGTTTTTTTAGTTCAGTGGTGCTCCATTTCACATTTTTTCCCATCATCTGAACTAAAAAGGTTTCATTCCCAGCTCCCAGATATCCCACAGATCTTTTGGGGATATTACCTGGGACCCCAGAGTCTTGAGTTTCCTTCCAAGATTTTCAGAGTCTGTGGTAATATGATTGTAGCTATTTTTTGCAGTAACATTTGTCCCCACATGTAGCAGGAAGGGAGGTAGTTAGTCTTGGAAGTGGTCCTTTATTCTTGCATATGGCAGACAGCACACTTCAAAAGTCAATGTGTCTTGTCAATATATATTTATTTCACTTCTTCAGAGCAGTGAGATATCAACTATCATGACTCTTTTTGTCTTTTTAGACAGTACAGTTGCAGTCTCTTAAAAACTGTTCTGTCTCTTTTCCACAGTCTTTTCCTCTGAATGCACAGAGAGTGTTAAATCTGCAAGGAGCTGATTTAAATTACAGATAGGCAGATTCTGACTAAACATTAGAAAAAACTTCCTAACAATAAAAGCAATTGGATAATGGAACCAATTCTCTAGAAAGGTAGTAGAATGCTTTAATTTAGATTCCTCACTGAGCAGAGGGTGGGTTTTGATGACCTAAATGTCTCCTTCAAACTTTCTGATTCCGTGCAAGAAATATTTGTAATACTATTTCACAATCATAATTGGGAAAAATACATATAATTTGGAGTACAAAGTACAGATATCCACTATTTTCTGGTTATTAGGCAAACTATAGAAAATATCCACAAATATATTTGCAAAGGAAAGCTCAGCAATGTGCAGAAATGTGCGTGTATGTTGGCTTATTTCAAACTGAATTCATCTCCTGGTGACTTCATAGACATGTTCATGTAGTTCGTTTTCTTGGCAAGAAGTGGTTTGCCATTGTCTTCTTCCAGGAGATAGACTTATAGATAATAATACTTTCCAGTCTCACCTAGGATGCCTGGCAGAAGTGAACGCGTGAGGCTCAACAAAGCCTTTACAAGTTGCATAGATAATAAGCACTTAATTTCCAGTTCAGTTTTTGGAACACAGGTAGAAACTGGCATGAATTCTCAAATGAAGCCAAAGGTGTTCTGATTACACTGAACACACAGATTATCACCCTCTGAAGTGCTTTGTTGCCTTTTCCCCAGCAGCTGGAAAGACCCATTCGATTAGCTGTGCCTATTTTTTTTTAAATGTTGGTCCATATTTTGTTTGTGATAGCGCCCCAGAGACAGGACTCTAACAGCAGAGGTATATGTAAGTGTTTTTGGGTGTGGGGATGAAGGGCCTTTGGAATTTTCACAAGAATCTTCTGACGTAGAACAAGAAAGTGATGCCTGTAAAACCAAAGTGAATTGGGGAAGGCTGCCCTATTTGTACACCTATACTTTTTAAATGAAATATGGATTTAAACTTTATCAGCATTTGTATTGTAGTTTAATAATTGCAGTCTAATCCAGATGATACCCTACAGCAGTGTTTCTTAAAGCGTGGTCTGGAGACCCCTGGGGGACCCCCAAGACCCTCTCAACGGTTCACAAAATCAAAATTATTTGCCAGATATTGATGATATTTGCAAAAATTTAAAACAAGGTCACTCTTCTGATTATTATTTTTTATTTCTTAAAAAAACATTTTTTCATGAAAAATATTTTATTTATGTTAATATCTAACGGCTTTAATACTGTTATTTTTATATGATTCAATAAATAAATATTCTATGAATGTGTCAATTTTAATTTTACAATAAATATTGATAAATATAATTCATATAAACAAAAGCTCTTTTGGGGTCCTGCATCATTTTTAAAAGTGGGAAGGGGTCCTGAGAGCAAAAAGGTTAAGAAACCCCGCCCTAGAGGAATTTGACCTCTTCTTTTCCAGAGACTGCTAAACTCTGTGTCATATTTTTCTCCCATGAGGATTCTCTTATAAACAATCGCGCTATCACCAATATTATTAGCAAAAGCTTTGAAAGCCAGGTTGCTATTTGGTGCAAATAAATTGGTTATTAATCAAGCAGTAAAAGTCACAGGACTCTTTGTTAATCTTCTCTGTGACAGATTCACCTATTAAGAAACCTTTAAGATGAGGCACAGAATAGTTTTGAAGGTAGACCTAACATGTTTTATGGCAGTATTAATCAATTCAAAGTGGAATGAGTCATTCAAGGTTTGAAGTGCCGGCTATTCTTATGGTTATGACTAAATATCTAGGGCCAAGAAAATAAATTGTAAGTAGAACCTTTAGCTTCTGTGACCAGGAAACAAAAGCAGCATAGTGTGTGCAGAGAAGGGCGAAGAGACAATAAGTGCATCCACAGGGGGAGTCAAAAAAAGTTGATAGTAACCTTATAATTATTATAATAAAAGGGGTATGTTTTCCATCACAAAGTTGTGGTTCCCATCTTGAATTATTTGACCTTCATGGACATTCTTGAAAGGTAAGATTCCTTCCACCTGCTTTATTGGGCAAGAAACCCCTTTTGTTCAGAATTAACTGTATTTTATGTAGACTGAAGCCTGTACATAATAAAATGAATGAAATGCGATGTAGTGAGTTGTAGAATGATGGCCATTTTCCTCCCGGGAGAAAACAGCAGCATGTTCTTTAACATGGTGTTTCTCAGCCTTAGTAACTTTAAGATGTGAGGACTTCAACTCCCAGAATTCCCCAGGTAGCATGCTGCCTGGGGAATTCTGGGAGTTGAAGTCCTCACATCTTAAAGTTGCTGAGGTTGAGAAACACTGCTTTAGGAGGACTCATAACTTAATCCTGAATATGTTAGGCTTGGCAAAATGTAGGCTGTCAGTGCTGTAGAGCCTTTAGGGTCATATGGTCATTCCTTGGACATGACAAAGTAGAAGTCAAATTTGAGAAAAGACTGATAGGATTAAAAACAAAAATGCTGAATGCAGCAGCTATGAAACCAAATATTAATGGCTTTATGGCCACTTCTCAAGATAATTTAATTCTGATCATGATAATGCCTATTCTATGAACTATTTGCATACAATATAAGTACAATGGTAGGAGAAAGCTGCTTCTGAGATTTTTTTGGAGGGTACGTGTCTTCGAGTCTGTGTTGACTCCTGGTGACTGCCTGGGCTAGTCCCCATAGTTTTCTTAGCAAGATTTTTTGGAGGTGTTTTGTCATTGGCTGCTTCCCAGGGCTGAGAGAGAGGGACTGGTCCAAGGTCCCCCAGCTGGCTTTGTGCCTAAGGTGGGACTAGAACTCTCAGTCTCCTGTTTTCTTGCCTGGTGCCTTAGCCAATAAACCAGACTATTTCTGTACACAGGAAGAAAGTTTATATTGCATATGAAGAGAAGTTCCTACTGTCAGCATGCTTCTTTTAGAAACAACATTTCACAAAAAAAAATGAATCTTGGTCCCATGTAAATTTGCTTAGGACTCAGACTTAAATTAAACTTAATTAAGGTTGTTGAGGTGCAAACGTTCAGAGGCATGATCTAGTCTTCTATGGGAATTATGTCCCCATTTGGGGAAAATTGGCACAAGTGGCAGAACAGGCGTTGGAGACATAAATAGGCTCCTTTGTTCCTAATAATATAGCCAACTGCTTCCCTTCTATGCAAGCTGCAGGGCTGACCTATGGGGAGTGCAAAATATGATCAGCAAATCAATTGGACTGAAGTAGGAAGTGGAAGCTATAACAAAGCAAAGCAAATTGATCTGATATTGTTTTCGGATCAAGCCCACCAGACCAAAACCTGAAATTGGATCAGCAAATCAAAATGACTAATTCAATTTTGTTTCTGAGCTGGAACAAATATCATACCAATTTGATTTGCCAATTATATTTTCTGCTCTGTGTCCACTTGATGGCTTATCTGGAATCAGTGGAGTTGGCAGATCCATTTAGTTCAGAAGAATTCTGTTCCTCAAAATAGTTGCTTTGAACTCTCATTTTAGCAATAATCTAGGGGAAACCAACCCAGAAATTTTTCCTAGGATCTCTATCATGTATAGTTTTCTTCGGCTGCCTCTTAAATATTACTTTATTTTTGCTTTATATAAAATGCAAATATCTAGTTTTCCTTTTTACAATTTCACTGTCGTGAAGAGATTTTGCATCTCCCAACATCTATGAAGAATGCACTCTTAAAGGAGCTATTCCCCTTTTCTGAATAGTGGCTTTCTCAATAGACTTCCCCCAATTGTGTACTAGTAGAATAAAATAATTAGGATGCTGCAAAAATTTGCCTTTCAAACTCCCTTTTTCCTGTCTCTTGCGAGGACCAGATGATTACTGAGTAACAATGAAGCTGTAATATGGAAAATCCCAAAGCCTCAGCCAAGGGGGAACACTGCTTGTATAATATAGAAAGATTGCAATGTGTATGCTACAATTTTTAACACATTGACCCAATTTCCCATTTCATTTCTAGCTTTAATTCTCCTGTCACTTACACCCACTAAACAATGGGATCATTCCACCAAAATCAATCTACTTTCCCCTAATTTGCATGGCTGGAACCAACATCTGGGATTTAATCATCTGCAGCTGTTGCTCAAGCGGCAAGTGAAGTGCTTGCAATCATTTCCCTTGACTACAAAAGGGTGACTGTGGGGGGAGGTTGGGGTTGTACCATTCATAATTTACTTCCTGAGAATAGTTGATAAGAAAGGGAGGAATCAAGAGGCCATTTTATGCATGGAAATAGCAGGGGCACCATGAGACTCCCCTTCACGTCTTACATAAAAAGAAGAATTTTAGCGAGTGCAGCACTGGGGAGAGAAGTGTTGTATCTTCTTTGAGAGTTGGTTACAAGTAGCACTATATGCATCTATTTGTCACAGTGTTTTTTCACAGTCATTGCAACCCTAACCCTAATTCACAACAACAGTCTATATTTGCCAAATCATTCCAGACTCATGGCAATTTCCAATAATACAAAATCTAATAAAATGTCCACAGTAAGAACTGACCCTCAACGCAAAACAACTTAAACCAAATTTGTAAGAAATCAAAAACAACAACTGAAGTATAGAAGAAATATTAAAAATATTGGTGGGGGGAATAATTCCTTGAAGGCCCTCCAAGGAAGTTTTGGAAAGGAACCAGTCTAACATCTAGGGAGGGGCTCTTCCAGAGCATTGGCATTGTGATTAAAAAACAAAGCTTTCGGGCCTCAGCTCTCCTCAGCTCATGAAGTTGGGGATCTACCAGCAGTTTCTCCTAGAAGGCCCCTCTTGGATGGATCAACTTAGGTTGGAGTAGGTGGTCCTGCATAAGTCCTGGTGCCAAACCATGTAGAGCTTCATAAGTCAAAACTAGCACTTTGTATTATACCTGGAAACCTGTTGATAACCAATACAGGGCTTGCAAGATATGTATAGTAAGATTATAGTGCTAAGTACCAGTCAGTGAGCATGCTACTACATGTCTGTCTAACTGCAGTTTTTTATGGAAGCCTGTTGCATGTTGCAAAGTCAAACTGAATGGTGATAAGGGTATTGGTTGTGGTTGCCAGATTGTCCTGCTCCAGGTAAGGCTCCAACTTGTGCACCAGCCACAGCGAGGCAAAAGCTGTCCTGGCCACAGCCTCTCACCCTTTTGAGAGACAATTCTGGAGCTGTTGCTGAACAAACAACACTTCTAGCTTGCTTGAGTTCCACTTAGCTTGCCTCTTCCACTTTAGCTTGCCTTTTCCCCTCCAGACTCCAACAACCTTCAGACTTCAGAACAAGACTTCAATGGCATCTCAAGATGAGCCTGGGGTAGCAATGTAAAGCAGAGTATCATCAGAATACTGAAGGCATCACATCCAGATCACCAGATTACCTTTCCCAGTGGCTTCATATAGATAGTGCACAGTAAGGGGGAGAGGACTGATCCCTGCAACACTCTTCTCCCACTACCCTGCATGCTGTCAAGCCCCCAGGGCTCACAGGTGCTCCATGTGTTACCATGGTTGTTGGTATTAAAAGCTGATAGGAGGTCTTGTAAGATCAAGAGGGCTGCACAATCCCCATCAAGGTCTCCAAAAAGGTCACCCACTAGAGCAACCAGTGCCATCTTCATTCCATGCAATGGTTGGAATCCTGATGGAAAAGGGGCTAGATAATCAGCTTCCTCTAGAGTGCTCTGTAGCTGAATCCCCAACATACTTTCAACAACCTGCCCCCCTCCCCAAATGGAAGGTTGGAAATTGAGCCCACTGGATTCAGGGAGGGCCTCTTAAAGAGGATGCACCATGGCCTCTTTCAAGTCTAGGGCATCACACCTGCACAGAAAGAGGCATTGATAATTTCCTGGATCCAGCTTGTCAAAACTCTGGGCCCTGTGCAGGAGCTAGGAGGGGCATGGATCAAGCCTGCAAGTGGCAGAAGTCATGCCACAGAGCACCCTATCTGCTTCCTCAGAGTCTACAAGCCAAATGGAGTTCCAGATAATGGAGCTAGATAATGCCCTAGGAACAGACAAGTCTTTGGCAAACCTGAGCAACTTTGTTTGGAAAAATGCTGTGCTAAGCAGTTACAGAGGCCACTCAAGAGATATTCATAACCATCCCTCCCTAAAGGGAAATGTACTGCTCTAAACAAGGCTACTACCAATAAGGGTAGAGAAATAGCAATGCTTTGCTTCCCTTAATGTCATGGGGAGGTCAGGTTCACTTTCTCCACATGTGTTCTAAGTGTCATTTCTGATGCTTCATTTCCTGGAACCTCTCAGTAAGCCGAGGCATGCATTGGGTTCATTGTGCAGAAAGAGGCTTCTCAGGGCAATTTCATCAAAAGCCTGGATTACCTCCTGTTACCAGAGGCTGCCAGATCAATGGGAAACTTCAGAAGCCCTCTGAATCCATCGGGCAGAGGTTTAGCAGAGATCCCAGGTGGCTGTTAATCTCAATTAGACCAGGGAGTGATCTGACCAAGGCAATGGGCTAGATGTAATGCTCTACATATACAGATTACAGCACAACAGTTCCAAGGCAAACACAGAATCTGCCAGCATGTGTCAAGCCAGAGATTACTTATGACAAAACCATGGTTGCCATGGAGGTCATGAACTTTTAGAGCTTTTCTGGTTCTAACCTCCCTGGGGTATGGACATTAAAGCTATACAACATTAAAAAAATAAATGCTTTTAACAACACAACCCTGGAAACCAGAACAAAAAGCCATGGAGAAGATCCAAATGGCAGTAAGACACCAGCACACTAGAAGAATACTCAGCTTGTCCCTAAAGCCCAAAATAATATGCAGGCACTAGTTCCCCACCATCTTAGGAGTAGGACCCTTGATCTGAAATAAGATCAAAGCCACCTGGCTTCATGGTTGCTGCAGGATCTGAAACCCCATAGGGAAAATCTCCAAGAGGGTTCCATCAGATGCCAAGAATAAATACCAGGTCTACCCACTGATCCAAAACCAAATCATGAATGAATACAGTCTAACTGCAAATGGATCTGGCATTTAATAGCAGCAACTTGAGCCCAAGGTCACCAATGATCCAATCACTAGAACTCAGGATTGGGTCACTGGGCCAGAAGTAGATTGGCACCAAAGTGTTGGTTTCTCTTCCCCGGAACAGCTCATCCTGTGCCTCACTGCCATCTCTCTCTTGCCCATCACAACTATGATCATATTGTCTTTAAGAATATGATCTCATACAAACTAATAAAAAGTAAGAAAGTTTATATTAGTTTTTATCTTCTTTTTTAAAACTTTTAATACAATTATTTTTTAAAAAAGAATATGATCTCATACTGGCCTCCACAGTCAGCTGCCCCTGAACATGCCCACACACCACTGTTGTTATTCACAACATCCAAAGATTCAAATACACCAATTAACAGTTATATCTTCAGTCTCCCCCAACCAACCACTCACAGCACAATCCAGCAACACAAAATTCACAATTATGTGCACATATAGTTGCAAGAAAAAGTATGTGAACCTTTTGGAATTTCATGGTGTTCTGCATTAATTTGTCATAAAATATGATCTGACCATCATCTAAGTCAAGAGTATTGACAAATATAATGTGCCTAAAATAATAACATGAAAACAATTCTGATCCTTCATGTCTTTATTGAGAACAACCATAAAAACCTCATAGTGCTAGTGGAAAAAGTATGTGAACCCTTGAGTTGACCTCAGAAAAGCTAATTGGAGTCAGGTGTTGGCATTCCTGGAGTCTTGTTAAGCCTTGGAGGTATGGACTAGAGCTACGTTGACTGATAAAAACCACTCAGACTTTTTGAGTTTGCTCCGCACAAGAAGAATGCGCTTATGTAAGCCATGCCTCGCCAAAAAGAGCTTTCAGAGGATCTACGATCAAGAATTGTTGATTTACATAAAGCTGGAAAGGGTTATAAAGTGATTTCAAAGACCCTAGAAATTCACCAGTCTACAATTAGGCAAACGATCTACAAATGGAGACACTTTGGGACTGTGGCTACTCTACCAAGAAGTGGGCACCCAGTCAAAATGACCCCAAGAGCACAACGAAGACTCATCAATGAGGTAAAGAAACAACCCTGAGTGACAGCCAAAGATTTGAAGGCATCACTGGAACTGGCTAACATCTGTGTTCATGAGTCTACAGTACGTAAAATATTGAACAAGCAGGGTGTCTATGGCAGGACACCACGAAGGAAGCTGCTGCTTACTACAAAGAACATTGCTGCACGCCTGAAGTTTGCAAAAGAGCACATTGAAACTCCACAGCGGTATTGGCAAAATGTTTTGTGGACTGATGAAACAAAGATTGACCTTTTTGGAAAAAACACGCAGCACTACATCTGGCGTAAAATATCATCATGAAAACAATCCCAGCTGTAAAGTATGGTGGAGGAAACATCATGATTTGGGCCTGCTTTGCTGCATCAGGGCCAGGCCAGCTTGCAGTCATTGAGGGGAAGACGAATTCCCAAGTGTATCAAAAAATTCTTCAGGAATATCTGTACGTCAGCTGAAACTCTGTAGAAGTTGGGTGATGCAACAGGACAATGACCCAAAACACCAGAGCAAGTCCACAACAGAATGGCTTCAGAAAAACAAAACCCGCCTTTTGGAGTGGCCAAGTCAGAGCCCAGACCTCAACCCAATAGAGATGCTATGGAATGACTTGAAGAGAGCCATACACATGAGACGTCCAAAGAATATGACAGAGCTAAAGCAGTTCTGCCAGGAAGAATGGGCTAAAATCCCTCCTGAATGATGTGCAAGTTTGATCCACAGCTACAGGAAGTGCCTGGTTGAGGTTATTGCTGCCAAGGGGGGGGGGGGGGGGTCAACCAGTTATTGATTCCAAGGGTTCACTTACTTTTTCCACTAGCATTTTGAATGTTGAATGAGTGTGTTCAATAAAGACATGAAGGATCAGAATTGTTTTCGTGTTATCATTTTAGGCACCTTATATTTGTTAATACTCTTGACTTAGATGACGGTCAGATCACATTTTATGACAAATTAATGCAGAACACCATGAAATTCCCAAAGGTTCACATACTTTTTCTTGCAACTGTATGCACACACACACACATACATAGCACATACCTACCCTCTCTCTCCATCACTGCCAGCCTTATCACTTGGTCACACTACTCAACCAGGCCAATCAACCACAAATAATGCCTCCCAGGATCTCTGCAACACATTCTACTTGCCTCAATACCATACCCTACTTACCTTGCCCCCCTTTAAAAACTGGCTTCCCCTCTCCCATGAATCCTCCTCTCTCTAGGCTTTTTCACACAGAGGGTGATGTTGTTCAACTTTCTTCTACCTGAGTCCACCAAAGCAGTCTAAGGCTAAAGCCACACCAGCCATACTTGAACAACCTTCTGGGCACTCCACACAGATCTTAGTCCCAATCAAGCTCAAGCCACAGACTCCAGCATCCTACCATGTTTGACTGGTGGCCTTTCAGGTAGGCTTTGACACTTGGCCTGTCAAGGCTACCTACTCATCAGTCCTGATGTTCTGAGATGCCTCTAGCTGGGTGTCTTGGCTTCCAATTCCTTCAGCAGCAGTCTGATAGCACCTTTTTTCACCCAGTGTACATCAAGGCCATCCTGTTGCTACAACCCCAGATGGAATCTTTGAGCTTGTTACCAATGAATTGCAGATTCTTTTCTCATAGGAGCAGGAACAGCAGCACACAGAAACAAACTGTAGCTAGTTCAGATCCAGTCCTCTCAGCCTAAACAATCAAAGCTCCTGCCAGCTCTACTCTCAGACCTGCAAACACTAACTCTGCCACCGTCAAGCCATCTCCATAATCTCTGAACCACTAACTAAATTCTGATCGGTCCTCATTAAGTTCCGCTTTCCCCCCTACTGTTGGTACTTGCACTCTTTTATTTTCATTTTCCACCGTTCTCTTCCACATATACTGGTCTCCTTTTTACATTGTTTCACTTCATCCCTCCTATCATGCCTCAGCCATACAAAGTCACCTACAAAGTAACCTACAAAATAATCCACCAACAATAATAATTCAACACTTAAACAAAACTTTCTTAACCTAAAAACCACTCTTTTCATCAGTTATAACTGAAAAAGGCCAGCAAACCAATAATCATCTTGAAAATAATTATCAAATTGCCAATGATCTAGTATCACTGAAATAATGACAGAGCAACTCAAGTGGTGTTTTGGAGGAGCAAAGCAGGCGATCAGTTGCCAGCCCTAGTTTTGCTGGGTAGAGGTAGATTTCCTGGGAAGCATGTCTTAAAAATATAAAGTATGAATGTAAATCTTACATATTTTAAATAAATCATTTGAGAGTCACAGACTCAAACTCAGTCCAGATAACTCCACAAGGCCATGCCCCAGGTATTTTAATTGGACCTGACCTGTCCAATTCTGAGCAAAACTGAGCGACTTTATCCGACAGGTAGCATGAGTATTCCTCATAGTGGCCCTGAATATTCCTGTGGCCCATCCCTCCCCACCAAGGAATAAGTCACCCTAAACAAGACTGCTGGATGGCTATCAGTGGAGGCAATAAAGATGGAGGAATAACACCATCCTTATTGCCACACTGTAATCCCTAATGTGGGCTCTTACTCATATTTGATTGGATCCTCTCTTTGTCTTCCTCCAGTGGTTCTCCAGGTGTCTCTACTTGTGTGTCATCTTCTGCAGCTCCTTGGAAAAGTAGAATGCACCCTGGGAGGAGTGCACAGGAAGAGGCCACATAGGAGCAATGTAGTCTGAGACCTCTACCAAGTCCAATCAGTTGCATTTCAACTTGCTGCTCTCCTGAGGATTGGGCTACAATTCTCAGAATATAGACCAATACACCAGGAAGGCACCAGGGAAGAGAGACATAAATAATCTCTGAAGAATATACTTATTGTGGATTTTGGAGTAAAAAATTCAAAGTGTATTAAAAAACACAAATTGGCTTAGAACCCTTTCAGTAGCTTTGAAAGCAACAGATAACTAATCTAACACAATAAGGACATTAAAATACAGCAACATCTGAAAGTTCTTGGGGAAGAATATTCTCTGGACCTTAACCCTAATCCCAGCTTTCTGCTTAAAATAATGAAATTTAACACTTTTTCTCTACTAGATTTTTCCTCAAAAGGCTTTGCCTGGTGTAGAAGAGATAGTAAAGTAGGCCCTGGGAGGCCCATCATGAATTGCAAGGTTTCTGACCTTTCGTAGTTGAGGCCCCTGGAATGGGGCCTCTAATTTTAATGCTTCTTGTGTGAATGGTAATGCATTTCTCTTTACTTTTTTTCACTGTTAACACCAGGAGTGAAAGGCTTACTGGGATAACAATTCCTACTTACTGAGATGTTCCAATGTCTGTTTCGTAATTATTTCTGATATAAATTGAAAGCAGTTGAAATTGCTTTCTTAAAAATAGACAGATGGGGACTGATGAGCTTGAAGAACATTTGGGAGCACAGGAGCTTGCTTGTATTGGACCACTGGGCAGAATTTGGAGACCACCAAGGTTGGAAAGCTTTTAAAGGAAATTAAGAAGAGGGCTGTGGGAAGGAAGGACAAAGTTGGTGAACGGAAGAACAGAGTCCTGTGGAAAGAAATATAAGAAAGGAGGAACTACGCAACAGAAAAATAGAGAGTGGAGCATCTGAGAGTGTTATGGGCCATCCCCATGGCTAACTTACTCAGAGATATCCATGTCTATCATGATAATGCCAATGGGAAAGCAATATAAGACAAACGAGCTTCAGCAGAAGTATATCAAGAAAAACATTAAGAAAAAGGGAAATGTAAGTTGAAAGTCAATAAAAGTTATCCATAAGGCCTATCAAGAGCTGATGTAGCATCTCAAGGTAAAATATTAGAATCTGTAAAATAATGCCAGTATTATTGCCTTGCTAAATGTGCTGTGGAAAATAACTCTGAACTGGCAGAGGATTAGCTGAACTAATTGCTTTGATTCAAAGATAACATGCAACACTCCCATCATAACAGATGTCATCACCTTACAACTAAAATTCCCAGCAGAAGGCTAAGAGGCACCATCTGTGAGAGGAAATTTCATTTTCCAAAATTATGGGCGTGAAAGGACTAGAGCATCAGTTAGCCTGTTGGCTTCATCTTTTTTTAATGTCCAGACTGCTGCATAAAGGGAAGCAGTTTGTGAATTTAAACTATTGGGGAGACTCTCTCATTTTTCTTTCAGCTATTAGTTCTAGCTGAAAATATGTGTTTTACTTAGCTCAGGAACTCTGAAAGTGCCCATAACAGCTATGGCTGTTTGTCTGATCCTTGTATCATGGCATATCTTGCCCAGCATGAAGCATGAGCAATTCCTTCATGCTTGGTATTTGTGGCTTATCCTTACCCAGGTCAGAACCAGTACTAGGTGAAGGTGCAGTTGTGGCTTTGGCATGAGATAAGCCTCTTGCTGATCAAAGGATGTGGCAGCTGGGGCTTGCAAGTCATTCAGTTGATTCCTTGAAGTTGTTTCACCTTTGTTTCACCAGGCAACAAACAGGGGAGAAGGAAAGATGGCAAAACATCCAGCTGGATTAAAATGGTGCCCCACACTCTGAAACTTGGTTTCTGGGAACACCAAGAACTCCCACAAAATAGTGTAGAGATTATAGATTTGTACAGAGGAGATCCTTAGGGTGAGTAGGAAACTCTGCAATAACTTGAAAGTGAGAAGAAATCAGCAATTCTCTTCCTTGCTTTTCCCTTGCACTCTTCTTTTGCACATAGGAAAGAAGAATGGCATGAAAGTGGGGAATACTTTTCACTTTCAGTCAGCCCTGGTCTGCCCTCCCACCCTAGAAGAGAAAACACTCAAGGAGCTGGGTTGATTTCACGTGCATTTAAAATGTATCCAGAAGGTTGGGAGACACAAAGCCTGGTCATCTGGAAGTGCTCAGAGTTTCTATTATCTAGTCAACTGCTTCAGACATTCTAGTTCTCCTGAGAGCTAACTTAACATAACTGAAGACAGAAGAATACATCACAACCAGCATTGATGTCTGCAAGTAAAGAAAAGGAAAAAAGAAAAAGAAAATATTTTCTGAAGTCATGCTTGGAGTCTCCCTGCAGGATATAAGCAATTTGGGTTTTAAAGCTTCATTAGCAGATTTGTTATTTAGATTTCTAATAGAAGCCCTCACATCAATAAAAGAGTTTCAGGAAAACGCTTCTTAACAATCACTTAGAGAAAGAGGCAGCAATGATTTTATCTCTAGGCTTCCAGTCAAAATATTAACATTATTATATTGAACTTACCTATGACACCACAGCAACAGCATGTTTTCTTAAATCAAAGAAGCTGTGTGCACATACTTTCCTATGTGAGCTGGTATAGTACACTTGACAAAATTATGATCAATCTAATATTTGGCATTACTGTTTTTTCCAACTTCAGTTCTCGGCAATACTGCACTGCAGTTGCGGATGCAGTCAGGGTGACTTTTCCATTTGAGCTGAACCTCCCTCAGCTTTGATAACAGCATATTATTAAATATGCGTCTTCTATAAAGACAGTATTGGATTGCTCATAGCCAAGATGCAGTCTTGGGTATGACAGATTCCAAATGAAACTCTTATAATTTGGAGCTGGTAGATCACAAAGAAAACCATCAACCAACCAAAAAGCACAACTGAGCCGCAAGTTTGATTATTCCTGCACAACTGCTGTGTTTGCATCCTTTTTTAAAAGCCACAAACTCAATGTTACTTTAATAAAAAAAATGATCCAATCCAAAAGAGACCTGCAGAAGATTGTATAGATATAGCCTGAGAGATGGACAATGGGATCACAAGAAATAGTTGATTCTGGACCGTATATTATTTGACTTGATGGCAAGTATTGCGCACAAGAGAAATGGCCCTGCAGGAGGACCAGTGTCCATCTGCTGGATATTCATGACCTAGAAAATAGCCAACGCTTGGTGTTTTGTATTAAAATTATCCCTCTGCGTGTAACAGTATACACAAGTAACTTTTCCATCTCTGCACAGTTTAATCACCAGACTTCTCATTTTTCATAAAAACAGTCACATCTACTTAAAAAGCCAATAGCCCCAGGAAATCCATATGGATGGCTCCACTTGGTATCATCTGATTACCAGGAAATCAACACGTAACTAAACCATTTCTATGGATAGAGCATCTATTTTTCTGGAAATTCTTTGGGACTTTTGCAAAGGTTTTGCCATGAGATATACCATTTCTGATAGCTAGCTAGTTTTGTCTCTGGATACTATAAAAATGTTCTACTTGATTGCTTCACCAAAGTGAAGAGGGGAGACTGAATCCAAAATGAATTTGTGTGCTATCCAGACTTCTTTAATGGTTGGCAAAGATAAGCAGAATTACCATGAAACCAATTAACTCCTTTGGATCAGCTTTCTTCAGAAAAGTCTGTTTTCTGCTTCAGAAAGGCACTGCTTTTGTTGATAACAATTCTCTCCATCCTTGAGATGAAACGCACCTCTTACAAATACCTTCAGTCTTAATAGAATGTTTTTGAATTGCTTAACTATTAGGAGGAAAAAGGAATGTTTATTGGCTTAAAAAAAAATACATTAAGTGATTCTCATAAGCCTAGGTATCGTAACTTTATGTCTCTTTTACACTTTATGTCTTTATTAAACAAAAATATAAAATTGTTTTCACAACAGAGTTCTATTTTTTTTTTTTTTAAAAAAAAGATAATTCTGGTGCATGAAATCATATATTTGCATCTATTCCTGAAGTCTGTTGTTGACAGCTGATTAATACCCCTTAACTGAGATACTTGAGAAGCTCTGCTCTATCCCATCTTTGCCAAGGCATGAAAAGGAATGGGACAGTCTTGGATTCTACCCCAGTAAGGTGACAGCTGGCTAGCTTATGTTGCTCCCTCCAACCTGTTCTGCTGAGGCTTTTTCTCTTTCCAGTTGTTTTTCCTGCAACTATTTCTATCATGGTTTTTTTTTTTTCCCAGTTAATGTGGTTTTCTTGCACAACTCAGTTCTGTATGTTTCACTTTAAAGGCATTATAATTCCCAATGGCAGCGTCGTGTTTTACAATCGTTTTTCCAATCGTCTCCTTTAATCACAAGCATGAAGTGAGAGATTAACAATTTTTTTCCTTTGGGTTTTGGTTGAGATGTTGCTAGTGCTCACTTATAGAACTGTACAGTTGTGAATAATCACTTTTTTTAAAAAAATAAACCTTTGTTTCTGAGATGCATGCAAAATGCATATGTATGTATGTATGTATGTATGTATGTATGGATTAGACTATTTTTTGAAATCAGTAGCAAGACACGGAGACAGAAGTAAACTATAAATTTACTGAACGCCACTGAAAGCAAGAATGCCCACACAAAGCAGCCTATATTCCTGAAGTTCCTAGATTTATTTATACAAAGCATACTTTATCTATATATTTTGCTTTTATCTTCTCAACTGCCTCTTACACAAATATAGATCTGATAAACAGCCCCCAAGTATCTTGTTTGAGAGCCTACTGTGGCCTCTTCTGCACATCTACGTGTTGTAACAAAACGGTCTCCATGCAAGGTTGGTGGGGAAGTTTCTCACAATAAGGAACAAAGCTCCCATTGCTTAGGATACTGCAAGGGGGAGTTATTTAGTGGACACCTTATGGAGAAAGAAGAATACTGTCCATCTTTCATTGTTGGGTGTTGGGAGAGGTGACATGGTTCCTCTTCAGCCTGAATTCCCAGCAAAGACACCAGCTTCTATTCTTAGAACTTCAATATACTTCTTTTTTACTTGTTCGTCACTTCCAGGAAGTCTCCTGAAATGAAACCAATGGCTTCCAACTTTCCTGAAAAGGTAAACGATTGGCAAATTTGCATGAAGACAGCACCTCTCTGCTGTTCATTAAAGCAGCCTGAGCTTTTTCAAGTTTCCACTTGAGCAGTGTTTTTCAGTCTCAGCAACTTTAAGATGTGTGGACTTCAACTCCCAGAGTTCCCCATCCAGCACTGCTGAATTCTGGGAGTTGAAGTCCACACATCGGCATATTAGCCTGGAAAAAAGATACTGTTACTCTGAGGAATCCTCTTATTACAGATAAGGTGACTTGTAAAGCAGCAGCACCACTTTCTCAGGCTCACAGAAAAGCTTGAAAAAAGTCAGGTTCTTTTCAAGGCCCAAAGCCCTTCCGAATCATTTACAAAGCATGTACAGCCCTGTGAGTCAACAGACTCAGTCAGAGAAGGTGAATATAAGTGAGGTAGGACTTTTGGATAACTAAGTCTCTAGATATGATGGAGCTGCAAAAATTGTTTCCTAGTACCTTGAGAACCTTGAATTAGAAGAAGGTTGTGTGACGCAAAGTGATGTGCTTATATCTGATGTGCTCTATGGCAAACATTTTGCAAATTGAAACAGTAAAGGGAATTTGATCCCCCACCCTACCCTATACGTTTCATTGGTATAATTAGAATTGACCCTAAGCGCAAGGGTGTCATGTGACTAATCATATAGTTCAACAGTCACACCATTAAAGTCTTAACAAGCATGCTCTGAACATAAATTATGAATTCAGACTCAAATTAGGAGTTTTAAAATACTTTAAGCTTGCTTTGCTAAAACATATTATGACATATCCTCATCGTGTGAGTTCATTCTTCACTTTGGGTTGTCCAATTTTTGCACCTGTTTTTAATTTTAAAAAAAATACACAAACATTCTTAGTTTACAGTTGCCTAATTGAAAACAATTTCCCTAAATATCATGTAACTTTCTCTGTTATTTTCACACAATCATACATAGTTTAATGTTTATAGTACACATTTTTAATCAAAAACCTATCTTGCAAAATTCAGAGAAGTGGAAAAGTCAAAGAGTAACCAAATACCAGATTACCTCTTAATTTGCAAGTGGGAAATTAAATAAAGTCATATTAAAATATAAGATGAACAAATTCTGCTTCTTCTCATCTGAGACTACTTAAACATGAATATGTTTGCAGGGTTTTTGGAGGGGTTCTTGAAATTTCCTTGCATGGAGGAAGGAATTAATATCTGACAAACCATGCCCAGAATTACAAACCTGGTTCCTAGGGGCAGGGCCGGTTCTACATATTAGAAATACACAATATGAGTATAAAATCTGATAACCTTGGCTTGTTGCTCTAGAACTTTTCCTTTGTATGCTTTTTGAAAACACTTACCCACAAAGTTGGGTGAGTGGTAGTGAAGAGTAGACTAGTCTGACACTGCAAGTCATGACAAAGAAATTATTATTACAGCTATGGACCTCAGGAAGCTGATAATATTACTGAAGGAAGACAAAGGTTTGACAGGAAGCTATTAAGCAAGCAAGTTGTGTGACCATTAGCGTTTCAAAGTTATACCTGGAAAAGCAGTAATGGTGCACTCTGTGTGCCAGCGCACCTGCTCAAGGGTTAAAAATAATTTTGCAGAATTGTTGCCATATGACAACAATGGGTGCTGATATAACAAAGGTGAAAATGTCCAAGAAAAGAAAAAAAAATGTTCAGGGTGAAAATTTTAAGCATAAAGCTAAAAAACTTGAAGAAAAAAAGAAACAAGAGGGCCTTTTTGAAATTCCTAAGAACATCGGAAGATGAGTCAAATCATGGGGGCACCAGAATATGACTTTGTCTGGGTGCCAAAATGTCTAGAGCTGGCCCTGCTGGGAGCCATTCCCATCAGCATTAGGGCATGTTTTTAGCCACAGTGCCTGGGTGGGCAACCCTCAATACTTCTTTCGTGGCCCTCCAAGCATGCCCTAGCACCCTCAGAATGGGCAGGACCAATGTTTTTGGTCCTGTTTCCACTTTTGGAAGGGACATTTAGATGATAAAGTGGGTGTCTTAAGCCTTAAAGAGGCACTTCTCAATAAAAAATCCCTAATCCCCCAAGCTGAGCAGTTTTTTTCTCATTTTGTGGGAGAGTAAGAGGCAAAATGGATGCGTTAAACAAAGCGTTGGCCACCTGATGGTAACTGCACCCCACAAGGCCAGATAAAGTATGGCTCAGCCTCAAGAGTTTGCCTACCCCTGCACTATGCTGATAGCTTCTTCCATCAGAAAACTGCAGCTCTGAACATAGCGATGTTCATTCCTGCCTGCCTGTTGGGTCCATGGGGCAGTCAAAGTGGTCATTCAAAGAAAGCAGTGTTGCTCTATCACAACACAAGTGCCACTCCTTTTCTAACTTGCATAATGATATCACCTGTAGGTCCAAAGGGGGGAGAGCTGGTAGCAGGACATCAATGCTGCTTTTGTCATTTTGACAGAAGCAACCAGTGCTATAGATGCCCATACTTCCTTCCATTCAGTGGCAGCCATGGGATTGCCCTGCATGAAGGAATGCCAAAGGATAAGGGCAAGAGAGGATGTCTTTCAAGTATATCTTTTGAGCACCCACATAAAACCTGTCATCATTATTGAGGATCAACTGCCTACTTTTCCACGAGAGGTTAAGGGAGAGATCAAAGATCTCTGGTGGAGTATATGCTTTGAGTTCAGAAAATCTCCATTTCAATGCCATGGCCAAGTAAAAGCATAGCAAGCGCCATGAAAAAAATTCTGCCAGGGAACTTGGTCAGCTAATGCTAATCAGAATACATAGTTCACAGGTACATCCAGGCCAGAGTAGTGGTGGAAACACCTGATGTCTATGAGGCACTAACTGAGAAGAATAGAGATGGGCAGAAGAATGTAGGTGGGAATTGACTGCTGTATCACTGGAAGATTAGCAGGAGATCAGGACATGTTTTTGATTTCCAATGACTTTACTGTAATTGCAAGCAAAGGATTTCTCTACCACTATTAAGCTATGGAAAGAAAGGGAGTTTGAGATCATTAGGAGTGGATTTGTGTGTGCTCAGGTCAATTCTGGTGCCAAGGACAAATTCCTGGTGCTCTCAGCTGCTCAGTGGTACTGTTTTATAATGCTGCTTGCACCTCTTTTGCCCCTGGTTGTGGTTGGTACACATTAGGACAATGATGGGGGAGAACTGACAAGCCTGAAGTCTGCCCACCCCAGGAGTAGCAAATAAAGGTGTACATGAAGCTAAACAGCCCATCTGAAAGACAAACAGGATTTGCTGGCCTTCGCTTGGGTGCCTTTCAGGCACCGTCATTTATTATCTGTCAGATTAAAGGCAACCATTCTGTCCTTCGGCTTGTGTGAAATCCAGAAATCAATGGCACACAGCTGCTTAGGCCTCTACCAAGGCCATAAAGTCACCCCAGCATGCAAAATAATTAGGTACGTTTATCTTTGGAGAGGAAGTGGCCTCTCTTGTGCTACATTTTCTGTTTCTGTGGCCATTTTGCCAAGCCGTATTGAATTGCCGTATTATTCATGGGGCCAATTAAAATGTTGCTTTTGTGATATTCATACAACTTTCAGTATGAAGATATTTTTTTTCTTTGCCCCATCCCAAGCATCCATCTCTAATAGCATTTGCGGTAGGCTGTGCTGACTTTCTATTTTTATTTTGACTCACAGATAGGCTGATTTATTTGTTTCTGCCCTTAAGTCTTTATTTCAGCCCCATGCTTCAGTTTCAAGTGGGTAACTACTGAAAAGGAGGAAATAACATTGGTCCTGTAACTTGTGCCCCCACATTTTCCAAGATATTGTTTAACTTAAAAAAAAAAAAATAGCAAAGCTAAGCCTGACTCCTGTTGACTACATCCATGCAGCTTTCTTGGCAGCATTACCAAGAAGGTATTTGCTTCTCTGTTTTTCAACTTCCCAATCTAGCTGGAAGTCCTAGAATTCCCTCATAGTCTTCTATCCAAGGACTAACAAAGCCTGACCTTGCTTCCTTACTTGCTTTAAAAATGTTTATATACGTGCAGGCAGGTTTTAACAAGATCTGTTACAATTTACTGCAATCTGAAGGGTGAAATTGAAGGCGTCTCTGATCATATGAACAAAACCACCACTGGTCACCGGTGCTCAGTGGTATGCAGTCTGAGAGAATAGTCCTTAAAGTGGAGGGGCTGAAGTACTAAAGGTGGGCCAGGGCCTGGATAACAACTAACTTTGACTTAGTAATTAAGTAGGCATTGGAGAGAGGTTGTGCTCCCTTAGTGTCAGGCACACTTGCCAGCTTTGTGACTTGGGACCCAATGTCTCCTTCCCCACCTTCTCCCTCTAATCCCATTTCTGTAACTGCTTCTCTGATCTCTCTGCTTGCATGTTTCGTCACAGTCTCAGACTTAAATGCCAAATGTCATTGTTCATCCATCCTATTAAACAGATTAAGGTACATGTATAAACAGGTAGCCTTGATTCTCTTTGAAACTTCTCTTCACTGTTGTCCATATACAGTCTATTGCCAAATTGTGTCTTTTTGTCCCATTCCAATTCAGGTCCACCTATCTTAGCCTCCCTTCATCTAAACGAATTATCTATTGTCTCTTCATGATCCCCTTATGTCTGTTCCTTACTCTGTTGCCCAAATGATTCACTTCTTTAATTGTCCTGTCATATGGCAGTTTAAATCCTTACACTGGTTTCTTCCTACCAAGATCCACATAAGAAGCTGCTGTTTCTCCTTCTCCTTCTTTTCAAAATTTCATGGTCTTTGCCCTCCCTGCTTATATCTGCATTCTTATAACTTGATATATTTTCATGTGTGATCTTTACTCATTGAGGGCTACCACCTTCAGCTGTCTAAAGGTCTCCTATTCACTCACAAGTACTGTATTCCACTCTTTCTCCATGCTTGGAACTGCTTACTGGAATACCTGTGTGTTGCCACCTGTCTCATTTTCTCAAACTAAACTCCTTTCTTAAGCCTTAGAACGAAATCCCAACTGCTACACATAAGGAGACCATGTGAATATGTAGGGGCATTATGGCTCTTCCAAATGCTGCCCTGCTCATCACTACACTATTTGTGTAGACAAATATTATCTCAGGTTGTGCAAGGATTAGCCATGATCCTTTGTAGCCAGACCTGGTGCTCCTGAAAAAGCCCAAACCATTTTGTGTAAGCCACCTGGTAGATCTCTGGGCCTGTTCCTGCTTCCCCAGTATGATTTAGGAAAAATCAAATTCTGTTTTTGCTAAGCTGATTCCTTATGTAGTGTTTAAATAAATCTGCCTCCTTCAAGCTTTCTTTCCTTTGGAGTTCTTCATGCTCTCTGAGCTTGGTTGTTTGCTTGCAGACATTTAATTACCCAGCTAGGTAATATCATCAGTGCCAATTTCTTTCCTTTTTTAACTGGTAAAATGGTAATAATCTAGTCATAGATTATAAACACTTATCTCTTTCCATCTTCTCCAAAGCCTTCTTCTCTCTTCTGCCCATTCCGTCCCACATTTTTAATTAATGTTTTTATTTTTATTTATATAGTCACACGTCTTGTCAAAGTGACTCTGGGTAGTGAACAGAGTTTAGGATTAAAATAACAGTATGAATAGCTGCAACAAACACACAAATATAATCCACAGAAAATAAAATGGCAACCAAGAATGTGGGGGGGGGGGGAACCCCCCAACCCTCAAAGTCATGATAAACCAACTGGGCTTCACTGACTTCCTGACTCTCGTAGCAGGTTTTCAATGCTTTCTGAAAGAGCTGGGGCCAATCTTATTTCAGCTAGTGAGATGTTCCAGAGGGCAGGCACCAGGGCCAAGAAGGCTCACTTCCTGGATCCTGCAAGAGGACATCTTTTGATGAGACCCAAAGTATGCCCATCCTGCCACATCTAATTAGACACAGAGAAACAACTGGAGAAAGGCAGTCCTTCAAGTATCCTGGCCCCATGACAGGGACTCTGATGGCTCCCAAGTAGGATCATGACCTCATGCTCCATAATATGCATCTTGTTCTTTCTGCCTTGAAACTGGAGAAGCCACTTCTCCAGACCACATCTGTAATATTCCCGAAGTTCCCAATACTGTTGAGGAAGCACAGTCTGATTGAGACCTGCCTCTGCATCGTTACCCTTGAGTTCTCTACCTCCTTGCCCTCCCCCACAATCTTCCTCTCCCTCCAAAAGGCTGGGATGGGCAACGGATGGTGATGCGACCACAAGTATCACTCTAATGGGAGGATGCACTTCTTGATCTCAGAATTCAGAACTCCCTCCCCTCCCTTTCCTGCAGGTGTTTAGTACAAGCCAGAAGCAAACTTTTTTTTTTAAACACTTCCCCTCTTTATGGCATGGCTATTACACCAGGGCCCAAACTAAGAAATCAGGGCAAGGAATTAAACAGAAGCAAGTTGGGTAATTTCTCCTGTCTTGGGTGAGCAGAAATCTGTCTCAATTTCCCTTGTGTCTGACCTTTTCCCTGAGTCAGAGCCCAGCCCTACAAATATCTAACTATACAGTACGAGTAAGTCCAATTCTTCAGCATCCTAATCTAATTTTCCACTGTGGAAATGAACAAAAGCGACACAATATTATCTTCACTTGGCAAGGATAAGTCCTTCCATTAAATTCTGTTTCAGGAGGAAAACAACAACCCAGATAGTTCAGATAATCATCAACCTTAACAGTCACATTGAGTCAAATGCTTGACTTTTATGTGGCTTTGATTTAGATTTGATTTAGATTTAGACTTGGAGCACACACTAGTTTTGGGAGAGGCTGCCATTTTCAGCGATAGGCCTGTGGTAGGAATACCAAAATCTGTCATGCAGGCTGGATATGATAGCCTATGGCTAAAAGGTTTTCTTTGTCTCTTTACCTTTTGGTGTATTCAATACTTAGTTATACAGTAGCACTCAAAACAGAAATGCCAATCAGAGTTCAGCCCTTCTGTGTAGCATCATCTTAGCCTGTAACAACCCTTTATTTAAATGTACAGCCTGAAGTCCCAGGGCCACATGCAACCTCTTGAAAATGTTAAGTGCAGAACCCAGAGCCTCTTTAAAAATTGCCAGCCAATTATTATGTGATGTGCAGTGAGATTGTAAAAAACATATAAACTAAAGACTAGGTCTGAGGTCTGAATAGGTTTTGAGTTCATTCCATCCACACGTTCTGAGGACTGAAAATGTATCATTTTTAGTCAAGGAGAAGGTCTTGTAGCTATGCATGGGCTGGATGGCCACTAAAACAGCCAAACTAAGGGCTAGTTCCAGAGCTGGGCCAATAATTGATAGCAGATTTAAAGAAAGATGTGTCTATGCAACCCCTCCTCCCCCAGCCATTTGTCAAAACTGGGAAACTTCTCCACTCCCTAGCTGTTGCATTATCGTTGGGGGAATTCACAAGAAGAAACTGCCAAGGGGATAGGTGGTGGGGTGCTGTTTGGTTCTCTTCCGTTCCCTTAATGTCATGCTAAGGAAATGTTTTAAAATGGGGGCTCTCTACTCTTTTTAGTAACTCTCTTAGCACTAGTTTCATCCTCCTCTTTCACTGATACTTTCTTCCCATTCAAGGTCACAAGAAACTACTTTTGTTTGAAAGTGACTGAATTTCATGTCTTTGTGGGACAATCCCCAGTTTGCTCCAGTTTCTCTCTTGCCTGCAGGCCATTTTCTTCTTTGGCTTTTCTTCCTCAGATTTATCCCAGTTCCTGTGGTCAATGCAGGGTATTTATCTACAGTTGCTGAAGCTATCATGAGTTTTTTCTCCCAGCACTCTCTTATCTGACCGGCTGGTGTGTATGAAACAGGGAAGATGGAAGGGAAGAAATTATTTATCTCTTATTCTCTGCCTGACTTCTAATAAGCAGTGCTAAAGAGCACAAGAAGTTAGAGAATGAGGTCCTTTAAAACACCTTCAGGAACTTGAGAAAGAACTCAAAAAACACCAAACTTCAGTATTTCTAAGTTATATAGAGGGCCTCAGCTGCTAATTGTCTAGAGCCTAGGTTTTCATTCTGTAACTTAAAACTGGGACGTGACGGGTGAAAGAAAGAAGAAGAATCCTTTGCTGAGCAGAGGTACAGAGTTTGTGGAAGGTTGAGGGCCCATTGGTGGATATGTGTTTGTTCATTTCAACTGAACGATCCATGAGAGTGGAAAATAACCATTAGCATTCATTGGCCCTGAAGCATAATCTCGCCTAACATATTGTTGCAATCCATGATGCCAATGGCATGGCCTGGGGTGGGGATAAATATTTGCCAACGAATATGCACTCCTAACCATGCTTACTCAAAAACAATGCTCCTGGAATTTACTATTTATTTCCAAATAAACCATTCATGTCTACCTAGTCCTAGAATGTTTACTGCTCTTTTGTGAATGCAAACATCTAATAATTGAATCCAATCACAGAAACTAAAACAACAACAAAATACTCTGGCAAATGTGATAAGAGGTTGCCTTGTCAACAGAACTGCTCAGCACCTATTTATGGCTATACCACACAAACTTATGAAAGAGGAACGAGGTTAGTCTAGGGCTTGTACTGCTTTCCTTTGGGCAGTTGCAGACTCAGGCATCATTCAGAGACCCTCTTTAATATGCTTTCCTTGTTAGCTAGAAAGTGCATTGACTTAAACTGTGTTGACCCTCACACAACTGAGCTTTACTGCATCCAGTACTTACTGTGTCACAGTATCCAGTGGTGTCACAACATGCCCACAGCAGACCTAGGTGGTTAATCAGAGCTGGGGAGGATCTCTGTACCTAACTGCATCATTGCATCATTATTACTGAAACACTAGATTTCCCACATGGGAAATTTTGTGTTGGGAAATGAATGAAAACACTACTTCCAAACTGGAACAACTAAAGTTGGCTCTAGGATGCTTCAGCCTATCCCTCAAGAAGAAGTCAGATATCTGTGTGCTACGGTAAGCAAAACATGAGAATGAGTTATCTTTAAGAGCATTTGAGCAAAAACTATGGATTTTCCCATCCTTCCTTATTTTTAGATTCTTGCCCACAATGCTTAGTTCTTTTGTCTGATCCTGCAGAGACTCCCTAAACATATCTCTTTAAAATGCTAGCTTTCAGATTTCAGTGTCTCAGAAGCTTCAAAAGCAGTATGTGAAAAATCTGCAAAAGAAGTATAAAATTGTATGGGGGAAAATGCTGATGATCCATATTATACTGTTATTGAATGGAAAGCCAAAATCCATTGCTCTGGAGGATGATTTGTGTGTTCGGTGACACTGCAAGATAAACTTAATTGTGCTATATATGGAGGAACAAACTGGTGTTTGTGGCACTTGTGGATACTTGATCTAAAAATGCTCATCGGCAAGAGAGAACACCTTGGGAAATAAGATCTGCTTGTGATATCCCAGCATGTTTGGTTGATCTTTCAGCCAGCTCAGGCTTGAGAAGCACCAACTGTGTTAATTCAGGGTAAGACTAACTTAAATCAGTAGTAGCCTGAGCAGATTAATGAGCACCAGCTGAGTAAGAGTAGAGTGTGTATATCTTCCTATATTAAGCTTTCTGTCTGAGAATACTTCATTGCTGGATGCAATCTATTGCTTGTAAACTTGTAAAGCTGCTTACTGTTGTGTCTTGAACTATGACCATCATAGTGACTCTTTGATTACTAGACCTTGATCTTTGGTCTCTTATCTTTGCCCTCTGGATTCTTCTTGAAGATTTAGATTGGTTTGGCTTAGGACTTCTGGTCTCATTTATGAATAATGCCTGAATGTGTGTATATCTCCCTGGCCACAAATATTATTCTGAATTTGATCTTTTGGCCACCCCCAAATCCAACCTGGGACAGGAAATTAAAGAAATATAGCCAAGTGCCAGTTACCCAGGGTCTGTCCACAGGGATTGGTATGCAAAGAATGGACATCTGAAATGGCAACACAATGAAAGCTTGTCAGTGAGAAATAGCAATGAAGGAGAAACAAGCAGTAATTGGAGGATTGAAGATGTAGTAGGAGTATAACAATCAACAATGCCTGGTCTAATGATGGGTCAACAGCCTCCTTGGAACTGTAACTACAACCAACTCAGCGAAAGGCCCTGACAGATCTCTGCCCACTTCATGGTCTGGCTGATCAGACTCAAGTCCAATCTGTTAAGGAGACCTGGCTTCAGGTGGCTCAAAACGGCTTCTCCCAGGAATAAACAAGGGCTTGCGAAGAAGCTGAGGCTTCAGAAGAGGCTGCCTAGCTCTGCAGTTTCTCCTCAGGTGGCTTCAGCTAGGAATGGAGAAAAGATCTCAAAATGAAGTATGGTTTTTTTGCTTCTCTGCCAGGCACAGAGCTCAAAGTTTTCATAATGTTTCTGCCTTGTGTGAATTATTCAGAAGGACTGCTGAGTTGTCCCCTCACCCAGGGGCAAGCACACAAAGACTTCCTAGTTCTGATGGTCTCACAGATGTGCTTGGGACTCCTTGCAGGATTTATCTCTCTTACGCTTAAGATGATAAGCACTGATTAGAATTGCAATCCAGTCCATCTTTCAACAGGATGTCTACCTGCTTGTTCTACTCCCCCCCCCCCATGGAAGTTTTATCCTATAAGCATAATTGGCATTAAACCTGAGAAAAAGGTCATATCTGCAAATGAGGAGGGGGAGGAGTATGGGAAGGTGGATTCCCCATAAGCATCCCCCACAATCCCTTGTCTCTGCCAGGATGTCCTCCTGTTTAAGCCTATAATAGTGCAGTCCTGGGATTTCAGAGGTAAGGCTCCCTCAGGATAAATGTAAGGAGAGGAGGTTACTGGTCAAATTGGGCGCTTCATGATATGCCTTATATCAGATAAGTGGAGTTATTGTTCTATCTGGTACTGGTATTGTTCTATATGGTACTGTATCTTTGATTAATAATTGTTCTCTAAGTTGTTGGGGGAAATGGGGGAGGGATCACATGCTCTGTCATTAGGCAAGTAGAAGGGGGAGACAGAAATTCTTCATTTTTTATTTAATGTGCATTTATCTAATTTAAAGTTTTGAATCAGTATAAGAACTGAGTCATTAGTTGTGTGACTTAGTTCTTTAAACTCACACACACACATGCATATACAAACCTGTATACACTATGGGTGAAATGCATTGCATTAGGGAAGTTTGCTTGCAAGAACATACATACGTATCAAAATTGCATTAAATGTATGTCTTAAGAGAAATAAGCACAAAGGTTTACAAAAATTTTCCTGCAACTTTTATTTTTCAACAAAAATTTGAAAATTGATGCAGAAACAGGAAAAAAAAATCTTGATGGATATGTCTATTCTAGCCCTCTTCAATATAGGTGCCATCCAGATGCATGGACTTCAACTCTCAGAATTCTCAGCAGTACAATGCTGGTAGGTGAATTCTGAAGATAGAAGTCCAGATGTCTGGAAGATGGATTGCACAAGGTTGGTCTATTCTGACTTGCCTTTTTAGTTGGCAACAATTAGGACTGTCCCTGGGGCATTCTGTATGTAATGTATATGTCCTATTATTGAGCTATAGATCAGGTCAAAATGGTGAATTTGCCCAGGGCTGGATTTTTTTTCCCCCTTTCAGTTTTTAAGGTGAAAATGACCAGGCCTAATCCTCTAGTGTCTACATATGCATATGTTTGAACATGTGGAATTCTTCTGATACTATTGGAAGAGTTAGGTCTCTGGGTACACTGCGGTTAGAGGATTCCTATTCAAACAACACACCCTCTGGAAACCTTATTGTCAGTTCTGGCACAAATAATATTTATTTGATGTTAGCACAAAAGAGCTTTCATGTGTTCATGTTTGAACCCTTCACTGAAATAGAAAGAGAAACATGAAGGATAAGAACCCTATGACATTCCTCAGTGCTTTCTCTTCTCTTTTACCCTTTTGTTCTATTGCTGCTCTGCAGAACGTATATATTATGTCAAACCCATTGTACAGCTAAGTATCTGTTGCCTCTAAAGGACAAGCAGGATCAGACAATATGACTCCATAAGGTCTAGATTTAATCTGTAGTTTAATTGATTTATATAAATATAGTACTATTATTCTGAAGAATAGTGAAATATTATGATATTATTATAGAAAACAGCACACACCAGACTCATTTTTGGTAGGACTAAGATTTGCCTCTGGCCAAATATTTAAAGACCAGGGTCAAAATAAAGCCTAAAACTGGACATTTGTATCATACTTGTTTACTTGCCAGGTTTGAAGTGCTTCCTGTAACCAAATTGCCTCCCACACCAGCACAGCTCGCCTACCACTTATTATTGTTCCTATGTACTTGGTGATCCACCTGTTTGCATAACATCCTGCAGGAATTTATTAAGTACCTGCTGGGTGCTATGTGTGACAGGTCAGCAGTGGTGACCATGAAGAAGCACCACGGTAATAGATGGTTATTAACCTCTATATGACATATGGGCAAGTGCATAAGCATTCCAGATAGTGCTTAGCCTAAGACCCAGAAAAGATAGCCTGAGACAGGATTTCAGCCATTTCTCTTGCCCTATATTCTGCTCTGCCAGTCTGCTTGCCCCCGCTGATTCCAATTCCAATCTGCTCCAGTGCTTCTTGAAGTAGTCTTGTTCAGTGCATCTATGCACCTTCCTATCTGTTCATAGAAACTAAAAAAGCCCATCTTTTGGGTGAGTTACTTTTTTAGGGTAGGCAATGCCCTGTTTCATTGTATCTCCACTCTGATTTTCTGTAAAATCCCAGTCCCTTTGTAAATTGCTAAGCCTTCAGAGGCTAAAGAACTGTAGCCAAGGAATAAAGCCCAGTGATACTTCATGGACAAAATTTATCTTCCTTTCCTTTATTCTAGCCATTCCCCAGAAATATTACTCCGTCCCTGAGAGAAGAAGGCTAAAATCTGAGGTCCGGCAATCCTAAAATAAAGCAACTGATGTGTAACATTGCATCTTCCTTGCAAGGAAGAAACACTTGTTTTAGTCTAGCTGTGTGTCCAGATATTTATTTCATACCTAATTCACAGAGTAGTCAAGTTCTGTTTGTTTCTTTCATAGATCTCTATATCACTTGTCAACTCTGAAGGCTTCCCATAGCAGGCAGGCAGGCAGGCAGGCAGGCAGGCAGGCAGGCAGGCAGGAAGGAAGGAAGGAAGGAAGGAAATTGCCAATAAAAGGAAAGCAGCAGAATAAATCCTATCATTTTATTAAAAGTATTCAATCAAATAAAGCTGATTCTTACTCTAGAAGCCCTTAAGTGTTTACAATAATTGTCAAAGCACATGATAATGCACAGAATAAAAAGAATTTATCACATATACACACTCACCCATATTAAAGGGAGTTAATGCCTGGGGAAGAGCCACATAAAGAAGTAAGTTTATAATAAATGGATGTGACCTCTTTGCACATGGATCAAGGTACTGTATTGACTGTCTGCTGATGCTTCTCTGTAGATACTGAGACAATGGAAGAGAAGCTCTGCGATGTGTGATTTGCTTTCACTTCAGCTTGTGAAGCCACAATGTAAAGGAAAACTAGAATTTAAGGAAGCAACATCTTGCCTAGCAAAATGCTGGATGCAAAACAAGGGCATCTAATGTGCTACAAGAGAAATAATAGTTAAAAGAAGTGAAGCCCAGACCATTTTCAGTGTCAGAGTCCTGCAAGCATTGGGCACTGGCTTTTGCTGGTACCCCATCTGTAATGTGTTTCCTATTGTTTCCAGGCATTGCGGTCTTCACTGTGGATATCCCTGGCTGATCTCATCTTGGACAAAGTGAAGGTACACATTACTGGAATAGCCAGCTTGCAATGCTGCTTTTACTTGCAATGTATCCATTTGGAACATTTTTAAAATGGTGTTCCAGTTGAGTCAATTCCCAGGCTCATTCTAGGCTTCAGAGAGCTCCTGGCTTGAGTGGAACAGTTTTGCCTGGGAATCAACATAGAATCTGGCTCTTACAGGGGGAACTGAACAATATCCATAATGCAATCTCATTACTTTTCAACTGACCAGCAAAGGATACTGACGACATATAGATGGCAAAATCCCAAATTTCTTTCTTCATCTAACTCCATTCAAGGGGATTATTGGGTTAGGGGTGTCAAGTCCAACCCTCTTTTGCCCTGTCCGATGAGTGTCTTCATAGAGTGTAGTCTCTTGGATAGTTTTGATCCTTCAAACTCTTATTCTCCTGTACTCCTTAGTGCTGACCTGAGTAAGTCAGCTAATGGGTCATAAACCTAGTGCTTTCCAAGACTTTTTGAAAGCCTATGCAGATTTCAGTGGGTTAACTGCCTTAGTCCAGTTTGGGCCTGTTATTATCAAACAAAAGACAGTCTGGAATAGTGGAACACCCATTTCATGATCATTTTAATTAAAGTAACTGTTATCTGGGAAATGTTTATAAAGCGCATTAAACATACAAATAATCTTGCACTATCATTATTTTTAAATAACAAATCTATTCACTCTGAATGATCTACTGCTTACTACTTCCAGGCTAATAATTTGGAAGCCATATAAATGAACACACTGACCTTTGGCAAGATTTAAATTACAATTTTATTTATGCAGTATTCAGGCCCCTTTTCTTGCTTACTACAAAACTAGGCAGTCTCCCAGATTTTCTCCCTGTCAGCCCTATTACTTCATATGTCTAGGAATATGATCCTTAAAAGACCATTAGAAGGTAGATGTGTTGAAAATAACTTTATCCCACCTACTCACCCTACATCAGACCTTTTAAAATCTGATTTTACATTTGTTTGTTTCCTAATTTTTGTTCAGGGGCAGTTGCAAAACCCAAAGATTTCATCAGAACAACAACAAAAGCAAAAACAAAACAAAAACAAAAAACACCTATCACAATTTTGCAAAGCAGGCTCCAGCTTTGTGTGTGTATGACATCACATTATGTATACAAGGGGGCAGACCTTGCATCATAACGTAGTAATCTTTATGACATTTGCCTCCCCTTGCCTCCTCGGACACCTGTGTTTCTGTTTATGTGTTTTAATAATTAATTTATGATATGGATCTTTGAGGGGGTTGTGTTGGCTGTGGATGACACAATGTTATGGATGCAAATGACATGGAGTCATGTGATTGGGTGGAATACAAAGTATTAGTTTGCTATCAAACACTTAGGATGAAGGCTAACCTGATAATAAATCCCATTTGAGCATTTTTCCAAGGAGTTCTTTTTAAGAATGTATTTGCACCCAGACAATGGGGAGTGCTAGCTGAGTGTCTTCTGAACTGGTGTGCCAAAAAGCTGCAGTTTTCACAGAAAACAGTGACTGAATCAATCAATATTGATGAATGTGGTAAGCAATATTTTGCAGAAGAAAGTCTTGGACTAGATCAAGTTTTGGGTATGTGGAACAAAACTGCCTAAGTTTGTTGCCTCTTCCTTCCTTTGAGTTATGGGAACCAAAAGGCTGTGTTGCTCTAAAATAGGCTGTGATGTGAAAAATGGGGTGGGGGATCATTAAACTGAGCTGAGGCACTTTCTATTAATGGAATTCTGCTCCTGGAAAGGGATTCTGACTGATTCCTGAGGATTCCCTCTTTCTCCAGTGGTGGAAGATGCACCCAAAGAACTCATCAGACCAACTGGAAAAGACCCAAATGCTTGTTTTACTGAATACAGTGAGTCACCAACCCTAAGTCTTAGGCAAAGAGCCCTAGTAGGTTACCCACAAAGAGTATACAGGACATGTGTAGTATCTCCACTAGGCAATGACATAGGTTGTTGCTCGATAATGAAAGTGATATAACCATTTTCTGATGAGTTCCTAACTCCTGAGTGTGAAGACACTACCGAGTATCTTAATATGAATTAATTATATCAGTGAATATATACTTAGAGTGCACTTATAGTGTATTACTGTGCATCTAAATGTATTTTGGTTAGACTGAGTGTACAGAAGATCTGTTTCTAAATAAAGCATCTCAAGCAGCAAACGGCATGTTTAAGCAATCATGTCTTCCACATTCCTCATCACCTGCCATACAATTGACCACCTTGGAAGAATCCACTCATGGGTGAAGGGTTATTATGAGGGGCTGGTCCTACTTAGCATTTTTATTTTCTAAGAAAATGTCTGTGGTTCCTTTCCTCCAAAAAAGATGATGTTAGAGGCTGATGCTTTGTTTTGCAGCATGCCAGCTTCC
The DNA here is from genome assembly GCA_030867105.1 of Liasis olivaceus. NCBI lineage: Eukaryota > Metazoa > Chordata > Lepidosauria > Squamata > Pythonidae > Liasis > Liasis olivaceus. The sequence goes on from CM061349.1 coordinate 190,963,325, forward strand.
CATTTTTTAAGAAAAGGAAAAGTATTTTTTTAAATGTAAAAAGACAGTTGGGATAGGGAACTTGCCCACAGGCAATTGGCAGCCCCAGCTCCACACAGGCAACCCAGATGTTTGCCACCTTGAGGTTGGTGGTATAGGTGTGTCAGAATCCCTGGTAAAGTAGCAAAAAGTCCAGACTGCAAGTTCAGTTTTATATACTCATTCTCTGTTCAAACAATCTACAATATAGGTCTGGGGCAATCTGGCACACATCATTTGTTTTCACCTTGCAGGGCAGCAATTCCCTGCTAAACCTCTGTGGCCACTTTTGTTGAGAAAAACAAAGACAAGCAACCTCTCATGCCTCCGTGCCACAGGACATTTTTCAATAGCCCGCTGATCTAGTTCTGATGTACTTGGTAGGAGTTCTGAAGATTGCTTTTTCAACTTCCAGCTAGCATGCCAAGAGGGAAGAAGAGATCTTTCTGAATAAACCTTCTCCGCTCCATGAAGCTGGCCTGAGTCAACAGCACTCCAAATTTAAAAATGGAGTGCGCAGAATTGGTCCCACTGAGGGATGATAGTACCATTACACATCTTCTGCTCCACAGCCACATTAGCTCCTGGTGGCTCTTTTAGCTGAGAATTATACTCTGTGAAACTGTGTCACTGAAGAACACGCGAGGCTATTTGGCTGCCTACGTCTTGCACATCTGCTGGAACATCGTGAAGCCTGGCGGTTTGCTGCCCATTGTTTTGCTCCAAGATTTTGTTTTCCAGATATTTGACGTCTGAATGGACATATGGAGATCCAGAAATATATTATCACAAAATTGCATGAAAAATCTTTCTGTTCAAAAGCCCTCCCTAGATGCTGACACAACTTTGCTAGAAATACAGCTATGTGGAAACTGCTTCCATGTGTGCTAGGCCTAGATTGTAGTAACAAGATGAAAGAAAGGCTGGCAATTATGTGGTGGGTGCCTTGGAAGCTTTTAGAGGCACTTATGGTGATAAAAAATAGGTACCAAAGACAGAATGAAACATTTAGAAAAAGAATAGTAAAAAAATAGGCCAAAATCTGTAAATCATAATTTCTCCTTCTCCTCCTCCTTTTTGGGAGCAGGGTTATTCAAAGGCCCTTTAAAGCAGGGAAGAGGAACATCTGGCACTCAAGATTTTCTGAAGATCTTTGCTACAGTTACCTTTGCCACTGGAGGACATAGGGAGTTTTCATTTAGCCACAATTAGAGGGCTACAAGTTCATCTCTCCAATAGGCAAACTGTTTCAAGTGGCTAGCAAACTGAGAATTGTGAGACATCTTGTAGGTATATTTAACAAAATAATTTTGGGTCATGTCCATTCACAAAATGGCTGTTGTGGAGAGAGGGGCCATTCACAAAATACCTATTTACCAAAAAGGCAAATTCTTGCTTTCTAGGAACCTCTCTATATCTGTAGAGTGTAATAAAGATGACCTTGACAGAGATAGGTCAGATCTGCTACCAAAGTGACAAGGAGAAAAACACAGCTTAAATCCAAAACAAGCAGAAAATGTACATAAGTGGCTTAGACAGACACCTCCCTAATTCACACGGGTATAAGAAGGGGAGGAGATACAGCACAATCAGACTTACAAGATTCTGTTATTATAGCCACTCTGAATAAAAATAGCTTTCTGCTGGAGTTGATTCTTGGTCTAGTCTACCTGGTGGGGCTGACAATATCCCAGTCTACATTTGCCTTTTCTGATTAAATGGGCTTCATTTGTTCCAAATAAAGTCTGTGGATGCATTTTGTGACATTATTGATGTTGTTGTTGTTGTTATTATTATTATTATTATTATTATTATTATTATTATTTTAAATTAAATGTACCTTAAAGGGAAAAAAAAGTCTTGTAAGGCAGGGAGCACAGCAGATCCTGAGAGGTGTACCCATGAGATTTTAATTCATATAATACTGCTGATTGCTGCTGTAAAGGATGGCAAGAGGAAAATGAGATCTGTGTTAATGGATCTTTTGAGGATAAGGACAGGTGGTATATGGCATATACACTTTTATGAAGCAGCTTATCTTGAATTAGACACTGGTCTCTGCTATTCAATCCTATCAGGTCTGATTAGAAACAGCATTCCCAGGTTTCAGCCAGAGCTTTTCCCAAGCCATACCATTTTATGGAACCAGCACATCAAAACTTACTGTGAGGTAGTACTGACCCATATAACGGACCCAGCTGTCCATGCAAAGTGATCTTATGGAAGTGGGGACTGAGCCCAAGAAAGGGAATGTTGAATTATGAAGCAAGAAAACACAGGATAATGCTCCTTTTCAGTTTCCAACTATTATTCTTCAGTGGATTTGAGCCAATTTCCCACATTTGGAAAACTACATATCTAAAATCGGGGGTAAGCCCTCACATGTGTAAATACAGGAAGGGGAGGGAGAAACTGCTTTCAGGAAATATGGATCTCCAGAAGATTTAATTTCCCAATTAGATTATAAATCTTCTCAACATTATGAGCAATCTGCAAGCTACAAAAGGCTTGGTTCTGCTGTTGTGGTGGTCACCTGCACTCAGAAGAGCCTTGCCTTATCTAGATATACACAACAAAGCTGTGAGGAGACTTACTACAGAATGTCAGTTTGGGTAGAGGTGTAGGTCTGACAGCAGGAGAATGAAGAGATAGCTAGAGGAAAAACAGGGAGGAACTTTCACATTTATCCTTCAAATTTGACCATTCAGTTCCCTTGAGACCTACATCTAATTACCTACTGAGAACTCTTACTGGCTTTTAATTAAAACTGTCAAGCAAGATAAAAATTCTCAACTTTCTTTTTGTTTTTAATGAAAGATCATTCAAGTAATCAAGAAGAAGCCCCACATGTCTCTAGCATTTCAATATCACAGTCAAATGCCTCATAAGCCCTCTTTATGTATTCAAAGAGTTGCATGTGATACAAGAGGATGACAAGAAGAGCACAGGTTTCACTTCCCATTGCTCTCTTCCTGTGCAGGGTGAGCATCTAAACCAAAACATTGTGAGGAGACCCTCCAAATGATATTCTATTCAGAAGTCCACTTTATAAATGACAAAGGCAATCAAATCAGACATGGAACTAGCATGTTTGTTCTCTCACCCTCCTTCATTAGTAAATAACATTTTAAATACTGGAATAGGCCCACCAATTTCTGGAACCTATGAACATGTTCCTTTTCACCTAATTCTGGAAAAGATCTTCATAGGAAGATTACTTATTGGAGTACTCTATTCACTTTTCTGCAGATACTGAAAGCTGGGCACATGTCTTCAAACTTCTCAAATATCCCATTTTGTGATGGAATGGAATTATGAAGGCCAGACTCAGGAAGGGAAGCATCCTCTTTCATCTCCTGAAGGGCAGGGAAGAGATAAGAGGATGAGGCTGGCACCTCCCTGAGGAATTCATTCTGTGTTGACTGGCTGACCTTGGGAACTAGTTTCAGTCTGGGAAGATTCTTGCTAGAGGTTGTAGCTAATAAACATTGCTGAACTGAATCTGCATGGTCTCCTGGAGTTCCTTGGGCTAGGCCTGACATCAAGAGTGAATTCCTCAGGGAGGTGCCAGCCTCATCCTCTTATCTCTTCCCCATCCTTCAGGAGATGAAAGAGGATGCTTCCCTCCCTGAGTCTAGCCTTCATAATTCCATTCCATCACACATTTCTGTTGCAAACATTATTGCTACTAAATATATAAGAGGGTGCACAGAATGTAAACATTTTTTCCCAAGATGACTTACAATGAACATGACCTGAATAATCATGGAGGAAAATATGTCCAAGATGCAAAAAGACCATTCAGGTACTATGAAAGTGGATCCATGGAGGAGCTGCAGGATCACACCCACTAAATCCGCTCCCTTCATCTCTTAAGTGCATTGAGTGGGATGGCTTGAAGAAAAAAATGTAAATCAAATATGGCTTGCAGTCTTCCTTCCAACTGAGAACCTAACTATGGGGAGGATTATAATTGCATCTAGCAGACATGCCTATAGGGTCTCCTCAAACCTTCCTTTCAATGTGGAAAGGTCATCAGTGGAGAGCAAGGGCTAGCCCTTTCAGGTATGCCTTTCGAAACTTCTGAAGAGGGCCATAATTAGAATATAAATGGAGATGGGAGCACCCAAATGTAACAAAAAAGATCTTAGGTAATTCAAGGAAGACTTGTTTAAAAGAAAATGTCTCTGCTTACGGAATCCTGTGTTCTAGGCTATGTGTGGTAAGTACATATTGGATCGATCTTGTGACAGAACATTCAGACGGACAACCTTCTAACCTTTTAATTCTGAATAAACTAAAGAATGTTGAGAGAGCATCAGGGTCTTAAACTGTATTTCTAAACTTCCTTAAAGTGGCACAGACATATTGTCAAGAGATAAGAAAGCATTTTAGTTCCAACTGATTTCAACAGCAGGGTTTTTTAATGCAACAATCAGAAGAGAAATGCAACTGATAGAGTAAGGTAATTGTGGGCTTTAAACCGAAAACCTATTCTTTGGGGACTAAGAGTAAATTAATTTAATGAAATTTACACCTCAGTGGACAGTATAATATTATATCACTAGCACTTTTAAATATTCTTTATTTAACCTTAGATTGAAATGAAATAGGTGTGAAGAGAAATGGATTTAAAACATGAATGGAAACTTTTTCAAGTGATTTTGGAATGAAAACAGGATATTATTCATGGCAACTCCTCCTCCTTGATATTTTAGATTAAATTCTGAATCATAGCATGTGACATTTACATTTAGGATCAACTGTCATTTTGTGTAATGGTCTCCCTGATTTATCCTAAATTATAGTTATTTAATATCTTTGTAATTCTAATCACTGGTTTAAACAATTTATGGAATAATAAGGGTAGTTTTAAGGAGGCATTTAGGACTGTGTTTGAAGTTGCATTCCTGCATGTGTGAACAAGCATATAAAAAAGCATGTACACTTTCATATTTTTTAAGGTCTGTTTTTTTAAAAAAATGTCTTGATCTCTTTCATCTCCATTTCTAAAAAAAGAATATGAAGTTGACCAGGGATGCAGATCCCTCACAATATAGTTAGTGTTGAGTCTGAGATAGAACACTCATCCTATCTCTCTTCAATTCCCTTTAAGAAGTTTTGCTGTGCTATAACAGGGCTGCATGGAGAAATAATCAGGTAGTGATTTTGTTAAAAACAAGGGCTTAGTATGTGCACAAAAGAGTAGCAACTATGAGAAGGTAAAAGGCTGTGAATCAGTTCACAGCTATAACTTGGCTCTATGTGCTTCTGCTCACTGCTTCTCCTCCTGTAAAAGCAATCTGTTATTTAGTCCTGCTGTTTCAACAGCTCTAGCTATTTTTATTGGCCAATCTTTGGAGTTTCACATGTCCTTTACTATATTTAGCTTCCAGAGGCATTGTAGTCACATCAAAATGGAGAATGAAATGTCCTGGGAACAATGTGCCAATTATCTATATTAGCAAGGACATTTGGTATGAAGTTCAGAAAAATGTGGCTTCATTATGTAGACTCTGTAATGACTATTTGTTTCCTTATTTATGGGATAGTCCTAACATGTACCGTGTCTACTCACATCCAGTTATTGATGGTGAGGTTGCTATCTAGCATCACAATGATACCATGATTTTTACTAGCAGGGCCAGTCTGCTGGAGAATTAAGGGGGTTGATCACTGATAAATATGTTCTACTTAGCTGCTAAGTCTCTTGGCAATAATTGCTATGCTCCCTTTTACAGTTCTTTATATTTTTGCAGAGGGATGACCTATGAAATATACGAGATCTTCCTAAAAAAGCAATAATATAGGGCTCTTGAACAACTTAATGTGAATTCACATGCTGGCTACTTGTTTTATGTCTGAGATCCAAGAGGAAAGACCAAGAAAATTAGCAACCTTCTATTCCAACTTCAAGGTCCAATAGAAAGACATGAAGCTGGTCTCGAAATTCTATGAAGTCTTTGCCACCTCCCCTCTGGTGCTGCCTTCATGAAATTGCACTAGTTCAACTGGGGAGAGATTGCATACATTTTTTGATGTCCTTGGCATATGTTTTGAATGCAGGAGGTCCCTGGTTTGAGCCCTATATCTCCATGTAGGGCGGGGAAATCTCCAGTATGAAACTGTGGAGAATACAGTCTAAGGAGGTCATGAGTCTTTCCCGATTTTTAGCTAATCCCTGCAGAAACATGCTCTGGGAACAACTTTTTTCTGTCATGTCCTATGATGCCTTAATCTCATCTTCAGTCCATGAATCAGATGCCTAAGTGGTCCTTAGCTGCACCAGTATTAACAAAGTATTTCCCAGCTCATTTCAACACGGTCCAAGAGCAACTTCAACTTGGAGCAGTTTCACTATTCAGGCAAGAGGGTTAGATTTAGAAGCTTGGGTTTTGATTGAGAAGGCAATAGTAGATCCATGAGAAGCTGAAGGGAAAATTAGGTTTAGGAAGGTATGCTGGGTTTAGGTAAATGGTGGGGGGATAGGGAATTTAGAATGGGGTAAGGGAAGGGTAGAAAAGGAGCAAGACAAAATTAGAGGAATTTGGAGATATTATAAAGTTTTGTTTCCGCTGGGCAGTATTCTAGCTTGAAACAAAACACATTTTAATTACAGTTACTGTGTTTTGTCCTTTCCAGTTTAGCTCTCATCCATGCAATAAAATGTGTGAAAAGGCTTGAGAGGAACCAAAATTGACAGAATTACCGATCCCTGTTTCGAGACAACTGCCTGCTCTTTTTCAAATTTTTTCAAAAGCCGTATGGAATTCTTCTATTTGGTGGACTTTTAATGGTCTATTAAGTATGTGTTATTACTAGGTCTTACTTTATGTGTGTTTTATTCATTCTGAATATCATATGCATTAGAAGCTTACACAGTTAATAATTAAGTTTCGCTAAATATTATTTAGCAAGAAATTAACTGTCTGTTTTTATAGGACCATGGTAATTCAGCTGAACAATAAGAATCCTCTCCTCTCCTCCCCTTCCCCTTCCCCTTCCCCCCTCCCTCCCCTTTGCATCATAGATATTTGAACTTATCTGGCTTATCTCCTAGTCAGTGAGCTGAAACAATGCGTGCAGAAAATTTGAGAGATTCCAAAACATTGATCTGATTATGTGCCCTTGAGTCATTTTTGACTCCTAGCGACCACATAGATAGATCTTCTCCATGACAATCCATCCCTAACCTGTTCTTTCAAGTCTCCCAGCAGCACACTCATCACCTCTATAACTGAGTCCAAAACTCTAGGAATATGCAAAGGGAAATATTAGCCCGTTAAGTTACAGCTACAACAGTCACAGTCAAGATACCTCTTTTAAGTGAGGATATTAATATTTCCACAAATTGTCTTCATTGCTTTTCAAGCTGTAAAGTTTAATCATATATAAATCAGATCTAAAATTATATCTATATCTATATCTATGTATCCAGATTCTCTTGTCTTGTAAGAAAAGTATGTGGAAAGTCAAGGCCAAAGTGGTCCCAGTGATGGTAGGAGCACTCGGGGCCGTGACTCCTAAGCTGGGAGAGGGGCTCCAACAGACCCCAGGAACAACCTCAGAGCTCTCTGTGCAGAAGAGTGCAGTGCTAGGAACAGCTAAGATACTGCGCAGAACCCTCAGACTCCCAGGCCTCTGGTAGAGGATCTGAGACTGAGGAAGACACGTACCACCCATAGGGGTGAGTGGGTATGTATGTGTATACAAACACACACACACACACACATACATATACATACACACAAACACACGTGTGTATGCATGCATTTACCCTGACCACGTGTTGTATATAAGTAGCTTGTGAATTAAAATTATGCCATCTTTGTTCTGTGAGGCAATGTGCTTGCTTTGTTGCATAAACATATACGAAAGCAACAACAAAAAATGGAGATGGACTATCATTATCCAAATTGATAGCAGCTGTGCTTACTGAAAAATGTTTTCCTCAAATATGTTGACATGTTGGAGATTAAAAGAAATGCATCACATGGTGTGTTCCATGTTCCGTTCCACATTCTCTCTGAGAGAATCTCTCTTTCGTTATTGATACATTTCTTGTGTCACTCCAGCCGCGGAATTTTGTTTTGATGCGGGGCCATCCAAAAGATGAGCCAGTTTCTTAATGGATCGAGAGCAATGAGTATTTTTCCTGAACTGGGAGAATCAGCACTTTATTGACTGAAAATTCAGATACCGTATCCAGGAAATAGAGCTGATAATTCTTGACCTGCACTTCAGAAAAGTATAATTGGGGCCGTAACAGTCCCGGCGTGGGATTTCATGGCACAATTCATGCCAAGGCTGGCCCTTGTGCTTTGCAATACAGGGGGGTGGGGGGGTGGGGAGTGCGATTCTTTTCTGGTCTGAAACCATATGCTGGGGCCACAGTCTAAAAAGTAGGATGACAACTAATTTGTTACCCACAATTAATATAACTCTGCCATGATGCATTTAATAAAGCCCCTTTTCTGACACCTTAACACTTAGAATTTGGTAACAGCATTTGGTGGTTTCTGAAGGCTGCAGCCAAGGGTTTCATATTGTGCACCTCAATGGAAATGGGACTCAGAAGAATTTTTTGCTGACATCCATTTTACCGCTAATTGGTGGGAAGATACAGTTTTTATGGAAAAACTTAGTTTGACCACAGGAATAGATTGGCACCCATTTTCCAAAATGGCCACTGGTCATCCTTCCACCCATCAAATGTATGTCACCTGACAGATTTAGGAATGGAAAAGAGTAATGATAAGGCCCTAGTTACTGTATTGGGATGCTATTTGAATAATGCCAAGAATACTAATAATCATACATTTTATTTCAGGGCTGTTTTTCCACCCGAAGGAGCTCAGAGAGGTTTAGAAGGGACCAGTCACAGTAGTGTTAAATAAAGCCATCAGAATAAAAGCTGTAGTGCTTAGAAACAATTTGAAAAAGGAAATTAAATTTATTTGGGAGGGAAATAAATATTAGGCAGTCTAAAAGTATTTGGGTGCTTTGTATACAAATGTTAACACCTTAAATTGACCCCGGTAACACACAGGGCTTTTTTTAAGTTCAGCTGCTTGTCTCCTGTGTACAAACTGGCTGGAAATGAAGCCAGATTAAGAGATGTTGACCTCTTCCTCTACTGTGGCCCAGATGTTTGGCCCCGCTAGGGGATTCCCCTGCTTCTTTCCCCCATCCCACTCAAGCCAGAAAGGAAAGTGCCAAAAGCTTCTCCTTCTGGGGGCACCTTTTTTGAGGACCCAGTACAAAGAAAATAACAACAGTTTCTTCCAATCACTTGGGCTAGAAGGGACAATCCGGCAAAACGCCTATTAATTTCACCCACTTGTATCACATGCACACACACTACAGGTTGCATTTCACTGTTCTTCTTTTGAACCTTAAAAAAAAACTACCACTCTATTTCATTTCTTCCAGTCACTTGGGCTAGAAGGGGAAACTTGACAGAATTCTTGTCAGTTCCACCCAGTTAAAAATAAAACTAAACAAATCAAACAGAGAAAGGCCAGCATTTCACCTTCCACAACTGAACCTGTAGGAGAAAATGTCCCGTGTTTCATGGCAGGCAGCTCAGGATGAAATTGCCATCGAAGCAGAGAGCAGAGATTTTTGGGTGGGTGGGTGGGGGGAGGTGCCCACCAGAACACACAGCAGTCAACCAGAATGAAGGTCTTTGCACAGATGGGGCTGCCCACTTGCACCAGCAGAGAGGGAAAAACCCGACTCCTCACAAGGAGCCAGAAAACTCAGGGGGAGTTTACCTCCCCAGCAGGCTAGGGATAGGCTGATGGTAAAATCTGTTCATGCGTACCCAGAATGGCAGGGAAGGGGACCCATCCTCATGCTGGACAAGCAGGAAGTGCAGATCAGAGAATAGTCAACTAAGGTTATCCTTTCTGTACTGAGGTAAGTGGCCCCATTTAGCCTTGCTTGACCTCCGGGCAGTTGTCTTCTATACCAGTGGCATTCCTGTCCCCCCACCTCCTGGCATCCACAGTCCCTGCTGATGACAGCATATTCTCCCAAGACCAGAAAAACAACAGAATTGAATGGCACACATGCCTTAACTTGTGGCAAGAATGCAGCGCAATCTATGCTGAACAAAAATGGTTTTTCAAGGGACTATTTGATAATAATAGCCTACCCTCCTACCCTGAGTTGTGCTTTGTCTTGGAATTTGCCTTCAAAACCTCCCCACCCCCAATTCTTTCTCCCAGGTAACCAGCATGGCTCTCACACCTGAGCCCTTATTCCAGGAGTCTTCCCTACAATTCCCTTTTGTTTCTCCTGCAAAAGTGGATTCTTACCCAGTACTTGAAGCAGAGGAAGGCATTCCTGTCTTTGATGCTCTCTGCTATTCCTTTAGGGGCAACCTGCCCCCTCCTGCCCCCCATGACCCATCTCTTTAGGGAGGTGATGTCATAGAGCATTATGCCGAGTTTCCCATGATGTCTACCTGGAAATTGCTGGGAGGCATGAAGTGCCTACCGAGGACTGTATTATTAGATCAATGCTGGTTTCACTTTCAGGAAAGTGAAAAAGAGCAATTCTCGGGAGGACTGCCAAACAATGAGGGGGGGAAAAAAAGGCCTAGTCTACTCTTGTCCCTTTAACAGCAGTTTGATGTTCAGACATCAGCCGAGGATACTTTCCACTGAAGGGAATATCACTTGCTAAAATTTGCACTGCAATGTGCTATTAAAAGGAACAGCTGCAGGGGGCCAGCTGAGAAACTGGCAAGGATTAGTTCTGAAGTCTCAAATAAAAGGAGAGCAGAGGAGACATTTCAGAAGGAGCTCCTGGAGAGAAAAGGAATTTGTTTGGTAGACAAAAGGGAGACCTGGCAGATGGAAAAGTTTGGGTAGCAAAAAAGGTAGCTTATTTCCCTGGATTGCAGCAGTGTTCTCCCTCCCCAGTTTAGTAGCAGCCTAATGCTTCTTACAGAACATTATTTCTCTCACTGATTCATGTACCTCCTCCTGCTGTAGAAGTTCAGGCAAAATCACCCCCCTCCCCCATCACTTGTCTGTCTAATACAAGTCTGTGCTAATGTTTAGGTCTGGAATAATCTTCCCTGCAAGGCAAAAACTCTACCCTTGAAGTCTCAAACCTGCTGGAAAGCTGACCTACCTAAGAGGGTTGTTGTAAGTACTGTTGGAGTAATGAGTGTAGAACACGATGAGATTTCAAAAGCACACATAAATGCAGCATATGATTATGCTTCTGCTTGGTCCTAATAGTTCAGTTTCCCATCAGAAAGCCACTGAATGAACAATTTGATATTGGTTCTCAAAATAAAATGCAACTCCTAACAACAGCCATTGTTGGAATGACAACTTCCAGAATTCCTGGACTATGAGCCAAGGCTGGGATTGCAACTTTTAAACTAGCTTTCACTCTTTGGTTATGTTTCTACTTTAGTCATCAAAGCTTCATTATCACCATACTGCAAAGAACTTTATCTGTTGATTTTTTTTATGTCAAACTCCTCCAAAAGTGTAGGAACAAGCCAAGCTGAGCTGTTTCAAATCAGCATTTCTATTTCTATTCTCCAGTGTAGGATCATTGCAAAATGTTGGGGGTTCTGGACAGGCACATCGATCCAAAACTTTTAGGTGTGGTGTAGTGGCTAAGGCATCAGGCTAGAAACCAAGAGGCTGTGAGTTCTAGTCCTGCCTTAGGCACAAAGCCAGCTGGGTGACTTTGGGCCAGTCACTCTCTCGCAGCAGTAGGAAGGAGGCAGTGGCAAAATACTACTGAAAAACCTTGCCAATAAAACTGCAGGGCCTTGTCCAGCAGTTGTCAGGAGTCAACACTGACCTAAAGGCACACACACAGTCCTCAATGTAGCATGGGTCCTAAATCTAAGAGTAGCTGGATTGTCCTCCATTATTTTTCTTGGTTTTCTTTCTCTCCCTGTGTTTTCTACTCACTCCGTTACTGTTACACATGTGTCCTTTGCAAAAATACTGTGGCATCCAAATTATCAGTGTCTATGTGTGTGTTTGACAATGTGTTAAAGCACTCTTGCAAATCATTTCAGGAACGTGAATATAAATAAGTGAAAGTAAATATAACATCCTCTACCAAATTCAGAGAGAAGTGAGGTGGGAGAGGGGAGTGGAAGGGGGAAAGAGGAAGACAGCAGGGGATCATGGATATGTTTTGGAAACACTACGTCATTTGAAACACCAGAATTCGGGGAGATAGCCTGATGAGGAATATTTCAAAAGCATCCTGCCTTAATTGCTATACTTCACCTGAAGGTGCTCTAAGGAAAGAGCAGTTCGACCTCCAAGTCTAAACATCCTTTTCTGCTCCCATTCTTATTACTTGAGAATGTTAATGTCTATTTATGTGTCAATCCATTTCTCCACTTATATTGTGTCTGCTGAAGTACCCCATGAAATAATTACCATTTTCAAGGATAATGTACTTGTGCCACCATTTAGAAATTTGCACAGTAGAAAGCCTCTGAAGTTTGAAATCTAGGTCTGAATTTCTGCGCTTGCACATATATCTTGTGCTACAGAGGTACACAGTCTGAGACTCCAGGGCCACAGGGGCCCTCAAGAGCCATAAATGGGGCCCTCAAAGCTCTGCTGGAATTTGCCACTGAATTATGGTATTTTTATGTGCCAGAAGGAGGATGGATTACATACATGGTGTCTGCATTTAATTTAATTACATTTAAATGGAAATTAAATCAAATCAAATTTAGCCCTGCTCTCCTCTACTTCTTTGTCCTGATCTCACCAACTTTTTACACTGCAGCTCCCAACATGCCATTTAAAGGTCAAATTCTGCCCTCAGCCTACAGGGAAAAGAAAAAAAAAAAAAAGAGCATAGCTGTGAAGTACTGAATGCTCTTATTAACTCCCATTTGCATTTTGTCAGTAAGCAAAGCAAAATACCAAAACCAAAAAAGGAGCTTTCATCAAAAATAAAATTCCCTTTGCACCAGGTTGGTGATCTAATTGGGACCAAGATGATAAAGAAGCAGAGGAATAGCAAATGATTCATCTCCTGCAGCAGGAAGGAAAGAAACATGACTTCTTGCTTCAAAAATCCTTGATATATATCACTCATCTTCTTGAAATTAGCCTTTAATACCATTTACCAGAGTTTGGTCACAAGGCTTTCCTAGGATCTTAGTTTGATGAGGAAGGTGTTTCACAGCTGATACCCGAGGAGGCAATTGCCTAAAGAATAGTCCTTTCAGAGCCACTGCGTGGCTAATGGAGTCTCTAATAGGGATCGAGACTTTATCCTTCAGGTCACCAGGTGTGACAGGATATTATTAAAATATGAAAGCAGTTCAGTGACTTGCATGGAAAGAGCTGATTCCATAAATCCTCAGCTCTGCAGTTCAGTTAGCCAAAGCCATGTGTCAGCATCAGGCATTTAAGCCATCATTAAGAATGGGCTGGGGTGACCTTTTTCTGCCAGTACTGATGCCTGCAACACAAAAAACAAATCTAGGTCTGTCCATCTGTCTCTCTACAAATTATGACCTGGGATGCCAACTGTTAGAACTGCCCCCGTAGCTCTGCCTTTTAAAATTAGGGAACATGAGGATTGGTTAGTGGAATGGGTGGGGTTCATAGTGTGGATCTGGGAGAAGAGAAGCAGCTTGGTGAGGTTCTCAGGGCCTGGTTCATAAATCTGGTTCATAAATCTGGTGGCCCTGAAAGAAAGTGGACCAAGAAGGCAGACCAAAGATCAAGCAGCAGAGGTCTCTCCATCCTTGTTGAATGGTAAAACTCACTGTCACCATCCCAGTTAGCTTATGACAAGATGAAGTCCCGTGAGCAGGGTCATTCTCAGCTCCTCAGTACCTAGGACATGGCTGTTTACTACTGATATTAGTACACTACTCTGGAAACCTTTAAGCTAAACAGTAGCATAGGCATGTACAGTATGTGTATTTTCTCCCTCTTTCTCAGACATGCACACACACAAAATAAGTACAAAATTTAACCAAGATCTAAAATATGAGTTAAAATTATAAAAAATATCCTTAACCCTTGAACTAAACCTGGTATTCTACCAAGGGAACAATTGTGTACAAATTAAAGAAAAACCAAAACCAAGTTCAGTAGGGCTTATTTCTACATAACCCTGAGTAGGAATGAGCTGACTGGCATGGGATTGCTAAGGAGTGTAAGTTTGCTTAACCATGGTTTATTGAATGAACAATATTTGGCGAGATTTGTAAAACCCATTAAGCTGCTAACAATGGTTTACAAACTACAATGACTAGATTAACACAGTATTTTAAGTCAAAATCAGACAAACATATTATAGCTTGGTATTCATATGCCTACAATTAGGTCATGAGTGTTTTTTGAAATGCACAGATCACATGGTAGTCTAAGAAATCAGGGCAAGACTTTTTGCATGTCAGAAATGACTCTAATAGGTGAGATCACTCATGAGCTGGGGACTGGATGAAGGGAACTATGTGGAGAAACATGAAAGGAGGAGGAGGAGGAGGAGGAAGAAGTCAGGGCATGTTTGTGCTGTGCAGATGGGGACACAACCATTGAAGCTGCAAGTTGCCAACTTTTGAACCAGCCTTTGCCACTGCCCTATTAACAGCAGTTTGGTCTGGAATAGTTAGAGGTCATTGAGGGCAATCAGACTTCTGTTATGGGAGCAGAGAATGTCAAGTTACTCTTGATTTGTGTTCTTCCTAAGCCAGTTGAGAAGCTCATGTGGACCTCACATGTGAAGATTCCATTTACTTGAAAAGGCTGGGGGGGTGGGGTGGGGTGGGGGGTTTGGAGGGGAAAAAACCAAAGGAAAACAGACACCCAAACACTCCATTTCTACTTAACAACAAGTTGAGATCAGGAGCACTTTCAGGCTAATTATTTTATCAGCTTAGTGTCTCTGACTCATACGTTATGTAAGCAATGTTTTTTTTTCAAGTTTTCTTCTCTTTTTTCTAGTTCGGGGGAACTTACTTGAGAACAGGCCACGTGGACCATACAGTTCGTTTTGCAGGAACAAGGGCGACTTTCAGCTCAGGTGCTGGCAAGCAGATAAATGATGACAAAGGAGGAAAACCATCAGAAACACACACACACACACACACACACTCACATAAAGAGATTGCAGGAAGTGTCAAACTCTCATTGACTTTCTTCTTGGTTTAGGCACAGAGATGCTGAGCAACTCTTACCCTGAAACTCGGCTGGATTTGCAGACCTTGAACTTGGAAACCCAGTTCAAGGTTCAAATACATTTATTGGAGTGCTTAACTTTCCGGGCCCAGTATGAGGATGATATCTTACATAAGAAATGAATAAATGCCATTGTTTGTGGCCTTGCAAAGAGCAACTCTCAAATGTATGTCATGTGTGTGTGTATCTATATCTATCTGTCTCACTGTAAGCCATTCTTTCTTTCTCTCAGCTTGTTATTGCTCAAAAGGTGGCTGTTGTAGGGATGATATTAGCAGGGGGCCTCCTACATACATTTCAGAGGAAGCCCAGATATACACAATGAATCAGAGAGGTAAGCACGGGTATTCCCCCTCCTGTTTCTTTTCTGGTATCATTTTGCATTGTGGTTGCCATTTTCTTCATCTCCTTATCCTTCTGAATTTCTATTGTATCCTTAGAGCCAGAAATGACAGTAATATGCATAGATATTAATTATGCACAGACAATAAACATCCTTAGATGCTGTCTTCTATCCTTACAGTCCAATATCAGTCCTTACATGCAATTTATTGATAGGGCATCTGTAAATCCCTTGATAGCATGAATCCTGACTATTCTTGTTGTTGTGCCAATTATTATACTTCTAGTTTCTCCTTCCTAAAGCTATACTTCCTGCTTCTGCACATGAAATGCCATGTTGCTCTTAAAGGAACAAGCTTTGAGGCCCATATTTTCTTCTTCAATCTGCTGTTCAGAACATAAAACATTCTAATACATCATGTTTGGGTGGATTTCAAGTTGCTTGGATCTTACAAGGAGATGTTTGCCTCCAGATGTTGCTCAGCTGCAACTCCTGGTAGTCCAGTCAGCATGGCTGATGGTGAAAGATGCTGGTAGCTGTAGTTCAACAACAGTTACAGATCATCACTGAATATAAATGTTTCCATGTGGAAGTTAGACAAACACATAGCAGATCCTTTCAACATCTGGATTAGTCACGGAGATCTGAGGATGGCTGGCTATAAGTCAGTGTTCCCAGAGATCCATCTGAAGTGGATCTTGCCCTAGCTGAGAAGCAGGATCCAGCGCCTAACTGCCTGCAGCTGAACTATAACTCCTGCTTAATTGGCCATAACATTATTTTGTCGAGCTCTTTTGTTTGGTTCCTCCTGGAGGAACATTCCTAAGGCAGATGCTGAAACTTTTGGCTCTTTCCTAGATTTGCCTAACTAGTTATCTCTGCCCACATAAACCACACCCCAGAAAGCCTGATCAATGCCTTCCCTCCTGGTCCAAAATTCAGATAGTCCAAAAACCAGATAAAAGCTGTGAAAGTCATGTTTTGTTTCTGTTTTATAATACAATGATTATATTGGTGTTTATATCAGCTAGCAGAATTTTTCAACCAAGTTTCTGAATTTGCTCCCTACCTTATGAGAACAGCTATGTTAGTCAGAAGGGCTTTCTGCTCTTATAAAGCTAGGGCAGAGATTTTCAGGACATCCTTTTGTGAATCCTTTTCACTATAAAGCATCTTGTTTGACCATTAGAAGGCACAGTCCCAGATTATATGCATTTGCCATGTCAACTAAAAAAAAAAAAATCTTCAAAATACAGGTACTTTGTATGTTCTTAAAATTGTATATAGAAGAAAAGGACCTATTTCTGACTATATACTGTAAGCCAGGAATAGCATAAGTACAGAAAAGATATAAATCCTATTATTCTGCCTTGGCCACTGTAGAACAATTATGGTGTAGTTTGAGCTATTATAGCAAAGAAAAAAGTTACAAAGCTTCCAATGGTGAATAGGGAAGAGTTCTGAAGCTGATTGTCTTCCTAATGGGAAATGCACAATGATGAAGAGACAGGATGAAAAAGCTGAAATCTTCAGTAGCACAGAATTTAAGCATGCAAGGTGCAAGCTTAAATCTAAAAGATACAGTGAATGTCAAGCCAAGTTATTATTTTTGTCCAGGCACTGATAATAGGGCACAGAATGGAAAGTGGAAATTTCAAAGAGCAAAAACACACCGAAGAAACACAAAGAAATAATTTTCTGTTCAAAACAGTATAAAAGTGAACCTGGAACACACTGTGCATCATTGTTGAACTTAAGCACTTGGGCAATCCAAGAAGCGATACGATTCCATTTCTAGGAGATCAAGAATGTATATTGGAAGGGTAATAAGGTGTAGCTTATCTCCAGTTGTCTTTCAACTTCGCATGGCATTGTTGGGGAGTTTATTCTTGCTCACACAGTCACTAGAATTGTGTGCGGTGTTTCAAGGAGAATGTAGGTCAAAGGAAAATCCAAGTTCTTGACCATTGTTTTGTGTGCACTGTTGATCTTAAATTATGGATAGTAAGGTATTTGGAGGAAATTACTTATGGGTAAATGGAGGATTTTTCTTCTGCCTAGTGCTGAATGATGTTATGATCCTGTGCATAATAAGTGAAGATCAATTATTTTAAAGAGACCAACATGGCCTTCCATTATGGCCACAGTTCTGTGCAGTGGTGACCATGAATGGAAAGACGGAGAGAAATATTTTATAAAATGGAAACATTACAGATCTGTAAAAAGACTAATGCAAATGGCATAATCTGCTATGTGAAAGTATCTGTAATCTACTCATTTCCACACAAATGATTGTTATGTACTTCTAAACAGGACATGGGGCAAATGTTAGAGGCAGGACAATCAGGCAGATTTCTTAGAAATCCTCTAACCTTTATGTCACTTGGCTGTAACAAGGGAGTTGTCAGAAAATGATAGATGCTCATATTAATCAATAGGAGATTTTGTAGACAGTAATTTTTTTTTTAAGAGGAAGGATGGAAAATATTTTAATAGTGCAGAAAGTATAGAGGATGGCCTTGAAGGACAAAGGGAAGATCTGTTACCAAAGCAACAATCAGATAAACATAGAGTAGCTTGAGGCCAGACCAAGAAAGTGGTTTACAAAAATGCCTCAGACAGCCCTTCCCCCCAATTCACATGAAGATAAATGAGGGAGGAAGCACATTCGGACTTGCAAGGTTCTGTTGTTCTAGCTGTTCTGATAAAAGTAGCTTTAGGCCCACACAGTATCTATTTCTTAATCTGGTCTACCTTGCATGATTTTATGAAGCTCCAGGAAAGCAGAGACTATCCATGAAGGCATTTTAATGACTTTGGTGCTCTTTGAAATTTCCCAACAAATTGTTCCATATCTCCACATCTCTATTCTCAAAAGAACTCCTAATCCAGAATTTTCAAATCAAGTATTTTGGATTTTAGTTTTTATAATCTCTACTCTGGGAGAATTTATGCAATCTGAAGTACAACAGATTAGGACTTGGCTTTGATGGATGCTTGGAGACTTATACCATCTAACAAAGAAGGGCAGACCTGTCCAATGGCACATGCAGGCTACAACCCCATCATAATATTATGGTTTCAAAGGGAAAATCTGCCTTTTAGATGGAGGATGAATCACTCATTACTACATCAAGAAGATATTCTACAGAAATGCAAAGAAGATTTTTTTTTTAATAAATGCAATGTCTGGAATATTAGACAACCATATGGGAAACAAGTAAAGCTTACATAGGAGGAATTCTCATAAGTCTTGTGGCAAACCAGAAGACAGGACATAACAGACAGAAATTACAATTGGAAAAAAAAAATAAAGAAATTAAAGTAGATCCACAAAATTAAGTCAAGATGGCAAGTGCTGAAACAGCTAAATAAAGTGAAACAACAATTAGACTTATGGAAATGGATGAACTCCAAGAGAAAATAAAACATGTCAAACAAAACCCTTTCAAAAATGCAAATAAACCAGGAAAACTTTTGGAGCATCAACTCAGAAAAGAGAAAGAGAGAAGGACACTAATAGTGATAGAGAAAGGGAACAAATTGTTATATACAGTCAAACTAATAGAAGAACTTGCAGAATCTTTTAAGAGAATTATATTCTAAACATAAAATTGACAGGGAAAATCTGAAAACATACATTAAATACTCAGAAATTAAAGCATTCACTGAAGAACTCAGAGAAATCCTTATAACAGTTCAAGAGATCAAAAAAGCTATTAAAAATAATACTCAAAACTGGAAAGGTGCCAGGCCCAGATGGGCTGATGGCCCAACATCCAAAAGGTCAGAGAAGAACTAAAGGAACCACTGTTGAAGACAGTGAATGAAATTCAAACTACAAAAACAATACCAAAGACATGGGAAGAAGCATATATAACCTTAATACACACAGAAAGGAATGACCCAAAGAAACCTCAGTCATATAGACCAATTTATTTACTGAATGTTGATTATAAGATACTCACTGCTATATTGGCTGAGCGTATATGGAAGTGCATCTCCACAATGATACACACAGACCAGACAGATTATATCCCAAAGAATATGATGGATAATGATACATTTATTATAAATACACTAGAATGTATCAACATCAAGAAAAAGAAAGCAATGGTAATATTTTTACATGTGGAAAAAGCGTTTGATAATTTGGAATGGATATTTCTATAGGAAGTTCTAGATAAATGAGTCTTGGAGAAGAATTCAAAACTTGGGTGGAAAGCATATATCAATGGCAAACAGTGAAGATTACAGCAAATGGAACATTCTTTGCAACTGTCTCAATATGTAGTGGGACAAAGCAAGGGTGTTCACTTTCTCCTTTACTCTTTGCAGCTGTTTTGGAAGTTCCAGCAAACAAGATCCAAAAAGATACATAAATAACCAGAATCAAAATTCAAGAAGAATGCAAGATGAAATTATATGCAGATGATACAACATTAAGAAGTACGCAACCCCAAAACTCCATACCACGGATGATGGAAGTAATTAAAGATTATGGCTGTCTTTCTGGCTATAAAATTGATGAAAAGAAAACTAAGATAATATCAAGGCATTTAACCTCTGTCAAAGAAGATTGTTTCAAAAAAACAAAACAAAACAGAATTGCTGTGAGATAACAAAAGTTTCAGTGAAATACTTAGGACTCTACTTGACAAGATGTAGTAAAAACATATTTCAAAACAATTACAATAAATTATGGAAAGAAATAAAACAAGACCTTGAAATATGGAAAGGTTAAAAATTTTTCTGATTAAAATTTAACCAAAATGAATATAGCACCAAGATGAATTTTCTATTCCAAGTGGCACTGATTCCAATTTTGATAAAAATCTGCAGACTGGCAAAGAACAATTAATAGATGTATATGGAGTGGGGTGGGGGGTGGGGGGAAACAAGAGTAAGATTCAACATTTTTCAAGATTCAAAAGAAAGAGGTGGACTAGACTTTCTGAAACTTAGGCTATATTATGGAACAAGTTGCTTATTATGGATAACAGAATGGATAAAATCTGTTAACATCAATAATAAAAGGAGCAGGCCTAACCAATGGACTTCACAGGTATTTATGGTACAAAGATGCAAAATAAGAAAACATCTTCAAAGGATATATTATAAGACAAAGATTGTTAAAAAAATTGGAATCTTCTAAAAGTAAGGATAAGTTCATCACCATTACCATCACCATCACCATCGAATGCTTTTTACTCCAAGGACAACTATAGTAAAAAGGACTTAATTATATGTGCCAACGTGACATATGCAGATTCAGAAAGACAAAACAGGAACTGCTCAGTGAAGGAACAAATCTTCCATAGTTAAATTATCTGCAAATAACTGGAAAAATAAAAAGTGATCTCAAAAAAGATGGCAGGGACAAAGAAAGATGGCAGAAATTGAAATGCTTATACAAAATCAAGATCATTAGGATGTATTTATCACTTGCTATTGAAATATGACATGGCGGTGGAACAAATTAAAAACTGTATGATAAATGGATGCAGAATTTGAGAGAAGCGGTGGACCAAATGAAAGAGTTATGGGGGAAAAAAAGATCAATGAAATGTACTCCAAGCTACAATTTTAGGGAAAATTGGTATAAAACATTCTACAGACAGTCTATAACTTTGTCAACTATTGCCAAGGAAGACAAAGCATAAAGCAAAAAGTGACATTCTTGCGACTGTATGTCCCGAGAAAGGCTAAACAGTAGTCACTTCAGGCCAGAACACTCCAGTGCCTGAAGTCACCATTCTCTCACGATCTTTCTGTGTTTCAATTTTTGTGTCTATGCTGCTAAAAATAAACACACACTCTTAATGGCAAGCATTTCTTTGCTGTGCCAGCTGCTAAGCAAATAAACTTCCCAATAA
This sequence comes from Liasis olivaceus, assembly GCA_030867105.1. NCBI lineage: Eukaryota > Metazoa > Chordata > Lepidosauria > Squamata > Pythonidae > Liasis > Liasis olivaceus. The sequence continues at coordinate 190,984,765 of CM061349.1, forward strand.
AAATGTTGTCATTGTGAAATAAGAGATATTTAATTAAATAAAGGAGAAAAAGGCAAAGTGCCATTACAAGAACATAAAACTGTAAGGCACAAGATAAAGCTAAATTATTACAAGGCAGCTTAGTTCATCTAATCCTTCAAGATAAAGATGAAACCAGGAGATTGCACATGTAGTGAAATCAGCATAAGCCCTAAGCAAATAGTAACTGGGGCAACATAAACTGATCTATAATAAATAGAAGCAAGGATGCTAGGTTTGGTTGAGGAAATGCAAACTGAATTGCATTGGGATATAAAATATTCCATGCTCAGGTTGGGAGCCCCAAAAGACAGGCGTACCTTATGGCATCCAAATCCTAACCCAGGATCTACAACATGAACAACTTAACACTATCTCTTAAAATACCATCAAATACATTTTCATTCTATACTTCACCCCATAAGGTTCTATAAACCCATCTCTAAATCCTCAGCTCTTCTTATTAATCAACAAAAAGGTGTAAAGATTAACAGACATGACTAGCAACATAAGCATTTAGTCCCCCTTTCCATTTAAACATAATCCTCCATGCAACCGTTGTGCATATTCATCAGAAATCTGCCACCTGCTTGGCATTCTGAAGAGGTTTGACTGGCAAGATAGGACAGTGGGAAAGTTCGCAGGTTCTGCCTTCTCTAGTCTAACTAGGTTTCCAACCATTCTCCTCCCCTTGGTTTTCTAGCCTGGCTTACAGGAATGAGAATATGGAATGAGAAGCAGCACAGGGGTACAATCCAGGCTTAAGCACCCCATCATTTTTTTTCCCTGCTCCAAATTGCCCCTGAGAGAAAGACGTCATTGTGTTCTTATTTTATGTAACTAACTACAGTGGTACCTCGGTTCACGAACTTAATTCGTTCCGCGACTCTGGTCGCGAACCGAATTGGTCATGACCCGAATCAAATTTTCCCATAAGGTTCAATGTAAATACGGTTAATCCGTTCTGACCCCTACGAATTTGGTCGCCAACCGATTTTTGATCGCGTCCTGAATCAAATTTCCCTATAAGGTTCAATGTAATTACAGTTAATCCATTCTGAACCATTTTTTTTTTTAAACCACAAAAATATGACACAAAGTACAGTACGAAGAGAGAGAAAGCTAACCTTGCTCGACGCAACTTCTGGCGTGGAGGACAGGAAGGCGGGTGGGGAGGCGGTTACTGCTTGGAGGGAGAGTCCCCCTCCCTACAGGAAGCCGCGACCACGTGTCATGGGAGGGAAAATGGCCGTGGATCCTGTTCGTCACCCTATGTGGAGTTTGCGAACGGAGGCACAATTTTGCGACCGGAGCAGTTCGTGAACCGAATTGTTCTTGAGCAGAAGCGTTCGTGAACCGAGGTACCACTGCATACACAATGCTGTCCTGGAGCTTCAGCGGGGAGTTTTAAGAAAGATGGGTGAGAAAATACATGTTGCCTATATATGGAAAATAATATCCATAATATAACATTTGAAGGCTGCAATGCTTTAGACTCTTGAAAGCCCTCCCTCCAAGATTTATTTATGTGTTTGTTTGTTTTGCAAATGCATATGGCGGCCTAACTCTGGGTGGCAAGCAAGCATACAATCATACCTAAAAGCAAAAGGAACACAATACAAACAATAAGAGCGCCAGGTAAAAACTCTAATCAAGCAAGCCAAACATAGGCTGGGCTCTATTAACATTCCAGCCCTAGGCCTGAGGAAAGAGTCCTAGTTTCCCCACTTCAAATTCGAGTACCTCTTTAAGGGAGGAACATTCTTCCTCTGATCTTACTTCTTTCTAATGTTGGCACTGGGAGGGAACCAATGGAGGCATGCTATGGAAGGATTGTGAATCTTTTGGCAGCCACTGCTCTCCCAAGCCCTGGATGTATCCCCAATCTATAGAGGGCAGTACAGCAACCTTAGAGATCTTAGAGACAGCTTCACAACTTTGTCTCTTTCAATAAAAAAATAAAGTCTTCCACGAGAGGAGGTCAACTCTGAGCAGCAACATTGAAGGGGTTTATCATACCTTTCTTCCACCATTTTTTGTTTGACTTTCCAGTCTGGCCTATGCCCTTACAATTTCCATGTGTCTCCCATCCATGTACTAAACAGGTCAGACCCGGCTAAGCATTTCTGAGCTCAGCCACCTGAACTAGATTACTTTTTAATAAAGATGTTTTTAAAAGCCAGTCTACCCTCATAGCTTTCTGCAAGAAGGCTTTTGTTTTTATTTCTCTAATGGCTCTGTTGCATCAATGTCAGAGCTCTTCAAAGTGGCCACTGGATTGAATTTTGAGCTTCTTTTCTCAATGGCTGGTACTATATATGGCCATTTATGGCTACATTTATTTGGGCCAAAGCTGCCTACAAAGATCAAAATCGTGAATGATCTTGTCAACACTGAAATGCTCATTTTGCTGCTTTCTTGGCCCTGACTTTCAGCCTGCGTCAGATGTGTCCTACTTTAGACTCTTCCACAGATGAAGTAACTCAGTTTGCTTCAACGGGTTCGAGGTTCATGGCATGCTGTGCCATCTGAAGTCCTTGGACTTGGTAATAAATGCCACTGATTTTAGTAAGGTTTATTCCGGGACAGGTGCTCAACTGATGGCTGCATTGCTAGTTCTGGTTAAAGTAGGGCTACCATATCCAGGCTGAAAAAAATCTCATGACCACTAGCTGGCATCAGAGAGAGAAAGAAAAATATCTCTTTTCTGAGATCAAGGGCAGGGGTTTTCAAACTTTTTCATGCCGTGGAAGTTGTCAGTTAAAAACCACCACAACCACCTTGAAACCTTTGATCGAGAGGCAAAGTGATGTATCATCATGAGCACAAATGCCACCTTGGGGTGGAGCTTCTGAATGTCAGCTGACAAGTCCCAACCTTTCTAGAGTTCCTTACAAAAATTGCTACGGATACCTCTGCCTGCATTCAAGGGAACCTTTTTTTATTTTGCCCTTAGTCTCTCATAGAACCTCATAAAGTTGAATTTGAAAAACCCTGATCTAGTGGTTGTACAGATTTTTCTTGCTCAGGTATGATAACCTTAATTAAAGTATCACCAAGTTAATTGGCCATACAGATGTTTTATGAGATAATGGAGTTATACAGACACAAGACAAGATTGCAGTCATCCTATCTCTCTGTTTAGAGAACTTTACAACATACAAGGGATTATCTGTATGAAGTTGCTAACATAGTTTATAAGCATCAGACCTACAGTTGTATTTGATATTGTGTCTCTATGGCATTCTTAAAGTCTTTGGGGGATTTAAGGCAGCAGTAATACAAAATGTTTCATACAAACTGGTTGAAAAAGTGAAAGTTCCCTACAAGCACGCTGAGCTGAAAAATAATAAAAAAAAGTTGCTTCAGCACTTTTTTCCTGAAAAAAAATCTATTTAAACTGTCATTTGCCTTGCAGGCTTGATGTTCTCCTAATCCAGCGCTTCTCAAATGGATGTTTCAAAATTTCATGCACAATAATTAGTAAAATGCAAAAAAGTCATTTTACCAAAAAGTAACTTAGTGTGGGTCTATAATTTCATGAATTCTATGCTGCTGCTGATCTAACGTGTCACATAAGATCATCTTAAAGCTACATAATGTATCTAATAATCAGTAAGAAAGAAGCCAAAAAACAGCATCTATGGAAAAGAGTTTTTCAGAACCACCCATTGCTGTTTAGTTAGAAAACCTACTTAGTTTTTTTGCCCTGTCTTCTTATCTTTTCAGTGACTTTTCCTCAAGCCTTTTCTTTGGCCTCTGCAATTATGCAAAGTAGATTTGATGGTGTTTCAGATGATCAATGCACAAGTCCATGATTTTCTGGATCTGCTGAGTCAGTGACACATTGTTAAACTTTGTGAGGCTGGCAAACCTAAGAAACAAGAACCACTTAAATTTCTGGAAACATCTTTATTGCTAGCAAAATAATGAAGCAAAGTTTTGAAAGTCTAATAAAACACTTTTCTAGATCAACTTATATCTAGAGTAATTAAGGTGGGCTTACTCTGAGCCTCCTTCTCATATTTCCCCTACCCTGGACTCAGGAATCATTTTCTCCCGTAATGGTCATGCTCCCTCCTTCATGTTCCCAGGATTTGTTATAGACTCCACCACACACATGTATTATTGTACTGTACTGTCTACAGGAACTCCCAACATCTACTCTTCAGAGCAAATACACAAATAGACCAGACACCTTTCATGTCAACTTTCGTTTATCAGATTTAAACTCAGACACTTCCTATGAGATAGCAAAATTTGTCTTAGGCTGCCTTAGATCTTAACAACATTCCTTCAGTTGCTGCCTTCTAGATATGTTAGACTACAAACCTTATCATCCCAGCCACGATGGCTCTGGATAATGGGAGTTTCATTCAAACAGCATTGAAAAGGACAGAGTTGTGGAAATGGTTGCAGTAGAATTTAAATTCAGCCATTCTCAAATCAGAAAATGACCTTTCAGTCTCTGTATATCTACTCAAGCTCTGCCTGTTCCTCTTGATTTTGTTTCCACTTTTGTCCTCTAACATGACCAGCAGAAAGCTGCAGTTCCTCCTCATTTGTATATTAACTGTCTACTTTTTTCCTTGATCAAGAAAAAGGCTACATTGTTTTGCTATTATTATTTTCTTCAAAAAACAAAGCTCAGATCTTACACCTGCCAAGAAGCTCAAGGTTCGATGCTGTCAAAAATAAGTTCTGTATGAGTTTCTTCTTTAGGGCAAAACAATAACCTTCCTGTGAAAAGATGGCTGGCTGAAAATGAACACATTAGTTGACTTGACTGCTGATCCTTTCAACAACACCCAATTTTACTCTTTTTGATTTATATTTTTTTCTTTCTGTTGATGTCCCTCTATTATCAGCTCATTTATTGTCCTGTAGCAATATAGTAGGCTAACATAGCTTTCAATGAATCCCAAGATGACATTTTCCATCTTTCTGCCCATGCTTCTCAGCACCAAGTCTCCTTCCATCCTTCCTTCCTGGATGGTGTTTTTCTCTGTCTCTTTTTGCTGTAGGGATACAGTGGGATATCAGAGGCTTTCCAGATTTCCCACAGTGCCCCTAAAACCTTTCCCTGGTCAATTCACAACATGAACTTTAACATGTATTTTTTTCAGTCTCTGTTCAACATTCTTATTATTATACTATACAAAACATTTGTATTATACTGTACAAAACATTTGCAGAAAATTCAGTTTGCTGACAAAGGAGAAAAATATGGCTATAATTCCCTTTGCTTAAGTCCAAAGGGAAACAAAAATAGTTCTTATTATAACTTGGGAGAAATGAATATATTTATCATTTTCCATTTCTTTATAGAAATATTATATATGCTGCTTTGGTGCTATATGAAGATTATCTTGGTTGATTTGTTCCAATTATTTGACTTCCATGATGTATTAAGATCCACTTTGATACTGCACCAATGAGCTTTATATCAGATGTAGGTTGTCAAAACAACTGGATGCATTATATAAAAAACAAGGATTATTTATTCTATGTGGCCACTTTCTAACATTGCTATGGCCCAAAGTAGGTGTTAAAAAAAGGGGTGGGGGATAAGACTCTCAATCAATTTTTTAAAAAAATGACAGCACAATAACATCTCAGTGTTATATACATAATGGTTGCAGAAATGCTAGTGAAGTAAATTTAATTATGCTTAAGGAGTCTTTATTTGGAGTAACTGTGCCTGGGATTAATCTTTATCTGCATTTTGGATATTCCATGAAGCTCAAAGGCAAAACTCATGGTCCATGTTATACACAGAGAGTCAGGTTCACGTACAAAGAAGTGTGTCCATTGTAAGATTGAAGAACAAAGCAAAACAAAGTACAACCGACTAGATCTAGTCTTGAATTCTGAATGCACACACACACATTCATGGTGGTTCCTTGTCTTTTTTTCAACCGACTGAGCAAAAAGTCAATGCCATTTTATTCTGAAAAATGTTCAACTTGATCCTTGCGATGTTACTCAGTGGGGTAGCTACATTATTTTGAGAGCCTTAGCTTAATTATGTCATGAGACCTTGCCATCTTGAAGAGATCTGTCTGTCTGTCTGTCTGTCTGTCTGTCTGTCTGTCTATCTAGCTATCTAGCTATCTAGCTATCTAGCTGGCTATCATCATCTATCCTCTCTTTGCTTATAATATATGCAGTCTTCCCTTCTTCTTAAAATGGCTGGCTTCTATATTTGGGGAATGTTTAGAGCAAAAGCCCAGACCAAAACAATGTTTGCCAGCTTTGATTTAAAACAAAAAGAAAATGATTCTAAAATATCATTTGGCATTTTAAAGTAGCTTACATTGGAGTTCCATCAAGTCTCCAGGAATAAAATGATTTTGATTCTGCTATTCTTAAGCTAAAGAGATTTACTTGGAGTGAGCATCATTTTGTTATAGGAGAGATAACATATTTGAAAAGCAGGACAAAAAGAGTATCTGTAATGATGTGCAAATCTGGCTGCCATGCCTTGATGAAAAAAAAGGCAAAAAATGCTACAGTGACTCACATCATGTTTCCTGGTAGAGACACCAGCATTTCGGGCCATAGCTGACATCACCTTGGGAAAATGTTCATGAGTTCAACTGCAGAAAACTTCCCCAAAAATGAAAATATAATGGGACAAGACATTGACCCTGGGTCAGTGCAGCTGATATAAGGGGTTGATGATGTGGAAAAACAGTGTAAGAAAATCTAGCATTATTTAAATGAAACAGCATTACAGAAGGGAGGAATTCAGGACAGGACAATAGTTCCATGCTTGTCATAGGAACCCTTTGGATAGAGATATTCCAGAAATATAACAAAGAAATGGGTTCCTCACTGCTTTCTATTCTGGGAACTTCCTTGCAGAAAGCTGTGCTTACATTCATGTTTAGTCTATCTCGAGAACCTATGCGCTTAAAGCCACAAATGGCATAGTTTTCTCTAAGTATCATCTTGCTGTACATATGAGAGCCAATGTAGAGAAATGGACACATTTCCAGAAAAATGGGATCATTTAGATCCAGTTTCAGGTCCCTACTCATCCATGGACCTTTCTGGGTCATTTGCAGCCAGTTGAACCTACCTCACAGGGTGACTGTCGCACAGATAATATTGAAGTAGAGGCTCCTGTATGATATTTTGAGCTCTTACAGACCAAGTGGGAGGTAGATGTAAGAAATGAATAAAGAAATAAAGGCTGATGTTCCAGTTTGCACATCTCTTCTCTGGAATAATATGTCCTGTAAAAATCTGATTCTTTGGGCAGACTGGGAAAATTTTTCTGATGGAGCAATCACGAGCAACGTTCCTGAATGTAAGTCTCATTGAACTCAGAGGGGCTTACTTCTGAGTAGATGAGTCAAGGATTGGACTGTGAATGTCTACAAGTTTTTTTTTTTTAAGAAACAGCTTAGTAGAAACAAGTAATATTTCTCAGAAAAGTGTTGACAGAAGCTTAAACATGATGTGAATAATGGAACACTCATAAATTCTCTCTGTCCCCTTACTGGGAGAAGAAGAAAAGAACATTTTGAAAAAATCAAGCATATGTTCTGAAAATCTGATTAGTTTTGTTCATCTAAAAAAATTTAGCCAACCCTTTTTTATTAGCCTGTCATACCATACTAGACAGATGTCTTTTCAATAAATCCCACACCTTTCAATTTCTTTTGTAAACATTCTTTTGGTATATGTCAAATACTGATTTTATCAAGTGTTTCACTTTATTGTATAAATGCATTTTGCCATGTGGCTCCTCAGCTTTGCATTTTGAAATGCTCCTCAGAACGTTGGATGGATGTGATTTTAAATTGCAGCTACAGCAAACAATATTCTAAACCCTATAAAGTTAGACTCCCTTGACTCTAATGGACCAAACATATGTCACTGAGAACAAGTCCCATTGTGTTGGATAACTTATCTTTTTGAAGTGGGTCCACTTGCAAACCAAATAGTGGAATACAGCCACCTATTCTTTTTACTTTTGGGGTGTCAACTGGGGCTACAGGCTCAGATCTACCTCTGATGATAAAACTAAAAATTCTGTTCTCATAGAGCAGAAACAGGCAGGGTCCCACATGGAGCCTACAAGGCCTCATATGTAGATACTCATGTTGCATGAACTTCCCCATCCTTTGGTGTAGAGAGTCGAGGAGATGACCTTGGGGGAAATAGGCAAGACCTGTTATATAAGCAATGAGGGCTGAAACATTCTTTAACTCCAGGGAAGCATGATAGTGCTGGGGGACGTGGTGGCACAGCGGCTTAATGACGCTGAAAGTTGCTGGCCAGAAATGGTCGATGCTTCAGCGGTTCAAGTCCAGCCTTCCCGTTAACAGGGTGAGCTCCTGTTTCCTCCCCAGTTCCTGTCAACCCAACAGATCGAAAACTCACGTGAGTAGATAAATGGGGACTCTCACTCCGGTGGGAGGAAAAATGCTGGCAGCGCCTTGCAAAAGGAGTCAGGAGCAGTTGCCGGTAAGCGCGAAACCGCGCTCGCCCAAAAAAGGGCGCGAAGCAATGGAAACCCCCCTCTTGCGCTCGCCAGCTGGGCTCTGCTCTAGGAAGGAAGCTCTGGCAAACCACTTCCGAAACACCTCGCCTTGAAAACTGCAAGGACTCGTCCAAGCAGTCACTGCAGAGTCAGTAACGGCTGAGTGCAGATTAAAAAAAAAAAAAAAAGCATGATAGTATTCAGAAGTGATTCAGGCAGGATCCTCCCTGATTCACTGGAATATAAGAAGGAGGGAAGATGAAGCAAAACCAGGCTCAAAAGGGTCTGTGACTATCTCAATAAATATAGTTCTAATGTTCCTGTGGAATTGGTATCCTGATCTGGTATACCTCGCAGGGCTCATATCTGGTCTGCTTGAAGGAGAATATGGTATGACTCAGGTCTGGGTCCACATAGATACGAATGTGTAGCCCTTTAGTTCCCAAGGGAAAAGGAGTTTGGATCATGTGTAGCGTCTGTCAACTTGAACCAAACGTGTCTTTTCCTGGAGTCATGCTGCAGCTACAGAGAGCAGCCACAGGATTCTGGGAGATACTCTAAGGAGCTTGCAATAGTAGCTGTGTGAACTTTCCCACAGACTGCAGAACATATTAGCACTGCATAGCCCTAATGCAGACAATTTTGTGGAGCAACCAAAATGGTTTACTCCTGTATACTTACACTGTGATTTCTAAGTATACAGGAGTAAAGCATGGTCTTTGACGATAGAAAGGGTTCTTGCATCTTGGCTTAAGTATATAGTATGGCTTAATGCATCATGCTAAACTTTGATTCTGTTAGCTATGGTTTGTTCAATAAACTGTAAATGACTGAGTTCACATGTTCTGCTAAGCCAGGGATGATAATGTGTGCTCGTGGGTTGCATGCTATCCTCAGTTCTCCTTTTTGCATCTTCTGAGGCCCTTGAATGCTAAAACAAAGTCTGATTTGCACAGTTTCCTATATTCTGAAAATTATCGTATAAACTTGGGGCTCCCAAATTGTGTGTTATGGTGCCCTGGGGCACCACAACAGACTGAAATGGATGCTGCAGGATATTTTAATTTTTTGAGGGAAACAGTGATACCTGACATCTGTCTGTCACTACAAACTACTAACCTAGTGTTGCAATTTCCCTCAAAAATTTAAAATATCCCACAGTGCCCCTGTGAGTTTGCAGTTTCTGTTAAGCTTGCAGTTCCCAAACTGTGTGCTGTGGTACCCTGGCACACATACTGGGGACTGTAGAGTGCTGTGAATAATTACTGGGACACTAAAAAAGTGTCTGATAATGCTTATGGTTCTTGATGTGATTCAAAGCCAGTGAAATGGGTATCATTCATACAAGAGAAGAGACTAAACGAGAGTTAGAGCCCCTACTGAGAAATTAAAAACTTGGTGGGCATTTTAATGCTCATCTGAACCTTGAACTGAATGCTGGACTTATACTACAAAAACTAGATGGGGCAGGACAAAACAAAAAAGTTTTGATATTTAAATGCCAGCATCCCTCGGAGAGTGAAGTTGTAGGTCTCTTTGCAGGATCAGATTGCTGAAGATTTCCTCAGATGGAGCTTCTCTGCATAGAGATGTTATCATCCTGATCCCTGAGCTAAAAGAGATACTGCTACCCTGACAAAGGAATGATTCATAGCAGTAGAAGTAGGAATAGTACGGTGGCCCCTTAGGATGGGACAATCTGTTTGTCTTCATGAATAAATATAGCTGTTTCTAACAGCAAAGAATTGGATTCTAACAGGAAAGTTGATTCTTTTTTGCTTTGATTATGAATTGATACTTGGTGTTATGGAATGGGCTAGGGCAGTGGGAAATAGAATTGGCCCTACAAGCAAGCATTAAAGCCAAAATTGGTTGGAGGAAATATTGGGGGAGGCAGAAACCTGGTGGTTGCAGGGAAAAAATGGGTAGGTTGGTGGGTGCCTATTTTCCTTTCCTTTCCAGTTTCAGTCAAACCAAGGAAGTGTGCTGATGTCAGTCTTAAAGCCTTTGGGTCTGATTATCTGTGAAACTGCCCTCCCACTAAGAGCTTGCACAGTGCCTTAAATGAGCAGGAGAGGCCCTTCTGAAGATGGCCCTGTGGCCAGGCACTTGAGTCTTGAGAGGAAAGGGTCCTCTCCTCTGGGGCCCTCAGGCTATGAGTGATATCCCTAAAGAGCTGCATTTGGCCCTCCCGCTCCCAACATTGGATGGATTGATTACGTGCCATTAAGTGGCTGTCGACTCTTAGCGATCACATAGATTTTTCTCCATGACGCCCAGCATTTAAAAAGATGATAAAAATCACATCTCTTTCGCCATTTCATTGTCTATGATTGTAATGGCCAATTTTATTTTTAATGTTGATTTTCATTGTCACAATTGTCTTTTGTTTTATGTATTGTATGTATTTATATATGTTGTATAAAACTGTACAACTCCTTGAGTCCTGTACTAAACAGAAAAGTGGGGCATACAGTCAGTAATATATGTGCAAAGCTAATAATTTTTCCTTTCTTCTACTCTGGAAAAAAATGATGACAGTTTTGAAGGGGCAGTCAGAGCTGCATCTGATCTGGCTCTTTAAGTTATGCATCCCTCGTCTGATTTCTGAGGGATTTAGGGCCAGTCGGGACATTAGGAATGTAAAAGTTGTCTTGTGCCATTTCTTACAGCAACACAATCTCTCTTGCTCACTCTCTCTCAACCTAAAACAACAAAAGTCATGGGTTTATCAACTGATTGCTCTTCATTGTATTATGGTGAGCAATAATGCTGAACAACAAAACAAAATGTATTTCTTGTAAAGAAAAACATGTAATGGGATTGTCAAAACAACAAAAAACAAAACACCACACCCCCCATATCAGATAGTGACACTTCTTTGACACTCTCTCTTTATTTAAACACCTCTATCTGGATGGATCTCAGGTGTCCTTCATGGGTTTCTGTAGCATTTCCTTGGGGAAGGGGGGAAACATGGCAGAAACTACTAATTTAAATGGGCTGCTTTCAAAATACTGACATGTTATTACCTGTTTTGAGAGACAAATCTTTACTTATGCAGCATGACACTGAAACAAAATAGAATGTATTGTAACACCTGATCTCATCTGATCCTAGCAGAAACATTACTGTAGCTGTGTCATGTTCTATAAAATGTTTCATATAACCGGAGAAAACGCATTATGGGATGAAATCTTTTCCAATATAATATTTTAAACCATCTGTTTGTTTGTTTGTTTGTTTTTTAAAAAGCCCAACTGACATTTTTGTAAGCCCGTGTGGCACCTTCTGATTCGAGAGAACTCAAAGGAAAGTGTAGGCCTGCAACAATAACCTGAATACATAAACAGAAATCTTTAAAATTACAGATCACTTTGGCCAATGCTAGAGAGAAAATTGAAGATGCCAAGTTTCACCATGGAAGGGATATTTTACACTTATTCTTTGAGTAGACCTATTTGTATAGATTAATTGCCTACCATTTTAGGTGCCACTTAGGCACCACTGCATGATTCTGCATGATGGCACGGTGTGTGTGTGTGTGTGTGTGTGTGAAATTCTTAAGAGATTTTGGTGTTCTTGTCTACACTGTTGTGAACTGAAATCAAAACCACCACCATATTAGGTTTTTCATCTCACAAGATTTTGGCCATGGACCCAGAAGTGCTACACTGATATCTCCTGGCGTGGGCGGTGTGTTTCTTTAGACGTTTCATCCTTGGCCTTCCAAGTGATTTGAAAGCAAATGAAATGAAGAAAGAAAATATCCTAAACCAAATAATCTCAAGTAAAAACAAAATAGTTGCAGTTGTACTAGATAAAAACCAGTAGATTATAATATTACAGTTTGGCTTTTTTTATTAGGGTTTCTTAACTTCTCTGATGCCTTAACTTCTCTGGGAAGAGAAGATTAATGTTGGCCTCCTATTGCAGAGGGAGGTCTTCTTTCCAATTGCCTAATTGTCTTTCAAAGATTATGATTCTAGACGGTCCACATGTAGCAAATCAGTAGATAGATACTTGAACAGATGTTTTATTGTGTTCAGTAGGATTAATTCCATTAATGCATTCAGCTGCAGACGAGGGCATAGGGCAGGGGTTAAAAAAAGTGAAGATAGCAGCCACAAGCATACAATCCAAGCCTGGTCTCTCTCTCTCTCTCTCTCTCTCTCTCTCTCTCTCTCTCTCTCTCTCTCCCTCTCCCTCTCCCTCTCCCTCTCCCTCTCCCTCTCCCTCTCCCACCACTACTACCCCCAGCAGATGCCCCTGGCTGTAGGCTGTATTACTTGAAAAGTTCATATGGGAAACGATGGCCCTTGAAAGCTAGAGAGCCATAGAAATGGACAAGTTAAAGATCTCAGTTGAACAACATGGATGCACCTTGAGGGCAGAGAGTCTCTAAGAATCTTATGCAAGGCAGTGGACTTGCTCCCTGTTCAAGGGATGTCTGAATTCTTCCAGTAAGATGTATGTATGCATGCATGTGGGTGTGGATGGATGGATTTAACATTTCTAACCCACCCCAATCTAACAGATTCAGGTAGTGAAAAATGTCAACAGATAAAAATTACCTAATAAAATACAAGCAAATACATTTATTTGTAAAGATAACAGATATTAAAATGACATAGGCAGTAACTACTGTGAGGTTCAGTGTACAAATACATTTTTAGCATTTCTGGTGTAGAAGGAGGGAGAAGGAGCAGGATACAGCACACAGAGGAGGTGATGCTGCTCTCCTAGCCCCAGCCCCACTGAAAAGCTGTCCTCAGCCCCAGAAGAAAACTTTCCACTGGTGCCATTCAGTGCTTTTTTCGTGGCAACAATAGCAACCCAGGTTGCTCTTGTTTCTGGCTCCAGAGCTCGATGCCAGCATGTTGTGTTCAGAAGCAGCCTGGCGTGGAGAAAATGGAAGGTAGCACAGCTGCACCATCTCTAGGAACTGACTTTAGGGACACCCCTCACTCTAAATGCTACCTAACATACAATGAAAAAGCTAACTGTGCCTCTCCTTCTGCTCCCATCCTCACTGTCCCTTGTGTGCAAACTTCTTAATAGGCACACTTATGAAATCCCAATTTGGTGACTGTGTAGAGAAATATATGTTCATCCAGTATATATGGAGTACACTGAGAACAGGCACAGCATTTGTCTTGCTCATGCTGAATCTTATTCTCTGTCTCGTGTTACATTTACTAAGCTTCTGAATGCCTAAAGAGGGTTCCTTTATCGGGTTATGAATAGTAATAAAGAGAAATCATGGCACCAGAGTAGGTAGGAGCTCCCCTACCCTGGTGGCTGAACTTTAAATATGATTGCCATTCCTTGATTCCAAATTCTCGAATCACTTTGCCTAACACAGAGCTCTTGGCTGGAAATATGTATTCTCTACCAACAACAGTGTATATATTATTTCAATAACTGATCAGTCACAAGCAGATGATTAGGAGCTGAATAAGTCAAATTAAAGTATTATCTGTGGCGAGTTGACTCAGGATATTTAACAGCTTCACCTGGGTTGTGAAAATTATTCAGCTAATAATTTTAAAACAGCAAGGTAGTACTTTATTCATGTGGTTTCACATCTCTCTTCCCTCCTACCAAACACGATTGTGTCAAGCCCTGCAAGGCTGGCAAATTTAGGAAACAAGAGCTATTTGGATTTTTGGAAAAATCTGTAATGCTTTTAGGGTAGTGGAACAGAATTAAAAAGTCCATGAAAGGTATTCTCCCCTCAACTTATACTTCACATAACTAGGGGGAATTGCTCTGAGTCTCTTTCTCATGTACATCTGTCACCACTTCTGCAATCTCTCTGTCTCAGGGTAGTTCTTCCATTGAATTAAATATTTTAAACTCCCCCTCCTGCATCTAGAATCCAGAATAAACTCCACCACATATTCTTCTTTCTGTCTATCAGGATTGGATGGCGGGGGGGGGGGGGGGGGGCTGCTGAGTGTAATGGACAGGGAGACTCCTCCCACACAAAAAGAGAATAGTGAGACACTGGGTGTACTTCTATAGAAGTGGGCAATTGCAGACAGAAAGCTATGGGGCTGATCTGAGCAGTCATTGGGGAAAGGACCAACAAACTTTGAGTCTAGTTTCTTGGACAAGTGGGAGGAAGGTAAAAACGTAGTGCAATTCTGGCACCTTACTGCTTATGTACATCTGCTGCCCATTTATACACAGCCTTGGCCAAATCTAGTTGCTTCCTTAAGAGGCAGCTTGAGAAACCATAGAGGCAGGAAGACTGAAGGACAAACGGCATGGATTATAGCCATAAATTGCTTGGAAGAGAAACATGCCAACAGAGGAATGCAGATAATTGTTATACACAATTCTGCAAATAGCAACAAGTCAAGCCAATTGTCCTGTTGATAGGATACAGAGCAGTGCAAATATTGTACTGGTATCACATTATTTCTCTCCTTCCAGTGACGAGATGATGAGATGATGACAGATGAGTATGAATGTCCAGTAACTGGGAGAGGGCTTTCCAGAACTCACATGCAAATTGAGAGCCATGATCTGAGATCACATGATTAACTAAGTCCTTGACTGGAAAATGTGATATAGAAATAGCTGTGCAGTTTTCAGAATGGATGATAGCTACGTACATATAGCTACCACTAGCATGGTGGTAAAATCATGCACTTCTGGGCGAACAGTAAGTCCAGGAAAGCTGTCACCCAGGGTGCTCAGGGAAGAGGGGCAACTGGAGCAAACCAACAACAGAAATGGCATGAGGGAACATAGTCTTTGACATCGGTTCTCACCTGTGGCCACCAGAAGTTTCCAAACAAGATATGTAATGTCTTAAAAACTCCTCCATGCCTGAAGTCTTATTATTGTGGGAAAGTTGCAGTACCTATTCCCAAAGAAGAACATATGCGTGACTCTTGTGAAAAAAATTCCTTTGGACACAGAAAGGAAAAGAATCAATCTGTGGGACTCTCTGAAGGTCATTCATCCAAGGTCTGACATACTGTATGTGTCCTGTTATTGTAGTAAGGGAATCCAGTTTAAGAGAACTCCTGCCTGCCTCCCCAGCCCCACTGTCTCAGGAGTGTCACTTTGGGTGGGGGGAATTGTCAGGTTTCAAGATTGTGGCAGGAGGGGACAGACAGAGAACATCATATTCAGGCTTGTGTGACAAAGAGTCTGGCTGTTTTGCAAGCTAGGAACATAAATAATGTAGAATTTAAAGTGAGAGAAAAATTATGTTGACCTGATCTGAGGTGAGAGGGTGAGAGGATCTGAGCCTTCTGCAGGGGTTCAACATTCTTATGATTAGTCTCAACCTGCATCAGATGAGCTGCTCCCTCTAAGAAATGTCTTCATCATTGGAACACTACTCTTACTGTTAGCAACTCCTTATTACTGACCTCATAATCCTGCTTATTCAGGAGAAGGAGTCTAGAATAAGATGTACAGAGCAACAGGTCCTGCCTTTCCTTTGCTGAAGCCTGAAGAACAGTCCCCAAAGCAACATTCAAGGCATCAGTTTATACAACAAAGAGGTGGCTGGGATCAAGATGGTGGAGTAGAGAAGGCTAGTTTCAAGTTCAGAAAGGCTGCTTGTTCTTGAATAGATCATTTACATTGGTGCCCTTTTTTCAGAAGTTGAGTCGATGGCCTCATACACTGGGCAAAATCAGAAATAAGGTACCTATAAAAATTGGCAAAGCCCCCCAAATGTTGGACATCTTTGATACTTCTAGGTGCCTCCCATGTAAGAATGGATTGCACCTTAAAGGGATCCCTCTTCACTCCTTCTCTAGAGATCCTATGACTCCAATAATCTAAGGCAGAAAGATCAAATACACACTTCCAGCTTAATATAAGGCTTGTTTGATATAGGCACTCTAGCACACTTCTAATGTGAGTAGAGTACAGGGAACTTTTATAAAAACCAAAATGTCATGCAGGTAAACTACAACTTATTTGTCCAGAATATCTGAAAAAAGAAATCATGAATCTGGCAAAGACCACAGGGCAATTAGTATGATCGAAAGGCATTACTGCATATCCACACTTCCCATAACCTGTATCAAAGGCTGTTAAATATTCATGAGCTTCCTTCATCTGAATCAAATTGTAAACTCCTTTTTTAACCTAGTTTAGTGAAAGTGTATGCCTTTTGAAGGCAGTCCAGCAGGACCAAAATAAGAGGCAATGGTTAGTAATGGTAACAGAGTTCAGAAGTCTATAAACATGCACAATTTTCAAGGAATTATCTTTCTTTAAAAAAACCAAACCAAACCAAACAAAAACCTTGTGATTTCAAATCTCTTTATCTTCCTCCCAAACAGGACTTGTCAAGCCCTGCAAGGTTGGTGAACTCAGGAAACAAGAACCACTTGGATTCCTGGAAAGTTCTTTATTGCTCAGAGCATAATGTAACAGAATCTTGAAAGCCTGTCAAAGCAATTCTCCTGCTCAACTTATACCTAGCGTAATTAAGGCAGAATTGCTTTGTCTCTTTCTGATGCTTCCCTGGTCCCTGGGCTGAGAGGTCCTTTCTTCCTCGTCTACTTTCTCAGAGACTGCAAACTGGTTCTGTCTCTCCCCCCTCCCCCATTGCTGTAATTTGAAGAAGGCTCCTCTGTAATATGATTGTAATTTTTATTACTGTAAAAAAACGACAGTTACCATCATTTTTACTGCCAGCTATAAATCTATTGCAGACATTTGTAACCCGTTATCTTACAGTTATATTGTATAACTCTTCCAGATTCTCCAGCCATAATGGTAGCTGTATATTTTCTTGCAACCAGCAAAACAGGAAGGGATGCAGGCAGTAAGTCTGTGTGTGTGTGTGTGTGTGTGTGCGTGCACGCACATATGTGTATTATCAGGCTACTGGGGAAGGTGGAGGCAAATGCATGCCAAGAGTGTGCTTGTATCAAGGATTTCCAGCAGAGAGATGAGAGCAAGGTACATGAGGGATGAGCACACAGGCAGGGCGGAGGGAGAACAGCAAGGCCAACAGGAATGGGGTTGTTGGGGAGGATGGCATGGGAATATGTGTGTGCACACGAACTTCTTCAAGAGCTGAGGGAGAGATGTGAGCAGGACCAAGTAGTCTCTTGTAAAATATTGTACTGAAATCTTGGAATTGTCAAAGAGAGAGCAAGAACAAACCAGGGTCACAATCATTGCAGGCATCAAAAGCAGAAAGCTTGGGGCAAGCAACTGGACACAAGCAATTTGGGAATGCCTATGGTAGTGTTGATATGCCCTCTTAGTGGGGCAGGCACAGCTGCAGCTCTTTTCACACAGCTGGCACAGGGAGGAGTCAGCCAGCCAGCTGCAGCCAGGAGAAGGTGGCTTATTGCTTGTGAGGCACTTACTCTGGAGGGGTGCGAGGCCTTCATGCTAAGATGGGGGGGGGTCACTCCTGCTTCCTGGTGCTTGTGCTGGGAGGGGCCTCTTCAGGGCTGGCAGACTTGAGAAGTTTGGCAGTGGTAGTGCCTGGCATGCCCTGATCCACCTGTGTCTTGGAGCTTGCTCCTTGGGCCATGACAGGTAGTCCAATATATGGTACCAATAGATATGGTACACATAGATGAAGATGAAATTATGGTCTCATTTGATGTCACAGCACTCTTTACAGTCCAATACATTTGAAGGATTCTGGGTTGGGAAAAACTAGCCTACTGGGATGTGTTCAAGAGCCAACATCTGCTGACCTAATGTGAAATAATTCATTTCAGTGTGGTTTATTCTAAAAAAAGCCTTTGTCTATCTGATTTGCCTGTCCTGTATGATTGTGCCACCAGAAGTTAACTGGAAGATATCCAAAGAAATACAAAATAAAATAAATATTTCTTCAGGCAACATATATACAATTATTTGAAATAGACTGTTGTTTTGTCCAATAGTGGGATAAATCTCCATGTCTGAAGTCAATGATCAGCCAGCCTATCAGAAAAATATTTTAGATGCTAGATATGACGATGCATTTCAATTCAAAAGATCTGGTAACATTGTAAAGAACAGCTTACGTGCTAGTTATTTTTTCAGTCAAAGCTCTACTTATATGAGCTATTTAGGCTTTCTAGCAGGGTGACAAAATTCTAAATACTTTAGCTGCAACAAATAGAGGAGGATGCCCAACTCCTTGTTGACTCTGGATGGCTTGCAAATAAAAAAGGAAAACAACATATGGATTTACAAGTGAAAAAACCCATTGACCAGAAGAACAATACACCAAGCCATAGGGTTAACTATACTTTATGTAGAAGTGGTTTCATCATGGTTTCAATTCTTTCTCTCTCCCACTCTCTAAACAAACAAACAAATAAAATTAAGATCTAGCTGGGGATATAAGTGTGCTAGTTTAAACAAACAAAATGCTGCATTATTCAGAGGGCCTCTGCCTCTGAATACCAGTTGCTTTAGGGAACCAACAGAAGAGGATTTTCATGTTTTGCTTACCATAAAGCAAAAACCAAAACCGAAACAAAAAACACGAAACACTGACTTATCACCGTGAGGACTAGAAAGCTACATCACTAAATCTTTAGTATGATCTCGAGGAGTCTTAACTTCTTATACTCTATTATTCCACCTCCCTAAACCGTAAGACTTGATTTGCTTTGTGAAACTAAAATGTAGACTTTCTTCTGTACCTCTGTGTCAAAAATGTGCGCTTGGGCTCATTTGTCAACCAGCCTTATTGATTTTATAATGTGTATTTTTTTCTCCTTATTGAAAAAGTGTTCCCAGGTTTCAAATTATTTACACAGTGTTGATTACTCTTTGGAGGCAAGCAAACAGTTTCACTGTTCATGAAAGACAGTGAGTGTTGGCATATGAATCTTTTAGATATGTAGTCCATCATGCTGGTGGAAATCATGGCTACTGATTAAATTACACAAGTTGTGCCAATTAAGGGGTAATAGAATTCTTCTGTTTAGATTTCAGAGCCAAATATGTTAATCTACCTGCTCATTATGCAATTATTATATTTCTCTTTAATTCACTTTTATTGCTAATGGAAGTTTTCATAAAAGCACAATCTGATTATCTTCTCAGTGTTATTCATTTGCTGGTTTCATTGATTCAGGACCAATGATTTGTTTATAAAATAATATTCATTTTATAACTGCCAAGGAATATAAACAAAACACAGGGACTTTATGAAAAAAATATATTTTAAAGATGGTAAGTCCTATAAATAGGGATTGTTCTAAAGCATGAAGTTTGAGATATTCTAAGTCTGAAGATAAGTAAAAATAAATAGTTCACATTAATGCTATAATATAGATTAAAGATTATTTTTGCTTTTTGGGATGGCAAGTGCATTTTTTCAAATTTGAATTCATGCCAAATAAATCTATGAAATAATCAGGAAATTATCTGAGAATATTATTTTTGCTTCAGATAAAACTGGGTTGGGTTTTCATTCCTATTTAAATTAGAATTGTTAGGCACACGCCTTTGTTTATTTGTTTACCCAAGTTCCAAGAGCCAGATAGAACTTGAGACGAGGCTTTTTAGCTAACAGAAGTTTTATTGGCCAAGAAACATTCTGGATGGCTCATTCAACACAGTGGCAAAGTGTTGAGGAGAACCACCCCTTGCAAAGCAAACAACAGAGATTTTATAGTTGTTTACAAATGTAATCAGAAAGTACATCCCCTCATACCCATACAAGGAAATGCAGGGATGGTCTAGGGAGGAGTAAAGGGGAGTCCTAGAAAGAGAAAGTTAACTCAACTCTCTTCTCCTCTTACCAAAGAAATGCCTACCTCCTTATCTCTCCCTGGAATGCAGGGTCCCTTTCTTTGCAACTTTTATTGAGCTTGTACCAAGCTAATTGCTTATTCGAAGACAATCAGGCATTCAACAAAGAGATAAGGTGGGGGGAAAGAAACCGCTGTGCTCTTTAGAAGGCAAAAGCAAGTTAACTCTTTAGAAATAAGATAGAGTGCACTGTCACATGAATGTTTATACATTATGTAAAATTTTTGTTGTTCAGTCGTTAAGTCGTGTCCGACTCTTCGTGACCCCATGAACCACATTGCGCCAGGCCTTCCTGTCCTTCACTGCCTCCCTGAGTTTGCTCAGTTTCATGCTCATTGCTTCAGTGATGCTATCTAACCATCTCATCTTCTGCCGTCCTCTTCTCCTTTTGCCTTCAATCTTTCCCAGCATCAGGGTCTTTTCCAAAGAGTCCTCTCTTCACATTAGGTGATATATAAAGTATAAAATTGTGTATTAAAATAATGCCCTTCAGAATCATACATACTCTCCAGTCTGAACTTTTGATTTGCCTAGTTGAAGACTGTATTTTAAGGTAAATTCCAACAATCTCTGAAAAATCGGTCTAGGAGTATTTTGACTTGCTGTATTTCAATACCTGCATAGTACTGATGAGGTGTGATCTTTATATCTTTCCCTGTACTGTATAATAGGGCTGTGCACAGCAGTGAACACAGGGAAGGGGTTAAAATCTGCAGGATGGTGGGAGTAGTGTCATGATCGAAGCCCCGTCCTTTGGTACATGCAATTATGTCACGCACCTGTACAAAGTGGGTGGGGCTTTGATCATGGCACTGTTCCTGCCATCTGGCAGATTTTGACCCTCCTATAGGATGCCCATGGTGGTGCAAACCTTTATTAAGGAGCGTGAATAGAGCGTTGAATTCTGCCACCTGGGTTTTAGAGCCATGTATCCAAGTGTAGTAATTTATTTTTTTTTTTGGTGAGAGCAGAAGGGTTAGGAAGAAGTGGTAGTTTACCCACTCCTTAAAAAACCATTGTTGGGTCATTTTCATCTCAGTAGTGGACATTTTCATTCAGTCTCCAACTTTCCCATTTTAGGGAAAGTTGTTGAGAAGATGGTAGGCTTACAGCTCCAAAGGGTCCTGCAGGAAAGGGATTATCTATATCCTTTTCACTTGGGTTTCAGGCTGAGACAGCATTGATTGTGCTCCTAGATGACCTCTGGCAGACTTGGGATGGGAGTAGTGTATCGGTCCTGGCTTGCCTTGATTTTTCAGAAGCCCTTAGTACTGTTCATTGAGGTATCCTTCTGGACCTGATTAGGAGGTTGTCTAATGTTATGAGGACATGACCTTAGGAGACTGGGCCCAGAGACACTGCCTAGGGCAGGGTTCCTCAACCTTGGCAACTTTAAGACGGGTGGACTTCAACTCCCAGAATTCCCCAGCTGGAGTTGGAGTCCACCCGTCTTAAAGTTGCCAAGGTTGAGGAACCCTGGCCTAGGGAATGGTCAGATAAGAGACAGCATAGTCTGCACCTGGATAGTGGGTGGGGCAAGAGGCTCAGAAGAGACCCTCCCTAATTTCTCGGGGTGTAAAGGAGACGGGGAAGAATTGTACTTTCAGGCTTGCAAGATTCTGTTATTGTAGCCTTACAATAAAGTAGGATTAGATTAGCTCATCTAGTCAGGTTTCCTGTCTGGTCCACCTGGTAAGACTGGCAGGTTGAGAGCAGGGGTTATGGTTTTATAGTGATTCTACTACTTCTACCAAGGTTGGTTCCAGCTGTTGTTGGTAGTACTGGGGAGAAATATAGCTATAGGCCTCTGTTTTTGCAGGGTGTCCCAGGGCTCAACTCTCTCCCCAACTCTTAATTAACAGCTACATGAAACTGCTGAGTACAGTAAGGTCATTTGTTGGTAGAGGTTTAAGTATCATCATAATGCTATTGATATTCAGTTATACATATCTGCCCTGGGCTGTCGAAGCTTTTTTTTCAGTGCCTGGAGGCTGTGAAGTTCAGGATCAGGAGGAAGAAGCTTCAATTCAACCTTAGTAAGACTGAGTGGCTGTGGGTTTTATGGCTCTCCAGATCTGGAAATTTTCCATGGCTAACTCCCTCGAGCTGGTGCACTCCTGGATTTGTGGCTCATGCTTGAGGAACAGAGGGCAGCCATGACCTTGTTCACCAATAATGCCCAATAATGCATTGGGAAGCACTGCTCACAGTCACTCATGCCTTAGTCACTTCCTAGTTGGACTACTGCAGTGTGCTGTATATGGGGCTGCCCTTGAACAGCATTGGAAGCTGCAGCTGCTCCAAAATGTAGCAGCATGTGTAGTTTAAACTGGAATTGTTTCATGATTTTTATATTGTGTTTTTATCTATATTTTTTATTAGCTGCCTAGAGTTATTTATTAATATAAATAGCCATATAGATTTTATGAATGAATGAATGGATGGATGGATGGATGGATGGATGGATGGATGGATGGATGAATGAATGAATGAATGAATATGACAGGGCTTCCTGCCAATTTTTTTATAGAAAGTGAGACAAAATAGACACATAAGTTATTGGGAAGTACTAATATACCTAAATAATCACACACCAAAGAATCCATCTTGGAAATCTTGGTCCCAAAGAAATGAAATCTCCAGTTGAAGCCATTTACCTTCTTCAGCCCTTGGCATTAAAAACAATAAAATAAAAATCAAATTAATTAAAATAAAATACCCCTCCCCAAATACTCCTGTCTAGTAAGAATGCTCCATTTAGGTGGTGTAGTGATCCGTTGCAAATGCCTATTGATGATAACTTTTGAGGCTCTAAATGCATTATAATTTTTGTTACTCATATAGTGAACAACCTTCCCTCTGTTACTACAGCATATTTATTTCTAAAATAAACATGCTGACTTCTAGGATAAAAGCCACCTAAGGTGGCTTATATCAAAATCATGACTCACAATATCAATATAACATTTGTCTGTCTGTTTCAGCCATAAAAACAGGAGCAGATAAAATAAGCATAACATCATATATTAAAAAGATATGTTGTGTCAGCATAGGGTAGGAATTCTCCAGATGCAACAGCTTCAGGCAGTAGAAGTTTTAAGGCCTTCTGTTGCTTGAGGAAGAATAGCAATGCTCTTCCTCAAAAGTTATGGTCCTTGGTATTCCCAGTAAGGCAACTTATGTGAGCAAAAATATCACACATGCCAATTCTTTGGAATACAAACACAATGATACATAGTTAATACACTGTGGCTTTTCATGATAACCCAACTTACTTGATTGGATGCTCTTGTGTTTCTAACTAGGAGGTCCAGATGAATCTTTTCCAAGTTTTTGTCTCAGGAAACTTCACCTAGCAACCGATTTTATCAAAAAATCCAGTTGCCTTTCTTAGGCCTTGTTCATACAACATTTTTGATGATGTCATCAAAGATTGAGCATGTTGTGCAGACAAGAAGTTGACCCAGTCAGTTAACATGATGGAAGCCTAATTTAGATCCAAATATATGTTTATAGCCTTAATTATTTATGATAAAAAAATGTGATTTCTAAATTCTATTTCTGTTCAGTTCAGACTTCTTCTATGTTAATAGGCATTGTGATCTTTTGTAGTGAGCACATGAGCACATTTGATTTAACGAGTGGGTACATTAATGCTCAGCCACCAGATTCTCTGCCCCTCTGCTCCTACGGATTGAAATTAAAATGTTTTTCAAAGGCTGCCTCCGTCCACTTAGATGAAGCATTGTTATATCTGCTCTGCAGAGGCCACCAAAGAACTCGGCATGGCTCCTGGGATTAGTGATGAGATGCATTGTCTTCTGTGTGGATAAAATGTAAGCTCCAGCTGGAGTGACTGAAAGCTTCTGGTCTGTAGGTGTTCCGTGGGCTGCCTAAAATTAGTTTCATGGTCTTCACTTCCAGTGGGAAGGCTTCCATCTCGGCAAAGCCATTAACACCACATGGCAGCTCAAAGTGGCACCCAGGTTATTTGACGTCAGTAAAAGAGGCCAAAGACTATAATGCAATGACAAACATCTCTAGATCTCAGATGAAGAGCCCCAAGGAAGCTTTCTTTCCCTCTGCATGAACTATGGCTATGCCGTGACATGGCACATTTGAACATCTAATTCTTTTTAATGCTTTAAACTCAGAAAGGAAAAGTATTGGGGGGGAGGGAGGGAGGCAAGAATAGAGAAAAGTCAGATTTCTTTAAAAAAAGAATTCAGCTCCCAATTTCAATTATTAGGTTTATATTTCTTTGGTCTCGGTGTTGCTTTTCTTTAATTTTCTATCTTACATCTATTATTAATGCAATTATTATTAATACAAGCATTCATTTGTAGCCTAATTGGTTGGCTCTCCCTTTTTAAAAAGGGAATCTTCTGTTTTCAAAGGGAAATATAGTTGTTTGACATTTTCTAGTTTCTATTTCCTTTGTGTTCATTTATTGGCAAATACTTACTGCAAGGAATACAGCTAGTCCTCTACTTACAACCATAATTGGGACCAAAACTTCCATCGCTAAAAGATGTGGTCACTAAGTGAGTCATGCCTGATTTTATGACCTTTTTTGTCATGGTCATTAAGTGAATCACATGGTCATTAAGTTACTCTGGTTTTCCTCATTGACTTTGCTTGTTGGAAGCCCCCTGGGAAGGTTGCAAATGGTGATCACATGACCCTGGGACACTGCAACTGTCATAAATACATGCCAGTTACCAAGTGCCCCAGTTTGGATCACGTGACCGCAGGGACACCGTGACTGTTGTAAGTGTGAGGACCAGTCATAAGTCACTTTTTTCAGCACTGTCATAACTTTGGTTGTTAAATGAATGGTCGTAAGTTGAGGACTACCTGTAAGGATTTCCTGAACATTATCTTTATCTGATCCCCTGTCCTAATCAATCCATCACATCTTGACTTACAGTTTTGGACATTTGTATTCAATCTGAAGCGTAGTGGAGGGAGAAGACTTACCTCTTGGACTCCCATAATCTGTCATTACAATGGAGGGATCCTTTGACAAGTATATGATGTGATAATCTTGCATTCAAGCCTAAATATTGTCAGCGTTGGTGTTTGCAGTTTTTGGATCTCGATCAAAAGCAAGGAACCTTCTGGCTGCCAAGGGCCATCATAGACATTTCTAGGGCTAAATGCTGCAAAGTAGCTTTGAACAACATCAGATGGTTGGGTTTGGGGGATAAGTTTTGGAGGATTTCTTTGAACTGCAAAATGCCTATTTTCTGGGCTTGCATCACAATTTTCAACTGTTTCCTCACTTCAGTTACTGCTTCACTCTTCAGCTTTCATATGAGAAGACACTTTGAGGACCACAGAAACATGACTCCAGGACTGTATGTGGCACAGCTCTCCTATTCCTATCTTAGGACATGACTGTGGTTTTTCTGCTAGGGAACAAACTTGATTAGCTACACATTTCATGGTTTACTATCTTGCCATTAGCTTTGCTGGCTGGGGAAATATGGGAGTTGAAGTCCACACAACTTAAAGTTGCCAAGGTTGAGACATACCTAGAAGATGGTTTTATGGCTAATTGCCAGACACTCATTCAATTCACCATCATATTTGGATTGGCTTCCTTCCCTGCTGCCCACAGAGCACCATTTCAGGTGGGGCAGGGCATTCAGAAAGAGCCTGCTGGGTGTGGCAGAAATCACTGGAACTGGTCTCTTCATTTATATAAATGGAAAATAGTTTTATTAAACTGTTAACTGCTTTCATACATACTGTACAGTTTAATTTATAAAAATACTTGGATATATTTGATTTATGCCTCAATGAGGAACTTTGAGAGTGGATAAATATTATTTATTTTGTACAGAAAGTGAATAGAAGTGAATGTTTCTCAAAGCTAAGGAAAAACTCAGCTGAGGAAGATTAGAAGCCAGGATGGTTTTCAGATTCAAGTCATTTTCTCTATTGAACAAACTGGCAGGACTCTGCTATATTCAAGACATATATGAAATTGCCTCACAGTGCATTTCTATTTGACAAACTAACAACAACAACAACAACAACAACAGCAGCATGTTTGAAACCCATATATTCAATCTATATCCCAAGCATGCCTTTTCCAATCTACTGCACTTGAGATGTTTTGATCTAGATGTTTCAGCCATTAGCCCTGCTAGGTGCAGGTGACCGGCTTGACAGCCCTACTTCTTTTACTGTTCTGCAGTGAAAGCAGTTTTCCAGTCTTAGAAATAGTTTTTTGATTTCCATCATTTTGGTGGAAATCACTTTATCTCATAACAGGTTCTACTTTAGAAGTGTAGAAAGAAGTTGGGATTTATCCTTACTTATGATTTGAATCTCAGTTGTGGTTTTTCCTAGTTATCCCAATAACATTTATGTCATATGACATAACACATCAAAGCTGATCAAGGGCTGCTCTTGGCTTTTGAGTGGCACATCGTGGACCACGCTCCAAAATGTGAGTAGGTCCAAGGCTATTAATATTAACCTCATTTATTCAAATGTTTCCTTTTTCTATCATATTAAAAATTGCCATTTTTAGTGAGGATCTGGGATCACACCCAAGGCTTTGAAATAGATTGCATGAGGCTCATGTTGTGCCTTCCTAAATTATGTTTTGGACATTAAATGCTTATCTGTTAACATTTAGTTTTTAATTATTTGATTGAAAATTCTCCCTGGAATGTTTAGACACTTTTTTTTAACCTCGTGGAGTACACTTATTCCCTTCTTCTGCCAACAGGAACTGATGCTCTGTGTGACTTTTTAAAGGAGGGAACAAGAGAAAGAATTATTAATATTTCCATTAAGGCTGGTATTTGGGGCTTAAGTCCAAGATCTTGAATCCCAAAGGGTCCCCAGATACCCAACCTCAGTTTCTGGGCCAAAACAGAAAGCATTATTTATTTCTTATTTGCAGTCGGAGGATAACTGGCTGAATATGCTCTGTATGCTTCTTTTACTATATGACTTTAAAAATGCTTGATTCTGATCTGCAACAAAATGGTACTTAATGAAAATAAGCCGCTGCTGTCCAGAGTTAGCCCAATTCCATAAAACCATTAAGCATAAGGCTTAAAATTAATTAGCTGCATCACTGTTGTCTCTCTGTGTGTCGGAAGGAAGGAAGGAAGGAAGGAAGGAAGGAAGGAAGGAAGGAAGGAAGGAAGGAAGGAAGGAAGAGAAAACACAACACTGAAAAAATCAAGGCATGTCCTGATAATTACAGATGGAGAGAGAGATTCCAAGTACAGCTGATACTTGCAAAGGGGTGTGTGTTTATGTGTGAAGCTGTAGTAGAATATTAAACAACACAAAGAGTTTTCTGGCCATGGAGTATAACAAAACCCAGAAGATTAGTTTTTATCGTGGCAGAATATGATGCACGAGAAATTCACTATTTATCTTATTTATATTATTTAGACCCTGCCTTTCAGCCCCCAAAATGCTTCCCAGGCATCTATTGTAAGTCAGGGCACATTTTGCCATTGGCTTCAAGGGGAGGTGGATTGTATCTATCACAATAAAAGAAAAGGAAAGAAAAGAACTGTCACAGAGTAAAGAGCTTCTAGAGTTTCTATGGGCAACCCTTGAGATGTTTATAGTTCTACTTCCTTTCCAAATGTTTGGGTCTCACCAGCATTCTTAGAAAAAAATATTTAAAATTCTTGTATGGCACCCATCTCAAAATCAGAACTCTGGGTGGCTCACAACCACAATATGAAAACAACATAATACACAAACAAACAAACAAATAAATAAATAAAACAAAAACAGAAACAACAATAAATAAATAAAAAACACTAAAAACAGAAACAACAATAAAATAAAAATAATAAAAATAAATGGCTGGGAGGCACAGCCCAAAGCTGTATTAAGAAACGTGCCCACCAGCACATAAAAATGTAAGTTGGTGGTAGAGAAAGTGCTTGGTCATGCAGCCATATGAGTTTCTGGAATAGGTCCCAGAAGACCCCAAAGTTTGGAAATCCTACTCTGTTTTTTCAGGCATTCCTCTCCACAACATTGTGTTTGTGTAAAAGGGGAAAACAGAGTGACATTGGGGGTCCTGGTTCTTCGCTGTTATCCTCTGCTTAACCTGATGCCCACTGTTCATTTGTTGAAAAGGCAGCTTGTGATTCTACCATCGGGATTTGCCACAGATGACCCTTAGCTCAGAGACTGTGGGAAAGGCCTGCACGATCTCTTCTTGTGGTTACAGCCAGTCAGAAGGGAATGCCAGCAGGGCCATAATCACACTGACTTCATGCTGTCTGCCCTGTCTGACTCTAATGAGTCCAGACACTCAGCCTTTCCTGATTTTATGATAAGGATTCCCAAACACTTGATACATTTTTTGAGCTTAACTGTTTGCGGACGGACCCTTTGCCAGAGAGGTTTACTTTCCCAGGTTGTGGGAGGGGGGATCTCTTTATTTGGACCAGCTGGCCAGTCCAAGTAGGTCCTCTTCTCCTGCTCCACAGAACCTGTTGTGCTGCAGGAGTCGCTGCTATTTATATGTAACATAGGCCCTTGCATTTTCAGCTTTGCCGAGGAACTAGGGGAGCCCCTCTGATTAAAACTTTTCCTTCCAGCTGGAAGTAGGGTGGTTATTTATTTATTTATTTATTTGAGTCAGTGAGAAGGGAATCTATATTTACATTGGAAAAATGTATGAAGCTGTTAAAAATATATATTTGAGATGCTTTGGGGAAGGGGGAGTGGATTCCTATCCTTAAATTGAGTTTCCTGTAGTCAGATTCAGTGTGATCAAGTTTATAACAATGTCTTGAGTGGCTGTTGGTATTGATCATTAAATAAATTCTCCAACTGAAAACTATTTTCTCTGGAAAAGGTTCTGCTTACATACAACAGATTATATAGTTTAAAAATAAGTAAACAAACTCAAAAAGAGAAGACCCACACTGTTAGGTAAACATATGTTAGGATGATGGGAAATCTGGCCCAGAATATAGTGAAAATGCACTTACGTTTTTTTAAACAATCCTTTTACAATTTGCTGGTAAATAAACTGGGTTGTAATTATTTTTAACAAAGAAAATCTCAGGGACTCGATGCAGCAAGGCTATCACAATTATTTTACTTATTGGATAGTTATGATGTGTGTGTGTATGTGTGTGTGTGTGAATGCCCTATTTCTATTGTTCAGTTTTCCACACTTCAATAAAGTGGTAAAGGAAGAAATTTCAGGTTTTCAGGTTAGGCAGCCAGGCAGCCAGTAAAGTGCTAAAGTGCCTCTAATACCGTTCTATAAGGAGAAGACAAAAAAATCTCTAGCCTATGCTGCCTCACCGAGGTGAGGCACTGAAAAGGACCCCCCCCCCCACCCCCCAAATGGTAAAGAAATTTGAAAGCGCTCTGAGATAGCAGCCAGGAAGCCTCTTTCACAAGGGAAGAACACTTTGGGGAAATTAGGCAAGTGTAGGAATAAGAAGTACAAATGGATGTGATGACATCTAATCTGCTTAAACTTGAAATAAAAGGGTAAAAAAGAACAGGCAGATTGGGAGATGGTCAGGCACTGAAACTTCAGCCAACTAGTTCAGCTTAAGTACTTACATATGTTTCTTGATGTTAAGAGAGGGAGGTTAAAACATAAGATGTCATATTCAGAATTGCCTGCACAGATGCAATCAATCCATCTATGCAGTCCCTTTCTTCCTTCCTTCCCTCCTTCCCTCCTTCCTTCCTTCCTCCCTCCCTCCCCCTCCCCTCCCCTCCCCTCTCCTTCCCTTCCTTGAGGCCTTTGACCTCAGCTTGGCACAGATTCACTTACCACATAAAATCCTTTTGTTTCACTTTCCCAAAAGCTCTTGCTTGAGCTTAGATTACCTTAAATGGGAGGCCAAGCAGAATCTCCTCTACTTAGTAGCCCTGCTCTTCTTAGAGTTCATCACAACCACACACAACT
This sequence comes from Liasis olivaceus, assembly GCA_030867105.1. NCBI lineage: Eukaryota > Metazoa > Chordata > Lepidosauria > Squamata > Pythonidae > Liasis > Liasis olivaceus. The sequence goes on from CM061349.1 coordinate 191,014,968, forward strand.
CTGATTCATCGCCTAAGTAGTTTATTATAAAATCACAGTGTTGGAAAAAGGCCATTTACACAGTTGGGTCCAATCTCTGCTGGGTGCAGTAATCCATATTAAAACATCCCTGGCTAGCCTTTGCTGGAATATAACCATGAAGGGTTATCTCTCTGGCTAATTGTCTCTACTGTCAAACTGTTCTTACAGTTAGGAAGATTTTTCTAGCATTCAGCTGGAATCTCTCTTCTTATAACTAATCCATTGTTTTATATCTTGCACTGTGTAATGATAGAGAATATAATACATTCTCTGTCTTCTCAAGGTAAAAACATACTTAGTTATTTCAATTTCTTTCAATTTCTCTTCATATGTCTCAGATTGTTGTGTTGCCATTTCTAAAACCTGTCACAGTTTCTCTAAATCTTGCTTACGTGCGGTACCCAGAACTGGACAGAACATGGTGGGGTCAGATAAATGCAGAGTAAAATGGAATTGTTGCTGTCTGTTATTTGGAAACTTTATTGCTTTTCCTTCTGCTAAGTTGCAAGTTGTACCTACCTGGAATGGAAGCATCACTTTCTAGGGTGGTGTGAATATGCTTGAAGTGAAATTTAGGGATTGTGTTAAGGCTAAATCTGTAAATCAGACCTTTGAGACTATCCAATCACATATACTAAAGTACTGAAAATGTATTTGGGGTAAAGTAATCAGAACATAATCCAAAGAAGAGCAAGTCTTGTAAAGAGCTCTTAGAAAATCAGGAATTCCACAAATGATCTTATTCCATCATAATGCTGCAGGGACAAGTGGGGTGGGGGTGGGTGGGGGGGTGGAAAGCAAGCGAGAGAGAGCATTACTATTGAATATTGCCCTGCTTAAGAACTTTTAATGTGTCACCTTGAATGCAAACTTTCTGATTAGCTTAGGAATCTGATTTCTGGTTTCTCCTTGGTAGACTCTAATGTTATGGCATTGGCGAAGAATATGAGAATATCCCCAATCAGATGGCGGCTGCTGACATTTTGAAGTCTCTCCCTCAAGTTAAACAACCTCTTTGTTCCTATAGATTCCTTCTGGTTTATTTTTTCATTGATTTTCAGCAAATAGATGGAAAAAAATATATATATATGTATGTATGTATGTATGTATGTATATATATATGTATGTATGTATGTATGTATGTATGTATATATATATATATATATATATATGATCAAATAGGTGCTATGGGATATCTTAAACCTTGTGTTATTTGCTAGTCCAAGCTGCAGACTAAATTTCCAAATGACCTTCTTAGTGCTTAAGGTAGCAGCAGGACTGATGAATCCTTGAATGCAGCAAGTAGGCAGCACGCGGTGCCTGCATGGAGAAGGAATGGGATGCTATGGACATTGTGGGTTATCAAGACAAAAAAAGTATTCCGGGAGGAAAGGAGAGCCTGTTTTATTCAGATAGTATCAGCATGGAATATCTAATTCACATTTGCGCTAATATTTTTTAAAATTAGAGTTAATAAGCTGGCATTATGAGATGCTAGCAGGAAGAGGCCAAATGGATTTCTTGCACATGCTTACTCAGAAGTGTTACCGAGAGGAAATATGACGAGATATAAGCTTATCCTATTTAAAATCCCTGCCGATCTTCATGCATCAAAGGCTGCTCTTAGGGGGCCCAATTGCTACAATTCTCTTGGTGCTGATGTTTTTTGTCATCATTACTGCAGTACTTTCTTTCAATTGCAGGAAGTTCAGCCATATGCTGAGACGTTGTTATTTCACACTACAGAGTGTGATCCTCCCTCCAGCCTAACACGGCATAAAGATAATCTTACATTAATTCTATTTCTGTGTTTTCCAACACTTGATGTATTGATTCTAATTTCCCAAAAGAGTAATTTAGGAGTTGTTGCCTTGACCTTAGGAGATCTTGGCACAGACTCTAGCAAATCCTGTTGGAAAAAGCAAGGTGGCTCAGAAAGTTTGGACACAATTGTGTGTACAGACCCCTTTATTTATTTTACTTATTTGTCAGTGTCATGGTCCACCTTTTTCCCAGCAGCTCAGAGTAATCTTGCCCTGCAACATCCACCTTATGAGGTAGGTTATGCTGAGAGAGGGTCACTGGTCCATAGATACCCAGTGAGCTTCCATGACTGAGAACTTGATCCTGAGGATCCCCAGTCCTTATCTAGGATGCCACATTGTCTCCTATGTGGCTGGAGATACGTGGAGACTGCACAGTGGTAGACGTGAGCCCCTAAAAGCAAGAAGAGAATTAGTCTTCCCTTCCACATACTGTCCAGTGATGGGCTCCTTTGCTTCTTATCTGCATACTCTATATGCTAATATAATAGGCAGCTTCTATTGCAAGGATCAGATATGTTACCAATGTGCTTTTTTGCTTTTTCTTTTAAAGAGCATCAATCTTACATACGTCTATATCTATAAACATAACTTATTTTATACATTTATTAGTTTACTGATGGAAGGGGAATGTACCTTCCAACCACTTTGCATGAAAAAAAAGGTAAGATGCAAATATTCCATCTAGAGACCTCTAGATGTGCAATTGCCTTGATTATACCATCCTTACTGACCCTGTTTATTTCCTTATGTGTACATTGTGTACAGGTTGGACCCTGATCTATTCCTTAGTTAACAATGGGAATATTAGTCAGATCAGTACCTAAACTGAGTCTCTAGTGAGATAGAACTGTAGGCCTATGACAGTGATGGCGAAACTTGTGGGCTTGGCATGTCAAAAATTTGGAAAATTTCTCTGCCCTTACTGCATCTGCAGATAGCTGCCCAACGGCCCTGTTTTGGGTGACCTGGACCCTCGTCAGAGGGAGTAATTCAGCGGTCTACCTTCAGGGCCATTGTGAAGAATATGCTGAGCATCTGGCAGGTAAAGTCACTCGCATCCACGCTGTGGGGGCCGAGTCTTTCATGGTTATCTGGGAGGAGTTTGAGCCCATTGAACCTGAGGAAGTGGACAGGGTTCTTGTAGCTGTTAGTTTGGCCACTTCTGTGTTAGATCCGTGCCCCTCCTGGCTGGTCAAGGCTGCCTGGGAGAGGACATGTAATTGGGTCTGGGCAGTGGTTAATTCCTCTTTGAGGGAGGGGGTGGTCCTGCTCGCTCTTAAGCACCCCCTCTTCAAGGGGCCATTGCTTGACCCAACTAATCTGGATAGTTTTCGTCCAGTCTCCAACCTCCTCTTTTTAGTGAAGGTTGTTGAGAAAGTGGTTGCACAGCAGCTTCAAAGGGCTCTGGATAAAGTGGATTATCTGGACCCCTTTCAGTCAGGATTCAGGCCGGGATATGGGATTGAGACTGCATTGATTGCACTCTTGGATGACCTCTGGTGGGAGCAGGATAGGGGCAGTGGTTCCATCCTTGCTCTTCTTGACCTCTCGGTGGCCTTCGATACCATTGATCATGGTATCCTTCTGGACCAGCTTCAGGAGTTGGGGGTGGGTGGCATTGTGCTGTGCTGGATCTCCTCCTTCCTCTGGGATCAGTTCCAGTCGGTGTTGGTAGGAGGGGAGAGGTCCAGTTCACAGCCCCTACTGTGTGGGGTGCCACAGGACTTGGTTCTCTCACCTCTCTTATTTAACATCTACATGAGGCCTCTGAGTGAGGTTATCTGACAGTTTGGGGTGAGGTATCATCAGTATGCTACCTCACCCCAAACTGAGTGCTTTGGCTCAACCCAAGCAAGACTGAGTGGCTTTGGGTGTTTGGGCCTCCCAGTACCAAGTTTCTTCCATCTTTGGTTCTGGATGGGGTGGCACTGCCCCAGATGGACCCAGTGCACAATCTGGGGGTCCTCTTGGACTCATGGCTCCTGCTGGAAGAGCAGGTGGCAGCTGTGGCTAAGAGGGCCTTTGCACACCTTTGGGTTGTGCAACCATTCCTGGACCAGGAGGCTCTACTCACTGTCACTCATACCCTTGTGACCTCCCGTTTGGACTATTGCATTGTGCTCTACGTGGGGCTGCCCTTGAAGAGCATTTGGAAGCTTCAGCTGGTACAGAATGCAGCTGCCCAGGTTGTAAATAGTGTCAGCCACCCGGTACATGTAACACCACTGCTTCAAGAGCTGCACTGGTTGCCGGTGTGTTTCTGGGTGCAATTCAAGGTGCTGGTTTGTCACCTTTAAAGCCCTTCATGGCTTGGGACCAGGTTACCTTAGTGACTGTCTTTTCCCACTTGTTTCTACCCGTCCAATCCAGTCCAGCAGGATGGTTATGCTCCAGGTCCCATCAGCCAAGGGAATGTCGGCTGGCGGGGACCAGGAGACGTGCCTTTTTTGCTATGGCGCCTGCCCTTTGGAACAACCTCCCTCCTGAGATTAGGATGGCCCCAACCCTTTTGGCTTTTCAGAAGGCCTTGAAGACCTGGCTTTATGCCCAGGCCTAGGACCCCAAGCGTGTGAAGGGCCCCATTTCATGGTTGTGCTGATACTGATGGTTTTTAAAGATCTCTTAGTTGTATTTATATTTATATTTAATTTTTTGTACTGTTTTAAATCTTGACTGTTTTTATTGTTGTTAACCTCCCAGAGACCCTGGTCTGAGATGGGCAGCTATATAAATTGAATAAATAACTAAAAAATAAATATATAAAAATGCCTAGCTTGACACTGCTGGAATGTCACACACACACCCCAAACAAAAGAGAAACAATTCTTTACATATTCATTTATTTAAAAAAGATATAGTCCAATCATATGTGGTGCTACATATTATATAAAGAAACATGAAATAATTACAAAAATGAAATATGAGTAAAACACTCAGTTTCTTGGTAACTCAAACAAGGAGAATAGTTGTTTTTGGATGTTGATGAATGCTGGCGTGTCACCCAAAACATTGTGGCATGTCACCTTTGACACACGTGTCATAGGTTTGCCATCACTGGCCTATGAAATGTCCTGAAAAGTGGGTGAGACCTTCCTGAAACATAAAAAGCTACTCTAGCAGTTCACTAAAGGACCTTGTAGATGCTATTTCTGCATAGTCTAAATCTTCATAGGTCTTTCCACAGTATAGAAGTCTATCAGTTTTAATCTATCTAGGCTTTGTGAAGATCTGGATGCTGATTCATTCAGCACCACACAGATGTAGCATTTCCATAATGCTTCTGAAAAGGCTTTGGGAGTGATTCACACTTGGTGGTACTCAAGGTCTTGGTTGGTCTTAAGGCAAAGGATAAGATGACATCACCTTTTCATTCCATTGTCCATCCAAGTACCAGGACAACATTGTCTGCCACACTTCAAGGAGAAGGTAACTTAGGAGTTGGAAGACACACCAGGGGAAGGGTGGGAGAGAGGTACTCAAGAGGAAAAGCCAGCAAACAAGCTACTGTTGCCAATTCACCCCCACTCCCACCCATAGGATCTAATGTCTAAGAAAGTGACCTGCTGCTGCCTAATGATACACTCTGGATAAGGCTTTGCAAACTTTGGGGGCAGTTTGCTCTCAAATGGTCTTTTGCTGGCTCAGACTAAAGGGAGTTTTGACAGACAGACTCACCTTTGAAAAAACGTGTGTGCATGTCTGTCCATTCTCTTTCTCTCTGGGTGCCTCTCTCTCCATCCAGCTATCCATCCATCCTTAAGGGATCTATGCCAATAAAAACTCCATCAGTTTTCCTGAAAATGAGGAAAGACTTTTAGTGGACCCACCACCTCTGAGGTCAACTTGGTCATGTCCCCTAAGGCCCCTGGTTGCTGAAAATAGTGATTTATTAAAGGGCTGCCCCCAAGCTCCCTAAAGGATTGCCTGCTCTGAGGTAAAATACATATTTCCCGGTCCCTCAGTGTAGCTGCTGCTATGTTGCTCCAATTACTCTACCTTGTCTTAAAAGGTTTCTAGGTGGCTCATGAAGAACTAGTTCCAATTCAGATGTGTGCTACCTAGCAACCAGGGAAAATCTATCACTGTAGTGGTGAAGGCACCAAGGGGATGGTGGTATAAAATGTTCTCCCCTCAGCCGTTACAGTTCGCTACCTGCTGCTTCAACTTTGGTTCTTTTCTTTTACATCTCTGAATCATATTTCTGAAGCTTCAGCACAGCACCTTTCCTTTGCCTCTGCACCGAATTTGGCAATCTCTCTTTTACACACACACACACATGCAGACGCACACACACTGATTATATGTGTTCAAATTTATACCTTTCTCCTTCCAGTATATCAGTGTAGAGAGGGTATGCTGCCCTATGTACATTATTAACCAGCTTAATCCTATAATTACTCCAGCCTCACGCAGAGATCGGAAACTTGAGACAATTCATTGCGGTGAGCAACTCTTAGGAAAGAATTGGCTTTCCAAGAAGAGAAAACTATAAGCCCAGCAAGGTATGTAACACTGAAGGGAGATGTGGAGGAATAGAAGGAGGACAGCTGGAGGTAGAAAGGGAGACTTTTAGCTAGAAAAGAAAATCAGGGATGAAGAACACTTTTCAAAATACTTTTCTAACATAACATTCCTGGAATGCCCCTTTTTGCAGTGCCTTCTCTGTCTGTTCTACAAATCATCTTTGATTTGAATCATAGACTCAGTAATGGAATAGGGCATGATTTGATTGACATTTGACCACCCAGTTTGAATGGATTTCAATATTTGATTAAAACACTATTCATCTATAGACTATAATGTCTGAGGCTGCTTAATTTGGGGGGGAAGAATGAGATGAGAACTGCAGGAATGGTAGACCTTTCAGAGAAGCTTAACCCTGCCAAGTTTCAGTCAAATAGTTTCAAGAGTTTTATTGAAAGGAAGAACTGTACCTCTTTTAGGGGAGAGATAACAGGATGAGGAAAGGACAATCCAACAAGCCCCACATTGTCCACTGTCTAGCAAAAAGCCTACAGAGAAGTTGGCTGAATCAATCCAGTATCAAGCTCTGTTTTAAAATCCAAACTTCAAAAACTAAAAAAAAAGTTTATCTTTCAATTTGTTTTTTTTGATTATCACACACTTGAGCTTGTGAGATCCCAAGAGGGCTGGAATAGCTCTTGGCTCCTGTTATGGAGAACCCCTTCTCCTTGGTCTTAATGGGTTCCAGCTGAGCAGAATGCATTGGCAAAGCTGCTGGGCAGCATTTAGAAGAATAAAAACTGGCCTGCCTTTGTGATGATTATGCTTCTTGTCCCTCAGTCTTCTAGGATGCTACAACAGGCTGGCATTAACTACTTAGCAAACTTGGCCTCCTGCTGGAAAGGACCCCATAAACACTGTGGGGTTTTGGTTATTCAGAATTGCAACTTGCTGGCCGTGTACCATGCTGATACCAGAGGTAGCACAAGCAGACTGCCACAGCAAGATACGATGGCATAAAGATAGGCAGGCTACAGAGAAAGAGGCAGGCACAGAACAGTGTATGTAGGCTTGACATACATTCATTCCCTGTAAAATGGAGAAACTTCAACCCACCCCAGTCACACAGTATACAGAAGTTTGTTTTGACCTAAGAACATATTCTACTGGAATATAGGCTAGCCTTCAACCTATATTCAGAGAGCTGACTTGAATTCCTACTTGTATTGCAGAACATACAGTAGATAGATAGATATAAATTTTTCTGGAGGGTGCTCAGAGGTTGACACCAAGCACTATTTTGGGACCTGTATGTATTGCATTTTTAAAATATTTACGATTATGCTATTGTTCTTATTTATGAATGACTGAGAGTCTATTTATGATTGTGGTGGGATATAAATCTGATAAATAAATAGTAAATACACAGGGAGAGATCAGAATTGTGCAGGGAATGGTCTTCCCTGTGACACTTTGTGGAAGCAAAAGTTGGACTTTGAAGAAGCAGAATAAAGCTTATTGATGCTTTTGAATTTTGATATTGGAGAAGATTCCTAAGAATGCTATGAATAGTCAAGAAAACAAACAAAGGAATCATAGAACAAAACAATTCAGAGTTTTTACTCAAGTTACAATGACCAGGCTGAAATTATGCAAGGATCCAGCTCCCTTGAGAAGTTCATAATACTAAGAAAAATGGAAGAGAAGAGAAGAGAAGAGAAGAGAAGAGAAGAGAAGAGAAGAGAAGAGAAGAGAAGAGAAGAGAAGAGAAGAGAAGAGGATGTCCAGGAGCAAGATGGATGGACTCGATTACAGCAGTGATGGGTGCACCATTGGAAGACCTGAAGGGCCAGGCTGGGGACAGATCATCCTGGAGAAGGTCTATCTATGTGGTTGGTAAGAGTCGACACTGACTTGTTGGCACATAATCAATCAATGAATGTACTGTATAACATTCCGTTAGTGCAAGAGAGAGCACAGCTAAGGTGAATGGCTGGCCACATGAAAGAAACTGAGCAAGTGAATGAAGCTCCAACTAATAGAAACCTTGCTGCACCAAAAGTGCTGTGATAGGCACTACATTTGGTATCATTTCTTCACTCATACTCTATTTATATATCAACAGAATCAACATGAAACTCTGATAACATCGTGTTAAAGATATCCAAAAATTTAGAAATTCTGAAAGGGAGTGAATACTTGTTTTACAGAATTGTAGCTGGCTTGGAGAACAGGTTCATCATTGGTTCCTCACCATACTGGGATGATGTGCTGAGGGTACCATAAATTTCAGTCTTGGGTCTTGTCCTCTTCAACACTTTTTAATATTCAAGACTTGTATAAAAAGGTACAGGGAATGCTTTCCATGTTTTCAAATGACACAAAATTGAATGGGTTTGTTAATAACTTACAAGATAGAAAGATCATTCAAAACGACCTTAATATATTAGAGAAATAGGCTCAAAATAACATAATTAAATTGAAAAGAGAAAAATGCAATGTTCTTCACAAAGGAAACCAAAATTACATGCACAGATATGGGATGAGGGATACCTGATAGCCTAAACTAGTTATGGAATCGTATGTAGTTGACTATAAACTGAATATGAATCAGACATGTGATGAGGGTGCAAAAATGGTAAATGTAATTTTAGGCTTCATAAACATAAATATGCTTCCAAATTATGATGAGTAATAATTCCACTTGATTCTACATTCATCAATCCCCACCTTGAGTATTGCATCTTGTTTGGGGCATCACAATTTAAGAAAGATTTAAACAAAGTTGAACAAATTCAGATGGACAGCAAGAATGAGAGAGGAAACCACTGTAAGAAATTACATCTATGAAGGAAGATTGAAGGAGCAGAGAACATTTTGCCTTGAGAAGAGAAGAATGAGAGGGAGCACTTTTCAAATGGCTGGAAGAATGACGTAAAGAAGAAAGTCAAGACTCGTCCTCTGTTGTTCCACAATACAAAACATTAAATAATAGATTTAAGTTCCCATAAGTTAGGAGAATGTTAGGAAACATTTTCTAACTATAAGAATAGCAATTCAGCAACAGAAGCAATTACTCCACAGAAGTAATTCTGTGTTGTTCAGCTCTGATGGACATATGCAAGCGAAGGCTAGACAGCCACAGGTCAGGCATGCTTTGATATGGAATCCTATCCTGAGAAGAAAGTTGGAGTCAGTGCTCTGAAGGGTTCCTTCCAACTCTATGATTCTATGAAATAGAAGAAGGGGGTGGGAGGAGGAGGGGGAGGAGGAGGGGGAGGAGGAGGAGGAGGAGAAGCAGTTATTATTCCTAGCATATTCTTGGAGGACAAATGGTAACAAGGTTTGGCTAGCATCTGCCCTTCATCAAAGAGTGGCAAGCGAGAAGCTGTTTCTGAAGAAAGCCTCATATTGCTCTGGATGTTTGGGGTGTTTTTATTAGGGAAAGAACAAAAAGCCAAAATCCTCAGACCCTTATTTTCTGAAATAAGGAAAATCCTGTCTTCCCCTAAGCAGACAACTGAATGTATAATTGTATATCTTATTAGCCATTCACCCTATAAAGTGAACTGATGCCAGTTTCACGTCCCTAATATCCCACAGTAATAATCTCATCTTCTAAACTACTCACTCATGGCATTATTTATAACCCCCCTTACATTATTTATTGATCTTAGCCTTCTATCACTTTTCCTCTTACTTCTTCTCTGACACATGAATGGAAATGTTCATTTCACATAGCGGTTAGTTCTCCTGCTATAACTAAGCAAAGGCACAAAGTGCTGATTTTACATGGCTCAGTTGTTCAGCAAACACGATTCCCAGGAGTAACATTTTACAGAAAAGCAGGATAATCATTCTGCCTTCATCATATTAAAAGCAGAACCTTGTTGGGAGGCAGGCAACTCAGTAAAATGGAAAAGCTGTGGGTGTTTCAAAAAGGAGTGAAACAGGACTGACACCCCCCCCCCCCTCTTCAATAGTTAGGTGAACTCAGTTGTCACCATCTCAGCTAAAGCAGAATTCCTTCCTCTTGAACTCAACAATGGATAGTTAATTGTGCTTCTTTATGTTGCTGATGCAGCTACTCTGTTGCAGAATTTCTTACAGCTGCCATTGCTTTGCACAGGAAAATATTGTCATAATTTTAGGATAACTATGTACACATTAAAAATGCTTTTTAAGTTGTTTTATGTCTTTCTGTCACATGTGACTGATTACTGACCTCAATACAGTTTTACTGTCATGGTCTCTCTGAATCAGTCTTCTTTAAGCAATAATTATGTGAATTCTTGTTAGCAAGCACTTATGGAATATGTGATGGAATATAAACAATGCAGTTTGCATCTCTGTTCAGTCCATTTCTAAATATGTTATAGAGATGGTTAAAACAGTGGGAACGGGAAGCCTAAGATTTCATGTGTAGCTACTGTATGTCCTATAGACTAGGAATTGTTAAATGTAAGTATTGAATGTTAGATGCCCATATCTGTGTGGGAGCAATCTCCTTTCTGTTGGTAACTTGAGAAAAATCTGTAATGTCCCTCAAGCTGCGTTGCTGAATGCAAAGAATCAGATGTGTAATGAGATCATTTTAATTTAATCACATGTGTACCTTGCCTTTCCTCCTCAGTAAATAGCTAGTTATCCCATATTACCTTGTAGTTTTGGTCTTATTCAGCAAAATTATGCTTTTAATCATACATCACAAAGATCCCCCTGGTAGTACTGTATATAAATAAATAGTAAGGGGATGGCCTTTGATCTCTGCATGTGTTCTCACCTTCAGAGCCAATGTATGAAGTTTATGTCATTTTTTTAAAGGACAGAAAGCTCAATGCAATATACAGATGAAGGAAGATATGTCAGCCTGTAATGTTGGATGGATGCCTAGAATATGTGACTTTAAGTTCCCATCTTTTTTTTTTTTTGTCTTCAGAGAATATGTTGATATTCTACTACACCAAGATTTTAGACAGGTATATGGATCTTATGCCACTGAGCCAAAGTTTGCTTTTCAGATGACAACGTGATACTCTTCTAGTAAAAACAAGACCCAGTTTGACAAATTGAAAGTGGAGCAAACACTTTGCATCAGCATCAGGGCTGGTCTGGAAGGCCATGCTGAGATATTTCCCTAGCTTGCTTAGGTTTAAAACGTTCCTTGAGCTGTCAGATTTCTACAGGAAATTATTTCCCAGAATAAGCTGTGATCTCTGAAAAGTAAAGGCCCTTTTTGCCTTGTTTTCTGAGATCTGAGGACTGTTACTTACCTGGAGAATATCTGCTCAGTCACTATGTGAGGATTTGTCTCCTGGTTGCTAATGGGTGGAGGGACAAGGCATGTGACACATGCCATTGCTCTAAGATATCCTGTAAGGAAGTTCCTTCTCTTCCTCTGTTTTGATTTTTCTATAGCAAGAAGCTTCCTAGAGGTAATAAATCCAACATCTATAATAGTTGGACCACAAAGTGCCACCAAAAGCAGGCAAGCTTTTTCGTTCTCCAAATGTTTTCTCAGGCTAGGTGGACCAAAGCAGGGATGAGTGGAAGAAGCAAATTGTTCACTAACCTAGTCAAGGGTTGCAGCCAAGGAGATTTCTAACTGGATATAGATTTCTGAAATTTCAAAAGCTTGCCCCTGCTTTTGTGGCATTTGGGATAGTACTCGCTAAAGCATTGCCCTGGTCTAGCTTTTGGATTGTTTTCTCCTCATGGACCAATATAGCTATTTTTGTTTGTTTCTTTGTTTTTGATACGCCTTGGAAGAGATCATGCATCTTTCAAATAGATCTTTCTGTCAAGCTGACTACCTGTACAGACTGAATCCATTTTAAAAATGAAGGAGAATGTTGAAGTTGATTGAGAGATTAACTTAAGAGGGAAAACATCTTTAGGATTGAAGATGACTGACAGCAAAGGGCAAGGAAATATTTAACCACATTATGGACAGACAGACTTGCACAATCCCACCTTTTTAAGCAGGCCTTTCAAACGGCATGCCAGTGAAATTATGTGTATTTTTTGGCACTCAGGACAAAGTGGATCTGTATTTGCTTCTGTTTTTTTTTTAAATCTGTGTATAATTTAAATATATTCACACAACAATCGAAATGAGAATTTATCTCCCCCCTCCCCCGCAACTCTTCTAAAGAACTACATCAGTAAATATGCCAGAAAGATTCTTATTTTACATACACAAAAACCTTGATTTTGGATGTTTGGAGAGAAAAAATGTCATTTGTTTTCATCTGATGAATTACAAGTACAGCCCTTCAGAAGAAAGTCCAGGTTTCAATCATTGCTAGGAATGTCTTGAATACAGAGAAGACTCATAAGACAGAGACTAAAACTGGGTTGTCACTGGGATGGCTCCTAAGTTTGTCTACGCATATGCATGGCTCCATCTGTCTCTTTTTTCTTTATTTTTCTTGGCTTAGAAATCCTGATCAACCCAACAAGGGAGTTGATACACCCAGTGAAGAGAACAGATTTTTCAGTTTGGCACTGTTATGCCTTTTTCCTTTCTTTTTTTTAATAGCAGTTGAAATAATTATCTGCAACTACAGGCGGTTGATGAATACCATGTTTAATCTATGGATCTAGCTACACACTCCATAGCTCCTAGAAAAGGATAAATACCCAGAGACATCACTAATGACAGAACAGCTCAAAACACTGGAACAATTTTGGCTTCCCTTATTGATTTCACACATACACACACACACAATGGAATGTGCATGGAACAAAGTTTTAATTTTTCATAACTCTCTCTGTGTGTGTATGCTTCTGCTTTCCTAAAAGTTATTTACAGAATAATAGAAAACTAAGTATGATTATATGGCATGAAACATTGGGTTGCAGCACTGCAGAGCTTAGACATTACCACAGCTAAATGTTTAAGTCTATTAATCAACCCTCTGAAACATGAAACAGGTGGCACCTCTAATTTTCAGGACTGCTACCAAGTTTGGGGCTCCCTATGGGAGGGATCTGCAACTTGTGGTTTACCGATCATATGGTTGTCTAACACCCCATTTGTAGCCATCTTGGTGCTGTGAAACCACACAGCCAAATGTTGGTATCCAAGTGGGCAATTTTCAGTGACACAGTTCTCTTGGTTTCCCACCTCCATCCGAAAGAGGTTGAATGGAATCCAGTGTTTTCTGGATGAGAAACCAGCCCTATTTCCATACTTAACCTCTGTCCCAAAGCAGACTGTCATACATAAAAAGCAGCAACAACATTAAAAGGGGGAGAGGAAGCCAAAAAAAAAAAAAATCACTTCTGCCCCTTCTGATGATTTTGCCACATCATCACAAGGCTTTCTGCAGGCTTCCAGCTAAGAGGTGAGCATAAGGTAGCCATTACTTAGGACATTTCCCCACTCCTGCTTTATTTGTAAGGCTGGACAGTCTGATACCCTTTAGATAAATTTGACTACAACCCCTACAAACTCCAACCGATTACACCCATGGTCTGTTATGAGAATTGTCCAAAACAACAGGAACATGACCATTCGTGCCTTTCCAAACTCTGACATAGGGACCCAACAATGTGAATGATGAGAAGCCACAATGGATGCATCATACTTTATGTTGTGCCAAAACATAACAAGGTACATTGTGACATAATGGAGTGTGTGTGAATGCAGTCTGCTTAAATAATATAAAAATAATAAACCCATGGTGTGCACAATATGATCTTACATGGGACTGCATAGATAGCTTTCTTCAAACTTCCTCTTATGGAAGCATTTGATTTATTGAATTAAAATATTTGTTACTCTGTAGCTTCTGTTCACAACAGAAGGGAAAGAATAGGACTCCAATATCTAGCTCTGTGATTATAGTAAAAGAGTTTTATTACCAGGCAACCTACAAATTGTATTTACACTTAATACAAAGGACTGACTGATGTGTTACAAGCCAGTGCAGTTACCTTCTAATGTCCTGATTAGGATAAATATATACTGTATCAATTTTTTTTTAGCCCCTACTGCTTTACCCTCTTCAGACCTTGCTCAGTTCTCATTTCTGCTCTGTCTGTAAACCAAATATTTATTTAGTGTTTATGCATGACCCACTCAGTAGTCCTTGGTTTATTAACTATCACTACTTTCCAGCTTCTTTTTTGCTCTTTCTTTCTCTAACAGGCTCTCTTGACTAATTGTATTTGTTAAAATTTTATAACAGGGCTCCTTTTAATTATTCTTTTATTGGGTTTTAATCATGTTTTTATTATGCTGCTCAGCACCTTGAGCTTATTATTATGACTTCTCATTGTTTAAATGATTCTATGTTTGCAGAGATAAAATAGACTACGACTGTATCTGCTCTGTGTAGAACACTGTCTCTAGTTTTTGACCTCCAAGAACCTGATATTTCATCCAGGAGACCACTGTGTTAATTTCTTGGCCACTCATAGTCAGTAAGTAAGAAACACAGATGAACAAAAATTCCTCATGTGTTGAAGACAGCAAAGGTCTTGACTGAAAGGTCAGTAGTTAATGTTCCAATTGGTACATGCTTGGGTCACTAAAAGAGAACAAATTCTCGATACATCTCAATTCCATCACTGTCTTTCCCTTTTGAGATGTGCTGGATACAGAAAATATATGTGCTCCAAATTTATCAATCTAGAAGCTACCATTCCTGGCTTACTATTGATGATTAAACCCCTTTTATCTATAAACCCTTTTCATTTGTTTCACCTCCAGGCATACCTTCACCTCAAAGTCTGTGCATTTGGCCTGTGTCTGATGTACAGCATGAGGAACTCTGCATGATTATGCCTCTGGACTGGTTGAAAGGTCTATGTACAAACAGCTTGTGCCTGTCCAGCTGTCTCTTTTCTAATCTCCTACAAGATGGCTTCATCCCTCTCCAGTTCCAATTCTATGTACAGAAGCTAATTAGATCGGCAGCTTCTTTACTTTATCACAAGCAATGGAATAGGGTCTTCTACACACTTGCAGAGCTAGTTAAGAAGGTGCAGGATAGATTGTGTGGCCCAAGGAGCAGTTAATTGTCCTCCAAGAAAAAGAATGCATGGGGGAGGGGTTCAAAAGGAATGGCTGGGGTATTTCCACACTGCTCCTACCATCTGGTGCCTGCAGTAGTTGCTTGCCCCACCTAATGGCTAGGCTGGACCATTTGCAGAATATTTTTCTGAGTCTTAGAAATAGTTCTGCACTTCATAGCATAGACAATCTTCATTGGGTTCCAATGTGTGTAGTCAAACGAGCCGTTTGACATTGCTTATTTTATATTAACATGGTTGATTTGAATTGAATCAATCCAGAAGAAGTTAATGGAGAGTGTGGCCCTTTTTATCAGTATATATTTTTTTTTCCTGGAGCAATTTGTCAGATTAAACAAAGCATTATTGCTTGACAAAGGGACCACAAACTCTGAATAGATGGGGGTGGGGATGAATCACTCCTGAATGATGGAGCCAAAGTAGATTTTTCTGGCCCTAATATCATTGAAAAGAAGATCAGTGTCAGTGCTGCTATTCACATCTGTAGTCTCTATATCAAGATTTGTACCTCAGATTCTGTACAGAATAAATTCCCCAGCTTTGCAAAATTAAGCCCTTTACAAAGGAAACATTTGGATCAACAGTATGATTGTGCTTGAATAACAATTGCATGCACAGAAACATATGACCTCCTGAGATCACAACAAGACAACAACAGCTCCCTGTTGCACACAGAACAAATTAGAAACACATTCTTTCTGAAAAGATGTCCCCAGTAGAATAAGCTTTTTCTGATTTCTGTTTGATTATAACTACCAAGTAGGAGTGAAAATGGCCTAAAATAATTAACTGAATGGGGATGCTAATTCTCCTTCTTCTCCTAGTATCTCTCATAAGCACACATATACTAGATTTCTCACATAAGTCTGACAAGCTGTCTTTGTTGGTAAAGGGTGGGAGTGGTGGTGGGCCAAACTATTATGTTGTTCAAAGTTCTAACTTTGACTTATGGTTACATACACCTTCATGAAGAATTATTCTATGTTACCTTTATAAATAACTTTGCTAGATAATTCTGTGATAAGTTCCTAAATAACTTGGGCATACGGCACACATCAAATCTGAATCATTTTATTAGTGAAGTGTTTCACAAATTTTGCTGTGGGCAACTGATGACTGACTGTTCAGACTAAACAGTACAGGAGTAATCTCTGCTATTTTAAAACATTTAGATCACACTTTATTCCTAAGGTCAGCTTGCCTTCATGTTAATATTTAAGAGCTGAAAACACTCCTCCACATAATGTGAAATGAAAAACTGGCAGTAAAAATATGCAACTTAATAGCAATCAAAAGTGTAAAAAAAAAAAATTGTGGGCCACCAGAGGTCACCCCCGACAATAGCCCTGTGTTTCAGCTGCTATAATAAGCACAGAATAGTACACTGAACATTCACTTTGTCCCTAGATCAAGTTGTTATTTCTCAGATTGAGGATATTCAGTTAGACCCAGTTTACTGTATTGGATTCCATGGGCTTCCTGTTACAGCTCTCTTTTAAGTAAAGGGGACCTAGGAACCATCCAACTGATGACTGAGTTTAGCACACACTGTATAGGCCAACTTACAGAAAAATGTAACTTCTTGTGAGATGGGCGGCTACATAAATTTGATAAATAAATAAAAATAAATAAGTAAACTAGTCCTAATGTAAGTCAGTTTTGTTATTTATTAAGGTTTTGCTATGTATTGAGGTTTCCAGCTGCTTCTTTCAATATAAAATTTTCCTGAATTTGCTTGTGAATTCATAGCATTGCCTTTAGCTCTGTGTATCCACCTCTCACTTCAGGTTCCTAAAGTTGTTCAACTCAGCTTGCCCTTATGCCTAAATGTTTGATGTGCTACACTAGAAATCAGAGTCTTTGGAAATCTATTGGATTTCATCAGGAAAATGCAAAAGAATATTGGGGCACCTAAAGACTAACATATTTATTATGGCATGCATTTTCTTGGACTAACTAACAGTCTACTTCATCAGATGCTTTGTTGCCTTCCTTGGAACAGATTACCATGATTAGCATCCAAGAGTATATTCACTAGTTCACCCATTCCTACTGTGAAAGGTCATAAATAAAATCTCTGTTGAATGCAAGGCTGATGGATAAGTTAGTGCCTTGTGGTCCAAATTTGACCTAAGATTACTTAGATCAAATTGTGGTGCCAAGGATTACATTTCCTTTTTCTGACATACTGAAATTGCTAGAGAATTGTTATGGAAATTTTGGGTTCTAAAAAATGATAACCAGAGTATTACTAATTATGTAAGAAATTATCTTCATTTAAAAGGCAAGTAGTCTGTTCATTGTTTGGAGAAATCAAATTGGGGTTCATTCAATTATTTTTAATCTTTTTAGTTATTTTGTTCTATTTAACAACAATTTGTGATTTTTAAAAACAAATCTGCATTACAGTACATGCATATTTTCAATTATACAGTACTTCTCTTAACCCCTACATTTTTGTTTGGTTTTTTGTCCTATATATGCTTTTTTGTATCCATTTTCCAATAAATGAAGTTTTTATAGAACTTTTCCTATTTTACAGGATCATGGAGGTTGGCTGGAATGTCACCGGCCTACACCTTTCATCTCTTGTTTTCTTTCTATGACAGTGCATTGCACCCAAGTATATATGAAGGCATGCTCTTCAGTGCCTTCTATTTTGGTGATAACTTACCAATAAATGGCTGTTTTTAAGGGAAAGAACAGCCTTCTGTTCAACTCCTGTGCACACTTGTTTTCCTCCTGAACTGCAATAAAAAAGCAGTTGCCAAGAAAATCTAATGCTGGTGCCAGTTAATAAATATATCAGATTACCGAGTTTCTTCCTTCACAGGATGATATCTGCAGGTGGTTGAAATATTTTATCCATTTGGCTTTCTACAATTGTTATTTAGCTTCTCTTTTACACCAATCATGAATCATTAGGAATTGGCCAATGTCTTCAACTATGAATGAAAACATATTATTAGGACTGTGCTGAATATCCTCACTAATATTCATTTCAGAATTAGCACATTTGGCATAGGAAGATACCTTCCAAAAATACTCCCTCTTCACTTTACAGAACATTCATGTTCTTTCAGAGCTGTTCAGTCAGCCCTCCGTCCAGCTGTTATTTCTTTTCTGTTGCATATCGCAAATCCAGCTGGAAGGGGTGAAGGTTTGTTTTGAAAAGCAAAAACAAAGCAAAGGTTTAACTGTCCCACCCATCTTGCTGAACCATAGCTCTGAAGGACTCTCCTTATCACTTTCTAAAAGTGAGTGATCTGACACTGGGTACCCTGCCATCATATCTGACTAATTTTTGTGACATTAAAAAATCATTATGGTTTGGGGAAAACTTGATGATGGTTCAGGTTTGCATATTTTTGGACACAGTCCATAAATATATTTTTATATACAGTAAGAATTTAATTTGGAGAAACAGAAAAATTTAGAATAGGAAAAGGGGTGAGACAAGGATGTATTTTGTCCCCATACTTGTTCAGTGTGTGTACCAAAAATAAGAATGGCAGGATTAGAAGAGATGACAGCTGGTTTTAGAGGTAGAAAATCCATACAATCACCATCAGACCAGCTCAATGTCGTCTAACTAAATAATGTAAATATTTGCTAGAATGGAAAGTAAGATGATGATGATGATGATGATGATGATGATGATGATGATGATGATGAAATAGCTAAGAGCAGGAAAGTTGAAGAAAGCGACAGAGGGGCTAATTCTGGCTGCACAAGACCAAACCTTAAGACCAAATGCATACAAAGCCAGAATTGAGAAGACAGCAGCAGACAGCAAATGCCTCCTCTGCAAAGCTGAAGAAACAGTGGACCACCTGGTTAGCTGCTGCAAGAAGATCACACAGACTGACTACAAACAACAGCATGACAAAGTGGCAACAACGGTCCATTGGAATATCTACAAGTAATGCCATTTGCCTGCAAGCAAGAACTGGTGGGACCACAAAACAGGCAAAGGAATAGAAAATGAAGAAGCTCAGGTGCTCTGGGACTTTAGAATTCAGACAGACAAGTACCTGCCACACAACACCCCAGACTTAACAATTGTTGATGAGAAAGACAAAAAAGTCTGGATGGTGGACACTGCAATACCTGGAGATAGCAGAATAGAAGAGGAGAAAATCACAAAATATAAAGACCTGCAAATAGAAGTAGAATGTCTATGGCAAAAGAAAGCAAAGATAGTACTAATAGTTATAGGCGCCTTGGTGCAATCCCAAAACATCTGGAGCACCACTTGAAAACCATCAGCATTGACAAAATCACCATCAGTCCATTGCAAAAGGCAGCTTTACTTGGAACAGCTTCCATACTGTAACAATACCTTTAACAGCATCAAACAACAAGATCTGCCTATCCCAGGTTCTTGGGAAGGACTCAATAGGTGGATAAAAATGCCAAATCCAGTCTAAACATTCTGTGACCAACCATAATAATAGCTTCAATTCCCAGAATTCCCCAGCCAGCATGCTAGGAGTTGAAGTCCATCATACTGGCTGGGGAATTCTGGGAGCTGAAGTCCACACATCTTAACATTATTGAGGTTGAGAAACACTGATCTATACCATGGGTGGGTGGGGACCTTCATTTTAGCAGGCTGATTTAAGGTGGAAGAAAAGAGTCTTGTTCTCATGGCAGTTGCCCTAAGGTTGAGGAGATGGAAGATAATTAAAATAAATGGAATGCAAATCCATAAAAAGAAAATTTAATTCATAAAAATGCATTTAATTAAATATATTTCATGTCTTTAAGTCCCCATTCATTTTTTCCATATGACCCCACTGGTTATTTTGCACTGTGCCTATGCAAAGCCCAAACAAAGTTGCGCATCCCTGCTCTACTGAAATTAATTATACTGTTAGGGTTGTGAGCCCTGCTAATGGCAAATAGAAATTACTCATTCATTTTGTGTTTGTGGTGATGAATCTAAAGATTGATTTGATTTAAAGATTCACAAAAGATAGGATTTAACTAATAGAGACGGAAGACAAGATTGTGGGCGTAAAGATTAAAAAAGAGATATATAAGTTGAGAGCCTTTGCAGATGATTTGGTGTTGGTTCTGGAAAATCCTTTAAAGGGAACTGAATTATTAATGGGTAAATTAAAAGAATTTGGTGCATTAGCAGGTTTTAAGATTAATAAACAGAAGGCAAAGATGTTAACAAAAAATATGACAATACAAGATCAAATGGAATTGATGAATAAAATGGGTTTTAAGATTGAGAAGAAGGTTAAATATTTGGGTATTACTCTGTGTTATTTCAAAATAATTATGTTAAGACATGGAACAAAGTTAAAAAAGATATGTTAAGATGGGAGAAATTACAATTGTCATTGTTAAGAATTTCTGTGATTGATTAATGTTTTACTTAAATGTTATTTTTGTTTCAGACAATACCTATTTTGACAACTGATGCACCATTTAAACAATGACAGAAATATATATCTAAATTTATATGGCAAGGGAAAAAAACATGAGTTAAATATAAGGTATTACAAGACATAAAGGAAAGAGGACGTTTGGTTCTACCTGATCTGAAACTATATTTTGCTGCCTGTTGTTTAGTTTGGATGAAGGAGTGGTTGTTGCTGAGAAACAGAAGGCTATTGGAGTTAGAAGGACATGATCTGAGATTTGGGTGGCATGGATACTTGTGGTACAATAAAGCTAAGTTTAATGTAGACTTTAAAAATCATTATGGTAGATATGCCATTCTGAGAATATGGATTAAATACAAACCTAGGTTGTGTTTGAAAACACCTTTGTGGCTCACAGCACAAGAAACATTTTATAGAAGAGAAATGGTAAGTAAACATAAATGGCTAATGGAAGAGTATATATGTAGCTCAGGGTTAAATTATGGAGTCCTTGGGGTTCTCTGAGCTTGGTTGTTTTCTTGCAGACATTTTGTTACCCAGCTAGGTAATATTTTCAGTGCTAGAAGGGAGTGGGGTTTGCTCTCTGTTTATATACAGTAGCTTGCCCTGCCAGTGTTGGTGGGGAGTTGTTTCCTCCTTGGTAGTTCCTTGATTAGACTGTTTACTGCTTGATTGTCTGTCTGAGTTGGTAGTTCCTTGATTAGGGTCTTGTTCACTGCTTGATTGTTTGTGGGTGTTGATCCTGGTGTTAATCCCTGCTTATCTGGGTGTTGATTGCTAGTGAGGAGGTATTCTGTCTTTTTGTTTCCTTTTTATTGTCTCTTTCGAATAGTGTGTAAATGTTGTTTATCTCTATGTGCATGTTGATGGCTGACTAGTCTGAATACCAAGACTCTAGGAATTCCCTGGCATTTTTCGATATTGCTTGGTCTAAGATGCTGACAGTTTCCCAATTGAAACTATGGTTAAATCTGTCCATGTGTTGTGAGATTAAGGAGTTTTCATTGTGTCTTCTGACTGCTAGTTGGTGTTCATGGATGCGCTCTGCCAGCCTTCTGCCTGTCCGTCCTACATAGTGGCTGTTACAGTCCTTACACTGTATGTTGTAGATGATTCTTGTTTCTTCTTCTTGGGCTACCATAATCAAGGAACTACCAACTCAGACAGACAACCAAGCAGTATCTGTGTTTATTGCTGACTGGAAATCCCTTATGGACTTTTTGCATGAAACAGAAAAAAATGAACTTTCGATTTGTGGTTTTGATTATTAGAAAATATTAGATAATAGAAAAAAGTAAGCTCTAACAACTTCCTCCAGGATGTGCTCTGCCAGCCAATCTTACATTTGCCCTTTTGAGGGGAGAAGCCCCCTGTATACTTCCAAATGAAGCACTCAGCAGTAGCCACCCATCATTTATGTTCTCTAAGGAGGACTTTGGGGCTATGTGCAGCCTCAAAGCTTTCTTGGACATTAAGATGCTCCAGGAAGCTGGCCTTCTGCTTTGCTACATGCTAGGGTCCCTTAGAAAGGTCTTCATTGACATGTTGCTGACCACAGGGAACACCTTGTTGCTATCCTTGTTCTACCTCATTTTCACCTAGAGTGGGCTAGATTGCCTGTTCCTTACATTAGCGGCAGGTCCTTATCAGAAGTTCAGGGATGGTAGAGACCCAGGCAGGACCCAGACCAACTGTCATTGGTAAAATGTGTGCTTTTATTACAAAAATAAATAGAAAATAAACTTTGTTCTTCATATCAAAGGGTTGTTGTCTTATTTGCTTGATCACCTTACTCTTCTCTATCTCCTATAGCTTGTCTTTTATCTTACTGTAGTTCTACACCTTCTTCTTATACTTAATTTTTTATAATTATTCCACCTCTTTTGTTATTTGTCATCTATTTCTAAACCGTATATCTTACCCTATAGTGTTATGCCCCATTTTTATAATCTATACGTTGTTTTATATTCATATTTCTGTACTGTACATATTGCTTCTTTTGGGAGGGCCACTGCCATAGTGCCACTGGCCTCCATACTGCCTTTGTGTCTCCAGGAGCTCCTTCTCCTGATGTTACCAACATTACATGGCTAACTCTTTGCTTGTGGATCGTTCTCATCTCCTCAGATGCTCACGTGAGAACCTTCTTTCTGCCTACCCAGCAGCTCTTACAATTCCTAACCAGCTCTCCGTAAGGGTGGGGGAAGAAGCAAAGAATACTTCTCCAGCCCCCCAAACATCCTGAGACTCTCTCTCTCCCTCTCTCTCTCTCTCTCTCTCTAAAATATTTTTATTTTTATTTTCCATATATATAAAAGTTTTACATATACAGAACTAAAAGAATCTACAAACACAAAAAAGAGAGAAGAAAAGAAAGAAGAAAGAGAAAGAAAGAAAGATACATAAAAGGTGACTTCCCAAGTTCCCCCTCCCTCCAAACAAGTATATGCATTAACAGTAACTTAACACCTTCTCCGATATAACAGAAAAAAAGCCCTCTTCATCCCAGTTCTCATCCCTAAACAATAACCAAATTATAAAAAATATTCATCAGTCTAATCAGCAAAAGCATTAAGAATACCAGTGATAATAAATTATATATTTTAAGCTTAAATGCATAAATCTATTTTGCATTTAACTTCTCAGTTATTTTCTGAGAAATAAAACATAAAAGATCTCTCCCCATAAGCATAAGAACCACCAGTAATAACAACATGTGTATTTTAAACTAAACCGAATAAATCACTTTTACAGGTGTAAATCATCATCTTACAGTCCTGGTCAGAAGAAGAAAATTCAGTGTTAACAACCCAGGATCAAAACTTATACAATTTAACCCTGATCCAATAAATCCACTTTAAATTCATTCATCTTCTTTTTAAAAGGCTCAATCTTCAATCTCTTCTCCAGATAAAATCCCAGATAGTAATCTCTTATCATTCTCTCCCTGTCTATTTTCAGAAAAGGTTTCAGAGATTTAGTGTTTCCCTTCCCTTCTGTGGGTCCAAAGTAGGATAGCTCTCAAAGTCACTCTTCTGATCCATTACAGCTTCTTTCTCCATGTCTTAAACAAGTGACTTTAAGTCCATATTCAAATCCCCAGCATCTTTTTCCATATCTTCCATGTCTCTCTTATATTCTAGTATTTCTTTAAAGTTCATTTTAGAATCAATATTCAGATCACCCTCAGCTTCTGTTTTATGCAATGAAATCTTTCTTCTTCTACAACCTCTGTTAGACCCAATTTTAGAAATAATTCCTGGACATACTGATGCTAAACAGCTAGAAATTCTTCTATAAAAAGGGAATGTTCTTCCATTATGTTAGAAGGTATCTTTTCCTTTAATTGCTCTCTGGTTCCCTCTAGTTAACTTTCAAAGTCCAGTCTTATCATATTTTTACTTTCAGAACCAGTACTTTCCCAGGACAGATTTTCTTACAGTTAAATCCAAAATCACTTGCTGTATTTTCTTACAAGTTTAAAACAATTCATAAAAAAGCTATTTCAAATACATCTGGCCTCTTAACTGTCCCCAATCAGCATTCTTAATTCCCTTTCACTGTTTCCAAAAGTTAAAATATTTCTTTTTAATCTTTAAACTTACTTTAATCTTCTTTCTTCCAAGATAGAAGGAAATTCTCCCGGTGTGCAGCAACTTGCCTTTCAGGAGGTTTTTAATTCCAAGTAAATCACAAATAGGCAGTTTCCGATGTTAATTAAAAGAGGAAGAGAAAGCAAATCTAGTGTTCCTTTGAAAACTCCACACCATGGCTTGGGCTTGATGTTGCCTGCAACTCCCAGAGCGCTCAACCTGCTGGGGACTGTTAAATTGTGATCTTTTCAAAGGAAGCCTCTGTAAGGAGTACCTGTGGGTGACCCAGTCATTTCATTCATCCGGAGATGGTTCTGAAGAGCCAGTCCAATCGCCAGCTCCTCTAATTACTGCAGGCATTGGCTTCACAAAGACGGAGCCATATTCAATCTGCCATTGCTCCCCCGGAGGTCCAGCCTGGGACTTTTAGGGCTACAACATGCTGCCTTGCTTTCTGTTGCTCTATAGTTCCTGTCATGCCCACTCCTACATAACTTTTCTGTCAGAGCCTTTAGGTTCACTCCTTCTCAACTCTGTTGTCCTCTGGATTCACCCCACTAACTAATGGGTTGCCACTGGCATTGCTGGACTGATTTCATGCTTTGAAGGAAGATGGTGGTGATGTTGATGTCTTTTTCTAATGCTTCTACTTTCTTCAAGTTCTCCTTTATTGACCTAGAGCTCTTTTGGCATTATCCAGCTTTCAGTCTCATACATGTACACTCATCTGTGCTGACAAAACCCAACCAAAGTCTTAAATCTCAGAAAACACCAACACCACCCTGAGGTAATTATGCCTCTTTTAAAGGGACCAGCTCCTCCTTAAGCAGGGCAGAACCCTTAACCAGAGCTAGATGGGAGGACTGGGTGCTTTAATCACTCTGTATCTGTCCTCTCATAGTTCTCCAGCATCTTTTTGATGCTTTCAGCGGTTTTTAAATTTGACTTTTCATGTGCCAGAGCTTGAAATTGCCTTCTGTTCAGAATACAGTTGGACCTTCAAACAATAATAATAAAAAAAGTACTCTAACTGTTGATGTCAGAAGATGATGGCTACAGAGACTTCATTCACTAGTATTGTCGAAGGCTTTCATGGCCGGCATACGAAGGCTGGTGTGGATCTTCCGGGCTGTGTGGCCGTGTTCTGGAAGTTCTGTTTCCTAACGTTTCGCCAGCATCTGTGACTGGCATCTTCTGACTGCTCCTGTCTGTGCTCCTGCACTCTGAAGATGCCGGTCACAGATGCTGGCGAAACTTTAGGAAACAGAACTTCCAAACACAGCCACACAGCCCAGAAGATCCACACCAGCCTTCATTCACTAGCTTGCATTTCAGAAATGTCCTCATTGCCATCAGGGATTGAGCTTAATCACATAAACATCCACTAGTCCTAAGAGTATGTGACTTTATCTTTCCATGCCAAAATTCTTCTATCCAAGCTTCTAATCTGTGTGCACATTATCTCAGTGCATAAACTCAGTCTGAAATTTATATATTCTGACCTGAAGATCAGTGTGTAGGTGTTGAAAATAAAAATATGGGGAATACATATTAGATGAAATGAGATACCATCACTCTGAAGGACATTGAAATTCAGCAGTAGCTAGAAGCACATGCTCTGAAAGTCTTTTTTTGTTTTCCAATTTAATGTAGAATAGATTTGTAGATTCTGCAAAAAATTATCTTCATTTTACAAGCACTTGGTTATACAGCAATTTCACAAGTGACTCATTGACCAACAAATGCAAAAAGTAAAGTGTGTCTTTCAGATGTGCTACTATAAATAGCAATTTTCTAAAGAGTGACTTCCAGAATCATGTATTTTGTGCATCATATTGGGATGGTTAGAGTATGTTGCTGTGGAGACACAACTATGCTGACTACCTCTTGCTTAGATGTCAGCTGCCAAACCTGAAGGCTACATGTTTAGTTTCCAGAGTGAATTACTACTTGCGTGAGAAATCCACATCTGAATAGCAATATTCCCCACTCCTGTTTGGGATTGCTTTCCTCCTGATATAGACAGTGTAGGAGGACAGCCCTACCTTCTAATAACATTTGTTAGTTGGAAAAGGTGCTACCAGACAATGGGATTATAGTAAGGATGACTTATCAGAAAGACATCTACTATTCAAAGCTATACATTGGGATCGAATCTGGAATTCTGAAAGAAAGGGGATTATTTCAGTTAAAGGATAACACATCTTGGTTCATAAGTTGTCACAAAAAAGAGTTTGTGTGGAAAGTTGAAATAAAGATGGACTAGAAGGATGCTTCTGCTGACAGATATTCTTCTATTAGTGGCAAGAATCATTTTCTGCTCTCTCCCATAATGATGTAAATCACCTTCAAGCCTGCTCTACAGAAATGCCCAGTACTCTAGAATAGGTTTCACCTATTGGTCCCACCAAGGATCCACTGTGGTTTCATTCCTATAGAACAGAGGCTGCCATTTCCCTACTTGATGGGTATTTATCAGAACCTCTGTTCAAATATTTGATTGTTCCTTTAATAGTTTTTAGATTCATTTCAAACTGTCCTTGAAATTCCTATATCTGTATAGTCCCACATAAGCTTGGCTGACAGCCACAATGATTTCCCAAGAAACTCCCCTGAAAGTAAGTGCAATTAGGATTGCAATCTAAGTTATTCAAATGAACAGGAAGCAGACTAAACATACCATATTGCCATTCCCTTTAAAAAAGTCAAACTTGAATGTTAATGGAGGACAACGAAACCTTCTGTGGTGGATGGATACTGGCTGAAGTCTTCCTCTATCTCTTTCTTTCTCACTACATTAACTTGCTGCAGAGACAGCTGGGTCATGGAAATAATGCTGTCCAGAATGGTGCCTTCCCACCTTTGGTTGCTTCCTTATGGGCAACCTAGGTAGGATTATTTGTTTTTTGTTTATGTATTTATTGATGAGTTTTATATCCTGCCTTTCATTCAGAATTCAAGATGGCATACACAGTGCCCCTCCTCCAATTTTTCTCCACAAGAATGAGATGAGATAGGTTGAGGTGAGAGAGCATGACTGGCCATGGTCACCTAGTGAACTTCTAAGACTGAGGGTAACCTTGAACCTGGCTATTACCAATGTTGATCCAGCACATTGTTGGATGTATGATTACACATACTGTACATGTATGATTAGGTGCCTTTTCTTTGTTTCAAAGATGTCATGGGGTGGTAAGTATTTAGGCTAGGACTGTAGAGTGGGGAAAGGGACACTTCCAAACTTTCCCCTTCATACATATATTGTTTATCCACAATAAAAGTAATATACATTAGAGATACTAGCGCATCCATACTTAATAGACCATTCTCCTTTGTTGATTAATACTTGCTGTTAAAACAAACAAGCAACAACGTCTTCAGAAAGTCTTTAAGAGCTACCCCTGGACTTTTGTCACCTAGAATGATGCCTGAAGGAAAGAGGCAAAGGCAGCACAGAGGTGGGATATTTGTGCCTCTGAAGCAGGGAGAAAGAAATAAAAGCCTCAAAACAGGATAAGAACAGAAAGACCAGGAAAAGATCCAAAAGAAAAATAGGGGGGAAAAAGAACCTAGCTAGGAACAGAAGTGTTGATTCAGCCACTCGTTCAGCCATAGCCTATTTTGATTGTTGATTTGTGGACTTCTGGGGCAAAGGGAAGGATAACTGCCCAGTGAATCCATGGGTGTGGAGGGAAATTAGAGGCCCAAACTTCAGAGAAAATCATAGCCATCAAAGTTGTTAAGTCCAACTTGTGCTCAGTGCAGGAATCTAAATGAGACCATCCATCTTGATGGTTTTCCGTCCTCTCCTTTAACACATCCAGTGTTGGGGAACCTATCACCTTAGGCCCTATCAAACTGCTTTTACTCTTAGAATGTTTTTCCTAATATTCCAGTAAATGTAACTTAAATGCATTATGCTGTGGTTTGTATTCTGGCATGTTAGAGAAGAAGCCTTGGTCTTCTTATATGGCAATTCTTCTGATGTTTGAAAACTGCCATCATCTTTTCTTCTCAAGGCTAAGAACACTTAGTTCCTTCTAGCTCTCTGCATAGGGTTTCTGCTTCCCAATCATTTGTGTTGCTGTTCTCTGAACCTCTTCCAGGGTCTCTGATTTCAAAGACAGAAGTAAGAGTGAAAAAAAAAAGGGGGGGGGGAATAGAGAGAGCTAGAAAGGAAGTAGAATCTACAGCAACAACCACTTTTGTTGGGGAACTTCCTAATTCTGTTAAGGATCTCCTGAAGAAAATAACTTGCAGATGAACCAACCAGACCTAGAAGCACAGTGAGGCCTGACAAGTCCATGCAGAATATTTGCGAGGGAACATATGCCTAACCTACTGAGTGTTATGTTTAAAAAACCAGCCTACAAAAAGACTGCACTTAAAAAAAAAACCCAACTCCAACAAAACAAACATAAACATCTCTGCATTTTGAAATAATCTGAACTGGATATTAGGAAGTGATTTTCAAAATTTCAGCTTCAAATTCACCCGCAGAGAGAAGGGGACGCTTCTCTGTGTTGAGTATTTTGATGTTCTTTCATGAAGTAAAAAAAGCCAATTGCCACATAGAGCTCCTTATGTCAGTGCTATCCATGCCCAGCAATCTTCTCTGTGGGATTTAATGCAGCAGTTCTCTGTCATGATTGCACCATATTCTAAAGGTATATCTGAGTCAGTTTCTCCTGAGTCATGGCAAGCAGCCATAACAATCTCAAAACAGAGGATTTATTTTTTAACAAATGGATATTCTGATGATTTAAGTGCCACTTTATGAATATGGCGGGAGCCTGGCTCTGCACATGATTGAAGAGTTGAGTGCTGATAAAAAGCAACAGGGGACATTCCTATTAATGCTTGATGCTTTTGCAATGTGAATTGACAGAAGGCAGAAAGTCCCTCCCCCCCCCCCCCCCCCCCCCGCTGCTGGTTCTTCAAAGAGTATATATGTTTGCCAGAAGTTAGACTGGTTGAATGTTGACAACAATGGATAAATAACCTACTTTGAAAAATCAAGCAAAAAAAAAAAAAGGCAAGTGAAAGGAAGTAGTTGATGTAGATGAGAAGAGAAGAGAACCGGAATGAAACCCTGGAAGCTTTATCTCAAATTTTCAGTGAAGGAATGAGCATGCATTAGATAGTTTATCAATACAGTGGATGAATATCACCCTAATGAATGAAAGCAGAGGAAGCAACCGTTTCAGACTCTTGCAAAAAGACTAAATACTAGATTTCGTTGTCTAAAAGATGAGCTATTGCTGCAAGAAATACCCACAAGTCTATTTTCCCTACAGATTACCAATACACATGGGTGTCGGGGGAGGGGAGTAAAGTGGGGCAAGTGACATCACCTGTGTCCAGATGTCATTTGCATGATGACATCATTATACACGTGATGCCACTGGGACTGGTGCCAGAGGCCCATGCCCGCATTCCCTTCTGTAAAGGGCAGGCTATTTAATTTATTGTTTCATTTTTATAACCAGCAAAGTGGGGAGAAGCACTTGTGGGATTTTCTGTCTGGGGGTCAAATCCAACTATTGGCTATGATCCTTCTTGTTTGGGGAAAGCCAACAGCACCATTGGCTCTTCAAACCCAGGCTCAAATGCAGAGCGTCTTGGCTAAGCAGGCTGGATCCACGGACGCCCCTGGCAAGGAGGCAGTATCTTTCACTCACGGCATACCTCTCCAGGTGGGACAAGTGAGAGCTGTCTCCAACCAGAGGTTCTCCTGCTGGTTCAAAAATGTTCAGCAGCTGCTTGGTCTCTTAGGTCCAGCTTGGTTTATCTATTCTCACAGACACTAAACAATGCTATTAATTCCGGAAGAAAGAGATAACCACGGGCGGATAATCTTTATGCTTTCCATGAACGTCCCCAAAAGACAGCCTTTCTCAAAATGTCTATTATTAAGAGATTTCTGAGAACATTAAGAGGCTCAGATTGATAACTCTAAATTTGATATTTGATAACTCTGTCACCTATAGATGGGGGAGAGATTCTGGACAGCAGGGAAAAGAAAAATGTCTGTGTCCTTTGCCTTTGCTTCCCTCTGAGCCCCAAATCCTTCTCCTCCTAGGATACCTACTAAAAGCTCTTAGGTGTCCAAGCTGCCTTCCCCTTCTCTTCCTTTCTCCACTACTTCTTCTCTGCATCCTTCACCTTCTCCCCGACTCATTTCCACACTGTTTATTTAAAATCTTTTACATTACAAATCTGCTTCTGTAACCACTGTGGCTTATTGGTGAGGGTGGCATCTGCTTGTGGGTTTGTTGCGCTTAATGTCATTTCTTGCCTTCATCCTTTCTGATATGCAAAACCTGTTTGCCTGACTCAGTAGGGCTGGAGCTTTCCTTGTTAAGGGCCCATCGGGGGTCCTTTTCTTTGCTGGCCCAAAGGACGCGTTCAGAACCCTTTCATACTGATGTTCTCTGGCTGAGGTCTCTGGGGCTACTACAGTGGCCTAAGTGTGCCTGGAGAACAAAAAACACCTTGCACATCTAAGCAAACTAAAGAGCACAGAATGGCATTGGCTGCAGCATGTCGAACTGGCTCGTGGATTCGACTGCCAATGGAGACATTTATCGAAGGAAAACATAGAGCCAGAGGCTCAGACAAGAGCAATATTAATAACAGTGCGGCTATACAAAGTTCACATTAGTTAAAGAAAAGGGCACCTTGTTACAGCTTGTTTTCTGAAGCAGCATGAGGGGGTATGACTCAGTTAAGGACTTCTTGATAGGCTATCTAATTATAGCTTTGCGCACCTAACTCTATTATTCTTTTTCTTGGGGAAAAAAAATCCTCCCTTTCTTTTTTTTAAAGCAACGCATTAAATATGAGTGCCACAATCCTCTGGTGCTCTCTTCCCTCCTGCTGTTTGATCCTACATATGGAGAGCAATGCAAAAGAAGGCTCTGCTTGAGCCGAAAGCAGGGGAAGATGTTGAGGCAAGGGATACGCTCTCGGCTAACCTTGAACTCGCCTTCACTTCCCTTTGAAAGCAAGCTGTCTCTGGGCAGACAAGGGTGGAAGTGAAGTACTTCACAACATCAATACCATGTTATAAATGTCTCCAAACAGTGCACCAGCCAAAAGGTTTTGCAGACTCTGCGGAATATAAAAATCCACCACCGACGTGTTTTCCTGTTATGCTGATTTTAGAATCAATGTGTTCTCGCAGCTATGTTGGAGTTGCGCAGTGAGAAAAAAAATGGTTTGGGGTGAAAGAGGAAGAGGAGGTACTTTTTCTCATGATGTAAATTAAACAATGGACTACAGGATTTTTGGAGGATAGATGACACCTTTTGGGCTCCTGTTTCTCCAGGGGGCATACAAATTAATTAAATAAATTAATGAATTAAATGATTGGGCTTCCTCTCTCCCCAGGTTTGGCTTATTCAATCCCTTCACTCATGTGACCATTCTCCTTGGCACTTGAGAGTAGCTACATCAGAGGTGGGCAGCATGGTGTCCACAGGCTCTGCTTGTCCCCCAGATGACTTCCTTAGTGCCCACCAAGCTTTCTGTCTCACTGGACCTTTTTTTTTTTTTTTTTCATTTAAATGACATAAGAAGCTGGCAGGCTGCAAACAAAGCATCATCGTCTTCATCCGCAGCAAAGATCATAAAATCCAAGTGGGAAGGGAAACTTGAGATGACTGAATCCCACTTCTTGTCAGTGCAGGAGAACTCAGAACATCTCTGACAGGCGGCTGTTGAGCCTTGGCTTGAACACATCCAGGGAAAGGGACTCCACCATTCTGCTGGGTAATTAGTTCCACAGTCAAATTGCTCTTCTTGTTTTAAATATTTTTCTTCCTGGCATTCAAAGCAATGTTAGAAAAGACTGAGATGGGGGCTAGTTCACTTTCCTGTAAAGAAATGCTTTGTAGCTGGCTACAGAAACCATTTTGATAAGAGGTGAGTAACCTGCTGTTAATGGTCCTGATGGTTCTGAATCCCCCACCCCCCATTTGTCCTTGAGGTTCTAAGGGTGACCTTTGCCCTCAAAGGTTGCCTATCCCTGAGCTAAATTCTTGCATGGCTTGTCCTATAGGTGCAGTGTTTTATTTACATTTCGGTGAACTGCCCTCGGAGTATAAGAGAGGTATAAAAAAATAGATTCAGCGAGTGAGGCAAACATGGGCCTTCCTTCATGAATATATCGGGCTGCAGGAAAGAATCCTTCCCATGTCCATCAATTACATGCTCTGCTCCTGGCTTATCTATTTTCTTGCCTGGGATGGGAGCATTTCTTACTGTTAAGTGAAGGAAGCTGAAGCACAAAAGCAATCTAGGTTTGTAATCAGTGGAAGCTGAGGCTTCCATGGCTCCTTAGCAAATTCATTCTAAGAATAGAACAGTGGTGACAGGCAAGGGAGATGTTGAATCCAAACTCCAGGGTTTTAAGGAGTTCCCAAACCAGACCAATGCAGGGATCCTCACAACTGCCGTATCAAAGATTATATGATTGCTTCTCATCAATAGAGTATTACTGCTAGCGTGTGGTCTATGGGTGTGTTGTTGAATGAAGCAGATCTGGAGCTGCTCTTCCTCTCTCTCTTTTAAAATATTTCTTTAATATACAAAAAAAGTGAAAGAAAAGGATCAAAAACATGATACAGAAAAATAATATTTAAAAGGACGATAAATATAAACAAAAAGGCTTCAGAAGTACAAGTATACATCATACTTAGAGATATTTTTTTAATTAAAATATACAATAAACTAAATCAGGTGGGGCATAGTCAACTCCATAGGAGATGCCTGTAGGCATATTGATACTGTGCTGGAGATTTAGAAGCTCAATAGAAATGCTTTAAAAACATATAATAGATTGTTTATTTATTTATTGTCTTGTTGATATCTTGTCATCAACTCTCCTGGTGACTTCTTGGAGATGTCCACACAGATTTTTTGGCAACAGCATAGGGTTGAATTACCACTAGCTTCTGGATGGTTTTTCAACTTTCATGTCTGGTGTACAGTGTTCAGTGGGGGGCTGAGACCTCCATGGGACCTTAGAACATTCATTCTAGGCACTGAACAATGGTGACAGATAAGGGTGATTCTGAATCCAAATTTCCCAGTCTGGTGTCCAGCTCAGGTCTGATCCTACTTAGCTTTCTCAGATCAAATGAGGGTGGATAAGTGTTACCATCTGCTCTGATGGCATGATACTTACTGCAATTCCCCACAACCCCTTTGGACTTAGCGGGGAATTTGGCTTGATGGGTTACAAAGTTTGCTGCCAAATCAAATAGTTGGTCCAGCAATACTCAACAAAAAGAACATGTTAGGATGTTGACGATTGGCTGCTTTCTTTAATGTTGGCTAAACATTGGGAAAAATGCACTCTCTTTATTGCCAATATGGTTCTAGTTTACATAGTATTTGTGAAACCTGACCTAAAGTTCCAAATAGTGTAAAAAGAACAAATGATTAAGATATTTAGCATTTATCTAACCATTTGCATTGATAGATAACTGGATTGTAAAAGGCTTGGAAGGGAAATAGGAGGAAATGAATCTAGAGTGTTTTGGAAAGTACTGGATTAGCAAGTAACACTTTTCAAGTGTTCCTGAATCCATTTTTAAAAGTGGCATATGCTAGCAATACAAATACAAATATAAATATTTTTTATTCTCTCAACAGCCAATGACTTTTTGAAAAAGGGGGGAGGGGTCAGACTTTTTTCATTTACATACCCCATACAGGAAAATACTTCCACTGTGTTCCTGTAGTTTAAGGAGGGCAGAATGGGTCCTCATTTAAGCAGCACGTCCTTAAGACAAAGGAGAAAGAAGATTGCAAGTAGGAGAAGGCAAACGAACATCCTTTGCCTTCTGGGTTATGTAGAACTGGCGTCCATCTGTTGCCTACAGATTCCACGTACATAGCTCTGCAAGGTACCTCATAGAGAACCACAGGCAAGGCGGGAGGAACAAGATGTCTGCTGTAGCTGATCTCTAGGAGATGAAAAGCATTTAGAGGCAGGGTGCTGCTCACACAGATAATGCAGGGCCATTAATCAAATATAGGCATTGCCTCAAACCCAAACTTGAAATGAGTCCTGGAAAAGAGGGAAGGACTTTGTGAAGGTGGATTTAGACAGAACTTTCAGAATGACAGCTGCCCTTTACCCCTCCTTTTTTAATATTTAAAAACAAACAAACACAAACACAAACTTCTGTTCTCCGGTGACTAATGTCAGGCATTAGCATTGGCAGCAGCCTCAAACTGAAAGTGATTCTTTCTAGCAAGATTCTCACAGAACTCTCTTTAGCAAGATTAACTGAGACGAAAAGGATGGGGTTACAACTATTTCAGCAGCTGAACCATTTCCCCTTTAGAACTAATGTAGCCCTGTGTAGATTAGGGTGGACATTTCTTGACGCTCCTTCTAACAGCCTTTCTGTGATCTGGCTAGGAGAAGGTCATGTCACCGATAAAAGAGAAGCTAGCAGCTGGCTGTTTTTTATAATGGTCTCCAGAATTTTTATCACTTCGTGAACTAATTGTTATATATTGTACAGATAAGACTTCCAAACTTCTGATGCTACCATATAGGAAATAGAATTGTCACATGGAACAAAGAGAGGTTTTGCATAGCCCTAGGTTACTTCATCAGATTTTGCTGTTAATGTACACATTAAGACACACTAATTAAGACACATTAAGACTCACATTATGTAAATGTGCATCGTGCATTGCATATTCAGTTACAGAAATTTGTATCTATAATCCTGGTTACAATAAATATCATACTGTAAAAATGATTGATAATAATACAGCCCAGATATCAATTTTCAAAGTATCAGTTAAAATATTGATAAATAGCATTGTAAATGTGTCCTTGTAGAAACTGAGATCTGGACCAAACTTTTGACTGTGCAAATTAAACTGTGTCTTCATTTGAACTTGTTAGCATTTCAGCTGCCTGGTTTCAAGTTGCAAGCAGCATTGGAAATTTATGAAAGTGACTCCTCCCCACAGCTGCCCCAAACACCTCAAGCTGATCAGAGGGGAAGAAGTTTCTTTCCCTCCATTGTGGGGAGATGGGCAGGGACAAGTCAAATAAATTAAAATAAATAAATAAATTTGCCTTTGTGCTGAAAAAAAGTATTTGACCGATTATCCACTATTTCTGTGAACACTGGAGCAATATATTTTGCAAATAGAGTTGGAACAACAATAGTTTACCAGCATGACTTGTTCCTTGCTGTTATTCACTCCAGTAGACACATTTGTTATTGGATGTCAACTGTAGCCATATTGGTTCAGTTGTTGAGCAAAGGCTGGGGATGGGGAGGTAAAACAGCTAGAAAATAAAGGAAAGAAATATGTCCATGAGAGACAGAACCAAACTTTAAATGAGATCCATGCTTTGTTACGCAATTATCTTCTTGCTCAGATTCTCTAATGCATCTCCAAAGAGAGGCCAGTGGCTGTATCTAAAGATTACAGCCTATAATTCACAGCAGACGGCCTTCTCACCCAGATTTCAGTAGCTAATATCTTTCCATTGACATCCCCCCAATTCACAGTAGCTGCAACACACACAGACACAGACACAAAACACATACATTGTCCTTATAATTCTGCCACTGCTCCAACGTAGCAATAGGAGAACACAAAGATCAAGTGAATGCTGGGTTCTCTTCCTCCTGTCTTATTACATGACAGCTTTAAAAGTAATGCAGCAAACAAACACCAATCCTTTGGCACTGTAAAATATGGGTAATTAAATTCTACAATGCTGGTGGGTCATAGAAAAAAGCAATTGGTTTAGTGGAAATAGTGTTTTAGATGCTTTTATGAAGTAGAGATGATTATTTATTAGAATTGCTATCCATTTTCTCCAATATGCAGATGATTTATTACAACTGAAGAGCCTGACTAGGTAACGGTAAAACAAGGCTCTTTGTGTTTTTTCAAAAGGACATTGGAGGCATTGTTTCAACTTCCTTAAAATCTTCAGGAGCTGTCTGCTGACAGCGTTTCTTATAAGAGAGAACACCATCTGCTCCAGGCCAGAACCTCCCTGAGAGATAGGGATTCTCAGCTGAGTGACTAATGGGTCCAGCTGGGTGTCCATCATCTGGCCAGCCAGTGGCAGCTACACCAGGCTGAGCATGGCTGAACTTTTCAACTTGCTCCTCTGTTCCTCATACATATTACAATGTGGCAGGCAGCCTGTTAGACCTATTCCAGTTCTGGTCATGTGGAGAGTCACCTATCTTTTCTTGGATTTTATAGATGATACCACCATTTCATTTGGCCTTCAGTGGGTGAACATAGAAAAGGGAAGACTGATCACAAGTTCTTTTAATTAAATGGATTGCTGGTGTCATCTGGTGAGGTAGATCAACTCTGACAACATTGTGTCTGGGATGGTAATGACTTAAAATAACTAATATACAAGATGATGTAGGAAAATTAACTCTCCCTAGCCTACATACATGGTCTCTCTCTCTCATTCTCTTCCTCTTCCTCCTAGTAGCCACAGTGTCTCACTTTTGGTTTGCAAATCCTATTCAGAGCTATGTCAATTTTGTGTCACTTCATGTTAGGCTTTGGATCTTCCTTCTCTTTGTGCCCTATTCCTCTTCTTTTCCTCTCCTCCCCCTCTTCCATCTGTTTCTCCACTCAGAATGAGACTGACCTGGCCTATTCAGAAGAGTCTGGAGATGATAGAAGATCACAAATTGGACATGAATCAGTAATTAGGGATTGCACAAAGTAACTGTCCTTTCTTCCGGGTTGTGTGGCCGTGGTCTGGAAGTTCTGTTTCCTAACGTTTCGCCAGCATCTGTGACAGAAAACTAAAACGGGATCCGACCAGCAAAATCATGAAACAAACCAACACCCTGACGAGGAGCTCCTCCCTTCACTCCAACGTACTTCAACACATATGCAAGACAGAAGCCCTTACACCCAGACTATACGGACTCCTCAAAATCCACAAAGACTCGATCCCGCTCAGACCCATTGTAAGTGCCATTGGCTCACCGACATATGAATTATCCAAATATCTGGCCACTCTTCTACAGACCCATGTTGGACAGACTCCAGCCCACATCAGAGACTCAGGAC
Source organism: Liasis olivaceus (assembly GCA_030867105.1). Classification (NCBI taxonomy): domain Eukaryota; kingdom Metazoa; phylum Chordata; class Lepidosauria; order Squamata; family Pythonidae; genus Liasis; species Liasis olivaceus. The sequence goes on from CM061349.1 coordinate 191,052,414, forward strand.
ATTTCATCAACAAAATCAGCACCCTGAATCTCAACCCCACGGACAAATTGGTCAGCTTTGACGTGGTCTCCCTATTCACCAAGGTACCAGTGAGGGACACCTTGACACTCATCAAACAGATCTTCCCAGAAGACATCACAGCTTTATTTCAGCACTGCCTAACAACCAGTTACTTCCAATGGGACAATGAGTTCTACGAACAGATGGACGGCGTCACCATGGGAAGCCCCCTGAGCCCGGTCGTAGCAAATTTCTACATGGAACATTTTGAAAAACAGGCTTTGGAAACAGCACCCGTTACCCCATCAGTCTGGTTCCGGTTTGTGGATGACACTTTCGCAATTTGGAGTCAGGAGGAAGAAGAACTAGAGAAGTTCCTGGACCACCTAAACAGCATCCACCCCAATATACAATTCACTATGGAAAAAGAAATGGACGGCAAACTTCCATTTCTAGACACTTTGGTCATACGCAAACCAGACCTCAAATTAGGACACAAAGTTTATAGAAAACCCACCCACACAGACCGGTATCTACACAAAAACTCCAACCACCACCCACGCCAGAAAAGAGGCATTATCAAAACCCTCATGGATCGTGCCAATCGGATCTGCAAAACCCAATTCCTAGACTCTGAACTTAACCACCTTAATTGGGTCCTGCAAGCGAATGGCTACTCCAAGAATGAAATAAAAAGAGCCATCAAACCAAGAAACCAACATGCGACTGAAGAAGAAAAACAGCCACCCACCAACAAAGTATTTCTGCCCTACATCAAAGGGGTCACAGACCGCATGGGAAAACTGATGGAAAAACACAATTTCCAAACAATCTTCAGACCCACCAGAAAAATACAACAAGTGCTAAAATCAGCAAAAGACAAAAGGGATCCCCTCACCACCGCAGGAGTATATCGCATACCATGCAGCTGCGGGCAAGTATACATCGGGACCACAAAACGCAGCATCCATACCAGGATAAAAGAACACGAAAGACACTGCAGACTACAGCAACCAGAAAAATCTGCAGTAGCTGAACATGCTCTCAGGCACACTGGACACAAAATCCTATTTGAAAACACAGAGATACTGGACAACAACAACAGCCACTACACCAGGCTATACCGGGAAGCCATTGAGATTCACAAACACCAGCACAGTTTCAATAAAAAAGAGGAGAGTCTAAAAATCAACAAAACCTGGCTACCAATCCTGAGAAATACAGCCTGCAAAAGGTCAACGAACTCAGCTCAGCCACCAGGACATGCAAACAACTCACACAATGAACATGCTAATCACCCTCAACAGCCACTCGTTAACAACTCAATAGAAGAAGGGACCCTGCCTGGCCCACAGGAAGATACACAGATCTCCTGACACCTGGGCAAGCAGCCACTCATTAACACCCCATACCCCCCCCTCCAGATCTCTATAAATACCCACAAAAGGGTCACACCATCCTGGGCACAGAGAGAACTGCTCCTGTCTGTGCTCCTGTACTCTGAAGATGCCGGTCACAGATGCTGGCGAAACGTTAGGAAACAGAACTTCCAGACCACGGCCACACAACCCGGAAGATCCACACCAGCCTTCGTATGCCGGCCGTGAAAGCCTTCGACAATACATTTAACTGTCCTTTGGTGATTCATTGACTCCAAGTGCTGGGAATTACAGTATTGTCTCACTTTGTCCTGGTTAGGTATCAGTGGGGTTTTCAACGTTTTACAAAGTCAATGGGACAAATGGGAAGGTAACAGAGAGATCAAAAGGAACATCCTGATTTTCAGTGGGACATATGTTCCGGTGCGCATGAGATCCCTTGTGAACTACAATGATGGAAAAGAAGGATGGTTCATTCAACAAAAGCACACAGTAACAAACCACATACAGTTCTACTTCCTCTAGTGAAATGAATAAGAAGGTCATGCTGCCAGGAAAACTTAAGGAAAAGAAGTCCTTTTTGCTTAGACATTAAGTAAGAAAGGGCACAGACAGTTTCTCTGTATGAATAAAACCTTTTTAACAAACAGGAGACAAAATACCATTACTCATTCTGAGATAAATTGCCAATATCTCAGGTTGAATTTAATAGGAGTCATGAAATGGAAAATGGCTTGTTTAAACGACTAAACTGATATGGAGAACACATGGCATAAACAACTAGAAATAATAACAGCAAGAAAAATAGTAACGGCAAGATAACTTGCATGCAAATCAAAAGCCAGATATCATCTAGAGAACCATCTAGGAATTAGAGTTCTCTGAGGCAACGAATACAACTCTAAGCTAGATTAATTTGAGAATACCAGACATTGTTATCATTCTGAAATGTTATTTTTGGACCCTTGTAAAAGCAGGCAGACAGCAGATTTGGGGAACAAGAACAATACTGTCACAGTATTTGCCCCTTGATACTTGTCCAGTGTTCTATGAGCCCAAGTGAAATAATCTTTCTTACAGCCCCAAAGTGATACATGCATTTCCACGGCTCAGATCCAGACAATGGAGGATAAATAAATTGGTTGGGCATGCCGCAACAACCAGGAACAAACCGAAGCATTATGCAGCACAGCAGGCTACAGATAAACTGGGACAGAGATGGCCTCAAGTTGCTAATTATTGGAAAATGTTTCATTTCTAGCTCCCTTTTTGCATAATAGTGGTAACAAAAGCTCTCATAGTCTCCCCACAGGGCTTTCTTGGTAACAACTGACCAAAAAAAAACCCCCCAAAACCCCTCCCTAACATTTTATTTTATTAGATGGAGTGGACAAAGAATAACAACAACAAACTGCAGCAACAATGTACCTCTCAAAATCAAATAAAGATGTTATAACTTAGCCTAAGGACATAATTAACTTGTGAGCACTGAGATCTTTGATTGCATTCCTAGCATGATCTTAATTGGAAGTCTAAACTTGTACAAAGACTCAGTGGTCTTTGGGAATAATTTGAAATGGTTGGCTGACAAATCTTCTTTTTGATACCTCTCAAGAAGAGTGTAGGCAAATAAATACCTTCTGGCTCTTGGTAAATACCAACTATTAGAGTCCAAAGAAATACAACAGCAGTGATGGAGTAAGGATAAAGTAGGGCGCATTAATGAATATGAATAGGAAAGGAATTCAACCTTTTTTCTGGTATGTCTACAGGTATCATTGCTGTTTCACACCTTAATGTATTATTGTTGCCCAACCTTAGTGCAATACTTTTGAATGTGGTAGGATTTTCCCCAGATCACACCTAGTGGATTTTATGCTTAGTTTTTAACTTCAGGAAAAAAAAAAAATAGATCACCTTCATGCAAGATAGGGCTGAGCAAAGCATTTGAAGGAGCATTTTGCAAAGAGTGCTGCCATGAACCAAGCTCCTCGCCTGAAGCAGCTGTGCTTCTGAAAGGCTCAGCGTGGCTGTTCCAAAGTTCTTCCCAGGAGTTCACGCACGCAGATTCATGCGTAGATATAACTTCCATGGGGACTGCCAGCAAAGTGAAGTGGTGGTGCGTACGCTCACATGAGAAGGTGTCCTGGGGAACAGATGTGCCAAGCCTTCTAGACGACAGGGTTACCTCAGTGTTTCAAGGAGAGATGCTTTGTTCAGTTCAACGTGCTGCATGAGGTACTTGTTTAAAGCTTGGCACAGCTTTAAACAAGTACTTGGCACAGAGCTGCTGTTGAATACTAAATGTTATCTTTAATTATGCATATTCCAAAGATTCATCTTATGAAAATAACTAAAGTTCAACCGAGTATGTGGAACATCAGATGGTTAAAAGAAACTTGTGTGCATCACAGTGTTCTCCAAGATGTCATGATGTAAATGAAGTAGATTTCTATTTTAGAGGATGTTGAAAAGGAAGGGAATATCACTTTTCCCTCCTCTAATTCCAGAGTTGGTGGAAGAACCCATCATGGATTTATTTCTCTCAAAACAGAAATTATCCTGGCACAAGTTGGCATGAAGCTACCAAGTGCGCTAATATCTGTCTTCAAATATTTCTTGACTTCAAAACCTGAGTCTAAAAATGCATTCGCTGGGAAAAGTTGCATATAAACCCTGTACAAAATGTGTATGTTAGAGAAAGTTGCAAAAAAACAAAAAACAAAAAAACCTACTACACCCCTCTCCACAGTGACCTCTGAAGTAGAATTTCAGAGGAAAACAAATGATTACATATGCATGATATTGGCATTATCTATCTATAAACTTAATCCATATATCTCTATTTCAGCTATTTTATACAAATCACTATAAACATAGGATATATATTGTTGCCCAACCTTAACAATACCTTTGAATGGGGTAGGATTTTCCCCAGATAACACCTAGTGGATTTTATGCACAGTATATATCCTATATTTACAATGATTTGTATAAAATAGTTGAAATAGAGATATATATGTATATATATCTATGTATATACAGCAGCTGGATAGTATAGTGGTTAGAACACCGCCTTTGATGCAGGAGACTGGGGTTCAAATCCCGGCTGGTACCCACCTTATCAATAGGGGTCCTTGGGCAAAGACCCCCTAACGCTTCACCTGCCTACCTCAAATATGAGAGTGACACGAACTAAGAGAGTCATGCCGGCTCGGACGTTGCCCGGATTAACAAGGTCTGTGTCAGATGTTGGGGAACCAGGAAAATCTGAAGTTAAGTGGGCTACTGGAACGAACCATACATGGACGAGACAAGAGAACTTGGAATTGATGGAATGCTACTACAACAGCAGACCTAATGAGAGGGGATATATGAAACGTATGAGGGAACTATGGATAGACAGAAGGCCTACATCCACACTAACTGAGAAACAACTAGTTACCCAGCGCTTCAACATAGTGAAGAGGAAGCTGCTTCACAACTTGAGATAGACCAACTCCACATTACAACCCGGACTCAAGCAGACCTAGAAGAACAAGCAGATGTGCAGCCAACACCTGAAGCTGGAATGTCACTGCCACCCCTTCCATTACAGAGCACAGCAGCTGATATGAGGCATAAGATCATGGATAAACTAGCTACAGTCAACCTTCAAGTCCGATTACCAAGGCTCAGTGGAGAAGTACCATCAGATAGTATGCTAGAAGATGCCAACAGAGCCCTCCAGACAATCCCTACTACCACCATAACTGAAACAAATGAATTGGTATATGCTACAGCCACTGTAATCCTGGAAATGCTTGGCTACATGACCAAGAAGAACAGCAGTACATATCCACCCTGGAAAATGAGATTGGAGGCTAAGATCAAGGCAACTCGGAGAGAAGTCAGTCAGCTGGTGGAACTACAGAAGCGTGTGGAGATTAGGGATAAGACTCAGCTACTGAAAAAATATATGGGCCTGACTCCATCTGAAGCCCTAGAGACTGCTAAACAAAGGCTCACAGCACTGGCTGCCAGGCTAAGGAGATACACTAGAGAAGCAGAGGCCAAGAAGATAAATGCCCTGTTCTCCAAAGAACCATCCAAAGTGTACTCCCAACTGCAGTACAACCACACAGTAGCAGCTGAGCCACCAGCAGCGGAAACTGAACAGTACTGGAAGAACATATGGGAGAAAGAGAAGACACATAACACCAGTGCAAAGTGGCTGCAGGACCTGAAAGCAGACCACAGCAATCTCCCAGAACAGGAACCAGTCACCATCACAGTAGCAGACATCCAACAGCGGGTCAAGAACATGAAAAGCTGGACAGCACTTGCCCAGACATGATCCACACCTACTGGCTAAAGAAACTAACAGCAGTGCATGAACGCCTAGCAGCACAGATGAACCAACTGCTAGCAGCAGGCTCCCACCCAGACTGGCTAACACAAGGAAGGACAGTGCTGATCATGAAAGACCCCCACAAGGGAACAGCACCATCCAACTACCGGCCAATAACCTGCCTCCCCACAACATGGAAAGTTCTATCAGGCATCCTAGCTGCCAAGCTACAAGACCATATGGGCCAGTATATGAGCACAGCTCAGAAGGGCATTGGGAACAACACCAGAGGCTCAAAACACCAGTTACTGATAGATAGAGCAGTTGCCCGAGACTCAAGGTCTAGGCAGACCAATCTGAGCACAGCCTGGATTGACTACACGAAAGCCTATGACTCAGTGCTACACACATGGATCTGTGAATGCCTGGCACTATACAAAGTCAACAGGACACTAAGGACCTTCCTCAAGAACTCAATGGGACTGTGGAAGACAACACTGGAAGCGAACTCAAGACAGCTCGAACAAGTGGCCATCAAGTGCGGCATATACCAAGGTGATGCACTGTCCCCACTGCTGTTCTGCATAGGCTTAAACCCCCTCAGCCAGATAATCACAAGGTCTGGATATGGGTACAAGTTCAAGAGTGGAATCACCATCAGCCACCTCCTCTACATGGATGACATCAAGCTGTATGCTAAGAGTGAACAAGACATCGACTCACTGATCCACCTGACACGGATCTACAGCGAGGACATTGGGATGTCATTCGGACTGAAGAAGTGTGGCAGGATGATAGTAAAGAGAGGGAAGGTAGTTAAGACCGATGGAGTGGAACTACCAGTGGGCCATATAGCAGACATAGAAACCAGCTATAAATACCTTGGTGTCCCACAGTCACATGGGAACCATGAGGAGGAGGCAAGGAAGACAGCAACATCCAAGTACCACCAAAGGATAAGACAGGTCCTGAAGAGCCAGCTCAATGGGAAGAACAAGATCCATGCCATCAACATGTATGCCCTGCCAGTCATCAGATACCCTGCCGGTATAGTGAGCTGGCCAAAGGAAGACATGGAGGCTGCCGATGTGAAGACCCGGAAGCTCCTCACAATGTATGGAGGTTTCCACCCCAAGTTCAACACCCAGAGACAGTACACCAGCCACAAAGAGGGCGGGCGGGGTCTGATGAGTGTCAAAGCCACTGTCCTGGATGAAACCCGGAGTATCCAGGAGTACATCAGTAAGATGGCACCCAAAGATGAGCTGCTGAGAGAATGCTTCAGGCAGCAGCAGACATGGGAGGAAGTTCAAGCGGAGGAAATACCATGGCAAGACAAGCCCCTGCATGGGATGTACCATCGACAGATAGCTGAGGTGGCTGACATTGGGAAATCCTATCAGTGGCTGGAAAGGGCCGGACTAAAAGACAGCACTGAGGCACTGATCATTAGCAACACAACAACAGGCACTAAGCACCAGATCCATAGAAGCAGGGGTCTACCACACTAGACAGGACCCAAGGTGCAGATTGTGCAGAGACGCCTCAGTGACAGTCCAACACATAGTGGCAGGGTGTAAGATGCAGGCAGGAACAGCGTACACTGAACGGCACAACCAAGTAGCTGGCATTGTGTACAGGAACATCTGCACAGCATATGAGCTAGACCCCCCCCAAGTCCAGATGGGAGATTCCACAGAAGGTCGTGGAGAATAAAAGGGCTAAGATCCTGTGGGACTTCCAGATCCAGACGGACAGGCAGGTACTGGCCAATCAACCAGACATCGTGGTAGTAGACAAAGACCAGAAGACAGCGGTAGTGATAGATGTAGCAGTGCCAAGTGACAGCAACATCAGGAAGAAGGAGCATGAGAAGTTGGAGAAGTACCAGGGCCTGAAGGAGGAAATCGAGAGGATGTGGAAAGTGAAGGCCAAAGTGGTCCCAGTGGTGGTAGGAGCACTCGGGGCCGTGACTCCTAAGCTGGCAGAGTGGCTCCAACAGATCCCAGGAACAACATCAGAGCTCTCTGTGCAGAAGAGTGCAGTGCTAGGAACAGCTAAGATACTGCGCAGAACCCTCAAACTCCCAGGCCTCTGGTAGAGGACCCAAGATTGAGGAAGACACATACCACCCATAGGGGTGAGAAGGGATTTTTTTTTTTTTTATATATATATATATAAACAACTTATGTATCCTTCCTTTACATGCTTATATGCAGGGAGATTGTTCTTCCTGAAACACTGACTACCATATCAATTGGCCCCCAGTTAAAAAATGAAAATAGAAAATGTGTCTGATTTTCCAAACGGAATGAGCTATTCTGCGGGCTTACCCAAGCATCCTACCCCCATCACCAAGATGGCCTGCTTACTATTTGTTGAGGATATATGCTCACAATGGAGCCTCCATCCCAGTGCCACCCTTCACTAGATCATGCTAGATCACCTTCAGATCAAGGTGATCCACAAGTGAACCAAGGATTTCCTTTGGAAAACAGAACAAGAACTCCTCAGTGTGAGTATTCTATATCTCATGCAGGAGAAGCTTGAAGGAGGTCAGCAATCTGCAGGGTTCTAATTGGCCAGTTGTGGGACCACCCCTCCAGTCTGGCCATGGGACACTGTGTCTTTAAGGTAATTGCTCCTTTGGCTGATGGAGAGACCGGAACCTTCCTGGCAACTAAAGATCTTTTCCTAGCATTAGGGGTACATTGACTTCATGGAGCACTTTCCCTGAAGTTGCTATTCCACCAGTAACCACAGATATGTTGCTGCTGTCTCCCATCACAATGATCTTCTCACCAGTAACCTCACTGCCCAAAGTCACTTGGATTGAGATGGGTGGCTATAGAAATTGCATCAATCAATCAATCAATCAATCAGTCAATCAAACAAGTAAACCTACCTTGCCAGCCCCATCTCATTTCTTCCCTACTTGTCTTCCTCTTTCTCACCTGCCAAACTTGGATCCTTCATGTTCCCTGCTGCTCTTTCCTTGACTGCCCCCTCCCTTACCTCCATGCTTGCTGGAGAACTCTATCCCTGCCTCTGACCACGGCAGCCAGAGCTATCTGCTGCCTGTGGAAGGATCCATACTAGGTCTGAGTATGGCAATGACCTGCTGCTGCAGTTGTCATGGTCAGTAGCAAGTGTGTAGAGAAGTGAGAGAGGAGCAGAGAAGATGGAAAATCAATGCTTGGTGGGAGGGGAGAGAGGCAGACAGCAGAGAAGGAGAATAATCCTCTTACCTGGTCTTCACACCCAAGACAAGAGCAGGAACAGTAAACTGTAGTCCTTCTGCCAGACTTGTGTAGGAGGCACCATTTTCCAAATGTCATACTTTTGTCCTTCCTTGAGGATGGAAAGAAAACACATTACTGACTCTGTGGGAAAGACTCCTGTGTTCTCCTCAGCTCAAACGAAGACCTCTCCACCTATCTGTGAGCCATCCGAAAACTAAACTGACATAGGTTTTGCTGTTTCCCTTACCATTCCTAACCATCTTAGTTCTGGTTTGCAGCTAGAGAACGAGATCTTCATTTCTCATGCATAAAAAGCTGCCCTCGCCTCCCCTTTTCAGTGTTGCCAACCTGAGGGACAATAACTTGCCAATGACAGTACTTCTGTGACAGCTGATGATTTTTTATAGGGAAAACTTCATTATCTGGAAAGTACAATTAAAATACAAATCAAAGAGTACAGCCAAGAAAGAGGATAGAACTGAAAGAAAAAGGACAAAAACTAGAATAGTGAGAATAGATAGAAAAATAAAACAGAAGGTGACTTCCGACTATCTCCAATACAGATATAGATACAAATTGAAAGAAAATTAATTTCTTACCACTAATTAATCCAAATTCACATTATTTCTTTCAACACAAACCATCTAATCATTAAAACCCACAATCAAAACCTCATTTTTTCCCCCACACAAGCATGTAATCTAAGAAGGGTTGCCATGAGGAGACAAATTTAGAAACAGTATTATCTCTTATTAATTCTTTTAACTTCGCCATTTGAGCCAAATCCTTTAATTTAATTATCTCTTTTTCCATTGGAGGTATTTGTGGATCCTTCCATCTTTGCACATATAATAGTTTTGCAGTTGTGATCATATACAAAAGCAATGTTCCATGTTGTTTCTCCAGTCCTTTCTCCATCAAACCCAATAAAAACAGTTCTGGTTTTTTTTCAATGCTCACTTTAAGAATCTTTTGAATACCAATACATATCTGATCCCAAAATTTTTTAGCCTTTTCACAGGTCCACCAAAGATGATAAGAGGTTCCTTCACCCTGCGAACATTTGCAACAAACATTTGTTACACCAGCATACATTTTTAATAACTTATCAGGAGTTAAATACCAACGATACATCATTTTATAAAAAAAAATTCTTTTAAATTATAATTCAATGTAAATTTCAAACCTTTATTCCACATATTTTCCCATTGTTCCAACGTAATATTGTAACCAAAGTTTTTAGCCCATTTGTTCATGCATTCCTTGACTTGTTCATCTACTAGATTCATCTGTAACAACATCTTATACATTTGAGCAATAACTTGTTCATCATTTGTACAAAGTTGAATCTCAAAATAAGTTGTTTCATTAGCAAATCTATAATTCTTTTTGTCCAACTTGAAATGTTCAAACAATTGCATATGAGTAAACCAGTGACGTATAAAACCTTCTAACTCTAACTGTTCTCTTGTTTTAAAGCTTGGTTCACCCTTCTCAAAATTTAACAAGTCTTTATATTTTAACCACTTCATTTCTCCCACATTTTCTCTTCTGGTAAATGCTTCCTGAGGTGATAACCACAAAGGTACATTAGGAGACAATCCTACCTTATATTTATTCCAGATCTGCTGTAAAGCGTTACTAATATAGTGGTTTTTAAAATCCTTATTTACTTTAACTTTATCATACCACAAATAGGCATGCCACCCGAATCTTAATTCTTCTACACCATCAAGCTGTAATAATTTTCTGTTCTCCAAGGTTATCCAATCCTTCATCCAAAGCAAACAGCAAGCATCAAAATACAATTTTAAATTAGGCAGACCCAAAACTCCTCGTTCCTTGGCATCTTGTAACAATTTATATTTAATTCTTGGGGTTTTTGCCTTGCCAAATAAACTTGGAAATATCTCTCTGCCACTGTTTAAACGGTAAATCTGTAGTCAGAATTGGTATAGTCTGAAAAAGAAACAGCATCCTAGGCAAAATATTCATTTTGATCACAGAGATTCTCCCCATGAGAGACAGTTGTAATTTTTCCCATCTTACCAAGTCTTTTTTCACTTCATTCCAAATTTTGCCATAGTTATTCTGGAACAACACACTATTTTTGGTTGACAAAATCATCCCCAGATATCTCACCTTTTTTTCAATCCTGAAGCCCATCTTACTCATCAGCAGATCTTGATTAGGCAGGGTCATATTTTTAATTAACATTTTTTTTGTTTATTTACTTTAAAACCCACCAATGAACCAAAATCCTTCAGTTTCTTCATCAGATGCTCAGCAGATTCAAGAGGATCCTGTAGTATCAAAACTAAGTCATCAGCAAAAGCCCTCAGTTTAAAAACCTCTTGTTTGATCTTCAAGCCTTTTATTTGTTCATCCCTTCTAATATCTCTATTAAAAACTTCAAGAACCAAGATAAAATACAAAGGCAACAAAGGGCAACCGTGTCTTATTCCTTTTTGTATATGACATGATTCAGTAAATTCTTCATTCACAATAATACTAGCCTTCTGAGGCATATACATAAATTGACTTAATTCCCTGTATAAAATATTCTCCAAGATCCATGCTTTCCAAAACCTTAAACATAAACATCCAATTCAGATTGTCAAAAGCTTTCTCTGCATCCAAAAAAATAAGAGCTGTCTGACATTCATTATGATATTGTAAATATTCTATAATACCCAGCACAACTCTAACATTATTTTTTAATTGTCTTTTAGGCAAAAATCTACATTGGTCATGATGAATAAATTCCTGTAAGATTTTTTAAAACCTTTCTGCCAATGCTGAAGCAAATATTTTATAATCATTATTCAGCAATGAAATTGGTCTATAATTCTTAATTAAGAAAGGATCTTGTCCTTCTTTAGGTAAAAGTGCAATGTTGGCTTCCTTCCATGAATCTGGCATTGCCGCACCCAATAAAATAGAGTTCATGAATCTTTTAAAAGGTAAAAGAATCTCATCTTCAAAGCGTTTATAATATATTGCAGGTAGTCCATCAGGTCCTGGTGCTTTTCCCAATTTAGTTCTCTTTATAGCTTCAACTATTTCAAAAGTAGTTATAGGACTGTTCAATATTAATTTCTGTGACTGTGAAAGTTTTGGTAAATTTTGCTTATTCAAATATTCATCAACCTTTTCCAAAGAGATTTCTTGTTTTTTATATCAATTAGAAAAGAAGTTATGAAATACTTTTTTAATCTTTTCATTATCCAATAGTCCCACATTTCCTTCTTGAGTTTTAGAAATCGTTTTCTTCTCTCTCTCTTTCCTTAATTTGTATGCTAGCCATCTTCCTGGTTTATTAGTGAATTCAAAACGTCTCTGTTTAGCATAGCTTGATTTCATTTCAATTTCTTTCACCATAAACATGGAAACTTGCTGGTGTAGTAACTTAAGTTGATAATATTATTATCAGATGGTTTTTTTCTACAACTCCTTCTCCTTTAACTTAATCTGATCCAAAACCATTTGTAACTTTTGCTGAAACTTTTTTTTAAGATTATGATTATGGTAAATAAAATTTCCCCTCATAACCACTTTGCTAGTGTCCCACACTGTTTTTAAGTCTACATCTTAATCTAAATTAATCTCAAAAAAGTCCTTTAGTTTCCTCTTACAGTCCTCCACAATGTATTCTTTTTGCAAAATAGATTCATTCAGTCTCCACCTAAAAGACCTAGAAAATTTTTTAATTATCATATTTACAGGATTATGATCAGAAAAAGTCTTTGGTAAAATATCCACTGTAGAAATTTTGTTTACCAGGTCCATTGAGACCCATAGCATATCAATTCTTGAAAAAGATGTATGTCTCTCTGAATAAAAAGTGAAATCTTTTGCCAATCCATTTTTATATTTCCATGAATCCACCAATGCCAAATTGTCCATTAAATAATAAAAAAAAGACTTTGGTAATTTTCCTTGCTTAATTTTAATTTGCTTTTCAGATGTCCTATCAATCAATGGTGAAGCAACTCCATTCCAATCTCCCATCAAACACCAGCTTTGGTATGAGAAAGCTGACAGTTCATTCAAAAGCTGCATAAAAAATTTACTCTTATCATCATTCAGAGTATATATTCCCACAACGATCATTTTAAGTCTGTATATCTCCAATTCAACTGCTACATATCTACCATGGTCATCTGCTAACAACAAACACGGTTTCAAGTAGTTTTTAACATATAATACAAGTCCATTTATCTTCTTCAAATTAGCTGAAACAAATTCTTGTCCCAAATTCTTATTTGTCAAATACTTTATATTTTTCTTCTTTATATGTATTTCTTGTAAGCAAATTACATAATATTTCAATTTGTTCAGATAATGAAAAACTTTTTTTCTTTTCTGTGGAGTGTTTGCCCCATTTATATTCCATGTAAGACACTTCAAAGCCATCTTTATCCAGATGATTCACCACAATCTTTGGAAATGACAGCCGTCTCTTCCCCATATGTAACAACATCCATTTGCTTAGTCCCAGATGTATCCTGTTCCAGGTAAGTTCCAAATGTAGCTAAAAATTCCTTAGCCTTAGGGATCAAAGTTAATTTGAATCTTTGTTGATGATAGGAGAAACTTATCCCTTCCAGTTTTTCCCAACGAAAGGAGATTTTATTCTTTTTCAAAACATTTGTCAAGAAGGCATGTTCTTTTCTCTTCCTTAAAATCCTTACTGGTATTTCTTTAAGGACCGTTATATCCACATTTTTGATATTAAGTTTAGAGTCAAAATGCGCTTGCAAGATCAAATCCCTTGTTTTTCTCCTAGAAAACTGTACCGACACATCTCTTGGCTTGCCATGTACAACTGCATATTTAGAATTTATATGGAAAGTTTTTTCTATCTCATCTGACATTTTATCTTCTTCCCAGTCAATTATTATTGCCAAAGCACGTGTAATCATATTTGTTCATTTTTCTTCTTTAGCTTCAGGGATTCCCCTGAGCCTTAAGCAAAATTCTTTATCTCTCAACTCCAATAATGCAGTTTTGTCCAGCTCTTTCTCCCTTTCACTTTCCAGCAAATCAACTCTATCATTAACATTTTTAAACCCTCCTTCCAATTTCTTTTCCATTTTATCAATTTTTTTTAAATAGTATTTTATTGAAATTTTAAGGTTACAAAGTTAAAAGTTAGAAATGAAAAAGAAAACTGAAAATACAAATTATAAAGAAAAGGAAAAGAAAAAGTGAGATAAAGTAAAAGAAAAAGAAAAAAGACATGAAAAATAGATAACTTCCAATCTATCTCTGGTCTTAGGAATAATAAGAGTGTCATAAGTGCTAGTTTTTAATGCATTAAGTAGGAATAATTCTTTGTCAAAACATATCCCATTACATTTATAATCTAATCTTCAAATCCCCATGTAAGCTTCGCCCCGCCTGCATTTTGCAAATAGTCCATCAATGGTTTCCATTCTTTAAGGTAATAATTATTTGAGTTTTCTTTTAATAAGCAAGTCAGTTTATCATTTTCTGCCATTTCCATCAGTTTTAGCAACCATTCTTGTATTGTTGGTAGTGTCTGGGTTTTCCAAAATTGTGCATAAAGAAGTCTTGCTGCGATAATCATGTATTGAGTAATTCTAATAAGATGTTTCATGTTATCAATTTTTTGATCAAGCCTTTTTTCCAGTTCAGCAAACCTTAAGTCAACTGACAGGTGATGATTTTGACTGATGGCTAAACCCATATCTCAGCACATGACCCTCCCCTGCCACCTCACCTAGCCTGGGTGTCAGCTGCCTAGGCTAGAAGAGATGGCAGATGAAAGGGAACAGCAGCTCTTTATAGCCAGCTTTGCAAGCTGATCCTTGACTTGGAGAGCTGAATCAGCCTAACTAGTGGCGGCCTGAACAAGAGCTGGCAGGAGTGAGGGAATTCCATGAGCCAGCTCGTTCTCTGCCACTTCACACACAAGCCAGCCCTCACTACCTGTTGGCAGCTGCTCAGACTGCTTTTGAACGTGAGTTAAGAATTCTTCCAGAAGAGTGCTAAACCCACTCTTTTGAACACAGTATATGGGATAGTTGTACCATGAAGTGGCAGAGAGAGCTGGTTTACATACATGACGCTGAGCCAACCCTAGTCTGAAGCCCTGAATCAGCCTGAATAGTTGATGCCTCAAGCAGCTGACAATATGGGAGAGTTGCATGAACTAGCTCTCCCTCCCTCCCTCCCTCCCTCCCTCTCCCTCTCCCTCTCCCTCCCACTTCACTGCACAACCCAGACTCCATTGCTGGTCAGTTGTGCTCAGGCTGCATCTGAACATGGGCTTAGCATTATTCCAGAAAAGGGTTGCATCAGCCCAAAGTGGTCAGTAGTTGTGCTGCTGATAAACAGTTGATGAAGCACATCGGATTGTACCATGGTAAAAGTGCCACGGCTTGTTGACAGTTTAAAAGGGAAAACGCTACTTGACCACTAACACAGTTAAGGACAACTTAAATCTGTCTGGAATGTGGGTTGGGGACAAGATGAAGTTAACATTGTGGGGCCGTGGCAGATAAAAACATTTACAAGGACACGTTTGCACCATGGGTAGATCAAGTGAGAGAAAGACTCAATCATGAACTCTTAATCATAAATCTTACTGATATCTCAGTCCAGGTAAATGAACTCTTTATATTTCAGGATCTCATGAAAGATCGGAGTCTTTCCTTGTTCAGAGGGGATGATCCACCATTGTTCTTTCAAAACCTGTGCCAGGTGATTTCCTGAACTCCTCTTCTTCAAATGCCAAACCCTTGGCTTTAAATTAAGCATGTTCATTCCAGTGACAATATTGGGGCCACCTTAAGGATAAGTTTTATAGTTGCAGGGCAACCCTTAAGCCATTTGGCTGATGCGGTCCTTGTGCACCAAAACGTTTCACTAACACTTTCCATCTCTCAAGGTTTTCTGAACTGCTTTTAGCCACAGCCTTTTCCCTTTCCTTTTCTACTTCTCTGAAAGTATAGTAAGAAAAGAACAAACACTGAACTTCATGAATGTGGGGGAAGCGGGAGTGGACTGTTTTTTTCCTGCTCCCTGCAGTTGAAGAGGAAATAATAGCAAGATAAATAAATTGGCAGCAAATGCAGTGCAGTGGGTGCTCTGAGATGCCAGCTACTATACCTTGCCTCAATATAACTAACTCTTTAAGTCTTTTTATTTCCCTTCTCTTCCTTCTATCGTAAGAACCAAAGCAAACTTTCCTAGTAAATCCTGAAATGAATACAACTAAACTAGAGCCGAAACAAAATAAGCACATTGGTGTTTATTCCTTGTCGCTTTTCTCTCTCTTTTGTAGTACGGAAAGCAATTTGGTGCTCTCCAACTGTATGGACTTCAACCCTCATCAGTCCGCAGGTACCATGATGAAAAGCAATATATTGTAGGAGCTATAGTCCAAACAAGTTGGTCTCCACTAGATAAGCTTCCTATGATCTAGTGTAATTCATCATGGCTGCCATGGCAAAGTGATGGTGCTATATTTCCTTACGGAATTATGGGTCAGAATTCCACTATACTTCCATTGAAGACCAGGCAATTCTGTATAGCTCCCTGCTTATTATTTTAGAAGCCCAGAAAACCTATATCCACTGACACCTTTGGTCCATCTAGCAGAGGACTATTGCCGGTGGTTTTCTAGGTTTCAAACTTTCTCAGCAATTATATAAATTGAATAAATAAATAAATAAATAAATAAATAAATACATTTCCCAGTGTTACCAGGGATTGACCTTTCACATGCAAACTAGGTGTTCTCCCTCTAGATTTTCTCAGTTCTTACTGAGAACAATAAGACGAAGCAGATGAAACAGCTACTAAAAGAATATTTATTAGATGTTGACTTTGGTTTACAGTAACGTAACACATATTAATGAAACTAAAACGTTCATCAGCATAATCAGTAAAATATCTCATTGAATTTGTTATCCATCAGAGCTTTTTCAAGGTGACCAGGTTACACTGCATCGCTTTCCCATTCTTAACTTTGTGAACATAGTCAGCCACAAAGTTGTGAATATAGTCAGCCACAAGGCTTAGCTCTGCTGTCTTGTGCTAATGGAACATTACACTTCTGTGTTCTGCCAACACAACTGGAAGTCAACGCAGTTCCAGCACTCTGTGCATGGCTTCAGGCTTGACCAGCAGATGCATTCTTAGATCCACCAACCTTACTTTTAAAAGTTTCATGGTTGGGGCAAACTCAAGTCTCTCAAGAATGAGTAAATAGTTGCTAGGGTAGCACTTACAGGGACCAGCATCATCATTCACTGTTTTTAGGAATAAGGGGTGGCAAGTCTTTGAATACCATTTGTTCTATGCCAATTTCTTTCTCTGTGGCCTGCTTATTTCTGTCACATCATATCTCACTATGCCAGGCTACTTCTGCTGCCTCTGCTAATTAACTGAGAATATTCCTTTCAATTGACAACTTCTGCTACTGATGAAGGGATTCTTCTCAAAAGGGGACAAGCTTGCCTACTTGCTGTACCAGCCTGCCTGTCACTCCCACAAGATCTAGTGTTCAGAGGCAGCAATGTATTTCACCCCACAAGGGAGTGTCACTGCTCATTTTTCAGCATGATGCCAGACCTGGCATTTCAGAAAAAGAAGTAGACAGGACTTTCTCTTTTAACAATTTGTGAAAGATGATGATGATGATGGCTATTATTATGGATGCGATGCTTGCAGCATTGGTCCCACATAACTTAAACTCTTCTTTAGACAATTTAAAGACTGCTGTGCTATCCTTTCCCTGGGTCCTGCTGGCAGAATATTTCAAAAATTTATCACAATGAAACCCTTGAGCTAAAATTAAGCATGCTTAATGTCCTCTAAAGACTGTACCATTTCATTCTGCCAAAATTAGTCCCATTTTCATCCCATTCTGCCAACAAATGAAGTACTTATAGGTCTTTTAATGCTTCCCTAGTATAGCCTCCAGACAAATATTTTTTGAATTGAATCTTCAAGTGTCTCAAATCAGATTGGTTTGCCCTTGAATACAAACATCTCTTCTTTCAGTCTCAGATCTCCAAATCAAATTAAACCAAGTCTGATTTGCAAACCTACAAGCTAGCTAATTCATGCATGAAAAATGAAAGATCTTTTTGACCTTAATGAATTGATGGTCTTTGTTTGCTTTTACAGTACTCTAGGATGATACATTTGGTAATCAGTAGGGTAGAGCTGATAGATTTTTATAGCCTCAAAGGAAAACATACCGCATAATCTGAAGGTCTGTCTTCACCAACTATCAGGAATTTCAAGCTGGTTTTTGGAATAAGTTGATCTGGACAGTTACTTTCTTATAATGAAGTCATTTTCAAAGGACTCACAAACTGATGACTTAATGAGTCTGTATCAAAATTACTGAGATATAAATCTGCACCAACCTCACCCATTGAGGACCATTAAAAGCCCCAGTAAGTTGAGGAAAGTTGCCATTCCTCTGACCCAGTGCACCACAATTCTGCCTTTTCCTTTTCTTTCTCTATGAGACAAGACTAAGAGTAAATAAAAGTATGAGAGAAAGTATGAGAGAAAAGTATGAGAGAACTTCCAGTTGAGGAGACACTTGCATTCCATAAATCTAAGATCACTCACTATTTCTGAGTGAAATCTTGGTAAGCACTATCACAAGAGGTTTCTTTCCTACTTGAGGCCATTTTTCTAATTAAGCCACATTAAAAATGATTCTCTTGGAAACACTTTCAGCTAATCCTTAGTCTGGTCTTCTGGCTCTGATCAACAAAGAATAATTGAAACTGTGCCTCAGCCAAACAGCAGCAAGGGTAAGGATTCATTTTCTATATGTTTCTCCCCACAACTTTTTGATATCAACTAGAGAGGTTAGCATGCAGTGGCTGTGGTCTTACAGGATACTCCCAGGTGCACCCCTAACCCTCCATTTCTTTATTTCAAGTATTTATAAGGCCACCCAGTTCAAACAATATGACTCTGGGCAATGTACAATGAAAATAAACGATTCAGCAAAAATAGTAATTGTGTACTGTGAAAGTAACTGATTACATAAAATGGTGAACTGAACAAGACAATTAAAACAACCAAAAGGGGACTTTACTCAACTGAACCCAAATGTCTAGGGAAAAAGCTAGGTCTTCACTGTTTTTCTAAAGGCAAGTAGAATTGGGGCCTGTCATATATCACATTAATACACGTGGTGATTTTAAGATCTTTGATTCTAACTCTGTTTTTAACTTTTTACTGTAAACTGCCAAGAGTCTTTGGTAGGCGGCAGTGTAGGATAGATAGATAGATAGATAGATAGATAGATAGATAGATAGATGGATGGATGGATGGATGGATGGATGGATTGGATTGGATTGGATTGGATTGGATTGGATTGGATTGGATTGGATTGGATTGGATTGGATTGGATTGGATTGGATTGGATTGGATTAAGAGACTGTTTAAGACCACTTTTTCAAAATTAACATTTGCTACTCCAAATAATTTTCCCATATAGACCTCCATTCTTGCTATACTTTATGAAAAAAATGTTGTATTTCCTTGCCTGATGGTCTATGTTCTTTCATAATATTGTTATTAGCACAATTACCTATCAAAAACATTTTTAATAATAAAACTGATGTGCATAAAGGATTTTTATTTCTTGTCAATTCTAGAGAACAAAGACTTAAATATTCAATACGTGGATTCATCATGTTGCTGGGGAGAGTTAAAGCTAGGTTAACATGTTATGTGAAAGGGAGCAAGATCCACAAGAAAAAATTGGAAAGAAGACAAACTTGGACAATGCTACATTTTGGGGCTCTAGTGGAGTCATAAACCATCTGAGATTTGCTTTGATAGCTTCTTTTGATGCCAGCTCCCCAAATAATATACATAAGCCTTGACATTTGTAAACATTTTCCCTTTAAAATTCCATTAAAAAATGCTTTCTGACGTTTTAAAAGGCATTTTCTCCATCATTTAAAAAGAAGGAAAAAAAAAAAAAGGAAAAAACAACAATAAAAAAAAACACCAGAAACAGAAACAAATCCTGACGAATATTTCCAACAATGTGGATTAATTTATTACACATTACAAGTCAAAGCAATGGAAATTGTTTTTTTATATTAAAAATTAATATTTTACAACCAGCTGTGTCTAGCTGGGCAATAAATCAGTTCCTCACAATTACTTATTTGTAAGCCAGCATGTTAGTTCCAAAAGCTAGGGAGCCAGTCTTGCTATACTTGAAACACAGGCAGAGTTCAGGTCAAATCAATTTGAGCCACAGTAATTAAGAACAAGATTGAAGATTTTTTGCCACCTACATAGCAAGCATCTGCAGCCAGCTGAGAGACAGGATCCAATTCAGGGAGGCAGATGTATATAATCAGAAAAGAAAGGTGAGTGGTCCACATGCATATAGTGCATCTGTTTTTAAAAAGGCTAAAAGAAGAGAGAAAGGCAGGCTTGTTTTTTAGAAACTCTCTTTGAAATGGATGGTGCCTACTTCAGTTTTGATCCCAATTTAATGCTAATCTAAAAAAAGAAAAAATGTCCTACGCACTCATTGTTTTATGTACAGCATAGTCATTTTAATATTCCCATCTACTGTATCTGAACAAGGCAATATAACAGGAGCACCCAATCCAGACTGACAGGTAGGTTCATCATCGGATTGAAAAGAATACTGGTTTTGACAAATAAGTTGATATGGACAGTTACTTTCTTATAACCAAGTCATTTCAAAAGGACTCATGAACTGATGACTTAATGAGTCTGTATCAAAATTACTGAGATATAAATCTGCACCATCCTCACCCATTGAGGACCATTAAAAGCCCCAGTAAGTTGAGAGAAGTTGCCATTCCTCTGACCCAGTGCACTACAATTCTGCTTTTCCCTTTTCTTTCTCTATGAAACAAGACTAGAGAGTGAATAAAAGGATGAGAGAACTTCCAGTTGAGGAGACACTTGCATTCCATAAATCTAAGATCCGTACTCTGCACTATTTCTGAGTGAAATCTTGGTAAGCACCATCACAAGAGGTTTCTTTCCTACTTGAGGCCATTTTTCTACTTAAGCCTTGGGCTTGTCCTACTATTAGACAAAATGAAGCAAATGCTGGAGAGTGGGGAATATCCACAAAAGGTTAGAGGCAATGTTGCTTGCTCTGCCCCAGATATAGTATTTTGTAGCTGTTATGTACAGTGGAGAAAACTGTCCTGATGCTGTTGTGGGAGTATGATTGAATAAGCAACCTATTTGGGGAAGCTTTTTGGAGCCAGCAAAATGGAAGAAATTGACCACCATAAATGTGCACTTGTCACAGAAAAGATTACCTAGGTTATTTTATGTCAGGTTGGTTTCTGATCATGTTAAGTGAATAATGGGTCTTGGGTTAAGTGTTTCCATGAGAGATGGATATGATCTGGGACTTATATCATGTATTGTAGTATATACTTATACCAATCCTATTGCTGTGTGACTGAATTCCAAAATGAAATTCTGATCTGATCAAGTGTTTCCATGAGAGATGGATGTGACTGACTCAGCCTCTTTCCTTCAATTATTGCATCTTTGTGAAATACCATGTATGATGAAGAAAAAAGGCTTACTTAGTTTTAGTTTGTCTGTATTACATCAGCATCTGGAGGTAATCTAATGAGGTTTGAAAAATGGGAGACTCAAGACAGACAAAGAAGAAATAATACTTCACATAGTATTCTAGTTAAACCACAGAGTTTGCTGCTCTAGCCACTAACTTGGAAAACTTTCCCAGCATAGTAGACACATTCTTAAAGAGTAAAGATATCCACAGCTTCTAGTTATATTGGTGATCTATTATCATTAGTATCAGAAACAGTGTATAATTACAGCCATGATTTTAAATTTCCAAATAATGAAGACAAGTAATAACTCCAAAACCTGAACATTGCATTTTGTAGGTAGTGAGTTTCACCTTATTTTGACAACCGGTATAATTTCTTTGTTTATGCTGCTTTTAAAGGGAAGAACTGAATGCAGGCTCCTTTGAAGAGTTCAGTGTTCTTCTTGTTGGCATAGCTTGGTCAAAGGATGCCAATGGACAGATAGTAACTGATTCCAAGAAGATCAGACAAAGATGGAAGGAATATACTGAAGTTCTATACAACAGAGACATCAACATCCAAGATGCCTTAGAAGTTATTCCCTACTTGTAAGAACCTCTAGCACTAGAAGATCAAGTTAGATCAGCACTATGCTCATTACCAAGTCAGAAGGCTATAGGAATTGATGAAACATCTACACAAATCTGGCAAGCAACAGAAGAAGAATCTGTAAAGATTCTAGCCAAGCTATACCAGCAAATTTGGAGAACAACACAGTGGTCAAGAGATTAGAAGAGATTTATCTACATTCTAAAACCCCAAAAAAGGAGATTTAATAGACTGTACAAACTATCACAGAATATCCTTAATTTCACATGCTGGCAAAATAACCCTTAGGATCATCCAACACAGACTAGAGCCCTATATGGAAAAAAGATGCCAGTTAGAATCATAAAGTTGGAAGGTACCTAAGAGGTCATCAAGTCCAACCTCCTGCACCCTGCAGGATTTACTACCCCATCCCTACTAGATAACTATCCAGCCTGTGCTTGAAAACCTCTGCTTGAAAACCTGCAGTGAAGGGGAAGGAACCACTCCATGCAGTAACCTGTTCCACTGATTGGCAGCTCTTACTGTCAAGAAGTTCTTCCTAATGTCTAATTTGTATCTACACCTTTGAAGTTTCATCCCATTAGTTCTAGTCTTACCTTCTGGAGCAAGTGAGAATAAGTCCAAACCCTCTACAATGTGTCTGCCCTTCAGATATTTGAAGACAGCTATCATGTTCCCTCTCAGCCTTCTGTTCTGCAAGCTAAGCATATCTAGGTCTTTTAACCATTTCTCATATGACTTGGTTTTCAGTCCTTTCACCATCTTGGTAGCCTGCTCTGGACTTGCTCCAGTTTATCAATTTGTTTTTTAAACTGGGGTGTGCAGAACTGAACACAACTCCAAGTGAGGCCTGTCTAAGGTAGAATAGAGAGGGATAATTATTTCTCGTGATCTGAACTCAACGCTCCTCTTGATGCTCCTCAGGGTGTCATTGGCCTTCTTAGCAGCTGTTGGGACATGTCGAGCTTGTGATTCACTAGCATTCTCACATGTGCTGCTCTTGAGCCTGATTTCCCCCATTCTGTACATGTTTCTTTTATGTTTTTCTTACCTAGATGCATGACTTTACTGTTCTCCCTGTTAAATTTTATTCTGTTTGTCTCTCCCCAGTGTTCTAGTCTGTCAAAGTCTTTTTGAATTTTCCCCCTCTCCTCTCAATTATTAGCCATCCCTCCTAGCTTTGTATTATCTGCAAATTTGGTAAGCATTTGCTCAACTCCCTCACCCATATCATTTATAAAAACATAGAGCACAGGGCCCAGGACAAAGCCCTGTGGAACCCCACTTGAGATGTCTCTCCAGGTAGATTTGACATCATTTATAACTACCCTTTTAAGCTGTTCAAGCTGGCTTTAGAAAAGGCTGAGGAAAACAAGCCATTATTTCTGATGCATGCTGGATAATTGAGAAAGCCAAAGAATATCAAAAGAAGTCAGTATGTGCATCACTGATTATAGAAAAGCCTTTGATTATGTTGATCACATAAAGTTGTAGAATGTGCTTAGAAAAATGGGAATTCCAGAATATCTCATTGTCCTCATGAGGAACCTATATATGGGTCAGGAAGCTACGGTATGAACAGAACATGGTGAAACAGACTAGCTCCAGGTTGACAAAGGAGTGAGAGACAAGGCTGAGTATATATAAATGGAAGCTGGATTGGAAGAAGATGCATGTGGTTTTAAAATTGGAGGAAGAAATATCAATAACCTGCAGTATGCTCTTGACACTATTCTGATAGCTGAAAATGAAAAGGATCTGCAAACTCTAGTAATAAAAGTAAAGGAGCATAGTGAAAAAATGGGACTAAAATTAAATGCAAAGAAGACTGATAGATGAAAATGAAAAGAGTCTACAAGCTCTAGTAATAAAGGTAAAGGACCATAGTGAAAAAAATGGGACTAAAATTAAATACAAAGAAGACCAAACTAATGACCGTTGGTACAACCACCACCCTAGGACTGAAAATGAAGATATCAGAGTAGTAGATAGCTTCTGCCTTTTAGGATCAGCTCTCAACAGTAAAGGAAACAGCAGTCAAAAAATATGCCATAGGCTAGCACTTGGTAGAGTAGCCATGAAGGCCTTGGAAAAGATATTCAGATGCTGTGATGTGTTTGTACCTACAAAAATCAGACTAGTGCAAGCAATGTTATTCCCTGTGACACTCTATGGAAGTGAAAGTTGGACTTTGAAGACGCAGGATAGGAAGAGTATTGATGCTCTGAACTTTGGTGTCAGAGAAGACTCCTGAGAATACTGCGGATAGCCAAGGATACAAACAAATGGATCACTGAACAAATTAACTCAGAGTTCTCACAAAAGATACAAATGACCAGGCTTAATTATTCTATTTCAGACTTATTATGCTCTACTCTCTGGAGAAGACTCTAATGCTGGGAAAGGTGGAAGGAAAGAGAAGAGGATGACCAGCAGCTGTCATGGCCCAGGACTCATACTGTGACTCTAAAGAAGTTGCTCCAGCTGAACCTGTGGAGTGTCTGCCTCAGGAGATACCAAGCCAGGAGTCACCTGATCAAACACAGGCACCATGAGAACAGCTGGAACAGTCAGATAATGAGGCATGGCCCCCAAGTCCTTGGATTTGGCAAGGAGAGCAGAACAAAGATGCTCAATGAGGCTCCTTGCCAAGCAAGGGAGAACCTATAAATTGAAGATAGCTGGCTGCAGCCTGATTTAAGAGGCAGCCCTGACCCATGTTTCTCCATTGGAAACAATGATCTGATCACCTGCTCCAATGTGTCATTCCTGTGAATCCTGATTGTGAAACTCTGACCTTGGACTGTCTGACATACCTGACTTGGCTCTCTGAACTTTGGACTGGATTTTGAGTTCTCTTCTGCGTGCTCCTGTTGAAAGCAAAACTACCCAGGTAAGCTTTCTCTCCAAGAGACCTTGTTTGATTTACATTCCTTCCCTTGTCTTCTATTATCTACTTAGCCTTGAGTAACTTGCTGTTCTCACCTAGCATGTGTGTGTTTGTGTGTGAGAGAGAGAGAGAGAGAGAGAGAGAGTTTGAAGCCTGAAACTGGACAGCAGCAAGGTAGATGGACTTGATTACAGTGGTGATGAGTGAACATCACCATGAGTTGGAAGACCTGAAAGACTAGTTTAGGGACAGATTGTCATGGAGAAGATTTATCTATGTGGTCACTAAGAGCTGACATCAACTTGATGGCACATAATCAATCAATCAATCTTCCACTGGTATTTCTCAAAATTCAAGGTGATAGCTAATCTCCCAATAACCTTCCCTTCCCTTCCCTTCCCTTCCCTTCCCTTCCCTTCCCTTCCCTTCCCTTCCCTTCCTAAAACTCTCAGAAACTTTGCATACAGGTATCTAATTAAATAAATGTAATATTTAGATACAACAACTCTAAATTGAAAAAAAAAAGGTAATAGTAGCATATCAGTGTGATACTGGAAGATGAACCCCCAGGTCAGAAATTATCCAATGAGCTTCTGGGAAAGGGCAGAAGGTGAGAACCATATACATTTTTTCGAAAATAGTACAGTTACTGCCTTTTCAGACATTTCTTGCACTATTCCCAGATTATAGCATCTAATTTGACAATTTGCTCTTCTTCTTCTTTAACTCGAATACATATAGCAGGCATGTTCCAAATGCTTTTTACTATAATTGAACAGTCTTTTCATGTTATGCCCTAAAGACCAAAAGTTGGATTTTTGCCTTGGTTTGGTTCCAAAATTATTATTCAGCAATAAACTTCAGAGTTAAATCTGCCTTCTACTGGCATAATCTTACAAAGTCATTAGCGCTAGATTGCATTGTTCTTCATTATCTACTCCCCAATTTCAGTTTTGGTGTCCCCTGCACTATAGGGGAAGTCATTATCTGTTCTTTTTTTGTACCTATTCATACATAATGGAAGATTGTCCAAACATCTCCACCCCACAGGCATTTTGTTAGCTATTTTGTCTGCCATTACTGCTTGAATGCAAACATCTCCATGCTTGTCTTCTATTCCTCACTCCTATATTAAAAATTGGATGATCATAAGCCCTATGTAGCCATAGAACTATAAAGCTGGAAAAGGTTATTTCCTTTTCAATTGTACTGCATAGATGTTGGGGCTTTAGTGCTTATGTTCCACACAGGCCAGATACTTGTTGCCCTTGGACCTTCTAAAATGGGATTTTATTGAACAGAAGCAAACAACTGTCTCACTCCAGATGCTGTTGAACTCTCACTTCCTACAGCCCCTGCCATTACGGCCAGTGGTGAGAGATGCTGGGATCTGAAGCTGAGCAGCAGCTGGAATGCCCCAGCTTCCCTACTTTGGGGGAAATAATAGAATACAGGTGAAACTCGAAAAATTAGGATATCGTGCAAATGTTCATTTATGTCAGTATGGCAACTCAAAAGGTGAAACCAATATATGAGATAGACACATTACATGCAAAGCAAGATATGTCAAGCCTTACTTTGGTATAATTGTGATGATTATGGCGTACAGCTTATGAAAACCCCAAATTCACAATCTCAGAAAATTAGAGTAGTGTGAAAAGGTTCAATATTCTAGGCTCAAAGTGTCCCACTCTAATCAGCTAATGAATCCATAACACCTGCAAAGGGTTCCTGAGCCTTTAAATGGTCTCTCGGGCTGGTTCAGTAGGAATCACAAGCATGGGAAAGACTGCTGACCTGACAGTTGTGCAGAAAACCATCATTGACACCCTCCATAAGGAGGGAAAGCCCCAAAAGGTAATTGCAAAAGAAGTTGGATGTTCCCAAAGTGCTGTATCAAAACACATCAATAGAAGGTTATGTGGAAGGGAAAAGTGTGGTAGAAAAAGGTGCACAAGCAGCAGGGATGACCGCAGCCTGGAGAGGATTGTCAGGAAAAGGCCATTCCAAAGTGTTGGGGACTTTCACAAGGAGTGGACTGAGGCTGGAGTTAGTGCATCAAGAGCCACCACACACAGACGGATCCTGGACATGGGCTTCAAATGTCGTATTCCTCTTGTCAAGCCGCTCCTGAACAACAAACAACGTCAGAAGCGTCTTACCTGGGCCACAGAAAAAAAGAACTGGTCTGTTGCCCAGTCCTCTTTTCTGATGAGAGCAACTTTTGCATCTCATTTGGGAACCAAGGACCCAGAGTCTGGAGGAAGAATGGAGAGGCACACAATGCACCATGCTTGAAGTCCAGTGTGAAGTTTCCACAGTCTGTGTTGATTTGGGGAGCCATGTCATCTGCTGGTGTTGGTCCACTGTACTTCATTAAGTCCAGGGTCAACACAGCCATCTACCAGGAGATTTTGGAGCACTTCATGCTTCCTTCCACAGACGAGCTTCATGGGGATGCTGACTTCATTTTCCAGCAGGACTTGGCACCTGCCCACACTGCCAAAAGTACCAAAACCTGGTCCAATGACCATGGGATTACTGTGCTTGATTGGCCAGCAAACTCGCCTGACCTGAACCCCATAGAGAATCTATGGGGCATTGCCAAGAGAAAGATGAGGGACATGAGACTGAACAATGCAGCGGAGCTGAAGGCTGCCATTGAAGCATCCTGGTCTTCCATAACACCTCAGCAGTGCCACAGGCTGATAGCATCCATGCCACGCCGCATTGCGGTAGTCATTGCTGCAAAAGGGGCCCAAACCAAGTACTGAGTACATATGCATGCTTATACTTTGCAGAGGTCCGATATTGTTCTATTTCCAATCCTTGTGTTATTGATGTCATGTAATATTCTAATTTTCTGAGATTGTGAATTTGGGGTTTTCATAAGCTGTACGCCATAATCATCACAATTATACCAAAGTAAGGCTTGACATATCTCACTTTGCATGTAATGCGTCTATCTCATATATTGGTTTCACCTTTTGAGTTGCCATACTGACATAAATGAACATTTGCACGATCTTCTAATTTTTCGAGTTTCACCTTTAAATAGAATAATAATGTACAAAACGCTTGAGTGAGCAGAAGACTGTATAACAAGCAAAGATGCTCTGATTCTCCATTAGTTCCATTGCCTTCATGTGTTATTTTTATGGCATATATAATCTACCTTTGTCAGGTACTTTAGTCAGCTTCAGCAACACAAAGGCCTGTTTGTCTTTTGAACATAAAAAAAAACCCCTAGTTCTTTCACCTCTCTCCAGTGGAACATTTCTGTCCAAATAACTCCATGTATTAGGATACTGTGAATTTACCCAGCAACAATTGCTTTATAAGGCAGGAAGACTTTTACCAATAATCCATCCTGAGCTCTTATGTTCCCAGAGCCTAGCCAGTTACCTAGTTCCCTAGCAAGTTGTCCACTCTCCCAGGATCACACCATCCTGCTTCTAGCCTAACAGCAGGTTAAAAGCTGATTTAGTGCTTGCAAAGGTTCTTGCTATTTTAATTGCCCTCCAACTATCTCCAGATGTCTCCTTGCTCCAGGAATGAATAGAACTGCTGCTGCTGAGGAGGCTTTGACACCTTCTTCCTACATGTACACCACAGAAAGTGATTTGCTGCTTTGCCGTCTCCAAGGGAGAGCTGGCGGGGGTAGGTTACTAACTCTTCCTGCTCCAGCCTCTCAGCTCTTTTGCTGACGCCTGGGGATGCTCAGGTTGTACCTCAGCCCATGGGGAGAGGAGAAGGATTCAAAGGGGTTGTCAAAGTCCTTGATAAAGCTGGAACAGCCCTGGTTTAAGTTGTTCCAGAAAATATAACTCAATTGGTTTCACATTTCTTGAATGACTAAGATGGCTTTGAAACTCTGATTCCTTTCCTTCCTTGCTATCTCACCTCCATCTTAAACATACATAATGATTCATTTCCTGGTTCATGTATAACACTAAGGAGAGCCAGTCTGGTGTAGCAGTTATGGCACTAGACTAGAAACCAGGAGACTGGGAGTTCTAGTCCCATCTGAGGCACAAAGCCAGCTGGGTGAAGGCCAGTCCCTCTCTCTCAGCCCTAGGAAGGAGGCAATAACAAAACAGTGCTGAAAAACCTTGCCAAAAAAACTGCAGGGACTGGTCTGATCTGAAGGCAATCATCATCATCATCATCATCATCATCATCATCATCATCATCTGTAATGGATAGATAACTTTTCTCACAAACCACAATTTGCCATTACTTTTGAAGTGACCAACTATTATTTGCTTATGTTTGCCCTCCATTCCTGTAATTTGATTCTCTTTTGCAATTCTGATTGGATGGCAAATTAAAACCAGCTTGCTGGTCTGGATTAAGGCAAACTATGTATTATGTTAAAGAGTATATAACTAGTTGAATGTAAACACTTGAAGGAGATCAGGAACGTGACATCTGAACCAACATGTTGAAAATATTTCATTTCAGGGCTATCCAAATACTGACAGAAGGGCAAAATATATCCATACTCTGTTATGAGTTTTCAGGTCTTGGTGAGAACAATTTTATTTATTACTTTTTTATAGCTGCCGCTTTTAAATTTAGAATATTAATAGATTATATTTTTGCTATTTTTGGGGAGCTTTATTAACATTATTTTTAAGATATTGGCATTTCTTTCAAATTGAGGTTTATTTTATAGAGCTGGGCAGAGACTGAGATTTGAACGGCAAGATGTGATCTGCAGCACAAAGATGTCAATTTCTGTGATTAGGTAATAGTTCAGATGGGCAGCCACTTGATCCCAGAAAAAAATGCAGCTGCTTTAAGGGGTTCACAACAGGTGCTGTTACCTACAGGAACTCACGGGGGGGTTCATTCCAGGACACCAGACCTCTGCCCATTCTGATGGGATTGTACTTATAATTGTTGGACGTGTGATTCCAGTTGCACTGACTCTTTAGCACCTCAAGACCTACTGACCACAAGGGGCAAGATTAGGTGTAGATAGAGAGTTAAAGATTTCCTCTGCATTATTCTGCCTGCTGTTTTGTCTGTTGCTGCTTATCCTAATGCCCTTCCTGCCTGCCCTTTGACTTTTCGTCTGATAGGATGTTGCTAGCTTGGAGCTGGGCTTTTCCCATTCCCACCCTCTTCCCATTTATTTCCTGTAAATCAAAGAATTGCAAAGAATTGATTCACTGGTTGTTGCTCATGTTAGATTCCTGCTAACTTTAGCTATGTTGCTGCCACATTTTTGTGGTGCAGTTGGCCATTAGAGGTGAGGGAATTAAAAGGAGACATGAGAGAAGTTTGTTCCACTTAAAAAGGGGGCATTTTGCTGGTGGAATTTGGTGGCAAGATCTCAAGATATGAGATGGCTGTAAATGGAGTACCGGGAATCCGTGACTTGCCAGCCATGAGTTATGGGCCCTGTCCTAATGGAAAGTTGGGATATATATTTAATGAATAAATCAATAATCAAGGGGAAAACTCCATGTATCAAAACCTCATTGAGACTATTTTCATTTACAATAATCAGAGGGCTATAACTTCTTACATAAAACCCACCAAGTAGGAGAGATGCAATTTACATTTTTGTTTGCAGTCTCATTTTCCTTACATGCTCTTAATTGTTTGCTATACAGTTTTTTGGGTCACATCATTATGTCTCCTTTAAATAGGCAGTTTTAATCCCACTGTCCCAACTCCTCTACTTTTACAACATTCCTAAATATTTTTTTTAAAAAATTGAATTGGCCTTTTTGTCCCAGATTTACTTTAGAAGGCTCAAGTTTTGCTTCATTTGGTTCAAGAGAAGCCACATTTCTTGAGGTTCCCTCCCTCCCCCCCACCCACAGGCTAAACTCAAGAAACTCAGAAAATCCAACATAGCTCGAACATTCACACGTGTGTTTGAACAATCTTGGGCCGTGTATTGGCTTTCCTTTTGGATCCTGACAAGCTTGACCAAAAGTATGCCAACACCTCTGAGAAAATAAGCCAATATGTGAATGAAGTCTCCACCTCTGAACTCCAAAATCTTTCTAGGAAACAACTTTTTAAAGAGAAGAGATATTGTTAGTAGCTAGGCAAAGAAGCCCGAAGGCTGCTGTGGTGCAGGACACTCGCTTCGACTGTTGTTGTGCATCACTACGGCAAACCAGATTGAGGTCTGAAGCAGAGAGTTTGCTATAACAGGCACAATGATCCGGTTGGAGCTTTCTTCTCTTTTTCCCTGTAACTTTTTGATATACTTACTCAAGATTTCCCCCCATATCTCCCTAGCTTCAATATCTGTGGCAGATGAACCACCTGATGATACCATGAAGTTGCAATGACAAGTGAAAAATGATATTTGGTAAAAATGATAAGAATTAATTCAGTTTATATCCTACTTTTCTGCACAGTCAGTATATGTTTGCATATTGGTGATTTTGACCTTTTCTTTACTGGGCAACCTACAATTTCCAATGTTTGGATTGCAGAGGAGTTTAGCACCTCCTATGAGGTCACTGAAAGTGGGAAATCTAATTCCGTAAACTGATGTACTTTATCTAGATCTCTATAAGTAAGGAAAAGTCATATGTATCTTAAATAGTTGTTTTAAAAAATCTGTTCTCTCTCTTTTTTTTCCCCCTCATTCAGCTGTTATTGTATAGATGACAACCTAATCTGAAAAAAAATTCCAGGACCTCATTTCTTTGTAAGGCAGTGAGTTTGGGACTCAGGTCTGAACAAGAAATATTCATAAACTGTTTGTTGCTTGACTTGAATTACATTATGAGTGCATGGGCCTCATCGTTTTAGTAAGCAGTATTGAGATAGTTCAAAACAAGATGGGACAAGATGGTCCTATTCTCATCAGATAAGGGTCAAGCCAACTGTTGGCATCAAGGGGCTGTCCTTTTCTTTCATAGGGTGGCTGAAAGCCTAGCATGTGGGGCAGAGACTTGATAATGTATGTGAAGTTGCTTTCTCTTTTCTCCTCTCTGGGGGATTTGAGAGATGCTTTGGTTATTTTGCTGGGTGAAGCTCAAACATTGTTTTTGTTCTCAGAAAATAAAAACCTTGTTTTTCATCAGATCTTCTTCTTCTTCTTCTTCTTCTTCTTCTTCTTCTTCTTCTACTACTACTACTACTACTACTACTACTACTACTGAAGAACGGCACAGAATCATACTACTAAAACTGGATTGCATGACTGGGGAAGTAGCTCCCTTAAGACAATTACAGGAATTCTGCCACTGGTAATGGGAAACATCTGGTTGTCTGAAATGAGCCTGAAATGTTCATTTCTGATTGACAGTTGCCATTAAATTATATCTTGTTACCCTCCACTGGAATGAAGAAGTGAAAAATGGAATTTGGCAAACTTTGTTTCTAATAGAGGATTTTTAACAGAGTGGATGTGTGGTGTCTTTTCCCCAGGGTCTTAAATTTCAACCCCTGTTTCTAACCTGGCTATAAATCACAGAATCTACTTGTGCATGTGAGCTTATCGCTCTAAGGCCTTTTGAGTGGTTAGTGTTGAGTTCCCAACTATCTTCAATTTATTCGTGCCTGATGCTCACCACGTAATCCCTTTATTGTTTAAGTGTCCAAACTGTGTGTCAAGAAAATAATTAGCCCAACATCTCTTTCATAGCTCAGAGTAGGTCCACTCAAGAATGGAAAATTAGCATCATCAAGGACCAGCTATTCCCACACTTCTTCCAGTTTTATGGTGAGCTAGGTGGACCTATTTAGGCTCCAAGCTCTCCAGATGTAAGGTGAATCTCACTACCTCTAGGTAGAAACTCCATTTCTCCCATGTAAGTGAGAAGTGACATCTGTAAAAGCCAGAGGAGCAGCTTCCCCTGAGAACATTTGTAATGGAGCTCTTTTGCAGAGCAAAATACTAGGATGGCTCAATAGGGCACATTCAGAATTAACAAATAAAGAGAATTTGGGAGGGAATTATTTTTATAGAAATATTTCCTGTGCCCAAAATGAATATGCGAATCTTAGTGAAATTCGCTTTCAGGCACATGTAGTAATTCAACTGTATCTTTTACTTACATCTTTGAGATGCCAACAGCTTGTCCTTGACCTATTGCAAAAGGTATCTTGCTCTTCCATCCTCCTTTTAATGGGCCTAATATTCTCCCCTCCCCCTTATGTAAGTTGCAGAATGCCTGGGCTTTGAGTAAGTACTGTAGATACTGATGAAGGGTACCACCTGGGAGTCTAAATGAGACTTCAACTGTCTGAACTAATTTGATTCTTATTATCGGAGATGACCTTATTGGAGATTCTTGGAAATTAGTTCTTGCCTTCATTACAAGGACAAAAGAGTTGAATTTAAAGCTATATATTTAAGGGCATAGCTAATGTATGCATGAGGGCAAAGGATAATGTATCAAGTAAGGCTCAGCAAAACAGAAGCAAGTTTGGCTTACAATGAGGGAAATTTAAGAAGGAAGGGAGAAAAATGATGTTCTGAAGAGAAGCAATTTGAATGCTCTACCCACAGGAGGCCCAGAGATCACCATTTCCCTAAATTGGTTTTAGATAATGGAGGTTTGATTGTAAAACTATTGCAAATAAGCCCAAGAGTGTCTGGCTGTATGTGCATTTACTTCACTGTTATTTCATCACTTCAGCCAAATTTTATTCTGCCAAAAGGCTCATAAGCAGAAAAGTGGAAATTTCAGTCATCCTATTATATGTGAAACCATAGGGTGATCTCTAATGCCAGAGAGCTTTCTGGTTGTGGTGCAAATTGAAAGGTATCAACTCCTTTATTAATATTCATACCATATTTATACTTTGCTGTCGGGGAAATCTTAATGAAACAAAATGGCCCAAAGCAGCGTCTAGTTGCTGTGAAAAACTGCCTTAGATTAAATTATGGAAATGGGTTTGTGAAATGTGGGTGGGCTAGAAGAAAGTCAGAAGTCTCGGAGCTGTTAGGAACTGAAGCTGGACTCTAGTTCAGCGCTAGTTCATCCAGTCTTTCCAGACTTCAGGTGGTAGTGATGGAAATGAAAGCTGAACCTTAATTGTACGTGTGAACTCAAGGAAGCCTTTTTTTTTTTTGAAGCGGTCATCCCTTCATCCTCTACAAAGACAAAAGCAGACAATGCCATGCATATTTTAAGCATGTTCAGGAGCCTCCATTGATTAAAGAGGCGAGAAGTCATTGAGAATTGGCCACTGTTCTTAGCTGCTCCCAAGCCCTTAGTAACTGCTTACAGCCAAAAAGCAAGATGCTCACAGAGATTTTTTCAGCATGATTTATTGAAAGGGAAAAGGGATTGGGCTATGGAAATCTTGGCAATGATTGGCATTAATGGTGAGTATCTTGCTTTTTGGCTGTAAGCAGTTACTAAGGGCTTGGGAGCAGCTAAGAAAAGTGGCCAGTTCTCAGTTACATCTCAGCTCTTAACCAGTTTCTCTCTAGGTTTATTAAGGAGAATTTCCTTGGTCTTCTTGCTTGTCAATGCGGTGGAGAGGTAGGTACCCATTTTCCTGATAAAGGAAGGATGTGCAAATGTTCTGGGCTTATGATAGTTAACAAACTGCCCTCTTCTTTCCAGGAAGCCTATTACACCTGCTATTGGAGGAAGGGCTGTAGTCAGGGCTAGATCCCATGCTTTATATGGTGAAGGTCCTAAGTTTGATCACAGCTACTGAGTGAAACTCTCAGGAGCCACTGCCAGATAATACCAAGCTAGATGGACCCAGTAGGTTTTCTTAATATTAAAGGGAAAAGTTTGTGAGTATTGGTTTCCTTATTATAAGGTATGTTTTATCAACCTGCTGGCAGGGTGGAATCTGGGAATTATTCTGACATATCTGGAGGACTCCATATTGGAGAAGACTGCCATAAAGTACTCAAATTGTGATGTTCCAAACTGTCCCATGAGGGCAACATCACAGGTAGCTTATCTTCAAGGGAGAGTCTTCTTCCTTATACGGAATGACTGCCCCAGAAACTGAAGTTGTGACTAGGTGTTATCTAACCTTTTACCATAGATCTTCATTCTGCTTTCCCTGCAGGCACACTGTGTTAGGAATTCTGCTGATTCTCAGAATCCCAGGTTTCATACACTCCATTTGAAGAAAACTGGGTTACGGATGAATTCTCTGAACTTTTCACTATATAGGTAGTGAAAAAGCTGGTAAATATAGATTTAAACAGGAATGATTTAGAAAGCAAACTTCAGGCATGGACTGATAAGCTCAAATCTGAATTAAATTTACCGAATATCAAGAACTGAATTGTGCCTAATCTATTTCTGAGGATTATTGTGAAAGCAAAAAGGGAGGGAGGGGTAAAAACAGATACAGTACCTGGAAGCCTTTGAAGAAATGCAGGATAAAAATATAACATGTACATACAAGGATGTATATACACTCATGCACACAGATATCACCAGGCAAGTGGTAGATGGTGTACTCAGTTGTAACTGCCTTATTTCTTGCTATTGTTCTAGCTAAGGGTTAGAGGAGGACTTTTAAGAAAATCATGTGCTGGTGTAGGCTTGGAACTGGGCAAATCTTCTGTTTGGAATACAATTTCAAATAGCAAGGTGTATTCTGGAAGGTGTATTTATTTTGCTTTAGCAACATATTGATTTTTATTGCTAAATTAAGATCCATAATGTAGGATCCTATTCTTCTTTGGCTTAAAATAAAATTGACTTGGACACCACCAAGGCAAATTGGCCTGTGGGTAATGAATATAGGTAAAGAGAATTCTAGGCTCCAAGTTCAATATAATTAATGAAGTGTTACTAATGCTCCTGAGCTGGTAGGTTTTCAATTCACTGTAATGATTTAATTGTGAATCTCCCATCAGACTTGGCACAGGCATTACAAATGATAACAAAAGCTGCTGATCAGAAATATTGAAAATCACTCATTGCTATTGACACATACAAGATTGTGTAGCAGTAGTCATGCCGTTATGAGCTCACTTTGATGTTTTCTTTTAAAACTAAGACGTAAAAGACATTTGTCACTTAACTTTTCTTCATCTTGGGATGGTAAATCATCCAAAGCTATTCTGAGTTGGAGGAACGGAGGATATGGCAGCATCTTCTGTATCTCTCTTCCTTTTACAAAAAAACTATCAACTGTATTAGAGGCTTAACTGCTAGCTCACGTGTGCCTGCTCTTCACTTAGTGAGTGCAGACAATCCCACATTCATCTGGCTAATCAAGCATTTCCTTGTTTCTGTTTCTTTGTGTCCCCTTCGATTTGTACACACTTCTCTGTCCAAAAGGAAGCCCAAAACAACTGACATCACCATTGAGAAAGCCATGCAATGGTATCAAATACAATATCAAAAAGAATAATACTTCTTGCAAATTATATAAATCTTCAATCTGGACATGGAGGATGTGTCAAGATATATAGAAATCTGACTGCCTATACAGCTGCTACAGCCAGATGCCATATCATCAATTCTATTTTAGTGAAAATCAAATTTTGCTGCTCTGAAAGACATACATTCTGAACTAGGGATAGGCGAACCTGCTCCATCTTATCTTCAGATGTGCTTATAAATTAATTCTGCCACTACATTTGAGAAACAAAAACCAGTAGACTGCTGATCCTCTAAACTGTGCATGGATCCAGGAGATGAGGATTAAAGTCAATTTGCCTTGAATTGACAAATATCAAATTCTTCAAGTCAGGAGAACTCTAATGCATCTGATGGAGCTTTCTCTATGAAACCTCAGCACCTTTGTAGCAATTCTCTTTCTCTGGGCTGATTCATATAGACAAGCACTGGAGTTTTCCACAAAGCCATGCAATCAGCTGCATGATTAACAGGAGATCTCTGTAGCAGACCACTCTAGCACTTCGGTGATAACAGCATCTTAGAGAAAGGTGGCAGTTTCTTGAGTTAATATTCAAGACATAACAGAATATTTCCAGTCAATGCTTCACTTTATTTAAGAATCTGTACCACTGTTGTCATCATTATTGTAGTCATCATCATCATCTGTATAAATCAATAAAAATCAGTTATAGTGAAGTCGCCACTGAAGTCACCAATTCCATGGCTGAAGGTAGACTTCAACTTGGGTCTCTCTGGTGCCAATCCAGGACTTTACTGCAGTTTTAAGTAAATCTTCGGGATGTGGGCAGGGATATAGAGAGAGATGATAGCCATCATTGTTTGCTTGACTCTGGCCCTTCTTGGCTGATTAAGTCCTCCAACTGATCTCATAGTCCCAGTGCAGAGCAATCCTGATAGTTCTCATGGACCTCTTAGCAGTTCTGATACCATAATAACCTTCTGGACCAACCGGCTTTGCAATGGTTCCAGTCCTTCATGTCTGGAAGTGCCTAGAAGGTGTTTCACAGTGTTCTGTCTTGTCTTCTGTGCTCTTCAACATCTACATGAAGCCACATGGGAAAGTCATTTGGAGCTTTGGAGAAGGGAGCTGACATCCATCTTTACTGCTCCCTACTTTCTAACTCCAGGGAAGCCATAAGTACCTTTGAACATTGCCTAATCTTGAGAAGGGGTTAATGAGGGGCATTAAGCTGAAATTAAATTCAGACAAGGAGGAGAATGCTGGGCTTGTCATTGAAGTGAAACGCATTTTGGATGGAGTTGCAAGTAGAGGTTGACTGTTTTGCCATGCTCCTTCATCCCCAGCTGTCCCTGAATGTTTCATGGGATGGTTCTGGCAAATGCACTGATTGCAAATTTTCCAGATCCAGTTGGTTATCCTTGCCTTGGTTA
Source organism: Liasis olivaceus (assembly GCA_030867105.1). Taxonomy (NCBI): domain Eukaryota; kingdom Metazoa; phylum Chordata; class Lepidosauria; order Squamata; family Pythonidae; genus Liasis; species Liasis olivaceus. Next base: position 191,090,170 of record CM061349.1, read on the forward strand.
CAACCTATCTTTTATGTTATGCTACCTTTGAAAAGTGTCTGGAAATTGCAATTGGTGTAAAATGTAGCAGCCAAGCTGCTGAACCATGTAAAGGACAGTGATACCTCTATTGAAAGATCTGCACCAGTTGCCAGTTGCCTTCTGGGCACAATTAATTGTATTGGCATGGTCCCTTAAAGCCATAAGAGCCTGACAGTCTGAGAGACTTCCTCTCCTACTATGAACCTGCCTGGTTATTTAGATCAGTGGGAGAGATCCTGCTGGCAGAAGCTCAGCTTTTTGTACGTGGGAGAGGTCCTTCTCCCTGTAGCTCCCATGCTTTGCAATGCACACCTTAAGGAGGTGTGTTTGACCTCTATTCTGCCTGTATTAAGAAGAAAAAAAGTCAAAAACTCATATTCTATTTCTTACTCATTGTGGGCTGAAGCAAACTTATTTGCTTTGTAGGTGCTGGCTTTTCACCTGGAGTCTCCAGGAATGTGGAGAAGTTCTGCTTGATTGCAGTTGCTATTAGAAAGTTTTGGGTCTGATTTCTATGCTGGGTGGGGATGGGTAGTTTTCTTTTTTTGGCTGAGGTTTTAGAATATTGTTATTAATTCTTCGCCATACTTTTTTCTTCTTCTTGCATACTGGACAGAAGTTTTTGGTCTCTGACTGTAAATTAATAAAGTAAATAAATAGTAAGTAAATGGCTATAAGAAATCTCTTTCCCCAAGCTTTTAATTGCTATTTAATTTTAATGGTATTGATTTTACTGTCATGCTTTCTGTTTTGTTCTAATTGCTGTAAGCTGCCTTGAGTGCTCATATAAGCAGAAAGTGGGGGTGCAAATTTAATAATACCCCCCCCCCCAATTTAATAATAACTAAAAAATAATGTACTTAAAATGAACTCCCAAAAAAGTAGTAGGATTCAGTTTTGGAAAAAAAAACCTTTAGGATGCAAATGTCAACTCCATGAGAAACTTGCAAACAGCCATGTCTACAAGGAATATCCATTGGCTGGGGGCGGGGGGGGGGGAGCTGTATGGCTGTTATCCTATTAAAAGTAAACAAATTAATATTTTTTAAAAATTCTACAAAAGGCTAATATGAATCATAAAGTATTTTGTTTTTAAAAAAAACCTTGTGTGTGTGTGTGTGTATCTCCATTCACATACACATACACATGTGTATGTACATATATATATATCCATACACATACTGTATACACGCATATATATATCCATACACATGTGTGTGTGTGTGCATACACACACACACACATGTACATACATGCACATGGTGGTGTGCTGGAGCTGGCTCATACTGGCTTGTGAGAGCCGATTGTTAAATCTTCTGGAATTTTGTGAGTGAGCTGAGAGCAGAATGGAACCACTACACCTGGCACATCAGTGAGCTGTTCAGTGGCTAGTGGCATGACATGGTGGTGGCACTGGTGCTGGCTGAGTCATGTGTCAGACATTTACCAGCACACCACTATGTATGTAGGTTGAACCAAAATTCAGGCCCCAGGAAAATGGCAGCCGATTCAAATATTTAATGCAATGTATGTAACAAATCGTCTTTGGGGCCTGATTTTTGATCCCCCCTCTGTATCGCCCGTTGCCACTTGATTCCTCTCTCACGGTGGCTGCTGCTTGCTTAGCTTGGCTTTTTGGAACATTGGTTGTTCTTTGGGTTCTGCTTCTGGCTTTTTCAACCTTTGCCAGATGGCCAGGTGAATCTCAAGCTGCTGTAGTTCAAAATATGCCAACAAACTGTGTCAGTGCTTGTAAATATTTTGGAATGCGCTCGCATTTTGTGAGCCTCAGGTATTTCTTTTTTAATAAATAAATAAATAAATAAATAAATAAAATAACTGGGGATTTACTTTTATAAATATATATACAGTGTGTGTGTGTGTGTGTGTATGTGTGTGTATTTAAAAAATACATTCCCAAGCTTTCCAATTTTGAAGAATATTTCAGGGGTACATCCATCTATTTTCACCATTATTGCCCAGCTGGGTCCTTTGGGGCAAAGAGAAATGTATGTTCAAAAGTGAAAGAGCCCCCACTACTTTCTACTTCAACAGTATGGCTTGTTCCTATCAGCTGCCCGTGAAATATATTCAGTATTGTGTTGTAAATGCTTTATGCAACTATAATTAATAAATATGTGAGCAGTAAGTTGGATAAAGCCATAGAGACCTTCTGCAGAATAAATTAGCATCATATGAATACTCTATTTGCAATAAAGGCACTGACAAAATGCCCTCTTGTCAGGGTCGGCAAACCCAGTAGATTAGTCCCAGTGCCCACAAGTGGTTTAAGGTCAGGGAGATTAAACAAGTCTCCAGCCGCTAAAAGCAACATTCAAGTCAAAGCAAATCAGGAATTGTCAGGAAGCATCCTAGTTCTGCAATGAAAATGTTGCATCATCCCCTGTCCCCCCATCCTCTACCCATCTCTCTTTTTAAAGTATAACCCAAAATTCCCCTTGTCCATTGCTTTTGACCATGCCATGGGAAGTGAATACCAGAATCTACAGAGGGTATTTCAACTATCTATTCCTATTGTATATAGCCACATGTGAAAGTATTCAGGGGCTGTTAAATGTGGAAGTCCAAAAATATATGGGAATGGGCAAATAGTTAAATGATGCTATCTTGACTCCAGCTGGATTTGATTAACCATCAACACCTAGCCCATAGAACCCAAGGGACAACCTTTTACCATCTCCTTTGGAAGACGGAATCAAGGGTGGAATCTGAATGGTTTTGTGGATCTGCATGGAAGCCAAACTGCTGCTGGGCTGCAAAGTACTCATGCTGCCAGATGCCCTCCTCCAGAGAGTCTGCTTCTTGTATTTCATTAGCATAATGCCAGGAGCAATAGGAATTCTCACCATACATTTAACTAGATAGGGGGTTCATGGGAAGCTGTAATGGTAGGGCTAGCAGCCAGACCTCCACTCTGTCTATAATGAATCCTCACGTATCCACCAAAGCTCATGAAGAAACATATTGTTTCAAATGAAACTTTAGAAAACAGATGTTGAGAATTCCTTGCCATTTCAAGGAAGATTCATAACATTCTTATCCTCTAAAAGTGTAAGAGTGGGAATATATATCTTAAGCTAATGCAGGTTTGAGAGATCTGGAAAAAAAGTATACTTCAGTGCTGTATTTTCATTGCTTGATTGCACTTTCTGTTAGAACAAATGTAGAGAATTGGACTAGTGGTGCCAGTACATGAAATAATAATCTTAGAGGGGCTACCTTTGTACAATAGTCCATTAACATTTCTTTCTTCTTGTCTCTCTGTTCCATGCTTCTAATCCTTATATCTTAAGAGAGAAAAAAAAAAAAAGTATGTGGATTCTGATTAAAAAAGGTGAGGAAAAAAAAAATTCTCAGCACATCTATGTTTCTATTTGGAATTATCTTAAATCATAGCACCATCAAAACTGTCCAGGTACAGTGAGAATTACCATGGCTATATTTACTTTTGAATGTGATCCATTTTATTTGTAGGAAAGGAGAACAGATTTTAAAAGAACAAGCAGTAAAATGAACAGCTAGAGCATCTAAAGCTAGGCCAGCCAGCCCCTGATTATAACATGTTTTTAAAAAGGAAGAAAGAGAAGAGTCTATGTTGACGAGTATCACATCTATTCTGTGTTGACTTGCATCACGTCTGGTGGCTTCTAGTTTGTTGATGTTGACTTGGCTGCTGCCAAGGTATTTGTCAATGCCTCCATCACCAGCCATACTTTACATGGCCGCTTGGGGTGGGTGGGAGTGGAGTAGCTCCTTGGTTGCACCCTCTATTTGTGTCCTGAAGTCCGGCTGTAACAGCACCACTGAGCTGATGGTGGCCTGATAAATGACCCCACTTTATGTAGCTTATGTGCCTGTCATGTATAAATGGATGCCTCCTGATGAACACAGTGGAATGATTTGGGGAGACATATATCTCTAATGATACAGGAATATAAAATAGATTAGCTGTGACTCTGGAACATGACCACCATATGGTTACAGATACATGCCTTGCCCCTTCCCAACTTATGGTAATTATAACAGCAAATGCTGGTACCAGAGGCATACACATCTGCTGAATATAGAGTAAATTGTCCCTAAGTGTGCACTTTAACCAAGTTATCTAGAGGAAGAGTTAGGAGCCACACTTTACAATTTGGCAGGATGTAATTATAGCATAGCTGTGAAGCAACGCCAAACTCTGAACATTTTCACTTGGGGGGAAAAAAGCAGCAGCTGTATTTCCTCTACAAAATGTTTCCTTAATACAATTTTATAGCATATGCATTAGGTCTCATAGTCTTCCTTGATAATAATTTTTGCCAACCAGGGAAACATTATTGACTTCAGAATGATTTATTAAAGATATTTTACCGAGGGGGAGAAAAATCAATGGATCTACTGATCTAAATACTCAAATAATAGAGAGAGATTTCATAAGTGGTTTCTTACAATGTGTGCTGAGCGATAATAGGGCTCCCGTCTTGAAGTGCTTCATCAATTACCTACTCTAGTCAATAGGCTGAATTCTCATCATACACAGAAAGCTCCTTCTCTATGGGAGGAAGGACAAAGAAAGGCTCAGAAACAGATAAACACCGCAGGATGCTGGATACAGTCAAATCCTTGCAGTTAATGCAGTTAACAGTCTCTAATGCCCTTCTGATATTTAAATCACTGCAACTTTTTTTCATTTCACACCACTTTAATTGGGAAGCCACAATTAACTATTTATTAAATTGTTTCTAAAGTTGTTCATGTATGGTGTTATGCAGTGGAGTATCCCTTAAGAGATTCTCTGTCACTATCAAATCCTCTGAGCAGATTTCAATGACTCCTCAAGGTCTTGAACAGCATTAATATGCAAGTTAGTGTGGGTATATGCATAGTGAGAGATATATTTCCTTTTCTTGAAATGACTGTTAAATGTCTGTCCTTTACAGCAGCTAGCCCAAAAGATGACCTTCCTTTCTTCCTTCCTTCCTTCCTTCCTTCCTTCCTTCCTTCCTTCCTTCCTTCCTTCCTTCCTTCCTTCCTTCCTTCCTTCCTTCCTTCCTTCCTTCCTTCCTTCCTCTTTCATCATCTTTTTAAAGTTTGTGTACCATCTGAGACAGTGATTAAAAAATAGTGTATCTAAGTATTCCAATTTTTATATTTCATAAAAAATGGCAGAAGGAGGTTGTGATTGAAGATGTGCAGGTTGGACACTAATCAGACAGACTCTGATTAGGGGAGCATCATCGTAACAGCCCTGCTTAGAACAAGAATTTAGGTGGTCATTTCAGTAGCAGCTCATTCTGGTTAGGAAAGCAGGTCCACTTAAGCTCTTCCTTGTCCTTGCCTCCTATCTTTCTCTGGGCAACTACTTTCCCCAGAACTACTTGAGTCTGGCAGGCAGTAGTACTTGGTATCAGACCAAGGGAGTTGGAGACAAAACTGCTTCTCCCACTCTCAAAGCAGTAAGGGAGAGCAGCGGATGAGGGGAGGCAGGTAGCTGCTACACAGGCAAGGGGCATCGGGTGTTCACTGTGCTTTGTACAGTATGAACCAAGCCTTAATGCATCATGGGAGGAGTCACAAAAATGTCCAAAATGATCTCTCAACCTCCCAAGCTACTTGGAAGGGAGCAAGACAGACTCAGTTAAAATATAGTTTTTCCAAACTCTAATTATTACTTATAATTATTTTACTGGATTTTTATCCACAGTTTCCATTTAAAATGCGCAATTAGTTAAATGTTTAAATACCATTTTCATGTTTGTTTGTTTTTTTAATCATAGGCTAAAGGATTTCTGAAGATAGGTGAGATTGTCAAAGGTAAGAAGTGGCTTAGTTTGTCTGTAGCTACACATAGCCTTGCTCTCTGCTAGGTCTCTCTGTCCTGCAACTTTATCCTCAGCCTTGGCTTCAATTGTCTTTCATTTATAGATTGACCAGCTTTTGAATCCCTTCATTAGGAAAATGAATGGGCATTGCTTGCGATTGTGTTTTTTAAAGTAGGTCCATTCCTTGAGGCTTGTTCAAATCTGGAGCTTTCAGGAACTGAAATGAAGCTCAAGTGGGTACTTGATGAGGATGAATCTCATTGCTACTTTGTTCCGGGCCCTCTGTAGGAGAACACAGCTCCACTACCATATTTGATCTAGAAAATAACTTCCTGATAGAATCAGTGGTGGAAACTGCAATGACTCCCAAAGAACATGCCTATGGTCATGTCATTGTGCAAATGATATCCTTACATTCTTTTGTCTTGATGACTGACACAGATGGGCAAGTAATTGCATTGCTAGGAAGATGTCAGCATGTATGTTTTGTCATTTGTCCCTCTTGCCCACCATGGATGCTGATAGGCTGGATCTCCATCTTGGTTTCCCCAGCCTCATACAGTAGCAGTCAAATGCCACAAACAATGTGAGGATCCTTTAACAGTCCTGTGAACTCTTTGAGGGTGGCATTAACCACCCCATAGGGCTAGTCAACCTACATAACACTTAAGTTGTCTCCCTTCTAAGTTATCTCCCTTCTAAGACAACATCTTTCTTATTTATTCTAGTGGAGCTACCCAGACTACTGTTTTCCATTTTTATCTCCATGTAAGTGGGCTCTGGCCCTACCCTTCTTGCTGCATTTTGACCTTACTTACTTTGCCTGATCTTCGTGTTTTGATCTTATCTTGATTTCACTTCCCATAATTTGATCAAACTCTTCCAGCTTTGATTTGACTCCAATAGAAAAGAATATATGTAGCTCAGGGTTGAATAGTGAAGAACTTGGGGTTCTTTGAGCTTGGTTGTTTTCTTGCAGACATTTTGTTACCCAGCTAGGTAACATCTTCAGTGCTTTGATTTTACTCCCTAAGACAAGATAGGCTTTTTCTGGTCTCAGTAATGTGGAGAAGCTTTAACAAATGAGCCAGTAACTATCCCGGGCTCAATGCTTAATATCTATCTATCTATCTATCTATCTATCTATCTATCTATCTATCTATCAAATATAGTCACCACCCATCTCACTCAAAGAGTGAGACATTAGGCATCTGATTCCAAAAGTAAAATCCAGAGCCAGTTCAAGAATCAAGAACAAGCCAATATTGATTCTTGAAACAAGCCAGTAATACAGCAAGGTCAGAATGGATAATGAAACAATGTTTTTGGAACAGTCAGGGTCCTACAACTGAAGATGCTTAACATCAGGCTTTCAGAGCACCACCAAGGTTAGTTGCAGGCCATAAGAGATATCCTTCCAAAGTTTCTCCCTATGAACATACTTAGGAACATAAGGTTGCTCATGAGGTATTCTATTTTTTGTTCCTTAAGCAGGCAACTGACTGAGCCTTGCAGGTATCTGCAGAGGAAATAAAAACAGCATATGATGACATAATGCAAATGACACAACTTACATATTTGCATCTGACCTCATGACATACACAATCACATTATTTGTATGGTGGTATCATGGCTTATATATCATCATTGTGATATCATTGTGGCTTCTTATGGATGCTACTTCTGAGCCTGCATCCTTTCCCACTGGGGTTTCCAAAGACTGGATGAAGACTCTACTTCTTTTTCAAAGTCTCCAAGAGGCTCTCAGTATCCCTGAGATGGTATTCCTCCCTTGTATTGAGCAGGATTTCCATTGTTCAGATCCAACTCAGTATACTATATTTCTGCAAATGCCAGAACTTCTTCTTTAGAGAAATCCTCTGGGAGAAACATGCCATTTCTAGGGATGATGAAGAAGATTAAGGGCTCACTAAATAATACTATAAAAGTACTGTTGATATTGTTCAGTCATTCAGTTGCTTTCAACTCTTTCTGACCCATTGGATTTCACCAGGATTATCTGTATTAGTAACTGTTTCATTAAGTTTTAGTAAGCTCATGCTTGTGTCATCAGTGATAGTATCTAGCCACTTTATCTTCTGTCAGCCTCTTTTGCAATTGCTTAAATTTTTCCAAATATCAATGTCTTCTCCAGTGACTCTTGCCTTTGCATTATGTGTCCAAATGTTTAAACTTGAGCTTCATTTTTAATGTTTACTGTCAGGTTTTACTCTAGTAGTGAATGGTCTGATTTTCTTGTGTCCAAGCTATTCCCAGCAATGTTCTTCAGTACCGCAATACAGGGGCATCCATTTTATTTTATTCAGCCTTTCTCATGATCCAGCTTTCACAGCCATACCACTGGAAAATCATGTTTGTAGCAATACAGTATATGCCTTTGTTTCTCATTAGGACTATTTTATACATTACATTGCTGCAATTTTAAATATATCCAAGAGTAGAGAAATACACATCATAGATATTGCAGACCCCAAATTGATATCTATGAAAAAGTATGACAACTAGACAGATGAATGTTGGGAATTAGAATTTAACACCTGCATATTTCCCAAATGTTATATAAACAGGACTATTTTCACCATAGCCGTTAGAATGGAAAAAATTATCTTTCCATACAGTTGGATTTCCTTCATAGTTGGCCAGCCTTTATAGAAAAACAACTGCATGGCTTTCTCTGTCTACTTGATCTTTTGATTTTACTCATAGTTGGTAGCATTACGCAACAACACTATGATGTTAGAAATTATAATAGAGAGAACTGAACTGGTCTTTAGGTTTATTAGATTCAGACTTTTAAACAAGGATAATCAGAGCATGCAAAACTGATCTCATTCAGTGCTACCAATCACGAGAATAAATACGTAGGCTGGCATTTTGCATCAGTAATGCAAACTTGTATGACGTTCGGAGGAAAGGGCCGTGTGCATAAATTGGTATAGGAAGGCAACATACCTTTTCACTAGCAATCCAGTAGTCCTGCTGTTAACTGTTCCCTGTTGAAATCAGCTACAGAAAGCAGTGGGTGTTACAACAAATATTTTGTTGTATGAGAGCCCATAAATATTTGTTATCAGGGACCTGACAGATGTAAGCAAGAAAAATGTGTTTACCATTCAGGGCAATCATCTGTGATGATGATTGTATAACCTAAGCTGCTTACAGTAAATTGGAGGTGTAACACTATCTCATTCTCAATGGCTTATTGACAGTGAAGGGTGGTTGGTTCACAGGCTACAACATTACTTTGAAAAGCTGAGCCCGAGAGTTTCATCCATTGCAAGTGGAATTTTTGCAGCTCTAGTGTGCATCCTGTGGCCCTCCAGATCTCACCAAAGCATAACTCCTAGCACAGCTAGTCAGCATTTTTAAATGAGGTGAAGATCTTGGATTGAATAAGCTTTTGGTACACATCTATATAATTTGGCTCCCTTAAGGAAAAGTAATAGAAAGAACTGCAAGTTTACTGTAAGATCATCTTTGGGGTTTGCAAGTGGTATCCTAACACTGTTTTCAGAAAGGAGGCTTTGGGGGCAAAAGTGCAATGTCTCACTCAGCTAAATGAAACTGATTTTCTGGGTCCATTTCACCTGGAATTTCATCCAGATATGACTCTGAGACTCCTTTGGCCATCTTGACAAATGAGCTGCGCTTGAAACTAGATGGAGGAAATGCAGCCTGCTCGGTCTTTCAGTGTCTTTCCATAGTTTCAACCATAGTACCCTCTGGACCATCCAGCAGGGCTGGTGTGATGGAATGCAGTGGAGATCTAGGTTCCCAGGAAGGAGGGCGGGACAAGAGACAACACAGTCCAGAGCAGAAGCGTGGGAAGAAAAAACTTAAGATAGCCACTCCCTAGAATCTCCCAGGATATATCTATTAGGTTAACATGGTACAGATTTAGTCTGGCAAGATTTTGTCTTGGTGTAAGCAATAAAAGAACTGAACTCAGTTGGACTGGTTCCCTGTTCTTCTTGGGCTGGGCCTGACAGCTGGGCCTTGGGGGCAGTTTTGCAGGGTTTCCAATTGGGGTGTGCCCAGAAGGCATGCCACAGGGTTGTAGCGGGGCTCCTCTGCTCTTTAACTGCAAGGGAAGGTCATTTGTAACACTGGAGTGGGGTGCTGTGAGTATGCTGCTGACATCCAGCTCTATCGTTCCCTGCTTTCTAACTCTAGGGAAGATGGGCGGCATATACATTTAATGAATAAATAAACTCCAATGACCCCTGAACATTGCCTAAACTTGATATTGGGCTGGATGAGGGAGAGCAAGCTGAAATTAAATCTAGGCTTCTTACCTGGAATCTGGCATTGAACTGAAGCTTGTGGACTTCTTAGAAACAGTAGAGTCAGAATTTGGGAGTGTTCTTTGAGCCTCAGCTGTCACTGGATTTGCAGGTGGCAGCTGTGGTGAGGAAGACATTGCCCTATTATAGCTTGTGGATCAACTGTGATCTTTCCTGAGCCTCTTGGACTTAGTGACAGTTATATATGCCTGGATTATAACCGGTATCAGGTATTGCAATGTGCTTTATGGGGAGCTACCCTTGAAAAGTGTCTGGAAATTGCAACATGTGGTCAAGCTATTAACCACAGAGAACTCAGGCTGCCTGTCCTGAAAGATCTGCCCTGGCTACCAACGGCCCAGCAGAACATAATTTAAGGTGCCAGTGTTGACCTTTAAAGCCATTAAATGGCTTAGATCTGATTGTCTGCTTGACTGCTTCTCCCACTATCCACCTGCCCAATGACAGATTAGCAGAAGAGGCCCTTCTGAAGATGCCTTTTCTGCTAGGTCAACTGCTGGATACATAGGAAAGAACTTACGTGACTCCCAGGCTATTAATATAACTCCCTAAGAAGGAGCATTTGCCTTTTATTCTCCCAGGATTTAGAAAGATGGTAAGAAACATCCCTCTTTTTCCATGTGTTTAATTGTTAATTATTTTAAGGACTGATTTTAATTCTATTTATTTGTTTTATCCTTTGTATTTTTATTGCTGTAAGCTATCTTGAGTGTTGCAATAAACCAAAAGATGGAATATAAATTCAACAATAAATACATTTTAAAATGAGCTGGGATGCCTCCAAAGTAATCAGAGCTGGCTTTTCAAATAAGTGAAGAAATACACAGTACCATCTAAAGAATGTGTACACATAAGACCAATAAACCTGGAATCCAAAGTTAAGTATCTTCACAAAATGTGTCCCAAGGTTCCAAACTCCTTACTGCTAGAAAGATTTAACACCGAGATTTATTGCAGAGGTTGGCTTAGGCCAGTCTTTCTTAAACGTTTTTCTCTCAGGACTCTTTCCCATTTTCAAAAACTACGGAGGACCCCAAAAGAGCTTTTGTTTCTATGGGTTATATTTATCAATATTTATCATATTAAAGAATTCAATTGATGCATTTGCTGCCACTACTGCTTCTCAAAATTGTTTGATAGGATTTTATAATTGTATTCTTTTTTCACCTAGGCTGGCAAATCATTTTGATTTCCTGGACCCATGAGAGGGACTTGGGGGACCTCCTGGAGTCCTAGGACCACGCTGGTTTCAGCAGTTGGGGAAGAGGGCCCTCCCATGTAAATGATGCTTGTGTTCAAGAATGCAAGATAAAGGAAATCTGGGGCCTTAACGTACGGCACCCCCTCCTGTCCCTCTGCAGGAGGTGGGCTACAGAAATTCAGCATTATTTTAAGCTGCAATTCGGCTTCCTAAAAACTATGTGGAAAGACGAAGTGACAGCACTGTTTAATGGTTGGCCCTCTACTGTTTTGGGGACGCTGGCAGATGTCTGACTACTGGATAAATGCCAATTCATCTAATTTCCCTGGTGACTGCTGGATAGGTAGAACGTCAAAAACCCAGCTTTTGTACTCTTTTCCCAGACTTTCTTCTTTTTTTATCTTAAGCTGAATACAATGTTCACAAGAGGTGCTGGAACAAGTTTTTGCATCTCCTGCATGTGTAATTCAGTTGGCTCATTCATTCATTGGTAAAAATGTGTACTAGTCAAGCCGTTCTCAGCTTTTTTTTTCCCCAAAGAAACAAACATTCACAAGGAACGTTCCAGTTAAAAGGAACTATTAACATCGCTTGAAAAAAATGTCATAAAATTTCAGAGGCAGACTTAGAAGGGAAAAAAAAACAACAGAAGTTTTTCAAGCCAAAATTAAAGAAAATGGTTTTGCCTTCAGAGTCAGACTATCCCTTAATGTTACATTCACCATATTTGTCTGGTTTCTTATGCCAGACTATTATCATTCTGCCAACACAGCAGTTCACAAATATGCCAATAACAAACTGAATGCACTACTGAACACTAGGTCAATTTGAGAAACAGGCAAATAAGTCCTTGTCATTTTTTTCATTCATCAAGATAACATTTGACAGTGGTAACAATGACATTCCTATGCGTTGCTCTCACACCATTTAATGCAATCAGAGTGAAACGCAGTTGTCATCATTGGAGTCAATATTCCAAGTGCATCTTCTGTTCTTGAATGGTGGCCAGTAATATAACCCTGAATATTCACTGCTAAGAATTGTCTACTTGTACATTATATTGTGAATGTGTCACCCAGGTGATCTTATATCAAATCTAGACTAGTCTGACCTTCATATTAAACATAACTAATGTGTTCATAACTTGGGTACCATATTTATGATTCTTAAAGCATAAACAACCAAAATAATCACATATGAACATTCAACATCAGCACATAAAAAGATGGAGCCATGATCACAAAGACTCCAAAGTTTGGGCAAATAGCCATGTTTTCACTTGGCATCAAAACAAAACAATTGTTTCCACTAGCCTGACCTTTGTAGTCATCATCTGAACATCACCACAGATAAGGCTTCAAGTTGTAGTTTTATGAATGTGGGCACGGTGGAAATTGGGCAACTTTCCTGAGTATACTTGTAAGATATGAACTGGTACATTTGGGGAAATCATGGGGGTAGAATACATCTCAGAATTTGTTATTCCAAGCTTTGGGGGAAATTTCAATTTTTAATGATTGCTTTTCAGAATAGCTTTAACTTTCTTAAGTTCTGGCCATCCAGTCAGATGTCTGGATGGCTTCCTCCCTGATGGAAGGCCTTTCTGGGAGGCCTTGAAAACTGTGCTGTAAGGTGGATGTGGTTCTCTTGTTAGATGTGTTTTGGTGTACAAAGTGCACTGTCCCAGAAAGAGGCTGATGTTGTATGTTTCATACTGTATTTTATACTCTGCATGTTGTTGCTTTGTTTTAAATTGTGAGCCACCCAGAGTCATCTTGGAGTCAGGAGGCATCCAAATCTAAACTAACTAGCAAATGTCTGCCCGTTGGGTTGAAAAAGTCCTGATCAGATATACTGAATAATTCCAGATCAAACACATTTAGATTATTTGGGAAGTATTGTATCTTGACCAATTACATCCCCCCCTTCCTCCCTCTTTTAATAATTTAATAATTATATGTCCCAAAATGGGGCAAGAAAAATGGAAATGTCCTTAAATTATTTACAGATGTATCATCCTCATGGTTGTCATTATTTACCAGGGAAAAAAGACATCACATACTATTCTTAGGGTTCCCTAAGCCTAGAGATCATGGTTTCACAAGATACAGGGAATTATAGAAGGAAATGAGAAATGAGTGAACATTTCCTTACCCATCTTCCAGCAGAAATGTCCCATCAACAGAATTCTGGTTATGGAGCCAATCCATAATTACCAATTATAACTGCACACACGTACAGAGTGTCCTGCTACTAGTGTGCTTTGCAGGCAGCCTCCAAACACGTACATTTACGTTTGAGGTTTCTTCTTCTGGATCCAGCGTAGCCCATAAAGCAGAGCTTGTAAGAAAGCTGGCCATTTACTTTTCAGTCGCATAAATATTAATGTGCTTCAGGGAAAAGAATTACCTTCATTCGTAAGGTATAGAAGTAGTTTGTCCCTCTGGATTTCATTATTTTTTCTGTCCCACTATTGATTTTGCATTTGTTGTATCTCACGTGAGCACAAGTGTTTTGTCCTGTGCTTCCTTTCCTGCAAAGCTGAGTGAAAAAGCTGACTTTTTTTTAAAAAAAAAAATAGAACAAGCCTTCCCCCCCTTTCCTCTAGCCAAGTTTTAATTGGGGGTCATCATTCTAAGCACACACATCCTGGTGACTCGGCTTGTTCTGCAGCAGGATAGCAGGCTACTGTATATCACCTGGGGTCTTTTTTTAGCAAACTTAATCTGCAGATGGTGGGAGTCCTCTGGAAAGCACTGCAGCAAGAACATTGCAAGATGGTACCACTGTGTGACCTGAGTCTTCTTAATAGGCTGGGCCTTCAGTCAGCCAAACTATTTTTCTCCACACTTTTAAATAATCTCAGTACCTGATGCTAAAAGCACTCAGAGCCAGAATATGGAGTCATCTTGAGATGAACAACGCCAATTGAATATATACAGGCAAAGCTGCAGAAAGAAAAAAAGAATGCAAGCTACCAAAGGCATAATGAGAGAAAAGTCCAGAATTCGTCCCTGGGAAGAACCTCTTTTCCTTCTGACATGGAATGGCAATTATGTTTGACTTCAGTTCCTCACCCTTGGCTGCACTGGCTGAGGTTGCTAGGAGCTGCAGTTCAGCAATGTGTGAATGCCACACAGGTTCCCCATCCTTGCAACTGCAATAATTCCTACAGGTTGTAGTCACAAACGTGTTGCTCATGCTTCCTGACTGATCTGTTTTAACAATTCCAGTTGGCTTGGAGCTACAGAGACTCAAAAAGCACTATTGCAGGAATTCTCTGTTGCCTTTTGCTGGGCTGAGTCAATATTGCAACTCATCCAATTTATTGCTGCTGAAACAGAACCTAATTTGTTCCTTTCCTGCTAATTTGGATCAGGATGTATTGCAATGCTCTACCATGTGCTGCCTCCTTATTCACTTACAGCATCCCTGAATTAACTGTGAATACAGCCAAATCACAAATACTTCCATTAGCAGCCTACACTTTGAGTAGTGGTAAGAAGTTTTGGATTCGGGGATATGGTTGTAGTTATTTTTCTTACAAATCTCTAGTTGCTGCTCTGTTTGTTAACTTGAATAAATCCTGTTGATTGATCATATCTTGTCTGTGTGTGTATGTGTGAGAGAGACAGAAAGTGGGAGGAAACTGCTATCCAGATATCTAAATTGTAACATTACTCAATTTTTAGTATTTTTTTAAATAATAGAAGTAAAGAAATGCATAACATGACGTGAGATTGTCAGTGGAGGCATGATTGTCAGGAAGAGGAGGGGTGGTGGTGAAGGAAAAGGACTTGTGCTGTTTTAGTGCAGGACATTCCAAGGGTGGTGGTGGTGGTTGTTATCATCACCATCATCATCATCATCATCATCATCATCATCCAACTTTTATATATATTTTGGTCAACTCAAGGTGACAAACATATCTATTACTCCTGCCTCCTATTTTCCCCACAACAACAGCCCTGTGAGGTGAGTTGGGCTGAGAGAGAGTGACTGGCCCAAAGTCACCCAGCCGGCTTCCATGCCTAAGGCAGGCCTAGAATTCACCATCTCCTGGTTTCCAGGCCAGCACCTCCACCACGACCCCAACTGGCTCTCTTTGCTGGATTCTTCTGGTTCTGTTTCCCCTCCAACTCTGGATCTCCTCCTGACAAGAAAAACCACCAGTTGCTGTTCTTAAAGTGTAAGGCATGGGCTTGGGCAATGGGGGCTGGATGACTTGGCACAGGTAACAGGTTGAAGTGTGGAGAACCTCTGGCTGGCAGCCTGTTGCTTGGGATGTATGTATTTATATATTAGATTTATAGTACGGGTCTGAAAGACACTGGGCCTGTTGGTTTAAACATGTGTCTAGCACTCTTGTAGAAGAATGTCATGTGAACACATGAACACAAAGAGTCCAAATGAGAGGTCACAGGCATAAGAGAAGGGTTGCTTCAGTCCGGGACTCTTGCTTCAGTTCATGCCTCCTGACGTGTATATACATACATACATACATACATACATACATACAGCCTATCAGTCAATCTTGGGAAAGCAGAAGGGAGCGATCAGTCAGTGCCACAAGGGAAGGTTGGCTTTGGCAACTATAGTTGGCAGGACCCCATTCAGGTGTGGCCTTCGGGTGCCTCTGCAGCCAGTCATAGCCTAGGCTATGTCAGAAAAGAGGCTGAACTCTTGTCAATTTTACCCATCATTCATTTATCCCAAGTTGGTAAGTGCTATAACGGGCTGGCAACTGGCAGTAAGTGGCTCTGACTGGCAAAGCCTCTAAGTAGCCTATCAAGTATAGAGAATGGAGTTGGAGGAGGCAAAATGGGGCCAACCCCTCACAGGTAAATAAAACTACAGCCATGTGAAAGTCTTTGTTAGAATCAGCAGGAAACCTGTGATGCGCTACTTTGGGACAAAACAAGGAACCAACAACAGGTAGAATCCAACTTGCTTTCCCAGTTTCAATCATATATATGTGTGTGTATGTATGTATGTATATATATATATGTGTGTGTGTATATATATATATATATATATATATATATATATATATACATACACACATACATACACACACACACACATACATACACACATACATATATATACACACACACACACACATATATATATATATATATATATATATATATATATATAAAAAATACATACATATATACATACATACATACATACACACTCATACATTGGATTTATCCTCCGCCCATCTCCCCCCAATGGGGAACTCTGGGTGGCTCACAAAGTACAATGTATACAATTAAGCATTTTTAATTCTATCTAACAATTTAACGGTTATACTATCCAGCCAGCAGTGGTCACTAGGGAGTCACAGCACATCTGGGCCTTTTCCTTCTTTGTAGGTCTTTTTCCCACCAATTGCATTGGTTGTGTTCAGGTCAGGACGGGTCTCACACCAGTTTCCGCTCCCTGCGCAGCGCCACCAGTTCCTCCCACTGAAATGGGAGTACCTATTTACCTACTCGCAGATGGAATTGCTTTTGAACTGCTAGGTTGGCAGAAGCTGGGACGAGTGACGGGAGCTCACCCCGTCACATGGAGCTGGGCCCGAACTGCTGGAGTGCTGTCCATTTCTGACTGGCAAACTCCAGTGTCATTAAGCCCTGTGCCACCGCGTCCCAATTGGCCAGAACAAGAGCCCTTTCTTTTAAATAATAGTCTAGTGCAGTGTTTTTCAAACTTAGCCACTTTAAGATATGTGTGGTCTTCAACTCCCAGAATTCCTCAGCCATGCATGCATATCTTAAAGTGGCCAAGTTTGAAAAACACTGGTCTTGTGCTTCTTCAAATGATCACTAAAGATGTGATTAAATACTGTACAGGGTTTGTGCTTTTCCCACTCATCTGTGGGAGGCAGATGTTCAATCTCTGCAGCAGCCCAAGTCAGAATGACATTGGAGGGCAGAACACAACAACTGGGAGAAGGGGAGGTTTCTACAGTGACTTAAAGCAGCTATAGGAGCTGGGCAGATACCAGCCCTAACTGAATCACTGTCAACATCATTAGTGAGGCACCAAAGACATGGCGACAAATCAGAGATGCAGTCAAAGTATGGCAAGACTTATTTCTCATAAAGAGGGAAAATGCTGTAGGCAATTATTGTGAGAGCTAGAGCGAAAGGGGTTAAGCACGTACTCTTATCCCCTGAGCAGAGAGGAAGAGATAAGAGAATGAGACTGGCACCTCCCTAAGGAATGCAGGATGTTTGTGGGGTGACCCTGGGAATTGCTCTCACTCTGAGAAGATTTCCGTAACGGGAGTGAAGCCAATAAACCTTGCTGGATTGAATCTGTACTGTCTCCTGGAGTTTCATGGGCTAATCCTGACAATTATGACTTTAAATCATGTCTGCAAAGGGCTATGGGTAAGGTGAAGGTGAGTTCCTAAGATACGTTCTCTAAAACTAGTTAAATATCTTCATGATCTGGATAAGCCTTGCGTGGGTCTTATTCTTCTCTCTTGCCTCTGACTTTTGGTTATTATTCAATTCCACATTTTGTAAAAAGTGCACATAAAGAAGCAAACAAATAACAACCTGCAATTGTCACACATCAAATTACCTAATCTATATTTTGTAGTGCTGCAAGATTTGAAGTGCAAAGCTCTGGATGTCCACTGGATGGAGATATAGTTTTCTGTATCTCTTTGCATCTGGGTGTTTGCAGCTCAGATCTGGTAGCCCTGATTTTATATAACCCTTTCCCCAATATTTGGAGTTTTGTATGCCACTATGACTAATAAGTGGTTTTATGTATACAGTTTTTGAACCAAGATCTGCTTCAAGATATATGCTGGTTGACTCTGTAAATTATGGGACCATAAAAGATTCTATTTTGGTGGATCATAGTGGATTTTGGTGGATCGTGATCTTTTGCTTTGGAAAAAAAAATGTTTTTAACAATTATCTTTCACCATCTCTCTTACTGCTATGGATCCTGATCTCATTAAATGACTTAAAAAACAGTGGACAGCAAATAACCCAAAAGATAATATAGGAGACCCCTCAGATGAAAGAGATGCATGTCATGGGAAGTCTGGTTTGCCTTTGGGCAGGGTGATGATGGGGCATCTGGGAAGTGTTCTGCAATTATGGTGTTCTGTTACACTTGCCCTTTTTGATGTTCCAGCTGGGTCACGTAAAGGCAATATACTCCTTTTGCAATATCGAAAGCCATTAAAATTCTGTACTGCAACCAACTAAATACTAGTGCAATGCTATATATATTTATTCAGTTACTGGTCTATTTACTTATTAATTTAAAGTTTTCTAAAAAAACAAACAAACCCTAGTTTAAAATAAAATAAACTCCCCCCCCCCCAAATAAACCAATAAAATGTGACACAAATATTCCATCATCAATTCAAGTTAATGCCGTAAATTGTCATCATTAAAAATATTAGAGGGAGATGGGTGTCAGGGAAAATCAAGGAAATGTTCAGAGAAAAATCTTGGAGCTTCAGGAGTCAGTAGAAAGATTCCATGTTTAGAGACCTGCGTGATCTTGATGTGACGATCATTCGACAGAGTGGGTGCCAACTGCAGTAATTCATGTAGAACAAGACTGAGCCATGGATGACAAGCAAAGGACCCTCACAGAATTGAAAGACCTAGGGGGCTTACATGGAAGAAATTTGCTTCCTGGGGAACCTAATCCTGGTTGTTTTGGGACTTAGAGTATAAATTTGATGCATCTTGAGTTGCATAATCAAAATGTGATCCTAAGTATGCTTGGTCAGAACTTAATACCTTTAATAAGTCACTAATTTTTTCTGGCTCTTGTTTCGTTAATTATCTTTTTCTTTCTTCACTGTATTGCTTCCCTTCCCTTCCCTTCCCTTCCCTTCCCTTTCCTTCCCTTCCCTTTCCTATTTTTATATTTGTCTATCTGTGTAAAAAAGTCCTAATAAAATTTATATTTATAAGAAGCTGGAGAGGTACCAGGGGTTGAAGAGGAACTGGACAGGATGTGGAAAATCAAGGCCAAAGTGGCCCCAGTGGTGGTAGGAGCACTGGGGGCTGTGACTCCCAAGCTGGGAGAGTCCAACAGACCCCAGGAACAACCTCAGAGCTCTCTGTCCAGAAGAGTGCAGTGCTAGGAACACCTCAGATGCTGCGCAGAACCCTCAAACTCCCAGGCCTCTGGTAGAGGACCCGAGATTGAGGAAGGCACATACCACCCATAGGGGTGAGAGGGGATTATTTATTAAATACCTTTAAGTCCAATGGCATGTCCCTCCTAGTACTTCTAAGAGTTTTTAAGAATATAGATTTAAGAGTTGGCAGCGTTAGTTTGCTTGCTTCCTGACAGATAGACAGGCAGATTATTTTTATTACAGATACCTTCTGATCCTTTTTGACAAAGTGGCAGGATAAAAGTATACAATAGATGTATTATCTCCATTGTTATTTAAATACATTATGTAAATGAAGATCAGGTACTATATCTGAGAAACCCAGAAAATGGCATTAATTTAATGGATGAGTCTGGCTTTACAGGAGTAGCCTAGACTGAGTATTCATGTTCAGATGACAGGCATCCTCATTTGGATGCAAGAAAAGGTTCTTGAGATACATCTTCTGGAATTTATATACATGCTTATAATTGGGTCCTCTTATTCGGTGATGTGCAGACAAAGAAGTAGGCATTTATATCTCAAGCCCAGGGAATTTTGGTGACAGAGCAACAGTCATAGTGAAGAACCAGTGAAATAATTATTCTGCACATTGTAGGAAACATTTCTTAGTAATAACAGACAATGGCACAGGTTGTATTTCTTTTGTTGCATGTTCGGCATTAGAAAAACAAACATCATGTGTTTTTCATTGTGAGGAAAATTAGCTGAATGTTTAAAGTATGGCCAGCCAATTTGGCCAGAATTGTTGTTTCAGAGGTTGAAAAATAAATCATTGGCTACAGCTGGTTTGCTTGAAAGTATGTAGACTCCAGGAACATGTGCTTAAATAACAGGGTCACCAATTTCCCTTGTTTTAAACTATACTTTTGCATCTGATACACAAGAGAAAATTTCACTATTTTAATTAGAATTGAGTATGTCATGTCCCCCCACCTCCAGATTTGTTGTGTGCATATCTTGAGAATAGTACATGTCCCTCCCAGAAAATGCTTGCTTGCTTGCTTGCTTGCTTGCTTGCTTCCTTCCTTTCCTTCTTTCTCTTTCTCTCTTTCTCTCTCTCCCTCCCTCCCTCCCTTCCTTCCTTCCTTCCCAACACATTTTTTCTCTTCTTGGGCAATGCATTGACTGGCCTCAGCATGACAACAGAAATCACCCCTTTTTGCCCAACATGTTGTGGGGAACACCCTAACTGCTGCAATCCTGATATCTCCTCCTACCTATTTACCCCCCAATACAGGGGTAAACACAACTAAATACACACACACAAAGAACTATGATAGCATCATGCAATGAATTCCAGACAAGGCTGAACTTGTAGACCTTTCCCAGCGGTTCTTATCACCGGAAGGGTCACAAAAGCACCCCTAAAAAAAATTTAAAAGGTATAATCCCTTCTCACTATCGTTAATTGGTAGAAAGTGTTTATACTATAAATTTAAATGTGTGATTACAGCTGTCTGTATAAGGAGAAAGCTCTGACTTGAGGCAAGATTGAGGCACTTTCTCTCTCATTGGACCCAAGATGTCCATGATTTTTGACAACTTTTGTGTCAGTGGTGACTCCCCTTTATGACAGGTGCCTGCCCTAGGCTGAACTCTGCTACATAGGCCTTTCTGCCCCAAGAATATTCCTAAGGGATTACCTTAGGATCAAAATAATATATTTTCTCAGTAAAGTTGCAAATATTGCAAGATACCAGTACCTTTGCATGTCCTTCTGATTTTACAGTAAATGATTTTTGAGGTAAGCTGCAACAGTTCCTTCCTTCCTTCCTTCCTTCCTTCCCTCCCTCCCTCCCCCCCCCCCCCATAACTCCTAAGAACCTTTCTGTGTTTGTCAGTTTTCTGGGTTCCTTGCAAAAAATATCTTGTTAAGAGGCCTCTTTTCACTACTTTTAGCGTACACGATAGCACAGGGTATGCATTAAACAGTTAACTATACAGTAATTAGATACAGAAAAGGGAGAGCTTTCCAATATAGAAGGTGAAATCAATTACTTACATAATACATTGAAAACTGTGGGTGCCAAAAACTATCTTTAGAAAGTAGGAATTAAAAAAAAAAGAAGAATTTGAATTGATGGAAATAAATACATTATTACCTTTACGCCACATGCTAACAAAAGTATTATGAGTTTAATAAGAAAACCTCTGGATTATTGGCATATAAACTAAAGATCAAAAAACTAAAAAATGTGGTCCTGGCAATTAAATCAGAGATCTGTGATGGTAATAAAATATTTGCAAAGTTTAATACGGTATTAAATTGTTCCCTGGTAGACACCTAGACACTCCCAAAACAAATTACTACCTGGCCAAAGCTCATCTTATCCCACTTAAAAAAGAGGCTAGCCCAGTGTTGTCCAAACTTGGCCACTTTAAGATGAGTGGACTTCAACTCCCAGAATTCCCCAGCCAGCATGGCTGGCTGGGGAATTCTGGGAGTTGAAGTCCACTCATCTTAAAGTGGCCAAGTTTGGACAACACTGGGCTAGACCAATGCTTGATAGGCCTATCAATCTGGAAGAACTGGATGAGGCTCTTAAAAACTAAAAAGAAATAAAATTTCCAGGAACAGGTTCAGCAAAATTGTACAAACAATGTAAATAATTTTTGTTACCATCTTTGCTTCAGACTACATAGTGCCGTAATGGTAAGAAACAAGTGTCCCAAGACTTGGAGAGAATCTTTATGATTCACTATTCCTCAACCATATAAAACATGAATTAGTAGATTCATATCACACTATTTCTTTATTAAACGTTGACTTTATACTTTTTAGCTGAATTTTAGTTCTTAAAATAAAGCAGGTAATTGTAGAAATTTTGCATATTGATTAAACTGGCTTATACCAGGGAGGTACATTTCAGATCCAACTGATTAAGGATTCTCCCTAATAAAGAAACTGGAACTCTGTCAGTTATGTGTACTCTAGGTATTTATAAGGATTTTGATTCCATAAATTGGATTTATTTGGAAAAAAAAGTTAAAGGAATGTCAAACTACCCCAAAATGTATGCACATCGTTGATGATATATATTCTTCCTTTCAACTATGATTAGATCATTAAGTTGAATCTAGATCCAGTCCCCTTATGAAGAGATATTAGGCAGGGTTGCCTTTTATCATTTTTATTAGTTCCAGCTTTAGTGCCTTCAGTGGGGTCTCTCAGATTGAATGAGTTAATTGAAGGGATGTGCTTTCAAGGGAAAAAGATGCTATAGAAATTGTATGCTGATGATATGATGCTTCTACAACCTAATTCACTGAAACACAATCTTTTTTAAAGCACAACCTTTAAAAGACAAATTATTGGAATTTGAACTGAAAAGGTAGCAGGTTTAAAATACATTTTGTCAAATCTGAATGTATGTGTTTTCAATTTCACATTCATAGTCAGGAAATCTTTAAAATTTCTAGGAATGTTCTTTTTTTTTTTCCATAAGCAATCTTAACATTTGAACATTCGAATTACAAAGATTCTTAAAAGTCTGTTTCAGATTGATTATTAATTAATCATTTTAAGGTTCTGCAAATCCTTAAAAAGATAGCTTGATGGATAAAATTAGACCTTATTTATTTATTTATGTATTTATTTGTTTATTTTACTACCTTAATATCTTGCCTTTTTTAAGAACAGGTATGATAAATATGATGTTACTCATATTTTTCATGCACTAGCATGCTGAGAATCTGAAAAACACTAACAAATAAAAAACTCTCTCCTTCTACCCATACTGCAAGAGGAGGAGTGGGAGATATCAAACTTGGAGCAGTACTATGAAGCATATCATCTACGAGACTTGAACTTGCCTTTGCTGCCATAGCAGCTGCCCTATGGAACTTTCTCCGCCCCAAGATCAGGATGGCCCCAACCATGATGGCCTTTTGTAAGGCCCTAAAGACCTGGCTCTATGCCCGGGGCCCCGAGTGTGTGCAGGGACCCTTGTCTTGGTTGTATTAGTGATTATAGGATATGATCTTTTCTCGGCTGATAGGTATTTTAGTTTTTGTATTGTTGCACTTGCTTTTACTTTATTTTAATTGTGTTCACCACCCAGGGTCACTTGTTGAAATGGGCATCCATACAAATGGAATGAATGAATGAATGAATGAATGAATGAATGAATACATTTATTAAGTAAAAATAAATACATACAATTTGGGTGCAAATATTAAAATGAATCAGATTGCACACTGCCTTTTTTGAAAATGTTATCCTAGATATTGGAGGTGATTTTAAAACAATTGTTTTACTAGCACTATGTTCAAAATATGAAACAAGAAAAGACAATATTTAATCTCTTAAACCTTCGATCTCTTACCACTTGTTTCTCACCCACATTTGGGGTTCATATAGGTTCAGACATACAAGAGAAATGGAAGACAGCAGGATTATTTCATCCAGCAGATGTTCATAACAACAAATTACTACTTACAAAAGAAAGCCTAAAGGTTCTGCTACCAGCTGTTTTGTTTTCTCAGTTTGATGAGTAGAATATCCAAATATTGTGGGTAGAAGAAAAAAGAAAATACTGAACTTACACAGAATTTGAAGGTTTACTCCAATTTGAAAATACAAAGTAGTAAAAAGGACATCTCTCCCAAATATATAAACTCCTACTGGAAATAAACATGGGAAATAAAAATGCTTTGAAAAAAATGGGAGAATGATTTGGGGACTGAAGTAGATATACAGAACAGGAATAAATATAGCAAAAGTTGTGTTATAAATTTATTTCAGCACATATTGAAAAGATTTTCTTAAAGATGACCCATAAGTGCTATACCAGTCTGGATCTCACGCATAAACATAATAACTTCCAGCTATGGAGGAGATATATGGATTAAGGGGAAGATAGTAGCATATATAGCAGGCCTGTGGTAGAATTTTGAGGGAACAAGTCTTTAAGGAAGTAAAACACATTATACCAGAAATGAATAGGGCACCTCAACTGTCATTATTCAATGACCATTAAATTAAAATGTAAAATGCAAGCCTTTTAATGGAATATTTTATGGGTGCAGCTTTTCAGATAGTTGCTGGATCTGATTGGAACTGATATGGATTAATGGATTTGTGTACCATATATTCTCACAGATAAGCCAAGAATTTTAGATGCCCAAATTCACCCCAAAAATTGGGTTCGGCATATCTGTGGATAGGCTTATCCGTGAGTCTATATAGTAATACTTTTAAAAAGTACCCATATATCCTGTATATACTTGTGTATAAGCCCATCTGTAGATAAGCAGATCCTTGAAATTTTAAGCAAAATATCATGAAAAATGCAGGTCAGCTTATTTGCGGATGGGCTTATATGCAGGCACATACAGTAAGTGGAAAAACTTAATTTCTTAATGAAACAAGTTTTAACTTCTTAATAAAAGAAGAAGTAACTGATATCCCACAAGGAATATTTTTTAAAAAATCTGGAAATATAATTTGGCTCCTTTTAAAGTTTTTTTTTAACTTAATTATTGTAACATTCATAGGATGCACTGAAGTCTAGTGTCAGAACTACGATGTTCAAATCCCAACAAAGAAAAATCTCTTGAAACTTGTAATAAGTTCACAAGTCTTTCATCTGCTTAACCCATTTGACTGCCGACAAGACACCAGTCTTTTCACATGGAAGTTCGGGAATTGGTACGAAGTCTTGACCCATGGCTATTTTAAAAGGGGTAAATCCAGTACTATTGTGCACAGCATTATTGTAGGCTACTTCAGCAAAAGGCAACAGATCAACCAATTATCTTGTTGATGATTCACAAAACATCTTAAATATTGTTCTAAACCAGCATTCTGCCATTTAGCTGCCCCATCTGTCTGGGGATGATAACTCAAACTCAGACCCTCTTTGGCTCTGATGAGTTTCATGAAAGTCGCCAGAATTTTGAGGTGAACTGAATTCCGCAGTCACTGATTATTCGACTGGGGACACTGTGCAGGCGGTATATATATTGAATAAACATTTTCACTAATTGGGTCACTGATGGGATTGCCGCGCACGCTATGAAATGAGTTTGCCTTTAGATTTTTATGATCAGTCCAAACTTCAAAAGGTGACTCAGCTCCCTCTAAGAGGTGCCTCCAGTTCATGAATGCCCATGTTTCATTACAGCGAAGGCTTCCTTCTCCCACACTAACCATCTCCTCTCCATTTCAGTAAAGTTCCAGAAGATATAGGCACAAGGATGTTACACCCCGTTGTCAGTTTTTTGTAACAGCACTGCCCCAATTACCACATTGGATGTGTCTGCTTGGATTACAAATGGTTTATCTGGGTCCAGATGTTTTAGGGTGGGTTCCATAGTGAACAGTCTTTTTAAGTGCTCAAATGCCTCTTGGCATTCTTCTATCCAATCCAAGGGTGCCCCTGGCTTTTGGGCTTTGATTTTATCTTTTCCTTTAGTTTTTAACAAGTCAGTGAGAGGCAGAGCAACTTGAGCAAAATTAGGAATGAATTGGTGGTAAAAGTTAGCAAACCCCAAGAAACTTTGCAATTGGTGCCTTGTTTTTGGTGCTTCCCAGCCCACTACATCACGGACTTTGCTTGGGTTCATCTCCACCCTTTGACTGAAATTCGATATCCTAGGTAATCAGTTTGTTCCTGGTAAAACTCACATTTTGAAAGTTTGACATACAATTGTGGATCCAAAAGTCTCTTAAGCACTCACCAATTTTACATGCTCATCCCAATTTTCAGTATATATCAGAATATCATCCAAATGCACCAAAACACCCTTGCACTAATATTCATATAACACTTCATTTATCAATTGTATAAAGTTTTGAAATAATACATATAATGGAATGAAAAAGTTGTATGCCATGGAGACATTTCTCACCCAACTTCCTGATTTTATATTGTTGATGTTATTTATTATTTTAAAGATAATAATTTTTTTGGAAAAAATTATGGCACAATTGCAGAGCTCCAGAGATAGAAGATATAACACATATACTGTATTATGTGAATGTCAATTCTATAAAAAAGAGAGGGATCAGTATTTTGGACCACACATTAGACAAATGACAGATTGGGATCCTTATATTAAAACAACATATTTTATGTGTGGTCAGAATTCAGAAATTACATATAACGTGGCCCTTTATTTGAACAAAACAGTACAGTTGAGATCTGCATATGTGGATCTGATTGGGGTAAATTGTAGGGGTGATACAGAAATATGATTTGCATCTTTTTTCTTTTTTAATTTTCATTTGTTTCTCTCGTCCTATTTTTAATAAAAGGTCTTATTAATGTCTACAGTTTTACATTCTGTATTCTGATATGGCCTAATGGCTAATCAATAATAATAACTATCTGTCAGCAGGGTAACTCTCTGAAAACTGTGTAGAAGGGCACCAGATTTGCTGTTCTGGGGAGAAGCTGGTAAAAGAAAGATTATGTTTGAAAATGAGGTGGATCTGATTTGATAACTGCAGCAAGACTATTATATGCACAAAGATGGCGATATATTGAAATACCCACAATGGAGGAATGGATTGTGAAGATGGCAGAATTGGCAGAGATGTCAAAACTGATCAGTTGGTCAGAGACAAAACAATAAGTACTTTTATAAAAGACTAGAAACACTTTATAGACTTTGTGCTGAAAATGGAAAAAAGTGAAATGGTGATTTCTGAATGTGATGATTGAAGAAGATTGAATAAGGGGCTGAAGGGATTATTGTAATGTTAAGGAGGAAAGAAGGGTGAATTTGTAACTGCTGTAAAGAAGGGAGGAAGACATTTCTTTAATTATCTTTTTCTTTTTTTCTTTCTTTAATTGTATTTTCTGCATTTGTTTTTTCTTTTCTTTTTTCTCTCTTTTCTTCATATATTTCTGTATTTGTCTTTTATCTAAGTAAAAACTCTTAATAAAAATTATTTAAAAGAAAAAAGAAAAAATGATGGCACACAACAGAAAAAAAATGTAATCTTAGATCTAAACTGTAAAGCAATTATGATCTAAAAATGTACAAGATGGCTTATATTGTGACTGAAATGACATATACTCAGTTAAATGCAGAATTACATATTTAGCCATGATCCACGGAAATGGTTGAGTGACACTTCCAAAGTAGTGGGAGCAAAACATCCTCGTCCAAGGCTACTAGTTGGCCCTAACCAACTGGTATTTATGGTATAAGGGCTCTCTGAGTTATTCTTAAGAATTCAATCTGAATTATATGTCTGATCAGCTATACTGTGTCATCTTCATATTCCAAATTTTGAAAGGAGAGAGAGCTTATTTGCTAATATTATATCATTATAAAAACGGAGGGGAAAAGAAATAGTCTGCTTTGAAGTCTCCATCTTCCTTCCCACCCCAGCTGAGAGCTCTTATATCCTCCAGTCTTTCCCCACTGAACGACGTTAATAAGCACAGCTTTTGAAATATTCATGCTGAAAATTGTCAACCCCACAGGTCTTTTACGGGAATGAGACGTCAGAACATCAATATTATTTTTGATATGCACCAAGTCAAACTTTGGTATCAAAAATACAGGCTCCTTATAAATTATGGCCATGTTCCGGTAACTGACAGTGAAGCCATCCTATTTCATGTATCATTTTGTGCTAAGTTAGACAAAGCCCTGGCATTCTTCAGAACACAAGGAAATCTCTCCCAAATACCTTGGCAGAAACAGCAGTTGGTTTTCAGTGACATAAGAGATTCGTCCTCATTGTTAAACAGAGCAGCAGAGAGGTCTTGAAAGGTCTTTGTGTGTGTGTGTGTGTGTGTGTGTGTGTGTGTGTATGCATGTGATTTGGTTTTCATTATGAATTCTTTTGATACAAAAAGAGAGACAAAGCCTTCGTTAATGCTGTTCTATTTAAAGATAACTAAGCACAATCAATCTTGCCATATTACTACTACTGCTATTATTATTATTTAAAATTTATTATAGCTGCCCACTTCCATAGATTCCCACAGATACATATCACATACCCCATCAGTTAAAACTTGCATCAGATTCAGAAAGTCTGATCCTTTCATTAGAAAGTGGTCATGCATGGGTAAGATTGATTTATACGTCACAAAAAGCCCAAATAATTGTTAATGGAGATCTAAGAAAACCTTGTTAAATACAAAAAGGATGCCTACTGTCTCCTCTCTTGTTTATTTTAGTTCCTGAAATACTGAATAGAGATATAAGAC
This sequence comes from Liasis olivaceus, assembly GCA_030867105.1. NCBI lineage: Eukaryota > Metazoa > Chordata > Lepidosauria > Squamata > Pythonidae > Liasis > Liasis olivaceus. The sequence continues at coordinate 191,118,894 of CM061349.1, forward strand.
AAGATGAGAAAATTGTGGGAGTAAAGATTAAAAAGAAACGTATAGGTTAAGAGTAATTGCAGATGACTTGGTCTTGGTTTTGGAAGATCCTTTAAAGGGAATTGAAACATTAATGGGAAAATTAAAACAATTTGGCACATTAGCAGATTTTAAGATTAATAAACAGAAGACAATGTTAACAAAAACATGAAAATAGAGAATCAAACAGAACTGATGAAGAAAATGGGTTTTAAGATTGAGAAAAAAGTACAATATCTGGGTATCATCATGACAAATATGAATTGTATGTTATTTCAAATTAATTAATTAATTAATTATGTTAAGACATGGAATTAAGTTTAAAAAGACATGTTAAGATGGGAGAAATTACAACTGTCATTGTTGGGGAGAATTTCTGTGATAAAAATGAATGTTTTGGCTAGAATGTTGTTTTTGTTTCAGACAATACCTGTTTTGACAACTGATGCACCATTTAAACAGTGGCAGAAGGATATATCTACATTTGTGTGGCAGGGGAAAAAACCATGAGTTAAATGTAAGTTGTTATAAGATGCAAAGGAAAGAGATTGGGTTAACTGATTTGAAATTGTATTTTGCAGTTTGCAGTTTGGTTTAGATGAACGAGTGGGTGTTGCTGAAAAATAGAAGACTTGTAGAGTTAGAAGAACATGACCTGAGATTTGGGTGGCATGGATATTTGTGGTACAATAAAGTCAAGGTTAATGTAGATTTTAAAAATCACTATGTTAGACATGCCATATTGAGACTATGGAATAGATACAAATCAAGGTTGTGCCTGAAAACACCTTTGTGGCTCTTAGCACAAGATGCATTTTATAGATGAGAAATAATAGTCAAACACAAATGATTAACATACTGTAAGATACTAGAAATCTATCAAGGGGAATACAAAATAAAATCAAGAGAACAACTAATGGCAGAGTGACATAATTGTCAGTGGTTTTCTATTTACAGTTATCAGAAAGACAAAATAATTTATGGTGTTGAATATTGTAAGATTGACTTTGAAATGGAATTGTATACAAATGATCAACATGTGATTGCTAAAATGTATAAACTTTCATTGAAATTTGAAACAAAAGAACAAGTGAAAGAACGTATGATAGAGTGGGTTAAACATTTTTGTTAGAACATACAGGTGAAACAATGGGAAACTATGTGGTTGAAAGGACTGAAATTTACATTATGTTATAATCTTAAAGACAATTTTTATAAAATGATGTACCGTTGGTATATGACATCAGAAAAATCTTCTAGAATGTATAAAGGTACTTCAAATCTGTGTTGGAAATGTGAACAACAAGAACAGTTATTTTATCATGCTTGGTGGATGTGCAAAAAAGCTAGAAGATTTTGGGTTCAAAAGCATAAACTGATTCAGAGGATTTTAAAGATTAATATACAACTGAAACCAGAACTTTTCCTCTTGGGATTGATGGATAAACAGTTTGAAAAAAAGTCATGGAACTTTGTTTTTATATATGATAACCACAGTGAGATTATTGTATGCACAAAGACAGAAAGATTTGGCAATACCTACAATGGAAGAATGGTTGGTAAAGATGATAGAATTTGTGGAGATAAACAAATTGACCTGTCTGATTAGCGAAAAGACAATATCTATGTTTATTGCTGACTGGAAACCCCTTATGGACTTTTTGTGCAAAACAGAAAAAAAATGAACGTAAGTTCTATGGTTTTGATGATAGACAGGATAGTTTATAGAAGGAAGAGAGTCATAATGTAACTTTAGAGAAAGAGGTAAATCTACAATTGTACTTATAACTGCTGCAAAGATCAGAAGTCATGTTATACCTTTTTTCTTTTACATATTTCTTCTACATTTTTTTCTTTTCTTTTTTTGCACTTCAGCCTTCTCTTTTATTTCTTCCTTTTTCTTTTTTTCCTTCTTACTCTAGTTTGTATTAATTTTTACTCTTCTTTTTAAAACTTTTAATACATTTATATTTAAAAAAAAGAAAGTGGCCTTATTTGATCAGGGTTAAATTGTATAAGCTGTGATTCTGGGTTGTTACTATTGGAATATTTTATTATGACCAGGTTTGTATGATGAGGATTTAAAGATTTTTTCATATGAGGATAAACTTTCTATGTTCTATTTATTAGAGAAAGTTATAGGTTTGAAGGTAAAAGAGACCTATTTGATTTAGTCTAAGTTATATCTGTTTCTATTGTTGGTATTTTTATGCCTATGGGGATAAATATTTTATGTTTTACTTATTAGAGAAAGTTATAGTTAAAATGCATAATGGATTTATTTGTTTAAGTTTAAAATATATGGGTTATTATTACTGATACTCTTATTGTTGCTGTGTAAGATTGATGATTATATAAAAAAAATTTCCCTCCCACCCCTATGGGTGGTATGTGTCTTCCTCAATCTCGGGTCCTCTACCAGAGGCCTGGGAGTTTGAGGGTTCTGCGCAGTATCTTAGCTGTTCCTAGCACTACACTCTTCTGCACAGAGAGCTCTGATGTTGTTCCTGGGATCTGTTGGAGCCACTCTCCCAGCTTAGGAGTCACGGCCCCGAGTGCTCCTACCACCACTGGGACCACTTTGGCCTTCACTTTCCACATCCTCTCGATTTCCTCCTTCAGGCCCTGGTACTTCTCCAGCTTCTCCAACTTCTCATGCTCCTTCTTCCTGATGTTGCTGTCACTTGGCACTGCTACATCTATCACTACTGCTGTCTTCTGGTCTTTGTCTACTACCACGATGTCTGGTTGATTAGCCAGTACCTGCCTGTCTGTCTGGATCTGGAAGTCCCACAGGATCTTAGCCCTATTATTCTCCACGACCTTCTGTGGAATCTCCCATCTGGACTTGGGGGGGTCTAGCCCATACACTGTGCAGATGTTCCTGTACACAATGCCAGCTACTTGGTTGTGCCGTTCAGTGTATGCTGTTCCTGCCTGCATCTTACACCCTGCCACTATGTGTTGGACTGTCTCTGAGGCCTCTTTGCACAATCTGCACCTTGGGTCCTGTCTAGTGTGGTAGACCCCTGCTTCTATGGATCTGGTGCTTAGTGCCTGTTCTTGTGCTGCTAATGATCAGTGCCTCAGTGCTGTCTTTTAGTCCGGCCCTTTCCAGCCACTGATAGGATTTCCCAATGTCAGCCACCTCAGCTATCTGTCGATGGTACATCCCATGCAGGGGCTTGTCTTGCCATGGTATTTCCTCCGCTTGAACTTCCTCCCATGTCTGCTGCTGCCTGAGGCATTCTCTCAGCAGCTCATCTTTGGGTGCCATCTTACTGATGTATTCCTGGATACTCCGGGTTTCATCCAGGACAGTAGCTTTGACACTCATCAGACCCTGCCCACCCTCTTTGCGGCTGTTGTACAGTCTCTGGGTGTTGGACTTGGGGTGGAAACCTCCGTACATTGTGAGGAGCTTCCGGGTCTTCACATCGGCAGTCTCCATGTCTTCCTTTGGCCAGCTCACTATACCAGCAGGGTATCTGATGACTGGCAGGGCATACATGTTGATGGCATGGCTCTTGTTCTTCCCATTGAGCTGGCTCTTCAGGACCTGTCTTATCCTTTGGTGGTACTTGGATGTTGCGGCCTTCCTTGCCTCCTCCTCATGGTTCCCGTGTGACTGTGGGACACCAAGGTATTTATAGCTGGTCTCTATATCTGCTATGTGGCCCACTGGTAATTCCACTCCATCGGTCTTAACTACCTTCCCTCTCTTTACTATCATCCTGCCACACTTCTCCAGTCTGAATGACATCCCAATGTCCTCGCTGTAGATCTGTGTCAGGTGGATCAGTGAGTCGATGTATCGTTCACTCTTAGCATATAGCTTGATGTCATCCATGTAGAGGAGGTGGCTGATGGTGATTCCACTCTTGAACTTGTACCCATATCCAGACCTTGTGATTATCTGGCTGAGGGGGTTTAAGCCTATGCAGAACAGCAGTGGGGACAGTGCATCACCTTGGTATATGCCACACTTGATGGCCACTTGTGCGAGCTGTCTTGAGTTCACTTCCAGTGTTGTCTTCCACAGTCCCATTGAGTTCTTGAGGAAGGTCCTTAGTGTCCTGTTGGCTTTGTATAGTGCCAGGCATTCACAGATCCATGTGTGCGGCATTGAGTCATAAGCTTTCCTGTAGTCAATCCAGGCTGTGCTCAGATTGGTCTGCCTAGACCTTGAATCTCGGGTGACTACTCTATCTATGAGTAACTGGTGTTTTGAGCCTCTGGTGTTGTTCCCAATGCCCTTCTGAGCTGTGCTCATGTACTGGCCCATATGGTCTTGTAGCTTGGCAGCTAGGATGCCTGATAGAACTTTCCATGTTGTGGGGAGGCAGGTTATTGGCCGGTAGTTGGATGGTGCTGTTCCTTTGTGAGGGTCTTTCATGATCAGCACTGTCCTTCCTTGTGTTAGCCAGTCTGGGTGGGAGCCTGCTGCTAGCAGTTGGTTCATCTGTGCTGCTAGGCGTTCATGCACTGCTGTTAGTTTCTTTAGCTAGTAGGTGTGGATCATGTCCGGGCCAGGTGCTGTCCAGCTTTTCATGTTCTTGACCCGCTGTTGGATGTCTGCTACTGTGATGGTGACTGGTTCCTGTTCTGGGAGATTGCTGTGGTCTGCTTTCAGGTCCTGCAGCCACTTTGCACTGGTGTTATGTGTCTTCTCTTTCTCCCATATGTTCTTCCAGTACTGTTCAGTTTCCGCTGCTGGTGGCTCAGCTGCTACTGTGTGGTTGTACTGCAGTTGGGAGTACACTTTGGATGGTTCTTTGGAGAACAGGGCATTTATCTTCTTGGCCTCTGCTTCTCTAGTGTATCTCCTTAGTCTGGTAGCCAGTGCTGTGAGCCTTTGTTTAGCAATCTCTAGGGCTTCAGATGGAGTTAGGCCCATGTATTTTTTCAGTAGCCGAGTCTTATCCTTAATCTCCATGCACTTCTGTAGTTCCACCAGCTGACTGACTTCTCTCCGAGTTGCCTTGATCTTAGCCTCCAATCTCATTTTCCAGGGTGGGTATGTACTGCTGTTCTTCTTGATCGTTTAGCCAAGCAGTTCCAGGATTACAGTGGCTGTATCATATACCAGTTCATTGGTTTCAGTTATGGTGGTAGTAGGGATTGTCTGGAGGGCTCTGTTGGCATCTTCTAGCATACTATCTGATGGTACTTCTCCACTGAGCCTTGGTAATCGGACTCGAGGGTTGACTATAGCTAGTTTCTCCATGATCTTATGCCTCATATCAGCTGCTGTGCTCTGTAATGGAAGGGGTGGCAGTGACATTCCAGCGTCAGGTGTTGGCTGCACAACTGCTTGTTCTTCCAGGTCTGCTTGAGTCCGGGTTGTAATGTGGAGTTGGTCTATCTCAAGTTGTGAGAGCAGCTTCCTCTTTACTATGCTGAAGCGCTGGGTAACCAGTTGTTTCTCAGTTAGTGTGGATGTAGGCCTTCTGTCTATCCATAGTTCCCTCATATGTTTCATATATCCCCTCTCATTAGGTCTGCTGTTGTAATAGCATTCCATCAATTCCAAGTTCTCTTGTCTCGTCCATGTATGGTTTGTTATTATTACTGATACTCTTATTGTTGCTGTGTAAGATTGATGAATATATATATATATATATATATATATATATATATATATATATATATAGTCTATTATTAAGGGATGATATATGGGAAGAAGAGGGGTTTTTTTGGTAATAATGGAGAAGGTCTTAAGTTACTGTAAAAGTTTATACTTGTTTGGGGGGAGAGGAAGTCACCTTTTATATATTTTTCTTTTTCTTTTTCTTTTCTCTCTTTTTCTTTCTTTCTTTCTTTCTTTCTTTCTTTCTTTCTCTTTCTTTCTTTTTGTTTGTATATCTTTTAGTTCTCTATTAACTAGCTTTTACCTATGTAAAATTTTAATTAAAAATTATATATAAAAAAATCAAAAGTGGAGCCCCTCGCTGTGGAAAGGATGCCCACCCCTTCCCTGGTGTACAGCAATAGGTCTTCAGGTTGAAGTTCATTCCCTAACAACATCTGGCTTGACTTTCCCACACACTGATTTCTCCACCTTATTGTGGCTAGGTAGTAATTCCTAAAGAACAGTAGTTTTGAATGTGAGTAGAGGCAGCTTCATGAGTTTTAAGATTATCAAGAGAGATCTATTTACCAAGGACTTCCTCTTCAGTTCCTCTCGCTTGATGCAACACCACCTAGGAATGAGGCAGCAGGGTGGAGCAGATGGATAGTGAGGACACAGAGCAGTCTTTTACCTTTACACCATAGATACAGAATCAGAGGCCTTAAAATTACCTGCATCGTCCTGATGATAATGATGACAACGACTTACGAATAGGTTATTTTTCATGTGTCAGGAGACTATTACAAATATGATAGAGAACAATCATGTAATTGAAATTAAATTAAATACTTGTTGAGGCCCTGATCTCTCTCTTTCTCTCTCTCTCTCTCCCTCCCTCCCTCTTTAGAATTCAGTCTCTGGTTTTCTGCTGAAGGGTCAGGTACACCCTTCTGTAATGAAGTTCCAGATTTGATCAGACACCCCTGCCCCCTTTAGATTCTGATAACCCTTAATCCCTGATGTCCTAATATTGCACTATTTTTGGTTTATATAGGAAGAAATGCCCTCATAACATAGGAGGTATTACAGAGATCCAGGATTATTACAAGCAGTGCTTCTAAGAAACCCCCTTTCCCTTACTCCTCCCACTGCCCTTCTTTACAGAATATGACCTCATGCTCAGGTTCCCCAGCCTTCGTTTTGCAGAGTCCATTAAGAGCGTGACACTTGCCAGGCCCAGAGACAGGAGGAGACAGAAACAGAAAGCAGTAGTGTGAAATCCACAAGAAGCTTTGACAAGAATGTGGCAAAAGAGTGATTGTTGCAGTCACATGGAGGAGAGTTCCCATAGAGGCTGCTGAGACAAGGGTGAAGGTGGTGAGAGAGAGAGAAAGAGACAGAGAGGGATGGCATGTCAGCACAAGAGTGACTGCTATCCTACAGTATTTAAGCAATCAACCTCAGATCCACATGCTTGATGGCAGACATTGGAGGAAGCAAGACAAGTAACTCTGGGGAAAGAGTGAGGGAGGAGCAAGAGGCAGAGATAGAGAGAGAGAGATAGTAAAAGCAATAAAAGTCTGAGTTGAGTTGTGAAGCAATAAAACAGTCATGAAATGTTAACCAGAGTTAGATAATCAAGGAGGAGTGAGAATAGGAGAAATGAAGAGAAAAACTTAGAGTTCGGGTAGAGAAAAATGTTAAGTCCAGGGAAAGTTTCAAGGTTAAAATTCCAATAGAAGAGAATATATGTTGCTTCGGGTTGAACTGTGGAGTCCTTGGTGCTCTCTGAGCTTGACTGGTTGCAGACATTTCATCACCCATCATCATGATGCTACCTAGTTGGGTAATGAAATGTCTGCAAGCAAACAACCAAGCTCAGACAGCACCAAGGACTCTACAAATAAAAACAACACACAGGATAGACACTGTAAAAAAATAGAAAAATCCCCCCACCCCTCAAGATGGGGGATAGAAGTCATGTAAAACTTTCTACATGAGCATATGACATAATGTAACATTGGTATCTCTCTGTTCTGAGAGCTTATGGGAAGATGGACTACATATACCATGCTAAATATAGACCCTATATAGTCCTTCCAGCAATACCACCAAGTGATAGGACCTGGAGATCTCTTAAAGCTAATGCACTGTACAGAGTCATCTAAACAGTGCAAAGGTTCAATTCTTGGGAGAGGATTTGAACCCCACAGGAATATCTGTGCCTATGTACGTCTGAAGAATCCCAATAGGAGAAAACTGGTCATGATAGTCAATATACAGGAAGCACAGAACATACACTGTATAAAAATAGATAAATTTCCCCCACCTAGGGTTACCAAATATCTGAACAGGCAAAGGAGGTCACAAACAATTGGAGAGGAGGACTAATGGAGGAAAAGGACACATTAAGCATCTGTGACAAAAATTACAGTGAAAAACTGCAAAAAAAAAAAAAAAAGTACTTAGGCCTGCCTGTATATGAAATTACTATTTCCAGCATCAGAAAGGTTACCTTTTCAATTGCAATATTTTTCAACAAATCTTTATTTTCAAGAATATATGCTAGTGATAATATAGAATTGATACTGACACACTTTTCAAAATTCACCATAGAAACATATGATGAATCATGTGATTGACAGACTAGAGTGATCATAGATTTGAAGAGGCTGGACTGAAGCCATTTGCTGGAATCAGGAAATAAATTAAATAACATAAATCTAGGCTGTTGAGTCTGTCGACAGACAAGGGAAACAAAGAAGCTGACATTTTACAATGTCCCCATACACGAAACTTTGAATGACTTCTGTTATGAAAACAGTCCAAAATCATAATAATAAAAAAAACACTCAAAAAGTCAGACAACATTTGATTTTAAGGCTATGCCTGCCAGACAGAGGATATAAGGACAAAAAAGAGGACATGTCCTCCTTTTCTCAGACGTCTGGTAACCTATCCTTGCCCCCAGAGGCAGATGCAAGTCATGAACCCTTGTATGTAAAGATATGACATAATGTAACGTTCATATATCTTTGTTTTGAGAGCTTAAGCAAGGCAGGACTGCATATGCCATTCTAAAGATAAAGGTTAACATTAAAGTCTAACTAAAAAGAATTACGTTACCATAAGATAGAAAAAGAACAAGAAATATAAATGGATAAGATTTAAAAGTGATAGAAATTATTAAAGCATTTTATTATTAAGGGCCATTAAGTCAGGGTCAATTCTTAGCAACCACATAGACTTTCTCTAGGATGATCTGTCCTCAGCTTGGTGTTTTAGATCTCTCAGTGGCACAGTCGTCACTGCTGTAATTGAGTCCACCCACCTTGCTGCTGATTGTCCTGTTCTTCTCCTTCCTTCCATTTTTCTCAGCATTATGAACTTTTCAAAGGAGGTCTTCTCATAATGTGTTTGAAGGATGATCGTTTGGGCCTAGTCATTTGTACCTTGAGTGAGAACTCTGAACTGCTTTGTTCTATGACCCATTGGTTTGTTTTCCTGGCTATCCATGGTATTCTCAAGAGTCTCTTCCAACACCAAGGTTCAAATGCATCAGTACTCTTTTTATCTTGCTTCTTCAAAGTCCAATTTTCATATTCCTAGAATGTCACAGGGAAAACCATCCTCTGCACAATTCTAATCTTCATAGATACAGAAAGATCATGGAATCTGAATATCTTTTCAAGGGGCTTTATTGCTCCTCTACCACATGAACTACCATGTGATAGAGGAGCAATAAAGCCCCTCGGAAATATATTCAGATTCCATAATCTTTCTGTATCTATGAAGACGGTGGTGTATTTCTTGACTGCTGGTTCCTTTACTATTGATACTTGATCCTAAAAGGCAAAAGCTACTCAATCACTATTTTTAGTATGGAAAAATCTAGAGTATGCTGCATATATTTGTACAATACAGCCCTTGGGGAATAAAGGCCTACCTCTGCCTTATGTCAAAAAGAATCTATGAAAACTGTATACACTGCTTTCTCTGGGTAAAAGATTTTGCTTAACATGTTGGCCTATAAAATATGTTGCACTTCTGCCTTTGCAGGCCTCAGTGTATAAAAGATGCTTATTTTTCTATTCATATTGACATATTAATACATGCAGTTGCTTTCTACAGTATTAGGCCAGTAATCCCTCCAACCTTCTATTCCAGCTGTTATCAGTTGTTCTCCAAATGCTTGAGCAGGATTTTTCCTGTCCTCACGGACTAAACTCTTTTTCATTGGAAATCCCAGGAATGCAACAAAGCAGGTGCAAAGAATGTGATTGATATTTGTATTGTACTGTCCTTCCTCATCCTTTTTAGGCAGGAGGATAAAAAAGCTTTGTTATTTTAGAACAATTCTACAAGGCAATAATAATTTCTTTCTCAACAACTAGATGTGAGGAACATTTGAAATTGTTTATGTCATATTTGTCATATTTATATCTCATCTATCTTTGAAAGATCTGAGGTGGTCATGCATGGAATTATCCCATTTCATGTTCAGCACAATCTGTTAGTATGGGAGGCTGACAAATAGATTTATTCATATTTAAAAGGAGAAAAGATTACAATCCAGATCTCTTTGACCCACATTTATTATTCTTACCTACTACAGCATGCTGGCTCTATCTCATTTGAAAAATTAAAATTATAGACCTATCTGCAAACGCTGCATCTTTTGTTCTTCATTTCTTACGGATTATCTAGGTAAAACAAGGGTTTGTTATATTTATTAAAATCAACATCTATTATGTTAAAATCAGACAGGGGCTTCAAGGGTAAGATGAGTACAGCATATTTTTTATTTAGTGTATCCAGCTTATATAATACATTCATATGTGAGTTTAGCCTACACTGTGTTTTCCCCACCTTTATGGCAGAAAACTAAAATAATAAGCCTCTGTGGGCACTATTTTCTGAGCTTTTCCCCCAAATACTGAAGGGGGGGAGCATATAGTACAGATCTCTTAGGACGCAAGAGAAGGAACATATATTTTCATCAGAATTCCTTGCATATTGAAAGCTAGTTTCACATTCTCAACATAGGGGAACAATCAACCCATGATTTTTTTCATCTGCACCTTGAATTGGCATTTTCCTATTCCTGAACCTTCTTTATTCTGCTTTTTGCATTTCTACTTCATAGAGCATTGTATTTAATTTTTCTGTATTCCAGCTTTTTAAAATCAGTAGCCAGTAGTAGGTCAGTTATTCTGCGATTGTGGAAAACGAATGAGTAAAACCTTTTTTTAAGCCAAAAAACCCCTAGAACTTCCTTAATATTGCAGGAGCAGGCACTGCGGAATCTCTCTCACTCTGAAACTCAGCGTGTGAAGAAGGAGGAATAATAATTCAGTAGCTCGACACTGCATTGACCCTCAGTAGGGTTTCCTCTTGAATCAATCTCTGGCTACTTGGCTTGAAAGCAGGGTAAAAAATTTCCTTTCAGCACAAAAATCCTATACACTGGGACCAGCTAATGGGCCTGAACACCTAAAATGTAAATGTCTCTTACTGTTTGCTCTCTCACAAGAGCTGAATTATGCATTACTTTTCATCTACTATTGTCTGCAGTGCTGAAACAGGTCCCATCTTGCTTTAACGCTTACATAAATCTCATGCAAGGGGCACAGTTGCAGAAAGACAAGGAACTCTCCTACTTTCATACTGTACATTTCTTTTAGGTCAACCCTTCTTGCCTTGACCCCAGTTCTTCAAGGTCAGTCCCAATAATGCTCAATTGATGAGCATTAGGATCTGCCTGATTTGTCAGGTTTATTGGCTGTGTCAGCTTGTCAGCCTGATGATGGATCACTGTGCTATATGTAAACATGCAGAGGGGGTGGGACGCTGAGCTATCATGTAAATTCTCCTTCCATACCTTGCAGCAGTCTTAATTCCAATGTTTTCAACTGTACACCAGAAAACAAGTAACCTAGAGATGTTTTCTTGAAAGGTCTCTTGCACATCAGTCCTAAAGTTTATCTACCACATGCTATTGTAACAAATGCTAGTGAGGACATTTTAATGTGCTTTCTTCATTAAAAAGGGATCATCCAGCAGAGAGTGAGAGCATCTGGGCACAAATTTGGATGTCAAAAATGGCCATCACACCCACCTCAGAGAAAAGGGAGGGAGAGAAGAGAAACTTATTGTACTTTTCCATCGTACACTCCTATTTCCTGGCAGCTGATGGGAGTCAGTACCTGCAGATATTTGGAGAAAGAAGGGAAAGAAGGAAGAGGGTCCCTCTCAATAACTGCTTGGTAAGGTAAACTCAGCATGTTCCCTGACTTTCTGAAGCCACAATCCTTCTGAAGTGGAGGACCCAGATCAGTTCTGAGTGTAAGCTTTGGAATATTGCTTCCGTGTCTGATCTGGGTGAAGCTGGCTAGTTCTCAGCTCAGGCTGTTCTAGAAACTCAGAAAGGCTGTTTATCTGAGCTCTGAAAAGGCAACATAAAAGGCCAAGTGACCTTTTCTTTGGAGCTGTAACAGTAAGTCCATCTCAGTGGAAGACTCCAACAGCCCTCTGTCCATTTAGAGGTCAGTGTTAAGTTCAGTCTGTTAACTTTTACTGGCTGAAGGAGGTTCCTTGAAGAAACAAATTCCTCTTCCAGAAAGGGAAAAACTCAGAGCAGGCCACCCAGCTGCTTCAGCTCCCTTTTGAGAGACTCCAGCTAGAAATGGAGGGAAGATCTCAGAATGAGAATTCTCTTGGGGGGGGGGGGGGGGGGACTTGACTGGATGGAGAAAGTTCAGAGCTAGCTGCATTTGAGTGGCTTCAAATTGAGATGGAGAGTTGTTCTCAAAATGAAGCTTCTTTTCTTCTGCCTGGCAGGCCCCAAGGTTGAGACGGACACACTCTTTTGCCCAGCATAAGTTATTCAGAAGGTCGGCTGAGTCACCCCCTCACCCAGGGACAAGTACCCACAGGCTTCCCACTTCTGATGGTCTTACAGATGTGCTTGGGATCCCTTGCAGATTATCCCTGTGAGCAGTAGTGATTAGATTTGCAAATCAGTCCACTTTCAACAAGATGTCTACCTGCTTGTTCCATCTCCCCTAAATGGAAATTTTGTCCTATAAATGGCACTGGCATTAAAGCTGAGAAAAAGGTTACATATCTGCAAGTGGGGGGCGGGGGAATAAGGGGAGGACAATTCCTCATAAGCACTGTCCTGTAAAAATGCCATGTCTCCTCCAATACCTCCCATGTTATGAAAACTTTGCCTCCTGTATAAGCCTAAAATGGTGCAGTTATGGGACTTCACTGGTGAAGGTCTCTCAATGTTAACTGAAGGGGACAGGGAATTCCACTTCAAACTGGGAGCTTCATTACATGTCTCAGTTCCCAGATTGATATAGTGACATTTCAGTGGCTTGGCTCCAAAATATGCCTTTCTTGGCAAACAAGTGGAAAAATCCTGGAAAATAAAAAGTTTGAATACACTGCAGTGCTAAATCCTATGCTGGGAAAATGTATCCCACCAGCAGAGGGCCATGTTTCTCTCACAAAGTATTACCTCACAAGGTGAGGAACTGTGTCTTTCCAACCTGCAATTTTGCTACTAGATGTACACCTAGAGGCATTCACTTGGGTAGTGATGGTGATGAAAGCAATATTACATGTTGCAGTACAAACTCTGATTCTTTTGTATCTGCATTATGATGGCATATGTACATACAAAAGGAGTAGAATTTGTATCCTGATGATTTGATTCTGCTTTTGTAATTTTGATGAAAGCATTGGATCCTGTGGACGCCTGTGTATAGATCTAGAGAGTTTTCCAAATATGGCTGTCATTAGAAAAAATGCTGTACTTTTGGAAGATGTTCAAGCTTGAAAATTAAATTCAGGGATGCTGTTCGTTGTACCAGGTATATGCCGTCAAGACCCTTTTGTGATGGAACTGGTCACATGGACATTTAAAAAAAAAATAGCTCTGTCATGTCTGCATTCGCAATGGCTTGGCCTCTGTTCTCATAATTTTATTTTTCAATAAAATAAAATGAAAAATAAAATAAAATGACAATAACACACAGCAATAAACATGTGTAAAAGAATGATATTAAGTGACAAAATCAAGGATATGCAAACAAGGTTGGTACATTTTGTTTGCTTGATTAACAATATTAATGGGCTAATCATTGTGAATCACAGATATCAGTGTGATTTATGGACGGTGCTGTCAGGTGAAAAGTGAAACTGCATAATCATAATTTTAGGGGCTGCATTCCAATCTATTAACCTAGATAAGGAAGATAGACATTTATACAGTTACTCCACTGAAACAGGTTTGATAATTTGAATCAAGGAGTTATCAGTGGATTCTCAGTGGACCAGGAAGATTCAAGTGAGTGTCAAGACCCCAAAAAACCATGTTCTTCATGCCTGTTATGCTTGTTTCAACCCCACTAGGGACCATCTTAAACTATATGAAGAAACTATATAGTGAGTTCTCATAGCTCTACTAATTTGGCTGCAGTTTACAAAAATAAGATAAAATATAAACATAAGATACAATATCTTTTTAAATGCTGGGGGGGGGGGGGGGGGAATCTTCAGATTAGCCAAGGAATAAAAGTGCTGGTTCCTCTCAAGTTTCTTGATGGAAGGAATTAACTGAATGAGGGCTGACAGGAATACAAATAGGACTATTTATCCTTTTCATTCAGATTGGTTTGTCTGTTCAAAATAAATTCTCTTTGCTGCATTTCTCCCCAGGAGATAAAAGATCAGACGTATATATTAGGTTAACATCTTAGATAGAACAGGAGCTAGGAGGGGGAGCACATTTGAGTGAACAACTGGCTGGGAAGTCAGAAGTTAACCATCCCCATCTCACTCCGTCCTTGCTTTTTTCTCTTCCCAAAGGCACCTGAGCTGTTTCTCACATTCAAAGGAAGCCCCTGAAGATGAAGAATGATGAAACTATCCAGAATGGGTAGTCCTACCTTGAAAAAATGTTAAAAGAGCTTCAAAGATTTGGAGTCACACAAGTCATGACTTGTTCCAAGAAAAGGGAGGGGAGTTTATTGCTTTGTTTTGCTATGATGCTCCTATTTCTTTAAACAATGAAAAATCATGGCTCTACAATCATGATACCTAGTTCTGATTCTTGGTAGGAATTTAAAAAATAAGCTTGTGGGAGACATTGCTGAGGAAAATACACAGAAAAAAAAAATGCTGACACACTTGCCTCTTTGATGGACAGAACTTGGTGTGCTTTTCACATTTGATATTCTTCGTAATTATAATGGTAGCTCGAATTTATGTAGGAAAAAATAGTAACTAATCCAAACAGAGTTTAGTCAGGACACTAGAGATGTAATCTGAAGGTGTGTTTGTGGGGGCAGGGGAATGACCTCTTTAATCCTGCCTGAGGACAGTGGGTCTGTGTAATAACAATTCCCAGCTAGGATTTTCTAACGTACTCTCTATCTGTAGTGTATCTTATCTGGAGCGGAGACTGACTTAAGCTAAATCTCTTTGTATGGAAGGGCAATTGCAATGAAACTGTGGGCACAAATCATGCTGGTCTTTCTTATTATAATATTTATCCTCAGCTGTCCAATATGCGGTTCTGGTGCTACTTCTGCATCAGACCTATGCCTGCTCAATCCCAGATGATAATCTGAGTTTGGCAGCCCAGCAGATTTACTTTGTTTAAAATCAGGCAGCTAGAAAGTGTCTCTCTGGCTTTTCAGCTACCCCTCTAAGCAACAGCTAAGCGGTCTCATAAATCACCCTGAACACAGCATGGTTGTGGGTGGTGAGACACTGGCTGATTGCTATTTTTGTGGCCTTTTATTAGTCAGCTGGAGGGAATGCTCAACTTCCTATTTAGGAGGATTTGGGGAGAGAAAATGGTAGTGGTGTGGAATGCCCATAGATGAATTGGCTATATAGGAATCATCAAAAATAACTCCTCACTACCACCCAAATTTATATAATTTTTGTTCCCTGTAATACAACAGCACTATACGAGTCCATGTGTGAACTGCAGAGACACATATAGTCTTCAGTATCCTGAAGGGTATCAATGTATAACTGATTTGTTTTTATGTTTTGCCTTCTTTATAAAAAGGAAACAGAGAAGCAAAGCAAAAGAGAAAAAAAAGATTAGTTACTTGGTGATTTGACAGATACATGTCCCAATGGCAAATGTCTGGACATGAATATATATATGAAATAGACAAGCACAATATTCTTGGTGCAGAAAGGCCTATGTAGCAGAGTTCAGCCTAGGGCAGGCACCTGTCATAAAGGGGAGTCACCACTGACACAAAAGTTGTCAAAAATCATGGACATCTTGGGTCCAATGAGAGAGAAAGTGCCTCAATCTTGCCTCAAGTCAGAGCTTTCTCCTTATACAGACAGCTGTAATCACACATTTAAATTTATAGTATAAACACTTTCTACCAATTAACGATAGTGAGAAGGGATTGTACCTTTTAAATTTTTTTTAGGGGTGCTTTTGTGACCCTTCCGGTGATAAGAACCGCTGGGAAAGGTCTACAAGTTCAGCCTTGTCTGGAATTCATTGCATGATGCTATCATAGTTCTTTGTGTGTGTGTATTTAGTTGTGTTTACCCCTGTATTGGGGGGTAAATAGGTAGGAGGAGATATCAGGATTGCAGCAGTTAGGGTGTTCCCCACAACATGTTGGGCAAAAAGGGGTGATTTCTGTTGTCATGCTGAGGCCAGTCAATGCATTGCCCAAGAAGAGAAAAAATGTGTTGGGAAGGAAGGAAGGAAGGAAGGAAGGAAGGAAGGAAGGAAGGAAGGAAGGAAGGAAGGAAGGAAGGAAGGAAGGAAGGGGAGGGGAGGGGAGGGGAGGGGAGGGGAGGGGAGGGGAGGGGGAGGGGGAGGGGGAGGGGGAGGGGAAGAGAGAAAGAGAGAAAGAGAGAGAAAGAGAGAGAAGAGAGAAAGAGAGAAAGAGAGAAAGAAAGAAAGAAAGAAAGAAAGAAGGGAGGGAGGGAGGGAGGGAGGGAGGAAGGAAGAAGGAAGAAGGAAGAAGGAAGAAGGAAGAAGGAAGAAGGAAGAAGGGAGGACAATGTTCCAGCCTGCCTCAAAAATCATTTGCTGTAAAATCTGAAAGACTTGCAAAGGTACTTGTATCTTGCAATATTACGGTAACTTTACTGAGAAAATATATTATTTTGTTCCTAAGGTAACCCCTGATTTCCCCCTTTTAATTTCTTGTTTTACAGAAAAAGTCATGTGAAGGCCAGCTTGATGAGAAAAGGAAAAGTCTAGGGATAAGTAAATAAAGGCAGTATAGTCTTGTCATCTTGCACTCTACACCAGTGATTATTTATGGTTAGATCTATGTCTCTTTGATAAGGTGTTGGTAATGCACAGAGACAATATTTCTGTTTTATGTCCCACTCATATAAGTTAATGGCTAATTGTAAAAAACAACTCTTCCCTATTTAACACCTTTATTGGTATGTATTTGCAATTATATTTGGGATTTTGAATTTGTTTTGAAAGTTGAAAGCTTTGAAAAGACATTAAATAATCCCTCTGAGACAGGTAAAATTGTCAAATAAATTTTATTGTTGATGAGATTGAGCTTTTCAAGTACATGCCTTGGTCAAGGTCGTTCTCATGAATAATTGGTATGGTAGACTTTAGAGCATTATCATCCTGTTTCCCAGCTGTATACAACAATGGCTTGGATAGGAGAGAGCAGTTTATATTATGACTCTTATATACATTCAGGTGTCACTATAAGGAAGATATATAGTAAGGTCCCTGGTTGTCTTTGTAGCCTCTGCTCACCTTATATTAACAGCCTTAAAGCCAATCCTCACAAAGAGATAGCTATAAATATGCCTGGGCAACAGATGAGATTTACCATTTAGGTCATTGGGTAACTACACAATAATGGATACCATTTTATGATCAAATTCTTATGTGGCTCAGATTTGTTTGCAAATGAAAATGAAGGTAAAGAGAAGTTGTTCCTGGGATTCGAAGGTAGATTCGATGTGAATAAAACAATGCAAAGATAAACCAGGAGAAACCTGATGGATAACAATACTAATAAGTGCTTTGAAGATTTGTCTTAGGTTGAAAACATCTAAGGATCCCTCTGTCCCCCAAGATCCAGATATCTCTCCCCACTGCTTTTATTTAGAAGAGCTGTGAAGAACTGGCTCTTCACTCAGGCCTTTGCTGAGGGAGAGAGAGACCCCTTGCTCCATCACACTTGCCATCTTTTATCTTTATCTTTTATTATTTGTTGATTGGATTTTAATTTCTTGTTTGATTGTTATGAGCTGCCCAGAGTCATTGAAAGTTGGGTGGCATACAAGTTTAATACATTATTATTATTATTATTATTATTATTATTATTATTATTATTATGGTTGGTCACACAGTCAGCCAGATGTTTAGACTGGATTGGCATTTTTATCCACCTATCAAGTTGTTGTTGTTGCTGCTGCTGCTGCTGCTATTTAGAAATATCAACAAGTTCATTGCTAGACTCAATCTGTGGGCATTATCAGACCCTGGATGCATATTGATTTAAAATTCAAGCAGTAAAAGAATACCCAGTTTGCTCACCTTCCCTGTATCCATCCACTGATTTATCTTTTTTTATTCTAGTATCTTTTCCACAGGCTATTATCCCACATGATCCACCCCATATTGCTTTATGTGAAGACTAAAAGATAGGCTTATGCCATGGCAAAAAGCATTACCTAAGATGTTTTTATCTGTTCTTCAAAGGAACTGATAACTCATGTGTTCCAGGAAGTTCCTGTAGCCTTGTACACTCCATTTTTTTCTTAGATTTTTTTTATCCCACCTTTATTATTTTTTTTATAAATAACTCAAGGCAGCGAACATACCTAATACTCTTTTCTCCTCCTATTTCCCCACAACAACAACCCTGTGAGGTGAGTTGGACTGAGAGAGAGTGACTGGCCCAAAGTCACCCAGCCGGCTTTCGTGCCCGTTCAACATTGAAACTCTCCATGAAACATGAACATGTTTTTTTCCACGGAGAGGGTTCCAGGAGAACACAAGCTTTGGTGACAACTCACATGCATCCTCCTCTTCTAGATTTTAAGAAATACATAGGCTTTGGGTGTGTGTGTGTTGAGGGGGGGAATTGTAAAGTGTAATAGGGAAAGATCCCTCTTTCCCACCTATTATGCACTAGCTACAAATTATGAGCTGCGGCTAGATACTTAATGGGCTCAAGGCCACCACAAAGGGTAATCCTTTCAGGGGAAATGAATGCAATGGGTGCCAGGGTGTATATTAAATTTCATTTGTAGAGTTGCCAGGCTTAGGGAGAAGTCTAAGGCAAAGATGTGGTTGGCCAAGGTAGAATTTCTTGTTATTGGCTCAGCTAGATTTCATGGTATGGTATCTGCACTTGGGTTGAGAAAAACAAATGCCCAGTTGGTGGTCTGCTGCTTGCTGCTGGGTTTAAAAAGCTACTCTGTGGGTCTTGCAATATGAGCGTAAGTCCAGAGAACTCCAATGTTTTGCCTCTGACAGCCCCATGAGGTTGTGGGGGGATGTTCTGTTTCCTCCACAGGGAGATTGAAACTCTACTCCTAACATCTCAACTCTATGCCAGAAGGAATAAATTAATGGGGAGGACATGGTTGCCCATGTTGGTTTACAGACATCCTTGTTCTGTATGGATGTCCCCATACATCCCACGGCTGTGAGTTGACTGCTCATCTCCACATGTGATCATATGTGGGTGCTGTCATGAGCACATGGGCAAAGGGAGCATTTTTGGAGCTCTGGTGCCCATGCCTGCTTCTCTTTGTACCCTACTTTGCATTTTCTGATTGTACTTTCTCACATTCTGGTATGAGCGTACACAGTAGGGTTGCACTACTTGAAAGCTTTGGATTTGGCTCCCAGAGACCCTCAAAAGTGACCTCCACTTTGTAGTTGCTAATCTAACAGAAGGAGCAAATTATTAAACCGGGGGGAGGAGGGATATTCATATTACTAGTAATTAATTTAATTTATATTAAGTCACAATGATTTTTTTTGCCCTAGCTCCACCCACTTTGGGAATGCAGTCACCAGCGTACCACTCAAAGGCAAAATGTGACCTTAGTCGAGAAAGAATCGTGCCTAAATCCTGATGTTTAGCATGTGGTGGGTGTTGCATTGGTTTTGTGGTGGCATCACCTCCCATATTTATAGGCCAGATTATCTTAACATTGCTTATACTACATTTTTTAAAACGGCATCTGTTATTGTTTTGATAATTACATCGGGATAAGCAATGTATTTCCACCAATGTTTAAATAAAGCTGAATAATTAAGCTTAGGGTTTTTTTTTCTTTTTCCAAACTATGTCAGCTTGCTCTGCCTTCATTATACCTTCACAATAAGGTTGGATTGTATTAATGGGCTCTCCAGATTTCAGTACTGAACACATTTCTTTTCTTTTTTTCTAATCATTACTTTTTAAAAAAGAAAGATTTTGAATGCCTCTCCTAGATGTGAATGTCATGTTTCCAATTTATTTATTTTCTGCCAGTGTTCACTTCACGCCTGAATTTTTTTATTGTATATGTGTATATGCCCTTGATACTTTTCAAGTACTTGGGCAACAGAGCTCTCTATGAAAGTGTTAAACATTGTAAGAGCATTTCATATGGAAAGTCTTTTGTCTTTTAGAAACATTTTCGTTCTAAGCCAACAAAAGGCCATGTGTTTCTGCATACGTATCCCAAGGTGAAGAGGAATTACATAAACATGCTTTCTTAACCCATTCACAGTCGAGGAGAAGCAGCAGATATAGGTCTGTAGCTTTTCATTCCAATGCCCTTCTCTCCTACTTAAAGACTCGTGCTTTACAAAAGTAGAGCTACAAATGACATTGCAATCTTCCCAGAAATCTCCAGGGAGACCTCCCAGGACTGAAATTCAAACTGAAATCACCCAAACACAGGCAGCATGGGATATTCCTCAGCCAACTAAATGTCCAGAAGCCAAACAGCAGTGTAAATATATCCCCATTTTAAAATGTCAAATTCATCCCAGCAGTCAAGGGCTGTTCATCCGAGAGATCGGGACTAAAATAATCAGCTTCTCCCTTTACCAAGGGGGCAAATTATGATAGAGAACAATGTAGAAGAAATAAAGCAAGGACATGTATTTCTGTCACAACCAATGGGTCAACATTTGGTTGATCTGAAAAGAAGTGGACCCTGCACCTGCAGGAAAAACACTAGGAAGAAAATAAAATGTTATAATGAGAGATGTAGAAATGTAGAAATGTAGGTCTTCAGTTCTAAATGGCTCCTGGATAATTAGAAAGAATTGTTGAACAGAATTCTAGGTTTAGTGTCCAGATTTATGTGGCCAAAAAAGCCTTGGTGGGCAAAACCCAGAATATTATTCTCCAGAAGATGCTTTTCTAGATAGCAGGTTGGCTGTTGATGAGGAGACTGAATAGAAGCTCAAGCCATGATTAGGGACCAGGATGGGAGATTTAAAAAGTCGCCTATAGTTGTAATTAGTTTGATACCCTCAGTATTAATATCTCACAATGCAGAGTTTCTTAGTTGGCCATTTAAGCCCCTGATATCACACAAGTAATGGCCCAACAGTCCCCAAGAGGTGCAAAGTAAACAAGCAGCCAACTTATGCAAAATATGGGACCATGCAGTAGACTTGGCCATTTCTTACCTAGAGGATAAAGGGTGGGATAAAGCAGTCACATGAAAGATTTCTTGGGAGAGCAAACTAATCAAACCAATGAATTAAAATGTGTGGGTCTTTCTAGAAGTGGCTGTTCCATGCTTTAAAGAAAGATCACAAGGAATAAAAGGAATTCTGGCTACAAAGCCAAATCACTGTTAGGAATAGGTAAGGAGGCATCAAGAAAAGTTGACCCAAGGATAAGCCATGAAATTGTGGTAACTAATATGGTAACTATTACAGTTCATTACAGATTGTTTGAAAAAAAAAGTCAAAGGGCTTCATTCTTCTAGGGATGTTCGTAGAATAGATCAGGTCATAGGAAATAATACACCCATTTTGTCAGCTGAAAACAAAGAAAAGTTCAGAGCTACTTGATGGTTCACCTATTGATTTAACAAAAAGCAGCCAGTTAACAACAACAATGGCAAAGAATATTCTCATGGCTGTTATGCAACTAGGAACTTCAAGATTCCACAGTATGCCATTTGCATCCTTCCCAGCAACCTGAAACCACCTGAAATTTGGCAAGAAATAGCCAATTTTTGGTCATTTTTGGCTCCTCCAAATAAAAAATGGGTATTGGAGTAGAAGACATCTAGAAAAGTTACTCCCCTATCCACAATTAATGTTTCCCCAGACTGCCACAGAATCATGCTGCCGATATTTTACCATATCACTAAAAGGATTCCTGCAACCTGTTAAAGGACAGGAGGCTGAATTACAGTCTCTGACCAGTCAGAGTAGACCATCACTGAGGAGAAATTGGGTATTTCTCCCACTAGGACTCTGGAATGGTTAAGTCAAAGGCTTCTTATATTTACTTACACCAAGACAATGGCTTTTAATTCAGATATCTTGCTGTATTGTTGTGATTTTAGCCATGATTGTTTATTTTGTTTCTTGTTTACTGTAAGTCACCCAGAGACACAGTTATCCAAGTTGGGAAGTCCTATAAATAAATAAGTCTCCCAGGAAGTCCCAATCACTTTAATTAGTAGAATGAATACACACACACACACACACACACACACACACATATATATAGCCGAGAACGATGCCTGGGCTCGAGGGGCGTGACTCCGGAGCTGAGACTTGGTCCAGCTGGGCTGGGAATGTTGGTGGAGCTGGGCCCCAAGCCCAATGCTGCTGGTTTGGGCGGTGGCAACAAGAGTGAGGCTGAGGTTGACCAGGCAGCAACGGCAGAACAGAGGCCAGAGCCCAAGGGCCCACAGTACCTGAAGCCCACAGAGACACTGGGACCTTGGGGGTTGTGGGTTTTGCTCCTACATGACAAGGGGCTTCCCTTACCCCTAGAGAAGAGGCCAGGGGGACTCGAGCAGTTGTGGGGTGTGTGGGTGGATGGTGTGTGGTTGTGAAATGAATGTGCTACTCTCTGCCCTGGTGGGAGACGGGGAGAAGGTAGGAGTAAATGTGGCCCTCCTCTCTCCAGCCAGTGAGAGAAGTCGGTGGAGAGAGGGTGAGTGTTTGAGAAAGGGGAATTGGGATGATTGAGCCCCTGTTGGCACTGAGAGCAGTTAGCTGAAGTGCCACAAGGGCTCGTTTCCCCACCTCCCTTTTTCCCCTCTTCCCTGTATGGTGTATGGTATGGTGGGCACCTTAAGTCGGAGGCCAGTAGGACAGGGGGAGAAGCACCTTGTGCTTCAGGGAGGGTATTCAGGTGGTGACAGGCATGGGGCGGTATGACAGGAGCCAGAGGGTAGGCCATTTCAGGGGAAGATGCCCCCGATGCGTTATACCGGTGGCATGTTCAGGCCCTCGGGGCTTAAGCCCAGACCTTGGTCAGCAGGCCTAAAGAGGCCTGGGCTTTCAGCTGCTGCTGATGAATGCCAGGTTGGTCAATAATAAGGCCCCCCTTATTCACAACCTTATTGGGGAGGAGCAGGCTGACCTGGCATGCATTACCGAGACCTGGCTGGCACCAGAAGGGGGGATAGCCCTTTCAGAATTGTGTCCAGCCAGGTTTAGGGTTTGGTACCAGCTGAGACCCCAGGGCAGGGGAGGGGGTATGGCAGTTGTCATCAGGGAATCTCTGCTGGCCTTCAGGGGCTCTGCTCCACAAGTTGCTGGATGTGAGACTCTGTTCATGAGGTTAGGCACATGGGATCAGTTGGGAGTGTTGCTATTGTACCAGCCTCCCTGCTGCATAGCATTCTCCCTGCCTGAGCTGCTGGAGGCTATCTCGGGGTTGGCAGTGGAGTTCCTCAGACTTATAGTCTTGGGGGATGTTAATCTGGCATCCCTGGGGTTGGCCTTGGAGGTGGCCCGGGAGTTCATGACTATCATGGCAGCCATGGACCTATCCCAGGTCATCTGTGGCCTGACTCAGGACAGTGGTTGCACTCCAGACATGGTTTTCTTGTCGGAACAGTGGCAGTGTGATCTGGTGGGGGATTTTATATTATTCCCCTCTGTCATGGTCAGACCACTCCCTGGTGGCTGAGATTCTTCTATGCTGCTCCCCTCCACAGGGAGGTGGGACTTATTTGAAAGGTCCATCCCCAGCGACTGATGGACCCGCAGGGGTTCCAGAGGGAGCTGGGGGTTGTTCCTGAGGCCTTGCTGCATGGTCCAGCAGAGGCCCTGGCTGCAACCTGGAATAAGAATAAGATCCTTGGACAGGATCACACCTGTGTGGCCTCTCTTGGCTCATCACCCCTGGCACTCCCCATTGTTCATGGAGGAGTTAAGGGAGCTGAAAAGGGCTAAGAGACATCTAGAGCACCTCTGGCAGAAAACTAAAGATGAGTCCGACCGAACACGGGTTAGAGCTGCTATTAAGTCCTACCTAGTGGTGGTAAGGGCGGTGAAATGCCAGTATTTCTCTGCTCTTATTGCATCCTCAGAGTGTCGCCCGGCAGCCCTGTTTAGGGTCACTTGGTCCCTCCTGGGTAGGGAGGACTCAGAGGACTATTTACAGGGCTGTGCAGAGGAATTTGCTGAACATCTGACAGATAAAATCACTCAGATCCGTTCTCAGTTGGAGGCCAAGCATGTGGCAGGTCCAGTGGAGTTGCCCAGGGAATGTTCTTACCCAGTTTTTCTGGGAACAGTTTGATCTTGTTGGCCCTGAAGAAGTGGACAGGGTCCTCGGGGCTGTTAGTGCACCTACCTGTATTCTAGATCCTTGTCTCTCCTGGTTAATTCCACCACTTTCCCTTTCTAGGGAAGGTGGTGGAAAAGGTAGTTGCGTGGCAGCTTCAGAGCATCCTGGAGGAAACGGATTATCTGGATCCCTATCGGTCAGGTTTCAGCCCCTTTTGGATGATCTCTGGCAAGAGTGGGATGGGGGTAGTGCATCCATCCTCGCTCTTCTGGACCTCTCAGCGGCTTTCGATACCATCAACCATGGTACCCTTTTGGGTCGGCTGCAGGAGTTGGGGCTAGGTGGCACAGTGCTGTGCTGGTTCAGCTCCTTTCTCCAAGGCCGAACCCAATCAGTGTTGATAGGGAGCGAGAGGTCCAGCCCACGGCCCCTACTTTGTGGGGTGCCTCAGGGTTCGGTGCTCTTGTCGCTCCTATTTAACATCTACATGAAACCGCTGGGTGAGATCATCTGGCACCATGGGATGAGGTATCATCAGTATGCTGATGATACCCAATTATACATCTCCATCCTGGGTGACCTAAGTGAGGCTGTGGCTACGCTCTCGCGGTGCCTGGAGGCTGTTGGGGCCTGGATGGAGGACAACAGGCTTCAGCTAAACCCTGGTAAGATGGAGTAGCTGTGGGTATATATATAATTTTTATATATATATGTAATTTTTTTCATATATATATATATATACACACACACACACACACACACACACATACATACACACCCTGACACTATGTGTGGCGAAGAGTGCAGTGCTAGGAACAGCTATAGGGTCACGTTTTCTACTATATCATCAAAAGCTTTTGACAACTTGAGCGAGAATTTCAAGTGAATTTTTAAAACTCTGCTGAGTTGATGTGTGTGGATGTGAGACATTTGATGTGTAATTTCAGTAAGTCATTACTTGATATTGCAACCATCCAGTGACAACAAAACATATTTGAATTCAGCCTTTAGTGGAGGCAGAGGGTTATCAATGAAATAGTTACAAAGGCACAGTGTATTGTAGGTGAATATAAATATAAAATATAGACAATTTTTGCAGTTTTAGCTAGTTTGAACTTTTAATATTATTCCACCAGATTAAAACACAAATATCTTGTTTTCATAATTCTGATGTATTTATCTCCCTTGGTTGCACATCGCTTAATTTTGATATCGTGTCCAGATTACCAGAATAATTATTTATAGTTTAGATACAAAAGCACAAGGGTTTTGAAACCCAAGTTTCACTTTACTCTTTGTTTTTTTTTGTGTGTTTTTTTTTAATAGAGGGTCTGTAAAACATCAGTCTAGGAACAATTTCCAGAATCTATCCCTGGACTAAATTTTATCCCAAACCATTTGATCTGATAATGCAAAATGTATATTTGATAAGTTAGGCAAATCAACTTCATAGTTTAATCAATTATATAATTTTAGTGTCCCAACTTTTTAAAAATTAATTTCTCACTTCCCATGCCTCTGAGCACTGACAAATTACCTACTGCACAGCTTGAAAGATCATGCAAGAAACTGAAACTTAGCACTACTTATGATTTCCTCCCATAAAAGAATTGATTTTATCTCATTCTCACACCATGCACTGTAAAAACTAAACTGAATGCCACATGTTTAAGGTCTAGAATTCACCCGTAGCTTGTTATTAGCTTTAATACTTCTGTTAGTCATTCTCTTTTTTTCCTTCAGCTGAAGATCTAGTGAATGAAATCAGCTACTGATAAGACACAATTAAGGATATACTGTGCAATCTCCACATTTGCTTTTCGAATCTCAATAGTTTATTATGACTATTCATAGACTATTTGATGCTTAGCCTTGCTTTTGAGTCAAAACAAGAAAACTGTAGTGCTCACCTGGTCCTGCTTCTTTGGATGAGGGACTTAATCTAATCACACAAAAGTTTCCTGACAATTTCAAAGCAGAATAAGAATGACAGCTCCATACGCTGTATGTAAAGAGTTCATTCGCCCAGGGATTAAGTTGGTGGCCATAACATCCTCTGACACTGGCCACTAGTATCCTTTGTTATGCATATGAAACAGGGAGAAGAAAACTGGAAAAACACAGGCAATAGGATATGAATATGAATAAATGTTATTTGTCTATTTATTATATTCATGGTGTTATATCTTAGCTTCCTTGAAAGCCCTGGAAGGTCAGTGTATAAATCAAAATCTCTATATCTATCTATCTGTCTGTCTGTCTGTCTGTCTGTCTGTCTATCATATCTATCTATCTATCTATCTATCTATCTATCTATCTATCTATCTATCTATCTGTATCTATCTCTATTCATCCATCACTTGTGAAGCTAGAATTTTTTTTTTTATTGTTCATTTATAGAGAAGCAGTATTTGTGTCCAGTTTTGTATTTTGAGATTTTTTTAAAAAACAAGAACAACACATTGAATAAAATCTCTCAGACAAATAGGATGATTGTACTTACTTACTTTTATAAAATGGCAGGGGGGATTTGATCTTCCTCTTCCTTTTTTTTTTTTAAACCTTTACAAATGGTGCTAAATTTTGTTCCAAGTTTTCCTCTTCACTAGTGCTTCCTGGAATCACCAGGTGTTCCCATAAAGTTCTAGGTCACTACCCTGATTGAGTCTGTTAGTGTTTACAAAAAGCAGAATCTATTGATAGCAATCTGTAATCACTCCAGAGTAGAAGACAGGAGGTCTTTTTAACAAAGCACATGCTAAAGATGTAAATCAAGGAAGCCAACTAAGATTCAAGAACAGGAATCAGGATTGGGGAAAAAAAATGGAACTACAATGTAGAGTTAAGATACAAAAGCATAGCCAGAATATGTATATATTTAATAGTACAGAAACTACACATTTCTGTTAATTCCAGTTTAATATAAGGCATACTTAAGGATAGCTTGAACGTTGCATCCTAGCATGTTGAGATGTTTCAGCAAATTGCCCACGTGAATCCAGGCTCTTTCCAGCATTTTTCACAGTCCCATTAATACGTGAAGCATTTTTAATCTCTTCTGTAGTCTGAAAAATATGTTGACCACCTAGCTGCTTTCCAGACCAAATAATCAGCACATTCCCAGACTGAAAAGGCAACTGACCAACCCACAAGAGATGCACATGAAACACAGATTAAAAAGGATGGGATTCAGCCAACATTTCTGGCCGCTGATAAGCTCTCTGCTGCACCGCAGTATGAACGATATTGTGCAACTTTCTGCAGCAACAAGCAGCAGCAGCAGGTCAAAATGGATAGATAGAATGTTATCCCAGCTAGCTATCATTGATGTGGTTTAGCATATCATCAACGTCATCATAGAAAGAAAAAGGACATTTAGCTTTATGAGATTTAATTTAGCTTTCTAAAAGAAGGAGATGACAGCAACCGAATCTAGCTCCTTAGCGTTTAATCATTTCCTTTGTGAGGCTGGAGAACCTTCCCTTCCCTGACACTGCTGCCAACGGGATAACTTCTACCCACTATCGGGTTTTTTCTCATTGATTGTAAACTTGCCCTTCCTGAGTGCCTGCCCCGATATATTGAACACTGAGTAATCCCCAAATAATTCTTGAACAGTTTGGGATCGTTTTTATTTTCACAGGCTAGTTGAGACTGGAGAAGTGATTTATGTGCACTTTGGAAGGAAAAACAAACTAGGGACACTCTGGGAACTGGCAGAGACAAGGAGATTTTAAAACACAAAATAAAACCAAGGAAGCATTTTGCCTCTTCCCCTGCCCACCCCCATTGATACTGCCACACTCCAATAATTTCATAAGTCTCTGCCAAATCATGTAGAGGAGAATGGTAAAGCATAAACAGTTTTCACAGCTGTGATTTCTGCCATGATTGATGATGAAATACCACTGGAGGGATAGTAGGAAAATGAATATTTATTAACGGCATCAAGTACCACTGGTTTAAACTCCAAAGAGATTCATCATTTAATAACCATGAGATGTGTGCATTTCAACAGCAAAATGTTCAATAAAAACAGCCAGCTACCTTAAAAAAAAAAAAACGCCATCAAAGCGGGTTGCTGATTCAGTTCCTTTCTTTAAATGGGTAACCACACTGGCTTGCATATCACGCTTACAGCACCATTGCAACTCGAATTGAACATTACATCAGTGGTAGATCATATAGACCTCAACTTGAAAAATTGCAGGAGCAGTTGCTCTAAGACACCATAAAAAGACATAGCAAGCATTCACCATCCATCCTGTAGAGTCTGCTACTGTGTTATTTCCACTTTTTTTTTTTTTTGGGAAATCACAATTTGCTTGAAGGAATGGCAAGAACATTTTTCTTTTACGACTTCACTCACTGTACATGAATATTGTAACTCAGGCCAAGATACTCCCCACTCCAACTTTTCTTATTGGTAGCATTTCCTTTGCAAATCATCAGTTGTAGATTTGATGGTTTTTGTTTTTTTCCCCCCAGATTAAAACGAAGTATTTGTTTATGAGGTCCTGAGGAGATCCAGTTTTCAAAAACATAATTTTAGGAGACTGAATCTTATAAGACAAGCATAATGGAAATTTAATAAAGGAAAATGGATAGTTTCTGCTGATACATTTCAGTGTAATTCCCTTACAGTTTTTGTACTCTGATTGCACAAGGGAAATCGGGCAACCGACCAGAAGAAAGGTGTCCCAATGTGGTTGTTAAGAGCTGAGACCAAAAATGGAAAGGGGTAGAGTTGATTTTCTACCCACCCTCAAGTGTCCTTCTTTTTAGGGATGTGTGCATGAGAGTGTGTGCGCATATGTGTAGGCATATGAAAGACCCTAAATCAGTGTTTCTCAGTGTTGGCAACTTTAAGATGTGTGGACTTCAACTCCCAGAAGTCCACACATCTTAAAGTTGCCAACGTTGAGAAACATGCCCTAAATATTTTCTGTGAGCATTCACATTCTCCAGGCAACTAGGCTAGTCCAATGTTTTGGTTACAGTGACTTTTTGGGGTTATCTCCAAACAACTCTCTCCTCCAAAAAAACACTCTCTCATTATCATCCCTTTCTTTTGATGATACAGTTGACATAGAAAGGAAGCCCCTGCAATGTAACTCAAGATGAATGGTTATATGGTGCAGTGATGTCATCATATTCAACACATATTTCCCAGATGGCTGGGTTCAAGAATAGTGATACGCCTGTTTGATTCTTTTTAACGGAGCCTAAGGATCAATAACAGAAAGGAGAGGAGGAAAAGGCGAGCTGAGAATAACCATTGAGTATGTTATGCTGCAAGAGGTTTACTCCCTGCTCTAGAATTTGGAATTTCTAATGCAGCACCAGAGCAAAGGTCCGTGAACACCACCCAACAATAGGAGACCACTGGTAGATTTTTAAAACTATTTTAGCAATATTAGCCTCTCACATTCACTCATTCACTGAGTCCATATGTACAAAACTTCCTTCTTGTTGGCCAGGCAACAATAGGGAATGGGGTGGTCCTCTTTGGAGTGGTCTCTGAGATGAATGGAAGATGAAACTTCAAACTTTTCTTTCCTTCTGCTTCATTTTTGTAAGTAGTGCCGGATTACCTCAGCTAAATTGCTGGGCATCCTTAGTATCATTCCTAAATTTTTAGTGGTCATTCAATTAGTAGTCTGTTTAGATGTGAAGATATCTTTAGTCATGACCATACCATGAGAGTACAGGTAGTCCTTGACTTATGACCATTCATTTAACAGCACTGAAAAAAAAAGACTTACAACTGGTTCTCACACTTAGGACCATTGCAACATCCCTGTGGTCACGTGATCAGAATTTGGGCACTTGGCAAGTGGCATGTATTTATGATGGTTGCAGTGTCCCGGGATCACGTGGTCACCATTTGCGACCTTCCCAGGGGGCTTCCAACAAGCAAAGTCAATGGGGGAAGCTGGATTCGCTTAACGACTGCAGCAAAAAGGTAGTGAAATCTGGAGCAACTCACTTAACAATTGCATTGCTTAGCAATGGATGCTGTGGTCCCAATTGTGGTTGTAAGTTGAGGACTACCTGTGCAGAGTACAAAAATGATGTGTTCAGAATTTCTTGGAACATTTTAGAATATCTTGTGTTTGGATATATTTTTGCACAATCATTATTTTTACATTCCAGATCTCTTTTTCAGTGAATGAATTTTTTCAACTTCAGTGTTTGGGCATTAGCTCATCCTGTAACCTTTTCACCTTTGGGGAGAGATTTTGCATATTCTTTGGCCTTCTTTTCATAAGCTCTTCTTTTGCATTTTGAACCAACAGGCTTTCAAAATTATATTTATAACTTTGGGATTTGATTAATGCAACGTAGTGGATCTTGAAGAATGGTTATAGAGGTAACACAGAGTGGATACAGGCTAAAGTGACCTATGAGAGATGCAGTAACTGGGCTACATTTCTGATCTCTCTTTCATGGCAACTTATGTTACTGCCTTAATAAGAAGTTCCTCCCTTAAATAAGAATGTCTTTTCATCTTTATATTTAGAATACTAAGTCATGGGGGTGAAAGAGGTATTTCTTCCAGGTTGCCTGGCATGCTTCAGGGCTGAGCATGGATTGCCAAGTCTTTAAACTCCTACCATCAGCACAATGACTTTTTAATGCTTTTTACCATTAGAGCATTACTTGGCTTCTTCATCTGATTGACCGAAACAGTCTTCAAGTGCTATTCACAGAAAGAGGAATTCCATTAGGACGCAAGGGAGTACAAATGTAGGCCTATGTCCACCTTCACGTTCTGTAAATGCAAATCTAGTTGAACAAGCTGAGCAACCTCATTTTCTATACCTGGCAGCAAATAACATAAGAAAAAAGGGGATCAACTTTTTCTGATGATATTTGCTGCCTGGTGTATACGATGAAGGTTGTTTAGGTTGTTTTAAAAAAAGTATTTACTATGTTGACAGGAAAGGGGGAATTGACTGATGGGATTCAGTCGCATAATTTAGCATATAGAGTTTGGATGGAAGTTCCAGAATGTTAAACTAAGGGCTTTTCCTCAGGACTGAATTAAAATGCTACCCCACAGTCCTTGAGCTGGCAGAAAACTATACGCACCTAGAATTTATTTATTAATTTTTATCCTGCCTTTATTTTGGGTCAACTCATGGTGGCATATATACTTAATGCTCCCATGTCCTATTTTCCCCACAACAACCACCCTATGAGGTAAATTGGGCTGAGAGAGAATGACTAGCCCAAAGTCACCCAACTGGCTTTGATGCATAAGGAAGCAGTAGGACTCATGGTCTCCCAGGTACTAGCCCAGCTCCTTAGCTGGCAAATAGATCTGTCCTTATTTACACTATACTGAGCATGTTAAGGACAGGAATTAATGGATTCTTGCTGCTTGGTTTCTCCTCCTTCCAACCAAATGTCAGCAGCTGGCATGAGAATATCCACCAGTCATGGAATGTAGATAGGAATGCAGCAAGTTCACTGTAATTTTGCACAGCTTTTGCATGTGTGTGTTTAAAGTGACTATCCAGAAGAGTCCTATACCTGTGTTCAGAGGTAGTCCAAACAGGAACCAACAAGTGTGAAGAGACTTCTAGCTATCTCTCTTTTGCTTCACCATGCTATCTCCCCTCTCCATCCCTACTGGTCAGCTGCTGTTGAGGCTGATCCAGTTCTCTAAGTTGGAGATTGGCTCAGAGACCTGATGGTTATGGTCTCATCTGAATTCTCCAAGTCAGAGACCGAAGAGACAGACCTGACAGAACAGCAGCCTGAAGTCCCAGCAGGCAGTCAGACATCTTCAGCTGCTCCAGAAGACATTGAACCTGAGCAGATGGAGGTAACACCAAGTGAATTCTGGCTAAGATAGGGCCAGATCCAAGCAGCATGCCTGGCCCAAGAATATCCCAACAGCCATGAAGGGCTGAGCAAAGGCAATCGGCATGTTTAGTGGGGAGGAGAAAAGGGGGAAAACAGGACTTTATTACCAGTTCAGCTCAGAAGGTATCACGACTGTTTCAGGTACAGGCTGGGGATCAACTGAGGGCAACATCATAAGGACAGAGCCAAAAAGAGAGAGGCTGCCAGGGCATGTTTGGTCTACCCTTGTTAGCAGGATCCTGAAGAATTTTCATGCTATTGATCCTTTTCCCTTCTTTTAACTACCTCAAGTAGTGTGTCTGTGCTTTAAAAGCAGGGAGTGTTTCTTGGTCTTCTCCCCGATTGCAAGTGCCAGGAAAGAACAGCTGCTGGAACTTAAGTAGTTTGTGAAAATAAAGACAAATGGGAAAGGGAAAGAAAAGACAAAGGGCAAGCTCAGTACACCATCCCTACCCAAGCCACTAAAACAATCAAAAGTGGATGATTATCTCCTGGACAGGAAGCTTGGAAATGGTCTTAAGAATTTAAATCCCAGAAGTACTCCAAAGAAGTATGATTTATTGAGCTGAGATTTCCAAGCAGAACTTGAAAAACAACAACTATTAGAGCTTTCCTTCTCTCGACAGGATGAACTGGAACAGTAGAAAGATTCTTCGTTTTTGTCGGTCTCTCTCTCTAATGTAGCTACTCTTCCTACAGTAAATGTATTTTCTGGGAGGGAGAATCAAGACAAACGGTCTATGAAGGAATCTACATTAGACCTAGTAGCTAGATAATGCTTATTAAGGGTGATGGCAGTAATCTTCATTTCTGAGCATGTAGCACTTGTAAATAATAAAGTGGACTTCCTGAAAAGTGCCTTTGATGCATTCGCCCAAAGGCAGACAGATAAATTGACAGTGCCTGCAAAAGCTCAGTGCACTGAGTAAAGATCTGAACAGTCTGCTGACAGGCTGGGAAGACAAGTAGCATCCACTAAGAAAGACACTCAACTATATAATAACTCTCCAGGAATATGCACCCAAGGAAGGATAGGATCCAGCCAAGCCCAACTGAACACCCAAAACTGAGCAGATCACATTGGAAGTCATACTTAACAGGACTAATATCAGACTATGTA
The DNA here is from genome assembly GCA_030867105.1 of Liasis olivaceus. Classification (NCBI taxonomy): domain Eukaryota; kingdom Metazoa; phylum Chordata; class Lepidosauria; order Squamata; family Pythonidae; genus Liasis; species Liasis olivaceus. The sequence continues at coordinate 191,152,246 of CM061349.1, forward strand.
GCTCCAAGAAAGTGATCAACTTTTCCCTCAACCAACTCCTTTGACGCCAACACTTCTCAGGTGACTTGCACACAACTGAATGGTTGCCAAGTCCAACAGGAAGCTGGAGAATTCCAGTGTCTTTTAACCACTCCATGTTGCTGAAAAGGAAGCTGTTTTTACACATGTTTCAAATTTCTCCAATGAGGTTTTTTTGTGATGAAAAGTAAGCCCTCTTTTTAATGTTCCATCACAAATTGAACTGGGCTTTTTTAAAACTAAGGGCAACATGACAACTGATAACAGCCTGATGCTGACGATGACCATGGTAAAGCACAGATTACACAAACAGCCAAAGATAATTCCAGAAGAAATGAAAACCAATGAAGGATATGAAGCTTGTCTGGTTAACGGCTTTGGAGCTTTCTCTGACTGTGAGCAGGAAGAGATTTTGAGAAGACTTGATTGGATTAAACATGTGCTGCTGGTAACATGCCTTGCAGCAGAACTGGTTTCCTCAGACTTTGCAGCTGATTATAGCAATAAAAAATTGGCATCATATGTCTCCCATGAGTCTAAAGTCCATCTTGATCTGAATGAGAAAGTGAAGTGGAAGCAAAGTAAAAAAGAAACGGCTACGGCAGTCTTATAAGTCTCCCAGGACCTTTAAGTTTGACAAAGATTTGACCTCAGGAATTCTGCTTCAGTGGAGACGAGCCCTGAGTTGCTGCTCGCCAATGACCTCCACTCCAATGAAATCTCTAAATTAACCTTACCCGCATGCAGGCCTCCAGTGGAATCTGTAAGTGCAGGAATGAACTTGGGAGCATTTTCCTTTCATTTTTATACTCCGGATCCTAAACAACATGAGGGCAGAACCACATCATCTTATGAAATGCTGACATTGCAATCATCTCAATTTTGAGAGGTCATCAGTGTCTGAGGCCCACCCTGACAAGACATTGGAGGTACTAAAAGAGGAATAAATAGAGATTTGTACCACCCACTCAGAATGAAATTTAATCTCAGAGGGTTCTTTATACCTTATATTTTGGTTGGGATAATAAGAGAAGTGGTTGATTGGTTGGCTGGTTGGAACAATAAGAGAAATAATGATATAATTATTTTGCAGGAAATTTGGGTGATGGAAGAGATTGACAATCACAGATGCAATGCACATACTTTAAAGGCAGTATCAAGACAGAAAGAAAAAAAAGGAAATTCAAGGGGAGATTAGGCATAATGGTATCTATTGTATGTCTTTGCATGACTTCTTACATCTTCTTCCAGCATATGATCAAAAGGAAATGGCTGTCTGTATTAATTTTGGTGCCACTATATTTTTGATTATCAATGTCTATCTACAAGTCCATTGACTAAAACCACTATGTAAGAACAAATTATATTGGCAAACTCTTGATAGAGTGACCCACAGCATTTATTGTAATTGGAGGACATTTTAGTGCCAGACTGGGACCTGATGATAGGACTTTGCATGCATGCTTTCATTGCTGCCCATCTGACACAGATGGAATATAAATGTAAAGATAGCGTATCTAATTCTGCCGGCTCCTGTTTTGCCTACCTGACCTACTGCTCAAAAAAAGAATATCCTAAATGAAGCAATAGAGAGTGATTTCCTTGCTTATTTTGCTTTTTGGCAATTTGGAACAAGCACAATTTATTTGGGAGTCAATTTGGTGTAGTGGTTAAGGCATCAGGCTAGAAACTGGGGGACTATGAGTTCTAGTCCCACCTTAGGTCCAAAGCCAGCTGGGTGACCATGTACCAGTCACTCCTTCTCAGCCCCAGGAAGGAGGCAAGGGCAAACCACTTCTGAAAAACCTTGCCAAGAAAACTGCAGGAACTAGTCCAGGCAGTTGCCAGGAGTCAAAAACTGCCTTGAAGGTGTGCAGGTGCACATTCACACACAAAAACAAACTCCCAGAAGCTTACAAATAACTCAGAGCAAAGGTATAAAAGATTCAACACCCATTCACCCACCATGCCCCTTGGAAGAACTCTTCTGGAAGGTGGACAGGGTTGGGGCAACCTAACGTCAATTGAGAGGACTTTCTAAAGGGTTGGTTCTGCTACTGAAAACAAGCATCCATGCACCAGCTCTTTTAATCTCCTGAAAATGGGGACAATCAATTGCAGAGGTTGGGCCAATTTCGGTGGAGGGATGGGGTCCTCTGGGTAATCTGGAACCAAGCTGTAAAGGGCTCTACAGGTTAACACCAGCACTTTAAATTGCACCCAACAGGCAACCAATGGAGGGCCCGCAATGCAGGTGAAACATGCTCCCAACGGCGATGGTTTTTAGAGGCAGCCCCAAGTACAGCGTGTTGCAGTGTTCTAGATGATACGGGCATGAGTTGCTCTAACAAGGTCCTCTCACCCCAGATAAGGCCGCAACTGGCATACCAACTGAAGCTGGGCAAAGAACCCTCTGGCTATGGCCTTCACCTGCTACTGCTGATATATAGACTTAATAGGAACATCAGCGTGAGAGTTGGACGTGGTTCCCATGGCCAGTTGACTGATTGAATTTCTACAACATGGGGAGTAAAGCAAGGATGCCTCTTTGTTCCATTATAATTCAGCTTCTACTGTATATAAATGCAGTGATCATTTTAATAAAAGAAGAGTTCCACCTCCTAAGCTAGATGAGAGACACTTTTTAATACTTTTGTATGGCTATGCTACTATCTTCAGTTATATGGCTGAGAAGAGTATTAAAAGCCTTTTTTAAAGATTTTTTTTATCCCACCTTTATTAGTTGTATAAATAACTCAAGGTGGCGAACATACCTAATACTCCTTCCTCCTCCTATTTTCCCCACAATAACAACCCTGTGAGGTGAGTGGGCTGAGAGTGACCGGCCCAAAGTCACCCAGCAGTTTTTCATGCCTAAGGCAGGACCAGAACTCATAGCCTCCTGGTTTTTAGCCTGGTGCCTTCACCACTAGACTAAACCGGCTCTTTTTAATCTTTTTAATCTTTGCACAATATTGGCAAAGACTCTTGGCTAGCCTGTGTGACTCCATAACCCCATGTATGTGTGTGTGGCTGGAAGAACTGCATACTTCCTTAAGGGGAGAAGGCATTTTATGGATACTGAAGAGAAGAGTTTGCTTTATCAAACTATGAAATTAGAATCTATTTGGACAGGCAAAGCCTCCCCACCCACTCACCCCTGCCCCAAGCAAGAATTAATGCAGAACGACTGTGGCAAAGATGAATTCTTTCTCACAAAAGAAGAGAAACTAGTTTTCAAGAAGATTTGGGAAATTATCCTATCTTTTTCTCATTTATTCTACTTCAGTATTTTGAACTGAACTTTCTCTGCCTTTTCTTTCATAGGGGCTGTCACCTGAAAAAGATTCAACAATTTCTTCAGAGAAGAAAGCAATGAAATTCCAAAGAACTTAAAGGAAAACGCCATGATACCCGCCGTTTGCTGAAAACTACATCTTTATGGGCTTCAAGCATACAGCCTTAACATGACATGTCAAGACGTTTGAGCAAAAATGTAACTTGACTAGCAATGGCACGCAGCACTTGGGGAAATATTCTGTTTACTGAATTTGGAGCTCCAAAAATTCATCCCTTTTCTAAGATGGTATCATCACTGTGCTTCTGTCCCAATTTTGGCTTTTTTCCCCCCAGCTGTCATGCTTGCAGAGATGACAGATACTATTCTATGTATTGGAATTCATGATTTAAATTTATAATGTTGATTCAGCGGCCCAACGTGGTTTTAATTATTCATTCCATTGATTAATCAGCATGCCTACCTGGAAATTTAGGAATGCATCTTTCTAATGGTGATTCCCCCCATCAGTATGCTATTAAAGAGACAATCACCTTTACCTGAGTAGAAGAAAAAGGAGTCTGAGTTTCAAGAGTTGGGATCTGAAGTGTTCTCAGACTCGGGGCATTTACATGTACATGTTATGAGATCAAAATGGGGAGGAAGTGGGAGTCCAACAAAGAGCCCTGTTCTCATTCTCCAGATGTTCATTCCAGAGTTCTGAAGGGAAGCTGTATTCACATTCACTTGAATGCAACTATAGTTGTCAGCCCAATCTGGAATCGTGGGTTGTTTGTGTTTCACGTCACATGGAGAATGGCAGTTGTGTTCAGGCAAAGAGAAATACATCTCCCTTTCAAACCCCTGCCTGAACACACGCTACTTATTAGAGACAGAGATTTTCTCTTCTTTGCTTCTATGGCTCATGTTGAGGTTTTTATTCTAGCCAACCTAACAGAGCGTTTTTAAAAATGATATAAAGGGGTTCAGGACTCACTCTCTCCATCAGCAAGATAATTATCTGAAAACTGAATAGGACCTAATTTGGAAAAGCTGGCCAAGGAAAGATAAAGCTCAGAAATGGGCCAGATCAGGCTAAGGGGCTGAAGAGAAAAGAAATCCAGGAAAAAAATAGCCTATGAGCCAATTCATCTGCCTTGTATTTCTCACATACAGAAGTGACAGAGCTTGGATGGCGTTGCCCCAATTGCCAGCTTGCCTGTTTTAAGGCCCCGTGCAGACACTGCTGACCAGTAAAAGGGTGGAAAGAATTCCAGAAGCCACACTCTGCATGTTTTTCCAACCTCGCGACTAGAGACACCAGTACCATAATGAGAAATCCAGATACAACCAAGCTAAACAGATTCCCTTTGGGTTCCATTCAGATTAATGGCCTTCACTCAAAAACAAGTCCACTTCCTCTTCTCTCCTTGAGAGCATGATATATCTGGCAAGGGAGACAGGAGAGTCATTTGCCTAAACCTCAAACTCAAAGGAGGTCTCAGATTTAGACTTTAGCATTTTATTTAAATCCTATTTTTTTAATGGTTCTATCTCTCACACACATTTCCTTGTGTCTGTGGCTTAGTTTGATTTTACATATTATTATTTTAATATTTATGATGGTCAGGCTCCTCAAAAGCTGGATGATCTTTCTGATGTCTGAGGGCCTGAGTGAGTGCAGTTGACATTTGTGGGTCGTATCCCTACATATTTCAGTCAGTCAAGCTTTATTATGGGCCATGGACCCAAACTTCATTAAAAAAAAAATAGTATATAATACAAAGTACAATGTAGCATGTATGATAAAAAGGCCTGTAGTTGTGCATAACCTACTTTGTTACCCACAGCACACAACAGCACACAAATTCTACAGGCTACAAATAAAACTTTACAATGGCAAGAGTAATCTTGGGATCTTTATCTGCCAAAAGAAGCTGTACATAGAATTCTTCTGTCTGGAAATGGGCTAAAAAGAGATGTTAATAACACATTGTGGGTGCCTCCTTAAACATTACAGTACAGCAGGATATGGTCCTGTATTTAGTCTCAAAGGTTGCTGATGGTAAGATATTAAACTGCAATAGCGTAAAGGCCCTCTGAAGTTTGTTATTTGCAAGCTGGGTCAGATATAATGCTGGATTAAAAGGAAATTTGCTGAGCCACAATTGAGCTCTAAGTGGCATTTTGCTGTATTCACTTTGTACTTCTATAGTATGTCACAAATCTTTAAGCACTACCATTGCCTGTTCTTGCCCCAGCATCTCACTTGAGAACCCTAATTTATGTAATTTGTAATTTATTTGGACTTTCCAAGAAGAAAAAAAAATATTTGACAGAATAAGGTTTAGCAGACCTTGGGGATGGAAGTGAACTTTTAATTTAATTTAATTTTCCAATTTTGAGACCTCCATGGCAATTCTAAGATGGAATGTCCCTGGACCTGGGGTTAGGGCAACGTGGGCAAAAAACAAAGCCACTTGGTCTTGTCAGGATTGAGCCTGAGTCTGTTCCTCCCCATCCAGACCCACGCAGCCTCCAGGCACTGGGTCAGGACTTTGACAGTATCACTTGGTTGGCTCAGGGTTGAGATTTATAATTGGGTATCATCAGCATACTGATGACACTGGACCCCAAACTGACAGATGACCTCACCCAGTAGTTTCATGTAGATGTTAAACTGAAGAGAAGAGACAGTTGAGCCCTGTGGCACCCCACAACATCAGTGGAAACCAGCCACAGAGAAAGAAGAACTTTGTCTTCCAATTCCAGCATCTGAAGCTGGACCAAAAGGATACCATGTTTGACAGTATTGAACACCACTAAAAGATTAAGAAGCAGCAAGATGGATGCACCACCCCATCCCAGCTCCACAACAGGACATCAGCAACCATGACTGATGCTGTCTCTCTACTGACCCCAGCCTGAACCCCATCTGGAATGGATTTAGATAATCTACTTCCTCCAGGATCCTCTGGAGCTGAAGACTGACTCCCCTCTCCACCACCTTCCTTAAAAAGAGAAGTTTGGAGACTGGACAGAAATTGTCCAGGATGGCTGAGTCCAACAATGGCCTCTTAAGGAGATGGTACCCCACAGCTTCCTTTAAGGCTGAGGGGACACCTGTGCTGCAGAGATACAGACACCACTGCATGAGCTCAGACTCAGGTCACCTCCAAGGCAGCTTTAACCATCCAGGAGGGGCCTGGATCTAAGAAAGATGTGGCTGAGCTCACAGACAGGAGGATCCTGTTTACTTCCTCAGGGGTCACAGGGTCAAACGTGAACCAAATAGCCCTACAAGGCCATACCTCAGGCACCTTACCTGGACCTCTCCAATCAAAGTCTAATTCCGAGCAGCTCTGAGTGACTTTTTCTGCCAAATAGTGTTCTAAGGGTTCTGCCTCTCACCTACAGTATTCCAGGCTGCAACCAAGGCCCCAGGGAAAACCCCAGGCTCACTCTGTAACCCAACTGGGTCCATCGATTGCCTGGGGTGGGCTGATCAAACAGGCCTCTCTCCCTGCAAGGCAGGGTGACACTGGCAAGCCAAAAAGCAATCAAAGAGTGATCTGACTATGGCAATGGACTGAGGATAAGTTCCTCTAAAACTAGATCACATCACAATTGCCGGAGACAAAAACTAGATCCAACATCTGATGTGTGTTGGGCCCATGATGACTATGGTTGCCATGATGGCCATGAACTCCTGAACTGCCCCTTACTCCGTGCTACCAGGCAGCAAGAACCAACAGCCTCAAGGTCTGTATTGCCAGCCCAGTGATGGAATCCGGCAATAGAATCTAGCAGCTCCAGCAGGGTTAATACTGAGCAGACGGAATGGTGTGTGGGAATGACCTTGGGAGACAGGAGAAAGAGCTGCAGCCTAGACAACAGTCTGATAAATGAAATTTGAGTCCGAAGGAGGAGCGGTAGTGAAAGCGTCTCAGAGAAGGGACCCTCCCTAGTTTTTGGGAGCACAAAAGTGAGAGATGAGAAGGGTACTTTCAGACTTGCAAGATTCTGTCAATGTAACCTTAAAATAAAGATAGTGCTAGTACTCTTAGGTGTGCTTCTTGTCTGGACTACCTCACAAGGCTGATAGGTTGATGCTGAGCAGCAGGGAAGATGGTACACCAGCAACACTCCCAACTGTTAGCTAGAACCCAACTTAAGCCAGACAGCCTCACATCTGATTATCTGCAGAGCAGAGCCTCCGAAAACCCATAATGACTTGTGGATGACAACTGCCACCCACCTCCTGTCCCCTGGAGTCTGAGCTGGTGCCAGACCAGAAATCCAGATGGGAGCATTTCAAGAGGTGAACACCCACTCAGGTCTTGGTAATGCAATCCAGGTTGGCCATCTTATCCACAATCAGATTGTGGATGAATGTGGATTTATTACAGTTTTTTTAGCCAATATTGGAATATACATAGCCATACCCTTGTTCTGATTTTTATAAACTCTTGATTTTTATAAGCAGCATTAGGTGCACATTTTGCTACCTGAAATAACTTTCTTAGGAAGCTGGTTTGAGCTCCTTCCAGTTTCTCATAGTTGCACCTGGATTTAACTATGCTCCATAGAGGAACTGGACCAGCATCTTGGCTTCAAGAACTTCAAAACATCTGATACTGGGCTCCCCTAGAAAAAAAGAAAGCCTTACATATGTAGGTGCATGTGTGTATACATATATCTGTAACACAAACACACATATAACATGTGAATTAATGAGAGTTCAAGGTTTCATATCATGCTATGTACCATGTCATTGAAAATGCCTGTGTTATGCCAATTTATAACCAGCTATGTTAATATCCAGTAAAGGTATTTCTCATTATTTCTGCTTACCTTTTTTACTATTACTATAGTACTACTATTCTCCTACTTCCCAAATTATTAACCATGGCTATATATTTGTAAGACTCCTTTTTCAGGAACCTTTCCATTTATCTGATGAAGTAGGCTGGGATCCACAAAAAGCATAGGTGAGAATAAATGTGTTAACCTTTAAAGGGCCATCAAACTTTTTGTTATTATTATTAGGGATGTGCAAGTCCTTCAGAATCTTAGATAACTTGAAATGCTATTCAATGAGCCTTTTGAAGCAAGCCTATCTGATCTGCACCTGCCACTGTAATGGGCAGATTGCAAAACAGGCATCTTTTGTATGTCACGTTACTTTGAATTTTGCCATGCAATTTTTCTGATATCTTGTATCTAACTGTAGATAGGTCTGACAAAATACACTTAAAATGTGTGCTTTTAAGGAAAGAATGCATATAGAAATTCACCCTTTGGAAAGGAAAAAAAATATTTCCAGTGTATATTTAAATAAAGTGGAAATGATATGGGATAGATTTGTAATGAGCACATATGTAACTGGAAAGAACCTGACCCATCCATTCCTCCTGAGAAGCTCAAGAATCTGGTTTGTTCCTAGACAAAAGGTTGGCTGAGGGAGAATGCCTAGCCCCAAATCCCTCAGTGAGATTTGATGGTTATAGGTAGACAATGAACCTGTGTCTTCCCAGTTCTAGACCAGCCCTATGACCAGTACACCACACATAAGAAAGTATTCTCATTTCTATCTCAAGGAACTAGGGAATACCAAAATGAATTCTTTATCCCCTCCATAGTTATCCTTGTGACATAGCTTAGCTTAACCTGAGCAGGAACACCACAGTAAGCTTCAGGAGAAAGATTATGATCCATGTTTTCCAAATCACTGACATATTAATCACTACCATGCTTGTTTGTTATCACTCCCTCAAAACTTACATAGGTGTTGTATTGTCCCCTCACTATTGGCCAAGTTGTATAGGTTTCCCTGATTTGTGCAGAAGGAAAAATGTAAATGTAACCCTACTGTATTGAGGTATATTTTGCTCCAAAATGAACTCATAAAATTTGATGGAGGTTATTTCCAGGTAAGTGGCTTAGAATTGCAAACTTAAAAATGGTTTAATGAGTTCTGAAGATTTCTGCTGTTCAAAAAATGGAGAGAAAGCATTCTGTGAGTCCTACTTACTCTTTCCCCTGCTCTTTTTTTCCCTACTAAATGATCCTCTTATTTCTGTGTGGGTCTACTCAAGGCAAACTCAGTGGATTCATTCTTCAAGAAATCTCTTGGAAATTGGTGATATGCATATATTTTGTTGGGGAGGGTAAAAATCACGCTCTTGCTGGATCCTGTTCATTGAGTAGTTATTAAAGTGACTTGTGATTGATGAATCCATCTTATCTATTGTAATGTTCCCTGAAGCATGAAATCAGCATTATATTAATATGTGTTTTCATATGTGTTTTGCCAATATGCACTTTTTAAAAAAGCGTTTTTCCCCAAGGTGATGGGTCTTTTCCTCTCTAAATATGCCTATTTGGACATGCAGTTTTCCCTAAAATACATTTTATTCATATATATATATTACATTGCAAGACTCACAAAAGTGTAGCAGTCAGCATTTATGTTGTGATCTGCATATAGATTTGGGAAGCACAACTTGGATAAGTTTGCATTACAATGACATTGAACAAATTTCTTTTCTATCATGTTTCACAGTAGCGAAACATTCTGAATGTACTGTATCTTTCATTGGTTAGGGAATCACAACAGTTTAGGAACATTAGAGAAAATAGGTCATAGTACAATGTCTTTTTCTAACGCTGTAATCCCAGGAGCAATGTGCTGGTGGTTGCTGGGGGGATTATCAGAGCCCTGTGTTAATAGAGTAGTGCTGAGACAGTATTCACTCACAATGGCATGGCTGTGTCTGCAAAGCAAAGGAAGTAAGGCAGATGAACCTGTAAGTGAGGACTGCAGGAAGTAGCACCAAATGAGAAGAGGTGGGTGGAAGCAGAGCCTGCGTTAGTGGCCCTTGGCTGTGCGTACAACTCCAAGCATACAGGCTGTGGGAAGGAAGAGGCTGGTAGGCAACTCTCTTTGCAAGCCACATGCTAAATTGTTTGGAGCCTACTGCAGGGCAGAGTATTCCTCTCCTAAATCCTCAACAGCTGCCCCACTGGCCTGCACGCCCACTGCTTCACAGCTTCTGCCCTTCTTCTTTCCAGTCCTGTTTCTCCACTGGTTTGGTTTACTCCAGTCCCCTGGGCTCAGCTGACATTTCCAGCCCTCCTTCCTCCTTGCACTGAAAGAAATGCTAAGAGAAGGCATGGTTGCCCAAGCTTATAAGGAGCTCTCTTCCTCAGCCCCCTGTTGTCAGTGTCTGGAGAGTCAGTGACTTGGTTGTGGAGTTTTTGTCAAACTGGAGTCAGCTGAGGAGGAGGATTTCCCTTTCCCTGCCCAGAACAGACTCCTCCATGTTCCCTGGCCAAACTTAATTCAGAGCCATAGGAGGATGTGGTGAAGGTACAAGAAAGGGGAAAGTGAGAGCAATGGAGAATGTTCAGAATTACTGCTTTCCGTATGAATTAAGGTAGTCACTTTGGCTGCTTAAGTGATGATAGAATTAAATTAGAATAGAATTTTTGGACAAACAGCAGCAAAGAGAAAGTGAAAGAAACAGGATGCTTTGTTTTTCTGAAGCACCACCAAATTCAGGCTTTTTTTGCCTCCTTCTTCCCACCAGCTGATTGGGAACAAATTTGTGAACAAATTAGCAGTGTAACTCTGACCCTCACCAAAAATTCCCAAAATCATTCCCAGCACTTTCTCACCCTTCTGAGGGTCCCAGAAACCATAACATTTCTCTCTCTCTTTTTTTTAATCCCGCTATTACCTGGCAATCTGAATCGGATAAATGTAAAATCAAGGAAATAATGTTGATGGTCAAAGACTAAGAATTAGTTGTAATATTGAAATGAAAAAAAAAAAGTTTAGATTTTACTGCATTAAAAACTACCTGGATTATTGAATACATGAAATACAAATAAAATTGCAAGAAATAAATGAAGTAAAGTAACAGTTTCTTGGGCAAATGCCTTTCATTCTACATAGCAAAGAATAAGATAAAAAGGATATTCAAAATGGTTGCTAGAGTTTCTATTTCTAAAGGCTTCAAGATTTGCAAGACTGAGGAAGGTCATTGCAATCAGCCTATTGTAATGCAAACCCAGGTACTTGATTCTCCTCTCTCCTATGAATTTTGCAGTTCCATGCAGGCAGCAATAACAGAAGTGTTCCTGGGTGGGTGATGGGTGACCATCCACGAAGAATAGACTGCCTGTGCTTGTCACCAGTTGTGCAGGCCTGATCTAATGACTTCTCATTCTCAGCTCATTGGTTCATCCATTATCCTTGCTTAATTTGTTCAAAAACTATTAAAAATTCACTTAAGTAAATGCACACAGCTGAAGAAAGATTCATTGATTACTCTCCTGATGGTATCTCCTTGCTAGCTTGACGGTAGGCAGCTTTGGCCAATTTGCTGCCGTTCACAGGAGAGGCATCAGCATTAGTGCTCTCCATGAAAAAAAATGGAGCTTCTCCTTCCATTTTGCTTACCAGAGTATCTTTATTGAAGAATATTTAATCAATCTCTGAAATTCTCTTTTCTTTTCCTGATAGCCATATTCAGAGTTTACTCCAGTTGCTTCTTTCAACACTATTCAAAAGTGAAACGTTGGGGATGTGAAAACCGACTGCCCACCAGCATCCTACTGATCAAGACTCAACAAATGGAGGTGGGGAGCAACAAGGTGTAATGAATCGAGGAAGATAAATGAAAACAATTGGAAGCTTTCTCCTGGCATCTTATTCACGGATAGGCCTTGTTTTAATTCTGAACATCCATCCAGAGGTTTCTTCATTTATACAGGTCTGTAACTTCATGTTCTTTCATTTTAATTAGGGAGGGACACTTCAAGGAAAGAACTCCATAAATAGATAGTTGAAGGAAAGATCAGCATCCCTAGTCTGTCCAAAAGAAATATCATCATAATTGGTGCTTACTGGCTTGTACAACCTCTGGGAACTGAGGACTTCGTTATCAAAAGAATTCTGTAACAATTACATCTGGAGGCTGTGTATATGTCATGACATAAAACATAGCCTGAATTAATTATTTAGGGTGGTTGAGCCCACTTTTGACTTATAAGCTATAAAAAGTCTGGCTGGGAGATAATTAATTATTGCTGAAAATAACATATAATTACAATGTTGCAGAGAACAGATAAGAATTAATGTGCCAGGTGTGAGAAGATTAGCCTGGCCTGACAGAAAGGAGCAACTAAAAAAATTTATAGATGAAGGCTTACAGCCATTTCATCCTCACTGACACGGAAGCGAGATCACATGACAGCTCCTTGCTGGCTCATTGGAATGAGATAATGGCTCTAGTCTCATCCTTTGCAGACAGGTCCCCATCTCACAGACCTGAAGCATAAATGAGATTAATTGGCCTTCTGCACTGAGCAAGCAAGACGGAAGAGGCATGAAAGCTAGAGCTCCCACAAACCCCTCATTTAAGTCTCCTCTCCTCTCCTTGTAGTCTGAAATGAAGACAGATTGAGCGATTGGGGTTTATCATGTGTTTTCGTAGAATACAGCCCTTCTTTAATCAGACTCGTCTCAAAATACTGGTTGGGATATTTGTATTTGCCCCTCAGGGACAATATTCTACAGGTGGAATTGTATTATTTGTTTTATAGCTGTCCCCTTTTTGGAGGGAAGCTTGAAAATTAGAAGAGAGAATGAGAGAGAGCGAGGGAGGGAGGGAGGGAGGAGATATATAGAAAGGAAAAAAGAAAGATAGATCACTGAAAACTCTCTACATTCTCATCAATAACATTTCCCAAACATTCTTTGAGGGAATCCATGACACATAAAACAAAGGAAACTATAGACGCATGCACATAAATATGTATTAGTATTCCAGTTGCAACGTTATCCCAAATATCTATGTTGTGCCTGCTATATAGGAGGGTTCTCCACTGCAAGGAAGAAATAAGATTACAGCCAATTTCAGCAAGGTCATTTCACTATTCCCAGATTTACCACGTTATTCCGGCAAAGCTCAGAGTAGGGATGGATGAGAAATTAATTGTGTGTGATTTTTAATATAACTACCTTGATTCTAGATCTGCTAAACGCATAGATAACATGAAATGTGTGCATGCTGTGAAACGGACACTGTTCAGAAAGCGGTAATCCTCCGTCCCAAGTCAATAAGGATTCTGAATAAATAAATGTACTGAGAGTTTTCGAGAAAGCAAGCCCAGTGGTACTCATACGAGAGGCAGGTAGAGACAAAATTGCCATTTGATATGGCTCTGTCTGCTACTCTTTTTTCTCTGATTGATGTCACTGAAAGGGCAAAATAACTGGCATCTCTCTTGCTGCTGTTCTTTCAGAAGTCTGCTCGGGAGCCAGTTTGCCACTATTTCATTGCAACAAGAGAAGAGATGCATCTCTCTCTCTCTCTCTCTCATACACACACACACACACACACAGGTAACAAAGGGCAGTGATTTATACATGTAAATTCCTGTGTGTGCCTGCTGGTTTGGAAATCATTACTGCAAATTTAATCGCCAGCAATGTTTATCTCACTAGAGTAGGGCAAATAGACCAAATGATTTTTGTGAGAACAGAAAAAAGATAAAGTAACAGAAAGTAACTTCTGATTCAGAAGTTTTGTATCGTTTTGGTCAGGTATCATGAAGAGGAAAAACAACCATTTTCTAATTGCCGTCACTTTCCTATCTATCTATCTATCTATCTATCTATCTATCTATCTATCTATCTATCTATCTACCTACCTACCTACCTACCTACCTACCTACCTACCTACCTATCTCTGAGCAGGTGTTCAGTTTTCTATCTATCTATCTATCTATCTATCTATCTATCTATCTATCTATCTATTCTCTGCGCAGGTGTTCAGTTTAGTCAGAGGCTAAACTTTCCATGCAAGATTTTTTTTTCTTCATATAGTTGATGGGTTAGCTAAAGGCTTTTTTCAAATCCTTCTAAAATATTTTTTAGATAAAACATATGGGCGGGGGGGGGGACAGTGGTTTCTAGTGGGTCTCAAGATAAAGCTTAGCAATCTTGCTCTATGTAGACTTGGCACAAAAGCTTATGGACCTTTTTTTAAAAGCAGGGGATGGGTGGAGCGAAGAAGAAAAAAATAAAATGATCAGGCAGGGATAGGAGAACTTGGAGTATTTTTTTTTCTTTTTGAATAACCATTTTTCAAAACAACACACAGGCGTACACACACACAACCTTCAGCTTGGGCATTTTTTCATGAAGGTGAATGTGGATGTGAGTTGGCCATCCAGTAGGTCTTTACCCTAGTTGGATTGTTAATTGACTTGCACTGAAGTACAGGTGGACCTTGGTATTTGAGGGAATCGTGTTTCAATGTTCAACTGTGGATAATAAAACTGTAAGTGACAAGACATTGAGCCTATAGGTATTAGGACTTAATTTGCGTATCAGTGGAGAATTACTAAAAAAAAAAAAAAAAAATCACACACAGATAAAAATCACACCTCCCAAAAAAAAACTCACAAGAAAAAAGCACAAAAAATTACTGTACTCTATTAAGTATGCACTCTATCTAGCACTCTATTTTATTCAAAATAAAAAGTAAATATTTTTGGAGAAAGAAAGAAAGAAAGAAAGAAGGAGAGAAGGAAAGAGGGAGGAAGGAAGGAAGGAAGGAAGGAAGGAAGGAAGGAAGGAAGGAAGGAAGGAAGGAAGGAAGGAAGGAAGTGTGGGACCTGAATGAAATGCTGTGATGTTCTCAATGCAGTTTGCAATGCTTTAGTTCCTCCAGCAATCACTGACAGATGACAGTTTTCCATGGAATCCAGCCTTGTGGTATGTTCAGGAGGACCTGAAAGTCACTACCAGAACTTGGACCATCAATGGGATCAAAGAGGTGGTGTTTGGCAGCAAGGATGTGATTTTCAGATTTGAGTGGGCAAACTGCAGGGTTACAACAATGGCCAGAGGCACTGTCAAGCAGCAAGAGGGACACGGTGGTGCAGGGCTTAATGACGCTGGAGTTTGCTGGTCAGAAATGGACAGCACTCCAGCAGTTTGGGCCCGGCTCCGCGTGACGGGGTGAGCTCCCATGACTCATCCCAGCTTCTGCCAACCTAGCAGTTCGAGAGCAATTCCATCTGTGAGTAGATAAATAAGTACTCCCATTTCGGTGGGAGGAACCGGTGGCGCTGCGCGGGGAGCGGAAACCAGTGTGAGACTTGACCTGAACACGACCAATGCAATCGGTGGGAAAAAGACCTACAAAAAGAAGGAAAAAGCCCAGATGTGCTATGACTCCCTAGCGACCACTGCTGGCTGGAGAGTATAGCCGTTAACTTGTTAGATGGAATTAAAATTGCTTAATTGTATATGTTGTACTTTGTGAGCTGCCCAGAGTTCCCCACTGGGGGGAGATGGGCGGAGAATAAATCCAATGTATAACTATAAATAAATTTAAAAAAAGGACTCTGAAAGCAAACTCCATGAAGGTGAGATATCTCTGCACCTGTTGGTCCAATCAGAGAAAAACATTGTAGTTTTTCTACACTCTCCCAAACACTGGAAGCTGTCTTTTATTCTTCTTTTTCAGGGCATGTGGGTTCTGTGCTTGATACAAGACAACGGACTTGATCATGCAGCCCCTGTAGCATTGCTGCACACCTGAAAAATGAGGCAATCCTTAGCTGTCTTGAAACTCACAGCACTTATTTCTTCCTTGCTATAAAGAAGCACGATGCTGTCAGACTTCCTCTTGTCACATGAACTGAAACCAATGAAATAGGCACACAAGAATCCAGTAACTTCTGGTAATTTATTGTAGAAAAGCTAATAAGCCATTATGAAAGAAGTCCAGTACCTGAAAAAATGGTGGAATCTGATTTCATATTTTCCACCCCTTCTTCTCACTCAAGCTATGCAATGGGCTGCATGACCCTATCTTTTGGGTGGGAAACCCAGCCCAGTTTCCATCTGTCACTTGTTAGGGCAATGGATGAATCAGATGCCAGGTTGCTTACCACTAACCATATAAGAACTAATTCTCACAGATGGCATCTGTTCTAGAACAAGCTTCTTTAATCAGCACTGAAGACTTGCTTTGTCCTGTGCCCTCTGGAATCAATCAGCCGGTGGAAGACTGCTGGTATCTTTGTGCCACCTCATTATCCGCATAATTGTGCATCATTATGTACCGATGCAATTCCCTTGCCAGCTTGACATTGTGGAAGCTGTACTGGTGCTTGAATCTCTGAAACCAGCCCGATTGTCTGGAAGCGTTGCTCAGTGCCTGTAGAACCACAGCACTTTTTTTCAGGTTACTGGTCCACTCAGTGGTATGTTCCTCTGATCTTTGTTCTGTTAGATGTGCTGGATACCAGCTTTGTATGGATCCTGGCTTTTCTTTTCTTATGGACAACAAACAAATTCATGCCATAAGACCACAAAATGGGTGACGCACTATTGCCACAAGCCAACATATTCGGCAGCTTCATCTTCTCACTCAAGGGCAACACCTTCTTATGCGGTGCTCTGTGATAAATGCCTACTTATCATTCCATTACTCAGAAGGAGCTACTGTAATGTACAGGAAGAGGAGAACTATATGAGATAAGAATGCTGCAGACTGCTGAGGCTTGCAGAGTTCTCTGCCACGTGCTTGCTCACAGGATATCACTAATCGGATAAGGCAAGAATGTGGCAAATGGGTTGAAGATAGTAAGAGGATTCCATACTTCTACACACACTCAGAATGGAAGCTCGCAGATATGCAAAAACAATCGTAGGAAAGGAAGTCCAGACTAAAGAAACACCATTTGAGAAGTACAAACTCTCGCTTGTTCCTCTTGCTTAATAGCAGAATACTCGGTCTGATAGTGAGACTTGTATGCAGGGTTGAGATTTGATTCATTGCTTCATGGAGATGGCTTTATATAATACATATTACAGCTTCAATTGATTCAATGTGTTTTGATTCCAACTGCACTCTGCCATGTGAGCAAATGATGAATTGATTCTTGAGTGCATTTATGCATTCCAGATGGTTATGGATAATATCTTACTATAGATTTAAGATTAAATACTTTAAAAGAATAGTTTTGAGTTCCATGGCAAATGTCTGAAAACTTGGGGAATGAAAAATAAAAACACATTCTATTAGAAATATTCAGTACTTGACAATAACTTCTTATATTAACAATGTATGTTATTTATTCCACTTATAACCCAATATTTGAAAATCACTGCAGCTGATATGGGATTCCCAGGTTAATTTCTGTCTAATCTGTTAACTTTTGCATCTATGGTTTAAGTGGTTTAAAATATTAATAAAATATGCCCCTTTCTGCTCTTTATTTAAGTGTTAACCTCTTGGACATTTATAGTTTTAACTTATTCTTGGTTTTAAGCCATATTTCTTGTTTGGATAGTAATCCTTTTCTGATGAATTCTCCTGAGTTCTTTATCAAGGAAAAAAAGAAAAAAGAAGAAAAGAAGAAAAGGCCTGTTATGTACATAGGGTAGGAAACCCTGTAGAAGTAAAATACCTTAGAATTGATTTTAGCAGCATTTATACACCCAGCACAAGCAGATAACATGCATGTATGTTGGATAAAGATATGTACATCCATGGAAATCTAGTCTAGCTCAGTTCCATATCTGGTCACATATGAGTCAATTTGATCCAACTTCTTGGTCAATCTTCTTAGACTTTGATAAATCCCAGTTGCTGTTGTACATATTGTGGATGGCTCTTTCGGCAACATACACATTTCTGTACTTCCAATAGACACGTGGTTTCTCCCAATAAACATATTTCTCTATCCAACTGTTACAGGCCTGAAATGAGTCAGATTTCCCCCTCTATTTGCAGAAACTGTCTTACAGATCTAGAACAGGAGTGATCTTTTTCTCCTAGTGAGCTTTCCAAAGGTTACCAGGGGAAGAAGAATGCAGAAATAAAGGTATAATACATAGGTGCCCAACCTTTCTTGGGTCAGTGAACATATTCAGACTTTAAGCACATGTCATAGGCTATCTGAGAAAACAAAGAGGTATGTCTGTGTGTGTGGGGAGCTCGTTCACAAAATAGCTGCCATGGAGAATTAGTCATAAACACTTATTGACCAGGAGGGAAACTATTTAACCTATTCCCTGCCACTCTATCATATGATTGCAACTTAACTTTGTTTTTCTCTGGCCAAACAGAAAAGTCGACCATTCTGCATTATATATTTAGATCTTATTTCCCCCCCGCCCCCCTCCTTATGTCCTTACCTTCTAGATTAGACACCGGTGTATGGTGCAATAGCTTAAACCCTAAGTCTCCCCAGGTTCAAATCTACCTTCAGCCATGGAAATTCACTGGGTGAACCTCTGGGTAATTATTGGTATAGGGGGAAGAAATGGAAAACGGAGCACTATATGCGATACCTTGACTTCCTCAAGAAAAAGTCATCTATAAATCTAACTAGAAGCAGACGTAAATGAACCGACAGCATATTCCTCTCTCTATACGCCTCTTGGAGCATATATTTAGTCCAAACATCATAGTGACAAAAATCTGATGCAGAGAATCATGCCTTCATTTGCATTTTTTTAAAAAAAGGTAAAATGAGGATACTTCTTGCTGAAAATCATATGTAAATACAGCCATGCAGTTTTCCTGGCACCAGTATAAAAGCTGTTTGCCATTATCTTCTTCTAGAATGGTGCCTTTTTTCCCCAGTCTACTCCCTGGTGATCTCCCATCAAAGTTCTATTCCTTTCTAATAGCAGGTCCCACCTACCTGCCCTACAGCCTGGTTTTGCCAAACTTCCCAAAGGGATTGCAGCACTCTTTTCCTTCTCCCCCCCCTGCCCCCCCCCCCCCCCCCCCGTTTTCAGTCTGCAGACTTCGTGTCATGGCACTAGATTTCCTTAACAAAACAAGCATTCTGAAAGGGTGAACTTGCATTCTGAAAATACATGGGACCTGCTATTAGAAGGCAAAAGAAACATCTCTTTCATTCCAGATGTTTGAAGTGTTAGTTACATAGTTTGGCTTTAGCTGCCAGGTTTTATACACAGGAGGGCTCTTGTGTCTTCATCCCAGAAATGAGCAATTTGGTAGATGAGGCTTTTGTTATCAGAGAACTGCAGGGTTGAGAAAAAAACCCAATTGTCTCAGTGTCCCTCATTTCTCACCCACCCCCTGCAAGTTTCCAATATCTCTAAAGGATGCATACCAAAAAAAAAAAAAAATCAGTTTAGAATTATTTCATCTTGATAATCTGGTTGGGACAACAGAGGAGTTTTTGATCATTTATTTATCCAGCTTCTCTGTTCTATAATGATTGGGTTCCTGGCATATGCTGGAGTTTGCCTTAAAGCACAATGGTGCAAAAATTGTTAAAATATAAATTGCCTATGGTTTAATAATCCTCCTGTAACATTATTGCAATTAGTCTTTGGAATTCACAGCCTATTGAAGAAGCAAATGAAGCAGCAATTGAATGGCTTTTCATTTCGCCATTGTTATTGTTTTGCTGTAGACTGTTTCCCTGATAGTTTCCATCATAATGGGGGGAAAAATAGAAATGTAATTGCATTTTTAAATGAAAGCCAAACTTTTGTAGGTTATGGCAGAATGTAGATACAATTATGGGGCATTGTATAAAAGGGCAGGACTTACAGTTTCTCCCCATATCAACCACTTCCTCTAGTTAATGCCACTATGGTCACCATTCAGAGAATTACCCTGTGAGATTCAGCAACTCATTTGCAGTATATATTATTAAAATTATCCTGGATAAAGATTGAAAACACAAGTTGACCATTAATAGCAAGCAGTGGATGTACATAATGTAGAGCCCTGTTTAAAATTCTGTATGGAATAAGAGGAAATGCAGAGTCATCCTAACTAAAATTTTCTGACCATGCTCAGAAATGCTGTTGATAACTGGTCAGGCAGGAAAAAACATAATAAAAAGATCAAGTCGATTCTCTGGGCTTGAATAGCAGCTTCACCTTATGTGGGTTATGGCATGGAGATAAAAATGTCAGTGTCTGCTAATAGTTGCCCACTACCTATTAAGAAAGGTGTACAAGAAATCGAGAAGGGATGCTATTAAGCTCTTGTTTTTTAAAGCACACTTACATAGGTCCAGCATCAGATGAATAGATGTCCACTTAAAATATGAAGCTTCCTTTTGCTATCTCCCCCCATACATTCCAAAAGTGCATGAAAAGCTCCTTTGAATCTCCTGAGCAAATCTGGGGAGGCATGCAATGGGGAAGAAATTGGGTCACTTGTTTGTTTCTTCTGTGCTGGTTGACCGTTGCCTATTTCTGTGAGAAAGTCCTATCTAGTTGTCCATCTTCATATTGGTCCAACATCTGTGTCTCTAAGAAAAATCAATGTTCCTTTCCTTGGATTTTTGTTTTGTTTTGTTTTAGCTACCAGAATGCATACAGATGGTTAAAGGTAGAATAGGCAAATTTATCAAGTTCAGTTTTGTTCAGCTTCCCATTTTTCCATCCTTAATTTCATTCTGATCTCTTTCTCATTGAGTTTGAAGCCTGTTTGTTTATTTAAAGTCTAAATGAAAATCCATTTGCATTTTCACATACATTGGTACAACTACATGCTTTTTGTTTTTTCCCAAATACATACAACTGAACAATCATTTTGTAATACATTTTTGCAAGCACTTTTCTTCAGAATAATGCATTGTTCTGAACAGTATCCCCCTCCTAATTGAAATATTTTTGTGCTCCCTTTTTAAAAGTGTAAATTGCATTGCTACAAATTGCACGGTTTTGAGGAAAAGGTGGATTTTGCAACTGGGGTGTGTTTTGCTTTGGGCGTATATTTAGAAAGAATAAATTGCGTAAAATTAGACTGAAATCCTGAGTTTGGGTCAGTCATTTACCTCCTAGTTGGTGGGATGTGGGTAAGAATTTATTGGCTTTCAAGATCGTCTCTAGATTAGGGATTGTAGTTTGTATAGAATGATGTGAACTTACTTCAGATAAAAGTGGCCTTTGGTTGTACTTGTAGCATTCTGGCCAATTTTGGTTCTGTACCAAAACCAGTCAGAATGATAACATGTGGTACAGATGCAGCACAGGCTGGTCACCTAGTCCACAGCTTTTCTAACCCATCAAAGACAAACTCATGATTGGTGGCAGAGGTCAGTGTTCATGGGCCCATGTGGTGACAACCATGGCACATTGAAGACTGAGACTTGGAATATAAAAGAAGTAACTGGCAAAGAGCCTGAGGCTGATGAATTTGTGTATCTTGGTAAAATGTTTATTGAAGATGGGGAAATGGACAGAGAAAACATAAGCTGTGGAAATGCTGGTAGAAAGGTAGTGGGTAATAAGTGGTCTGTGTTAAGAAATCAAGGTTTGCTGAAAGAAGAGAAAATGACTGTATAAAATGGCATGCTTTGTTATATGGAAGTGAGAACTGGACATCTAGGAGAAACATAAAAATAGATTGAATGCAGTGGCAGTCAAACTTTACTTAAGAAGTATGGGTGGTAAAACAAGAAATAGGATCAAGACTGAGTGGGTGCTAAATGAATGTGGACTGAATGTAAATGTGGGTGACTAGTATGAAAGAAGTACATTAAGGTGGATTGGTCATATAAAGAGAATGAATGAGGACTGAATCACAAACCATTATATGAAGGGAAAGTTAATGGGTTGAGAAGAAGGGGAAGATTGAGAAAGTTGTGGTTGGGTGGAGTTGATGTGAGGGAGAGGTGAGGAGTTTAAAGAACAAAAGGCAATATATGAATTGGTATATAAAAGTGATGGAAGCAAGACTGGTTTGCAAAGATACAAAGATATGGAGAGGATTAGTAAGTAGCTTAATGTAAGTTAGATTTGACTATACTTTCTTTTCTTTTTCTTTGACTATACTTTCTTTTTCTTATCTCCTGGATTCTTTTAGCTTAGAATTCTTATTCCTTTTAGGAGCTTTGCATAATGTTGCTTATGCACAATGAGTAGAATGTGATGGGGTGTGTACGCACATATTGAAATGCAAGTGCCTGCTTTTATTTCCTGAAAAAGTGGGAGAGAAACTGAAAGTGCCAAGCAATCAGTGGAGTTAGGGGTGAAAGGAGGAGCCTTTAAGCTTGTTCACTATATAAGATCACTATGTAAACACTTCTTCAGTTAGGACTCTAACTAGCACTTGGTAACAAGAATTAAAAACAAAAAAAACCCAAACGTGGCTGGCAACCTCAAATCTAACAGGAGAACATAGAAGATATGATGTTAGCCCAAAGTCATATCTTTGGACTGCTACATACCATCCAATATTTAGCATGGTTAAATATCGTTTATAGTTCTGTCTACGGATGGAAAATGAGGCCACTTCACTCCCAAGCTGGCTATTTCCTAAGAGACAGTGGCTCAAGACCATGTGCCATTTGGGGAAATTGTGTCTGCATGTTTCCTATTCAGTACAACAATGTCTTCATACATGTATAGGTAAGGGCTGGATTGCAGCACCATGTTTAAAGTGGTATAAGGTGATACGCCTCTCAGAGCTGAGCTGTCTCAGCTAATTTTGGCAAGCTATATATACTGTATAATGCCATGCATGTGAAGGATTTAAATGCTTTTAAAAACCACTGTCTCATTTGCCTGAACACAGAAAGGCAGGAAGTGGATACAATTACATGTATTACCCAGAGATAGGGTCATTTCATGACTGCTCTGCAACGTTGCTAAATTCCACTACTTCAGAATAAGAGTGTTTGAAGTGATGTTTGCAGCTGTATAAAACAAAGCCCTTTGTTTAACCAAGTGTGCTTCCAGCTCTTTATTCTTTGTGCTCCCTCGCCCTGTCTTTGAACTACCACGCTGAGTCAAATCTTGGTAGCCATTCCCCAGCTGGTACCTTCTCTCACTGTGACTGAACCATCCGGTCTGTCTGCTATGCCAGTTCTCCCACCTGGTTCCACAAGCTTTGTTACCTAAAGAAATACAAGTATGATTAGTGCTAACACATTCTGTTTAAACAAACATATAAAATGTAGTTTACAGAAGCTGCTCAGTTGGTGGTTCTGCAGGTTGGGTGATTCCAACAGTATGGCTAGTTTAGGATTAATATTTTGGGCAAACCTAGGCAATTGGGTTGATTTAATAAACCACAGTTAAGAAAACCATGGGTTAGTGTGTTGCGTGAACACGGCCAGCAGAAATACATCAAGTATGAGGTAGCAAAGATGGTTTGGCATCCAGATCCCCAGAAAATGCCATCTAGCTAGCCATTAGTACATTGGCTGAGATACCAGGCAGCTGGGGTTTTCCATGATCACTGGCACCTGATCCCTGTATCTAACCATAGTTAAATGTTATGCTGTATTGGGCAATACGTGTTATTGAGACTGAATCAGAGGAAAGAATAGGTTTTAGAAAGAAATTCAATGAGCTCTATAATGTTACACTGTTTAGTCCAGAAGTCCAACAATAATCTGCTGGATTCTCTCTACTGGGTATTCTAGTCTAGCCATGTGATTCTGAATAACTTTACTCAGAAATAAGGCCTACTATGGGCTTAACCACCTAAACTTTGTTCAGAAATGCAGCCTTGAAAATGTGATGGAGCTCCATATGTGGAAGTGAAGGCTAAGCATTTAGTTGCCTATATTTCCCTGGCACCTTTTGGTAGGATCAAACTACCCAGTGTACAAGAAATCTGGAAAAAAAAAAGACATTAAAACAACAAGCTTCATATGATATTAAAAAGAACAGTATAAAACCCACTAATTAACTCAGAAAGCTAAGTTAAAAAGATATCCCATAATGGCCTTTCTGAAAGCATATAGAATTGAAGCCAATTGCAGCTCCTAAAGAAACGCATACCACGGTCTGAGACTGACATAAGAAGAAACCCTTTCATGTATACTTATCAAACGGCAATATCATCCAAAAGGTCTCTCCTGCAGATCTCAATAACCTGACAAGTTCCAGACGAGAAAGGCAGGCTCTAAGATAGCCAGGTTCAAAGTTTAAGTGTTAAAAAGTTAAAAGGAAATTCTGTGATTTGAGCCCAGAAAACAATTGGCACCCAGTTGGTACTTGTGGCCAGAACTAATGACTACGCAAATATCTCAGTTACTAAACCCTCAACTGCTCTGTTGGGTTAGGCAAACTGGAATGGGGAAAAGCACTGGGGGCAGAGGAGGCTTGCTCCTTTTCCCTCCTACAGATTCATTTCCATGATTGTCATCCACTTCTTCCCTCCCCTCCCATTCAGTTGAGAGATTCTCAACCCATGATAGTGACAAATTTAGCTCCAAAATTTTAGCTGGTGAAAAAGTAAGTAGCTCATGGAGAATACTCTATGGGTAAATGGCAACAAGTGAGGAATAAAATACCTACCCCTGGATCTCTCCCCTATCTGCTTTTCAGAAAAGGGGCTGATGTATAATGTGCAATTTTTAGCCAAGCCTTTAATGGAAAGCAGCTTAAATGGTTTGCCAGAGGTTAAACAGAAGACTTGAAGAAAGGGAAGCCAAGGAGTTGTGACTTCCAGCTTTTGTGTTGATGATTACTATCCTTGTACCCTATGCCTGAGTCAATAGGCTGGAAGGCTGGGAGTCTCATGACCCTTCTCCCAGAAGCTGCCTCCTACTTGGGTTGGCAGCTTGGTAGTTTTCACTGTTACCACCCTTCTTCCACCTTTTCCTGTTTTCTTCTACTTCTAGCCCCTGTGCATGAGTAAAATGGGGTCTCACAACTTGTACTGTCTTTCTGGCAACTAAAAGGCAAGAATGGATGTGAAAAATGAAGTAATTTCTACAATGTAGTCTTGTGACTATGCAATATAGAAGCATGTCACTAAAACCTTCAGCCCTTCCTCCCTCCTTGGAAGACAGATCAATCTCACAGAGATAAATAAAATCAAGCTTTATTTAAACAGAAGAAAAGATAAAATATAAAAGCCTTGGAAATTACAAAGGGAAGTGTGGTATTCCAGGCAGAGTACAACATGGTGATAATCTACAAAAATGAATGCTTTCTCCATGAGAGATAATGCAATTTAACACAGAGACTACCAGAATATAATAAATAAAATTAATATTTCCTTCCCCGTTTGAAGGATGAAATGCAAGTCTCAGGTACACACACAATTTTCAGATATGCATAAAGTAGTAAGAACATTAGACTTTAGCACTGGATAGTAAAACAAAGGTTAAACTTAATGTCACATTCTTAATTAAACTTCTTTATTCAGAGATAGCACTTCCAGAAACAGGTATTCCCTCTGTCTACATTATTCCTGGAGCTCCCACTTCCTGGGGTTTCCAATAAATTAATTCTGAGGCTGCTGAGAAGATAGATAGAAACCAGTCCTTTTCCCCATCATTGGTCTGCAACTTCTGCCTTTGTTCCAAAGAACTCCAAATGTTGCTGTCTCCAGCTTGGGTAATTTGCCTTTGTACATGACTCAAAACCATGTCTTACTTGGAGGGAATGTTGATCGACCATCTGGCATGAGGCTGACAGTCTGTAGAATTGTGAATGTCGCTGGCTTCCTCAGTTACGGAGCCTAAATCCTCAGCCAGGTGGAATGTGTGGTGAGATCTGCATAGAGATCCCTAACTCAGGTAACACAACCCACTGAAAAGAACATTATACAGTATGTATGGTATCAAGACTTCATCCACTAAAAGAGTAAGAACAGTTGGGACAATTTTGCCTGAAAGTGACAGTGATTCCCTCTGGCCTGGATAGTCTGATAAAGTACCAAAAAGTAGCAATTACAGGAAGCAGTGTATGGAGACATGATGACACCATCAAAGAGCAGTGAGGTTGAAGGAGACAGACACTGTTTGCCATTTATAAGAGGCTATTCCTTTGGAGAATGTGCCATGGAGCAACTTGACAAAAAAAAAAACTCCAGCAACCTTTTTGCCAAGAAGGCAAGTTGAAGCTGTGCAAAGCCTTAGAAGGCAGCTTTGCTTACTCAAGTGTACTCTCTCCCTTCTCCCTTCGCTCCTTTAGAGATTTTGATGCTATATGACCCACAGGGAAGAAAGATAAAAATACCATTGGGGTCACTCCTCCTTAGAAAGAAGAGTTAAGGAATTTGACTTTGGTGAACTCCTTTAATGAAATGACTTGATCAGACCCTTTTTGAGCTAATCTGCAAGCCAGAATTTAGCTAATCAGAGGATTTAGTACTCCTTCAACTGTTGCCATTAGAGATGCACAATTTCACTGGGTTGAGGTGCTTGGTTGCACAGCATCTGCTTTGTTTACTATGCAGAAAGTTCTGAGTTCAACTGCCAGCATTTCAAGATAGGGCTAGCAAAATTCCAGCTTGGATATCGGAGGTGTTACCAATAAGAGGGCCACTAATAAAACACTAATAGAGGGATCTGACGTGAAATAAGATGCCCTCTTTCATTTCCATATGTGGCCTATGGAAGATTTGACAGACTCCAAGCCTTCTCTAAAGTATTAGCATGGATCCGAAAGCACGCTAGTCCTGTTCCTGACTGGGGAAAAAGGAAAAAAAGCCATTCATTAGGTGGCTACATTAATTAGGCTATCCAGTAGTTAAAAAGAGGATTCCACTCCATTTTTCAGAGATGAAGAAAAGATCTTTGCAGTCTTTCTGGGTGTCTGAGTGAGATATGCCTCCAGTTTTAACCCAGGACAAAGAAAAGCCAAATAATGTTTTCAGAGTTATTAAAAGTTTCTGAAACTCAACTTATGAAAGCCCTTGTATTTATTCTTTTCCAGTAACTCTTGTGAAAGTTCACTTCATAATTGGACACACAGATCAGGTGTTAAATAAGTGATGTGCTCCTGGTTTCTATACATTTTAAATATCCTGTTATTCTCCCATGAACATTAATATATTTATTGCATTTTTTGTCTCCACAGTTCTCATTAGCATGATATGTCTACAGCAGAGAGTGTTCTTTATATTAGTTCTCTGCAACATACAAAATGGATTATTATCACCCCAAATAGATGCTGAACAGAGATGCAGAAAAGATAAATGATTTTTAATGGCATTCAGTGACAAATTGGTGTAAAATGTATTTACCCAGAAACAATTCCAATTGATTTCGACAAAACCTACGTGGACAACTCCACCTGCTATTGGTGAGGGAGAGAAGTTAGGTTCTTGGCCCTCCATTATAGGATAACTTTGGGCTCAGTCCTTTTGCTAACCTGCTTAACACCTACAGGAAGCCACTGTGAAATGTCATTAACTGGTTTGGGAAGATATATTATCAGTATGCTGACGATACCCAGTTGATGCTATCTCATCACTTGGCCCAATGGGAGATGTACTATCAGTTCTGACCTGGTGTCTGGAGGCTGACAGGGCATAGGTAGGGAGAAATAGGATCAGGCTTAACTCCAGTAGGATGGAGTGGCTGTTAATACAGAAGCCTACTGACTCCAGAAGAGTACTAAATTGACCCTGAATATGGTTGTGAGAGATACGGAATAGATACAACCCATCTGGGGGTTTTCCTGCCTCATGGATCCTGCTGATGAGTCAAGTTGCAGTTGTACCAGGAACAGGATGAGGACAGTCTCTCATGACCTTGTCATCTCTTGTCTAGATCACTGCCATTGCAAAATGAGCAGCCTTCATGTTTCTGGTCAGTTGTGTTATTGCCATGTTACACTATTGCTCTGGAGCTGCACTAACTAATGTTGTATTTATGATTACAAGTCAACATCCTGGTTGCTACCATGAAAATCCTATGTGGCTCAGGGTCTGGCTATCTAAGGGACTTCTTTCCCCAGACAGATTGTGCTCATCCTGTCTGGATGGCCAGAGAATGCCTGCTAAGGGCCTCTACATATCATGATGTGTATGAAATGTAGCCCATTCTCTGTGGAAGCTCTACAGAACAACCTGCTTCCCAAGGCAAGCTTGTCTCCTGCTCTCCCTCCCTCCTCAAAGCTGGTAGATACCTGAATTTCTAGAACATCTTAGGGGATTGATTATAGAGTTATTTAGTCCCTGTATTAATGTTCTTATTATTGTATTGTCATCGTATTATTTATTATTTTTATTGTATTAATGTTTATTAGTGGTATCTCTACTCTGCCTGGAGTCCATCAGGACTGAGGCAGTAGATAAATCTCATCAATGATTCAAATACTCCCCCCCCCCACTTTTTTTTAAGGGAAGTGAGCTTAGAAGCTTTGTCTTTTCAAATGTCTAAAATATTCTAATTGAACATTGGATTGCCAGCTACTTTTAAACTATTACTAGCCAAAAGCTATTTCAGTTACTGGACAGTTTCTTATAATGGAAGCTTATTTGGAACCCCCAATGTGATTTGTACTTCTGCACTGAAAAAAAATTCCTTTCATATATACCTTGCTTTCTTTGACAACTCCTTCCATGGAATGTATTGGGGAGTGGAACTGAATGAAATCTGCAATCCTCTACTCACACCTGGGAGTAAATTCTATTAAAGACAATGAAGCTTATTTATGAATAGAATGTATAAAAATGCGCTGTAATACTGCAGTTGTATATTCACATACTTGTGACTAAGTTCCACTGAACTCAGTCAACTGACTTCTGAGTATATAGGAAATATTTATGCTGCCCAATCCCAGAGCTGCTGGGTAATTTACAAAAATGCAATCTGATAATATAATGATAAAATCCCTAAGAGAGGTAAGTGATAAAAGGCCTGAGTGAAAAGGTATTTTCTGAGCTCACTTCTGATGTATGAGAAAAAGAGGCTTGCCTCAACTCCAGCAGCTGTTTGTTCCATAATACAGGTCATATTTATGTGATCTGAAAAAGGTGCCTTGTTGGCAACCAAAGAGTACAGGATGGCCTCCACAGAAGGATACAGTCATGGCCATAATTTGGCCCTAAACCATGTAAGGCTTTGTATACCATAGCAAATCTAATTGGGGTCAGAAAGCAGCTTCTTGGGTTTGGTTAATGCAACTATTTTAGTATGGGAGTGATGTGGCACCTCTACAATTTGAAACAGATGCCATTTCCAGGCTGTCTTCAAGGGCTGCCCCAGAATGGGCACACTGCAATTATCCAAAAACAAGATTACCAATGCACTTGTAACTATCAGCATTTCTCTTTTACAGAAATTGACCCAATTGGTTGATCAGCAAATACTGAGAGAAACCTCCACCCCCTGCTTACATAGACATCACAAAGATATGTTCAGAACATAAGGGGGAGAAAAGACTCTGTATACCAGCTAACAACAACAACAACAAACAGAATTACTCAATTTCTATTTTAGCTATGTTTCCTTATAGAAGAAGATATGTGTTCCACCATGCAATTTGGAAGAACTGGTTGAAGGAACAAGATTCCAGTTCTAAATTAAGAGACTATCGTGAGGAAATACCTACAAAATTGTGTGATAGCGTAGATGAATTGAGAAATCCTGAAGAATGAATGGAGTGCCAGATGCCTGGAGGACAGCAAATATCCCTATCTTCTAAAAGGGGAAGTGTAGGATCTAGGGAAGAGTTTTTCAAATAGTACAATACATTAGAGTTCCATGAGGACTTGATGGGGTTTTCTGAGACACTAAGGATGAAAAAAAAGTTCACTCAAATGCAAACAATTTCCTGTCAGTAGCGCTTTGCCTCTTGATCAGAAATTCTGGGATTTTTTAAAATCTAACAGCTCTGCAGCCTGGAAAAAAAAAATGTGAAAACCCCTGATCTAGGAAATTACAACTGATTGAAGTAATATCTGACATCTGTATCTCAGAGGATTCTGCAACAGATTTTAATGAGGTCAATCTCATTAAATGTAATGCAGCAATTAGTAGAAGTCAATATTGTTTTATCAAGAAGTTTTAGTAACTGATCTTATTTCATTATTTCATTGGGTAACTTCCTTTGCAGATTGTGGGTATGCTATGGACATACTATATCTTGATTTCAGCAAAACATTTGACAGTAATACCTCACAATATTCTGATTAGGAAGTGTGTTAAATATGGTCTGGATGGAATGTGTGTTTAGGCAGACCTAGGCTGCTTTGAAAACCCCATTCTTCAGGTCTTGGTCCTGGGCTTCAGGTCTTGGTCCTGGGTCCTGTGCTTCAGGTCTTGGGTCCTGTGCTTGGTCTTGGGTCCTGGGCTTCAGGTCTTGGTCCTGGGTCCTGTGCTTCAGGTCTTGGGTCCTGTGCTTCAGGTCTTGAGTCCTGGGCTTCAGGTCTTGGTCCTGGGCTTCAGGTCTTGGTCCTGGGTCCTGTGCTTCAGGTCTTGGGTCCTGGGCTTCAGGTCTTGGTCCTGGGTCCTGTGCTTCAGGTCTTGGGTCCTGTACTTCAGGTCTTGGGTCCTGGGCTTCAGGTCTTGGGTCCTGTGCTTCAGGTCTTGGGTCCTGTGCTTCAGGTCTTGGGTCCTGGGCTTCAGGTCTTGGGTCCTGTGCTTCAGGTCTTGGGTCCTGTGCTTCAGGTCTTGGGTCCTGGGCTTCAGGTCTTGGTCCTGGGTCCTGTGCAGTTCAGCACTTGTATTAATGACATGCATGAAGAAGTACAGAGTGCTTATCTAATTTGCATGTGAAACCTAGATCACTAACAACTCAGAAGACAGAAGCGAACTCTTAAATGATTTTGAGAGGTTCAACAAATGGGCTAAAAGTAACTGAATGAAATCAAATGCAAAGGTGTAAGATGGAGATGCCATGAGATTGTAATTGATCACAAGCTGAAAATGAGCAGGCTGTGTGACATGGCTGTTAATGGTGCTTTAATGGAAGCATAGTTTCATATATATATATATATATATATATATATATATATATATATATATATATATCTGAGAGAAGGAATTCTATACAATATTAAAAACTACAGAAACATAAAGAGAAAATTAGAAGGGATGAAAAGATAAAAGAAAAAGTGAAAAACAGTAAAAGTGAAAAAGAGAGGAAAAAAAGGAGAGAAAGAAAAAGAAAAATGTCTAAAGAAGTGACTTCAGATGTTCTTTGCAGCAGTTACAAACATGGTTATCACCATTTCCGCCCTCCCAAATTACATATCATGGTTCCTTCCTTTTCATGGACAACCCTTTTTAATCATTAAATCCCAAAATCACCAATTCATTTTTACCCATTTTCAGCAAAAAGTCCGGTCTTTTATGAAAGTAGTCATTGTTCCTTCACTAATCAGACAAGTCAATTTAGCCATTTCAACAAATTCTACCATCTTCATAATCCACTCCTCTATTGTGGGTATTTCTGTGGAAGCATAGTTTCTAAATCACAGGAAGTAATAGTTCTACAATATTCTCAAATATGCATTTCTCAAATCCTACCTCGAGTACTATATCCAGTTCTGGATTTTGTAACTACCAAATCAACACTCACGGTGCTTTTGCGGTTATTTGCGGACATGAAGAGCGGCAAAACATTTGAATCGCCAGATGCACACGTTCCCAGCTGAGGTTTCAGCATTTGCTAATTCAGGATTCATGGTGACTTTATAGAAGGTAACTACCACAAATAACAAGAATTGATTGTATTTTCATTAGAATGGGAAGAACTTAGTTTGTTTATAGGTCTGTCTCTAGATAGGTCTCCTATACTTTAAATTCCACTATTTCCAATATGGTAGGCATCTGCAAGGTTGAAAGAACACCCTAAATAAGTAAATGAATAAATAATACCCTTTCTAAAAAACACAATAATCTAACTTCAGTGTTTGGAAGTTGGTATCTATTAATTAAGAGCCCATCATTTGTACCTTGTAATGTTATTTAGTAAATCTTAACTCATATACTAAGTGTAATTACTTCCTGCCAATTAATTTTATCAAATCCCTCTGGATTTCTATCTTAAGCAAATATTGAGTAGCCCTATACTAATTAGTTTAATCAACGTGGAGTGCATTTCTTATGACTAGAAATCAGTCTGAATAATTAAATTTAATACAAAACACTGTAACATTCAATGCAACAAATGTATATATTCTAAAGTTGGAAAATAAGTAGAAGAGGGGGAAAAAAGTTTATTTAAGCTGAATTCCACCTGTCTTAATAAGTTTAATTTTAAGTGAAAATTTATGTCCATATTAGGTATTTATTTGTTGCTTTGTGTTCAGTTATTTTCCCCTATATCCCCAAATATGTGAATATCTTGCTACCCTGTTACATGCCCAGGATAATCCTGTAGCGAAGTCTAGGTCAAAGTCCAAGGCAGCAGCCTAGCTAGTATTCCAACATGTATAAATTGAGTAAAGTATGTGACTAGAGGCTCCCTTCTTTATCACTGGAAAATTTCAGATAACAAAAAAGGGATCTTATACACGAATTGCCCATCATACAGAGTAAAATAATTTCTTCATTGCCAAGGAGAAGACTAGGGACAATTCTTTTCTCCAGTGTGTTATGTGTGCATTTGTTGAGATGTTTTGTGGTGTATTCAGGTCATATTAGATTCCATTTTTCACCTGTTACACAATTCAGCAAAAGAATCACAAATGGCATGCTGATCCAACTGGACATAGTCCAACTGAGATCTTAGTAGATGGATTCCAGTTGGACTGAATTCATAAATTTAATCAATCAATTAATAAAGAAGCACTAAGCAATCTCCCATGGGAGGGTTTGCATGGAGAAGCTCAGTTGCCTGAAGCTCCAAGGAGAGATGGGAAAACTCCAGCTTGAAATCTGGAGTTTTGGACTGTCTGAGTTGCAAATGCTTGTGACTGAATCAATCCCACACAAGGTCTGTGTCTTACACAATGGCAAGCCATTGGTCTTTCTAGACCAACCTTATCAGCTCTGACGGGCAACATTTTTTCTAACATCACTCACTTGTGTTATTTTCTCACTCACCCCACCCATTTCAATCAAACACAGCCATAGCTTTAGACTCTTAAAACTGAGAAACCATTTCTTCCTAAAATGGCTGCTTCAGTCCTACAAACAAGTGAGGGTTTTTTAAATCTTTTTTTTTTTAAATAACTATAACGTATCAAAATTCTGCTTTGCCAAAGGGAATAGAAGGAACTGGATTCCCCCCCCCCTTTTTTTTTAAAGCATGAATGCGGAAGAAAGCAAAATCAACAGATTCATCCATCCACTTTTTAAAAACCCATTTTGCCCTGTTGCTGTGAGGTGTGTGCAGTGTTGTTTCCTTCACTGCTTGGAACGTTTCTGCAGAGACTTTTAACAGGACTTTTATTCTAGCTCTGTGTCCATTTAAACTCTTTGGCGAGGGCCAGGCACAGCATTATTTGGCTGACCGATTAAAATGGGATGCACAATCTCTGATCTTGGTATCTGAAATGAGATGAATGCCATTCCCCCCTCCCCGATCTGTGTAATTCCTGAGTTGGTGCCTGCCACAGGTTCACATTTATTTTGGCATGCCTTCATTAAACAGGCCTCAGAGCAAACTGACCATGCTACACCATTACATTTCTGGGGTTCACAACTGTTATAATACAAAACAAGTTTTCAGATCATGCTGAAACCAAAGTGCCTGTCCGGACTCCCTCCCCCGCCTTTATAGCTGAGGATGGTAGTCCTGCTGACCAGCAGCGTACATAACCAATTGCAATGATGCCTTGACATCATCATGCCAAAGCTGCCATTATGTACTTGGGCTTCAACGTCTGAAACATAAGATATGGCATATGTGAGATAACGTCATCACCCTGGTTTCATCGTCTGGCCTCCTTGTTTCCTCCAGCAGATGCTTATTGGCCTGAAAGAAATGGCAGAAAAAATTTCAGTGGCAAGAACAAATAACCAGCATCTCAAACTAGGTCCATGCATCAGGCCGGGGATGCACAAAAATAACATATAGTCTTGCAGTGTATGTGCAAACCTATTGTTCCATGTTGAGCCTTCCCCTTTAAATGCTTTTCTTTCCTTTTTTAAAAATATAATTTTTATGAAGAATTTGGATTACCATAGTAAATGCTAACACAAACTAAACTTAGAGAAAGAGAGGAGAAAAAAAGAACAAAAGGTGCAGGAAAAAAGAAAAAGGACGAGAAGAAAAAGAAAAGAAATATATAAACTTCCAACCTTCATAACAAGTATAAACAAACTGAGTAACTCTTCACCTCCTATAAGGTTATAGACAGATCTCTCTTCATCCCATATCCTATCACTTATCTATAAGCAAACCCATAAAACATCAACAATGTTTTTCTTTCCTAACTCCCTCACTGAAACATGCAACATAATCTTAAGTATAGCCAAGAGCAGAACTTTTATTTCACCTCAGAGTTCTTAGTTCTGACTGCTAGACAAATATGGACACTGTTGATAATGGCGGCATCAAAAAAAGGGCAAGTGGCCAGTGGATTGATTGGACCCGGACAAGTTCAGTGATGAAACTTATACACGTGCAGGTCTGCGCACAGGCATCTTTTGGTTTGCAGGAGTTTAAAGCTCCTCAAAGTGTCATTTGATATATCTTGAATATTTGCATGCATACATACATACATACATACTGTATGTTGATGTATGCCTAATGTTTATTTTTTAAAGTTCTGTTGATTATTGTTTTGAATGTCTTTCAATCTGCCCAGAATTGTTCTGATGAGGGGGCAGCCATATAAATTAATTAAGCAAATGAATACATATTTTGATCTCTCGATCAAGCTACGTATAATTTTCTCAACAAGACAAAAGCTCTGCAACTTGCTACATCTTTGTAACCCCTAATATTCTTTAAAAGTTTATGGATTAAATGTAGTGATACCAGACAACAACAAAGTTACTTAATCTCAAACTTCTAGGATTGTACTACTGATATTTGTAAAAAACACTGAATTTCAGCTGCTGTTCACCTCTTTTCATGTGGACTGTTTGAAAGCATTATTAAATACTTTGTTTGCATCACTACTTTCCAAAAGGCTAGCATTTTTTGAGATGTAAAAATCCAAAGAACCACTGGAGGGCAGCAAAGAGACACAGAAAACTCTTACTTTTTGCTGCCACTTTGGGGTCAGACAGAGTTTTGCATCCTAGCTATGGTAGCCCAATTTTTGGATGAGAGAAATGGCAGATACAGCAGCAGTGGGGCTGCTATTATAGGTAGTCCACAGGTTATGATGACAATTGGGACCAGGATTACCATCACTAAGTGAAATGGTCATAAAGCACGACATCACATGACCACATTGCCTAGCAGTGGCAATCCTGGGCAGTCGCAGTTGCCATCGTAACCCCAAGATGTGAGCGTTGTTAAGCGGGAAGAGATGGGAGTCCCAGCTGAGGAGTGCAGGGATGCTGTGGGGGGTGAGGGGGTTGGGAGAGGGCCTGGAAAGGCCAATGGAGGCTGCATGTGGGCGGGGGGGGGGGTGCTGCAGGAGGGAGAAAAAGTGGGAGTGACTTACCGAGCAACTTGCAACCTTCCCTGTCAGCTTCTCCATTGAATTTGCTTGGGGGAATCTGGCAGGGAAGGTTGCAAATCATAATCGTGTGACTGTGACTCCCTGTGAAGTCGTAATTGTGATCCAGGCACCTGAATGCCCAGATTGCAATGGCATGACTGTGGGGGTGGTGGCCAGAACTTTGAGGATTGGTCGTACATCCATTTTTTCAGACTGCCATAGCTTTGAATGGTCACTGAATGAATGGACGTAAGCTGAGGACTACCTATATATTTTGTTGGGGGAGAAGAGGATCATATGGATTCTTGGTTTGATGTTGAACCAAATTAATATCATGCTCTCAAATCTTTTCTCAATGATTTGTCTTCCCATCTGAAGGGTAATGGGCCATCAGGACTGTAGTATCTGTCTGTGTGGTCTGGAGTCCATCCTCCCTTAAACCAAAGCTTTTAAAACTGAAATGAATGGAAAGGTGAAGGGATAAATGCTTACTGTTTAGAGGGAAGGTGCTATCTTCCCGCATCTTGCCTACCCTATCACTTCTCCCAGCACTCTACTGCTGGGGCTGTTTCTCTCACACGATACAGCTGTTTCTCTCATATGATTGCATGGTTTTTTTTTCCCAAACTGTTTTTCCCTCGTGAACACCTCTTCCTTTCTCTTCTGACACATTTTTTTTTCTTTACAAACAGCAGATTGCATTGCCACAGTCTTTTTGATCTGAGGACAGAACAAAAATCAATAGCAATGATGTTGTTTTCTTTTCAGGCTGTTTTGCAATGAGGCGCATGATTCACGACACCTTTCTACAGTATCTCACAAAGTGGTTCCTTGATGGTATTTTTTTCCTGAGTACAGTTCTATTTTTTTTAAATACTCCCTGGACCATTTATTTGCCACTCAGTGTGTCCAGTTCATTCTTCCTTCTGTGCTTCAACAGAAGCTCCGCCCGTTGGTTCTCAGCTTCCCTCCCTTCTTCCTTCTTAAAGAAAAAAGCACCAAGAGTTCACAGACATGCAATCTGGAACCTAGTTAAACTCATTCTTGCCATCTGTCCCCTACATCTATCTTTATACTGCAAAGTCTTAAATGTGAATCAAAATTGACAGTACTAACCCACTGAGAAAACCATCTTTATAAGAGTTTTTTTTATATATATTTGTTTAATCAGGCTTATTCATATCAGGATTCAACATTCATACAATCCAGTCATCGTCAGCCTCTGTGCTGCTGTTTGCCGTGCAGTTGGGATGTGTCCATTCTTCTTGTACGCCACC
Source organism: Liasis olivaceus (assembly GCA_030867105.1). Classification (NCBI taxonomy): domain Eukaryota; kingdom Metazoa; phylum Chordata; class Lepidosauria; order Squamata; family Pythonidae; genus Liasis; species Liasis olivaceus. The sequence goes on from CM061349.1 coordinate 191,189,109, forward strand.
CAGATGCCTGCCTAACACTACAAAATGACATATAAGGCATATGAAAGAGATGCTTTGCAAAGTTCATTTGCATTAACCAAGCTTCTCTTTTTGAAGCATTAAACCAGCTGCATCCTTGGCTTCAAAAACTGCTGGTCTGCCTGGGCAGGTGCCTGCAAAGCCACAGTTCCAACAGCTGTGTTGTCTGTCCATGAAGGCACAGGCAACTTGAGTTGTTGTCCACTGAAGCAACCGGGTAAGCCTTGCAAGAGATGCAGCTTTAGAGAATCATTCACACCCACTGCCTTTGCAAACTGCCCAGTATCTCTCTCGATGCTTGGCACAGCCCTGGTAGTATATTCAGAGCAGATAAATGAGGAGAGGTATTCCTAAATACATTTACTTGGGCATAAGCTTAGTGGTCCTTATTTCTTTGTAAAAGGATCTTAAAGCTTAGTGTCAATTCACAAATAGGGTTTGAGGTAAAATAATAACTTCAGTGGTGGGTAGGTAGAATCATATGGCATTCATGGAAAGTATTTCCATGAGAAAAGAAAAAGAGACAAGACCTATAGTTAGCTGTACAATAGTCAGGTTCTAGGGACTAAGATCAATTGTCAAACTTTAGTTCCAGGGCACTAATTAATCACTGAGCTGTCATGAGCTGGAGTGATGGGATGTTCTTGTCTTATATGAGTCCATTTAGGTGTCAAGAGTATAGCTGGGATCCCATAATTTAAAAAACAGCCAGTTTCCCTTCAGATCAATTCAGAGGCCACCCAGAATCTCAGTCTGAAATTTAATTCAGACATCTGAAGTTCTGTGCTGTCTCTTGATCATAATTGACAAAGAAAAGGTCACAGTTCATTATCTATCTGACAGTACTGTATTGGATGAAATTTCAAGCTGTATAAATTCAGTAATTTTTGCATGTGTTTCCTCTGAGGTATGACTTGATTTAAAAAAAAAAAAGTAAAGGAAATGAAAACCTATTTTGGTTTCTTGGAAAAATTGGACAACATATTTAGCACAGAGACCTTTGCTGTTCCTGAAAGTATCAAGCTGCTATTGTTTACATACATACGTTCAGGGATTTTTATGCAAAAGCAGCTTTTACAATTTGGGAAAGTTCCTTGATTCTCCCATTTTGCTTTTGAGAGCAGATCTTTTGTGAATATTCTGTACCTGTGAATATTCTTTATTCACAAGAAGAATCAACAAAAGAAAAGAGCATGGGTTTTTGTGGAAAAGAAACCTCCATCTTTTCTAGGAAGAACAGGTTCCCCATTAGGTTATTAGTGCTACTATTGTGAAAAAGAAAAAAAACAAGAGCATACCGTATTTTTCCGACAATAAGACGCCCCCATGTACAAGACGCCCCCCACTTTTCCAACCCCAAATTAAGAAATCAATATTTTAAAGATAGTGCAGAACACATTTTTATTTAGTAATTAGTTAACATTTACCTGCTACACTCGGTGGGAGGAGGTCCAAACTGTCTCTCTGCAACTCTGTTTCCAGGTTCTTTTGCATAACTGATTCCATTCTCAAGCACGAGTGAAACTAGCTTCTCTCTGCAGACAGCCTTCCTCTAATTGGTTTGTTCAGCATCAGCTGATGCCAGTTACATAAGGCTCGTGATTGGAGGAAGTCTGTTTGGGAGACAAGCTATTTCACTCGTGATTGGAGGCTAGCAAAGCCTGTCTCCAGAAACAAAGCATGGGCAGTTTTGCAACGGCAGGTTCTTTCTTCGGCTGACTTCCTTAAATAAGACGCCCTTCAATTTTTAGGGTAAGGATTTTAGAAAAAAGTATCGTCTTATAGTCGGAAAAATACGGTAAATTGTAAGCGTAATTTCTACCCCGCAAAATCTCAGTGGGAGAGGTGTAGAGCTTTGGGAGTGATGATGAATGAAAAACATTTAACAATTTTATATTTTCTGCTCAACTGACACCAAAGTTACTGAAAGTGCAATAGGACAGTGATGGATGTAGAGCATCCAATGGTAGAGGCAGAATTACTCAAATGAGCATCCAGAGCTAAACCTTCACAACCCTAAATCTTTCTGCAAAATCCAACAAAATCAAGCGTCAAGTCTATCCCTCTAACATTTATCTGATTTTTTTTTTTTTAAATTAATATCCCATTGAAATAGATTTTTGTACCTATATATTACCCATGGTGCTTTTCATTACATAAAACCTTCCACCATCTGCCCTTTTTAGAAATGAAAGCTACAGTATGCTTAACGAATGACATCTAATTTCAGAACCAGCCTAGTCCACAAATCATTTAAGCTAGAATGCAACCCACTTCATCTACTGCACTCAAATGGATGAAATCTTCTAAAATCCAATTTAAATGGTAGATTGAACTGTGAGTGTTTTAACATGATAGAAAGCAACCTTTCACAGGCCTCTGCCTTTCTTCCCCAGACGTGTGCATTATTACCAAAATGTCACGTTGTAAGGACGAAAAAAAAAATGAGCTAAATAAATATCCACCTCAGAATTTCTTTGGCAATTTACAGGACAGAAATAGTAGTTAGGCATTTGTTATAAATGGATGATCATGGAGCATTAGTAATGGAAACTCTGACAAACCTTTTACATTAGGGGCACATCTTCAAAGACCACAAAATACTTTTGGCTAAATTTATGAACTGGATATGCTGTATGTCGGACAATTGGTGTGCTTTTAAAGCATCAACAGATACAGAAAATGACCTTGGATTTACACTCGATGCCATAAGATCATTAGCAATGTATTTAGGGAAATGCTAAAAAAAAAAATCGTCTTGCTGTTGTTTAATACTAATGAATTAAGTTGAATCCGAACTTGTAATATAGATGAAGTGAGGTAGCTGCTGCAATTCCAGTCAGCCACCAAAGGCATGTAGAAATGTACTTTCACCTTTGTACCTCTAGATGAATAAACAACTCCATGTACAAAATGCACAGGTTGCCCTCAACTGCCAGAAGTGATGGCCTGGATTTATTTTCCCAGTCTGTTTTATTTCTATGCCAGGCAGTTGCTTATTAGAACAGACTTTTATTTATTTGTCTCTTTTACTGGGTTATGAACATATTGGGTAACTTCAATAAGCCTTTCCTGTGGCTGCTGAACTTTTTCAAATCTTTCGTTTTAAATTCTTTTATTATTACCTATGAAATGGTGATGTCTGATCAAAATCTAACTAGCTTTCCAAGGAACTCGGCTGAGGATCGAACCCATATTTCCACAATCCTGGCTTAAATCTCTAGGTGAAAAAGCATGTTGTTTCTTAACAGATCCATCAGGAGCTTGAGTCTTTCTCCAGTATAATACCCATACTAATACTACAAATTAGGGATGTGCAGTGTCTGAAGCCTGTATCTTGACACAGACTAAGATAATTCAGAACCACTTTTCAATACTGTACTTATGTGGAATAAACAGGTCTGAACCTTTTCCATTCTGATTTCTGGACCTCCAGAAAACTTCTTCCTGACCTTTTGCTTTAAAATTTCAGCATACTGTGTAGGGTAGAGCCATAGAAACCATCAAAAATAATGTCCTTATGTTATTTATGCAAAAAGACCTTGATAAAAAAGGGAGGGAGGAAGAAAGAGTATTGAATTTAGCAACCAAGTCTGCCTTCAGATCCTTGTGATCAATGTTTTTAGGTGTGTATATAGAAAAAGCCTTAATTTTACAGTTCATCCATTTTATTTTATTGCCCAGTGTTTCATCTTCAATGGCTGTCTGTGAGCTGTGTTAGCTGAACTAACCTGATCTAGCAGTTGATTTATTTTATGGAAAGGACTAGAGAGTTTCATCCATTACACTTCCTATTCAGTTCCCAACAACAAGTTCTTCCCTTCTCAGAAAGTGAAAAGTCCGTATGAACAACTTTTCTTGTTATTCACCATTTTTTCCCGCCAATCTGTGAGAAATTTGGCATGGGTATCAATTGCATGCTCACTCTGTATGTGGGTATCCCTTTCTTATTATCTTTTTGTTCTTCAACATCACTGCCACAACAAAATCCCTGAAATTCTTTTGTTTTGTTTTGTTTTCCTTTATTCCTGTACATCTCTGACTTAGTGGAACATGGAGAAGATTTAGGACAGCAGAATCAGTGTTAATATTTAAACAAAGAAGTGAATTAACCTTTTTAATAAATTCATTTAATATTACAGTGTATCTATAGTTTATCAATGCTTGTATAGTTCAAATGCTTGAGTGAAAATGCTTCTAATATACTTTATATTTCAAACCCTGTCCCTCTGAGGCTTTCTTAGGCTAGGATTCTGAGCCTCCTTCAGATCTGTCCTTCCATCTGCACCGCTCAAATCCCTCTCCCTCAGTCTCTTGTCCCTCTGACTATAAACTGGGAGGAGATGCCTTGCAATGTCATGATTTGATTGGCAGTTCCACCACCCAATCACCACAGTCTTACCCATGATAGAGATTACTATCACTACAAGTTGTCCCATATTCTGGTTCAAAATAGCAAAGCTATACAACCAGTTTTGTTTGCTTTTGCTTAATATTTTAAAAGAGCTTAGCTCAAAAACCTGTTGTACTAATTTATATGAAATGTCATTCTCTTATGAAGGTCAGCTTGCTTCCAAATTCCACCTCATTCTGATGCAATGAACAAGAAAAATTAACTGCATGTGACCTAATTGTAATAGAGTGTCACAGGCAGCATGGTGCAAAGCATTTTTGACTTTGATATAAATCTCTGAGTTTATTTAAATACTCTAAGTGTGAGCTGTAGTCAGGTAAGTACAGCCATGAAAGCTGCCAAAACCCAGCTGTGAGTAAAAATATTTGGGAATTGATGGTATGGCATAGGTGATTATTGTGGGAATGACTGTTCTCCCCTTGGCATGTCAATGGCTAGGAAATTGATGGGGTTTGGGGGTTTGATTATTTTTTCTCTTAATTCTTTCTATCCTACTTTTGTATCATTTGTAAGCCTGTCAGAACCTTTTTGGAACTGAGTGATATATAAATTGTAGAAATGATAAAGAAACAAATAAATAAGTCATTAGAACTGCAATCTAATACTTACATGAGGAGACCTGGATTGGAATCCCCAGTTGGTTGTTTTCATCTGTTTCCTTCAGTTTGCCATTTTGCATATCTGGATTATCTTTTAATGATACACGTTGTTTAATGTTTGTTGCTGCTTCACACTGTCCAATCATATTGATTGAGTTGGGCAGCCATATAAATACTTTAAACAAACAAACAAACATACTTTTGAGATAATAGCTCAATGAAAATTAAGTCCTATGAATCCTTGTGTGCTATCAATTAAAGAATTACTTATAATATTCAAAGACTACTAAGTGGGAAACTAGGAATCTGTGAATTCATTGATTTGCAGTCCTAAGGCATTTTTTGCTCATAATTTAATCACTGTTTTGTTCTATAATTCTGCATTCTGTTTCTGGGGAATAATACATTAAAAACACATGTAATAATACATAAAATACACATGTGTTTGATAGTTATTTGCCATAAAATCAGTGTTGACTCAGCAACCATATAAGACACAGATTTTCTCCAGGATGATGTATCCTTATACCGGTCCTTCAGGGTTTCCAGCAGAGCCACCGATTGCTGCTGTAATTAAATCCATCCACCTTGCTGCTACTTTTCCTGTTTTTTTCTTTCCTTCCACCTTTCCCAGCATTATAGACTTCTCAAGAGAGCTAGATCTTCACATAACATGTCCAAAATATTATAATTTGACCCTGGTCCTTTATGCCTTGAGTGAGAACTCTGGATAGATTTGTTAGATTATTCATTTGTTTATTCTCTTGGATATCCATGATAGTCTCAGAAGTCTTCAATCTTCAAAAGCATCAATCCACTTTCTATCCTGCTTCTTCAAAGTCCAACTTTCATTTCCATAGAGTATTAAAAGGAAAACCATTGTCTGCATGGTTCTGATCATTGTAGATACAGACACTGTTAGAACGTTAAAGATTCTTCTTCTGTTGCTTACCATATTTATGTAGATATTCCATCAGTTCCTGTAACCTTCCTGCTTGGTAGTGACCAGAGTGCTGATTTAACTTCCTCTTCTAATATTAAAAGTGTTATAAGAAAGGAATATCTTCTAACATATCTTGACATCTCTGCAATATAAAATTTTAGTATACTCCTTCCATCTTTGTCTGAACTTCTTTGAATCAGCTACAGCCACTCCTCATTTAGCAACTACCTCTATTAGTGACCATTTGCAAATACCATGGTAATAAACTGTAATTAAAAAAAATCATTTTCCAACCAATGTGTACATTTATGACCAAATTTCATGTGCCTGACAGCAAAAGCCTTTGGTGTAAAACTGATTAAGATCTGGTCAGTTTCTGGCAGCAGCACCAGCCAGCTGGAGGGTTCTACTCAACTAATTAAGTTCACAAAGCTGAGCTTGTTAACTTGAAGTTAGCAAGCAGCTCAGGAAGAGGTAGCTAGTTTAAGCAATCTCTCTGCCCTGCAAGGAGGCAAAAAAAAAAAAAAGGGGGGGGGAAACAGCTCACGCACAGGACACTGTTCGAGATAACTTTAGCTAAGTGAGGTGGCAACAACCAGTGATCTTTGCAGCATCTCTCTCTCTCTCTCTCAGTCACGTGTTCACTTAGCTACCATTTTGCTTAACAACCAAGTCACTGGAGCAGAACGCAGTTGCTAAACAGGGAGATGGTTTACTATCTATCCATTGACATACTTGAGCATGTCAGTTCAAGGATGAAATTTCCTTCTCCTTTGAGGATCTTTGGAAGATTCCTTGTTTTCCCATGTCAGTTTCCATCTTCAATGTCTTTCCAAATGGAAAAGCTTCTTGTCTCTTCTAACAACTGTCTGTCATTCTTTGTTAAGTTCTTTCCTGAGTTCTTTGTCTTTCTCGGCTTTGGCTTTTCTTCTCTTCTTGGAAATGTCCACTGTTTGTTCTGACGTCGAGCTTCCTTTCTTCTGTTTCTTGGTTTTTGGTAGTCTCTTTTCACATTTATCTTTACCAATTCCTTTGATTTAATTCCATAGTTCCTTTGGTTTCTTATCAATGAGATACAGGACTACAAAGCAATTCCTGATGTTCTTCTTGAAAATGGTATGTGCTCAAGGTCATTTCATGGAAAGTCACTGGCTTTCTTCCTCCATGTTAGTTTGGCTTAGAACTTACATGGTCTGTTCCACAGTCAGCCCCTGGCCGTGTCTTCGATGCTATAATTGAGCTCCTCCACCTCCTTTTAGCAATAATATAGCAATTTTCTTCCATTAGTAGCAATAATATGGTCAAGCTGATTTCTACATACTCCTTCTGGTGAAGTCCATGTATACAGGCATTGTTTTGTTTGTTATAAGACTGTGTTAGTAATGAAGAAATCAGTGGATTGGCAGATGTACATATACATGTATACAAGTTTAAATACATATTTCAAATGTATTTCTCTTTAAAATATAAATTTGGAAGCATATTTGGATAAGCTTAAAAAAAAAGAATTGTGTTGCAAGATCTGAGAATGCATGGGAATCTAAACTCCAGTTTTTATATTAATCCAAGAAATGCCACCTGTTATTAGCTATGGGAATTTTAAACAATGAATTCCTGGAGTATAACATTACATTCTAAATTATATTTCTCATTACTATTATTACTTTGATGGTCAATGTTTCTGTACTGTTTTTGTATGTGGATAACATACACCACATACAAGGAACAGTTATGCTTCCAAGTAACAACAAATCTTCCAGCATCTTAAATATGAGTCCATTTACTTATAAATTTTCATAGATCACAGTCCACTATGATCCACAAAAATATATTATAATAATTTTGTTAGTCTTTAAAAAAATTCTGCTGCTTTTACTGCAAAAGAAAGAAGGAAGTAACACAGCTACCTCTGGAAAGTATGATTACAAATGGCATGTATCTAATGCTATTTAAAAAGAATATATATATATGTATGTATGTATGTATGTATGTATATATGTATATATGTATGTTGTGGGGAGGCAGGTGGAAAGTTGTGGGGAGGCACATGGAAAGTTCTATCAGGCATCATAGCTGCCAAGCTACAGGACCATATGGGCCAGTACATGAGCACAGCTCAGAAGGGCATTGGGAACAAAACCAGAGGCTCAAAACACCAGTTACTCATAGATAGGGCAGTCGCCCAAGACTCAAGGTCTAGGCAGACCAATCTGAGCACAGCCTGGATTGACTACAGGAAAGCCTATGACTCAATGCCGCACACATGGATCTGTGAATGTCTGGCACTATACAAAGTCAACAGGACACTAAGGACCTTCCTCAAGCACTCAATGGGACTGTGGAAGACAACACTGGAAGTGAACTCAAGACAGCTCGCACAAGTGGCCATCAAGTGTGGCATATACCAAGGTGATGCACTGTCCCCACTGCTGTTCTGCATAGGCTTAAACCCCCTCAGCCAGATAATCACAAGGTCTGGATATGGGTACAAGTTCAAGAGTAGAGTCACCATGAGCTACCTCCTCTACATGGATGACATCAAGCTGTATGCTAAGAGTGAACGAAACATCGACTCACTGATCCACTTGACACGGATCTACAGTGAGGACATTGGGATGTCATTCGGACTGGAGAAGTGTGGCAGGATGATAGTAAAGAGAGGGAAGGTAGTTAAGACTGATGGAGTGGAACTACCAGTGGGCCACATAGCAGACATAGAGACCAGCTATAAATACCTTGGTGTCCCACAGTCACATGGGAACCATGAGAAGGAGGCAAGAAAGACAGCAACATCCAAGTACCACAAAAGGATAAGACAGGTCCTGAAGAGCCAGCTCAATGGGAAGAACAAGATCCATGCCATCAACATGTATGCCCTGCCAGACATCAGATATCCTGCCGGTATAGTGAGCTAGCCAAAGGAAGACATGGAGGCTGCCAATGTGAAGACCCAGAAGCTCCTCACAATATACGGAGGTTTCCACCCCAAGTCCAACACCCAGAGACTGTACACCAGGTGCAAAGAGGGCAGGCAGGGTCTGATGAGTGTCAAAGTCACTGTCCTGGACGAAACCTGAAGTATCCAGGAGTACATCAGTAAGATGGCACCCAAAGATGAGCTGCTGAGAGAATGCCTCAGGCAGCAGCAGCCAAGGTAGGAGGTTCAAGCAGAGGAAGTGCCATGGCAAGACAAGCACCTGCATGGGAGGTACCATCGACAGATAGCTGAGGTGGCTGACACTGGGAAATCCTATCAGTGGCTGGAAAGGGCTGGACTAAAAGACAGCACTGAGGCACTGATCATAGCAGCACAAGAACAGGCACTAAGCACTAGATCCATAGAAGCAGGGGTCTACCACACTAGACAGGATCCAAGGTGCAGATTGTGCAAAGAGGTCTCAGAGACAGTCCAACACATAGTGGCAGGGTGTAAGATGCAGGCAGGAACAGCATACACTGAACGGCACAACCAAGTAGCTGGCATTGTGTACAGGAACATCTGCACAGCGTATGGGCTAGACCCCCCCAAGTCCAGATGGGAGATTCCACAGAAGGTTGTGGAGAATAACAGGGCTAAGATCCTGTGGGACTTCCAGATCCAGATGGACAGGCAGGTACTGGCTAATCAACCAGACATCGTGGTAGTAGACAAAGACCGGAAGACAGCGGTAGTGATAGATGTAGCAGTGCCAAGTGACAGCAACATCAGGAAGAAGGAGCATGAGAAGCTGGAGAAGTACCAGGGCCTGAAAGAGGAAATTGAGAGGATGTGGAAAGTAAAGGCCAAAGTGGTCCCAGTGGTGGTAGGAGCACTCGGGGCCGTGACTCCTAAGCTGGGAGAATGGCTCAAACAGATCCCAGGAACAACCTCAGAGCTCTCTGTGCAGAAGAGTGCAGTGCTAGGAACAGCTAAGATACTGCGCAGAACCCTCAAACTCCCAGGCCTCTGGTAGAGGACCCGAGATTGAGGAAGACACATACCACCCATAGGGGTGAGAGGGGAATATATATAACATACATACATACATACATACATACATACATACATACATATTACAAATACATTAAAAGACCTTAGCTCCCCTTCAAAACAATGTAGATCTACCTACACATTTTTTCCCATCAGGTTAATAAGTGAAAATATCATAGCTATTTGTGGATCTCCCATGCAAATTAATGGGAGCCACAAGGTAATAGCTTACTGAATCTTCCTCCAGAGTCAAGCTCCAAATTACATTGAGCAATTTTGGCTTCACAAGGAAATTGGGGTATTTTCTGAACTGCTGAGTTGGGGTCAATATAAAATATGCAGAAAATGCATATAAGCTGCTGTATGAACTTAAAATAATCTGCTACAGTAATGAGACAATAGGAAAATGAGAAATGGAGAGACATGGACATTGTTTGTCCATCTCCACCTTGCAACAGTGGTGTGGTTGCACACAGAGGAAAAGCCAAAAACACTTGACCAGTTGCTCTCAGTGGTTTCAGCTAAAAAAATGAGCATCAGAACAACTCATCCCAAGCCAGCTCTGAATATCTTTCAAAGATGTCAGCAGCAAAAGCAGCAGTACTGGATTGATTTTCTCTGTCAGTTCAATATATATATTTTATTTGGTGGAGAATGGACTTTAATATAGCTCATATTGCTTTATAAAGTGTTTCCCACTGAAATTCCTCTATCTGTCTCCTCTGTGTTTGTCCTTGTCTGTGCTTTTGCTGGTTGGGAAATATTCAGCCATGAAGAAAATGGACTTGCAACTGAAAAACATCCTAACATCCTCAGTGTTTGAGATTATATACTGCATACATGATTTCAAGTACCTAGAAATATGGTGAACACCCACCCACCCACCCATCAAATGGTGTTGACTCTTAGTAATCACACAGAAATACCTTCTCCAGGATGATCTGTCACCAACCTGGCCCTTCAAGACCTCCAATGAGGCCCTTCAAGACCCCCCACTATTGTAACTGAGTCCATCCACCTTGCTCCTAGTTGTTCTGTTTTTCCTCCCCTTCCATCTTTCCCAGCATTATAGATTCCTCCAGAGAGCTAGATCTTCACATAATCTGTCCAAAATATCATAATTTGACCTGGTAATTTGTGCCTCAAGTGAGGACTATGGATTGATTTGTTCTATGGCCCATTTGTTTTCTTGGCTTTCTGTAGTATTCTCAGGAATCTTCTCCAACACCATTATTCAAAAGCATCAATATTCTTTCTGTCCTGCTTCTTCAAAGTCCAACTTTCACTTCAGGTGAGTATCACAAGGAAAGCCATTGCCTGTTGATTCTGATCTTTGTAGGTATAAACATCACAGCACCTGTATACTTTTCCAAGGCCTCATCTTTGGCCTAAAAAATAAAAAAAACTATATCTTTGTACTGAAGCAGTTCTGCTTCTTGTATATTTTAGCTGATTATATGATTCATATAGAGACTTAAATAGTTTGGAGCCTGTTTCAGAATGTCTTATGACATAGGGAAGAGGAGTACCATCAGCAAAGAAACATTCTGAAATGGGTCCAAGCTATTTATGGTTTCAAGAGTTTGTGTAATTCCTCAAGTCTTCATATGAACTTTTTTTTTTAATGCTATAGGCTCTTTGATTATTCAAGAAACAGAGCTGATTCAGTACAAAGATAGGCCACAGATGCAGGCCCAGCAAATGGTTCATCACGTTAACGGAACTGAACAGAATGAGAACCAGAGCAAAGAGATGAAGGTTCTATTAAGCACAACATCTTCTTACTCTGTGTTCAATTAATCCCTAACTTTTCAGATGCCTAGTATTACACAGCCTCAGGCCATCACAATGCCCCTTTCCCAATTAAAAAAATCACAAAAGAAGATATTACTTTTGAATATGGAATAATGAACAATTACTGCAAATAGCTAACAGTTGATGAACCTTTATATCTAACCATTTGGGGAATCTGCTGTACTCAAATGTCTGTTTAGAGACATTACCATTCAAATAACAAATGGTTTAATTCAGTTAACAACATACGTGGTCTCCAAGAGGCTGCCTCAATTTTTGGGGGAGAGCTGATAGCTCCGCTTTTATCAACTTCCATTTACAAAAGTTAATCTTTGCATCAGAAAAATGTTTCATTCTATTAAAACAAACAAAATAACATGCACTGCCTTAATTCTCTCTTATCTCTCCAGGGATTCTACCCTCTCTTTCAATTTCTGGGCAAATTGTAAAGAAGGGTAACCATGCTTGAGGTTAATACTTACTGTCTTTTACCCAAAAATAACTTACCACAATATGCACAATAGCATCTTATCAGAGTTTTAAAAGAAGCCAACATTTTAGTTTCTGACCCATTTTTAATGGTAGTGAAGAAAAAGAAAATTCCTTCAGAAATAATGATTGGCAAAAGAAATTCTCAAGCATTTTCAGGAAAGGAGGATCACTTGCTTCATCTAATCTTACAGGTTGATTTATGAGTTTCTATTTTTGCTTTATGAAGTTTAAAAAAAAACTGTTATCACTTATTGTAGTGGAAATTTGCATTTCCTGACATTCCTCAGGAAGAATGTAGTATCTCTTCATGTTGCATTACCACCAAGTCAGTACAGCAAGTACAGCTGGCAGACAACTGTGGTAAGAACCTTGTGCAAAAAATGAACAATTTAAAAAGCAGGTCAGAAAAGAAAACTCTCTTTAATTTCGAATAGTTAACAAATGTAAAGTGTGGCAACACTTTCATGAATGCTGCAGAGACCTGTCTCTTCCCCAGAAAGCTGGAGAAAATCTGAAGTCATTTAGGTATGAAAATAATGCATCCAGAACCGGGGGAGAGTTCTGGGCCACACTTAATTATGATAAGTTTACATTCTTCTGAACTTGTGATAATATTGTGTGGTATTCCATTGCAAAATGGAATTTAAGAGTATTCCTATTCTATCCTGAATGCATAGCAAGTTACAAAGCCTGTCAAGAATATACATGCACACACACTCATATATAGATATACTTCCCCATGTGGAACTTGCTCTTTGCTGCTGTATTTATATTCCCGTTGTGCAATGTTATACCAGAATCCATTTCAATTCAACTTAAATTTAGATCAACTGTATATAAGCTGGTGGAATGGAGTTCTAGATTGTATTACTATAGAATTCTGCCCACTAATGCTGATGGAAGACCTGTTGGCAACATGTGGAATCGGGCAGGGTGAGCTCTGCTGGGCCCAAATATCTCTCCAGCCAAGGGTGTTCACAGGAGGGAGGACAAATGACAGCACCTGCATGATGATGACATCACATAAATGCCACAACTGATGTAGTTACATCTGGTGTCTTGATGGAAGTACGTCATTTTCTAATTTGCATGACATAACAGATGCCCCCGCCTCTAGTAGTGTTCAGTGTTGTTAATGAGGACTGCAGAGTCGATTGATTGATTACTCAGGCTTATAAGCCGCTTCAGTTGCAACCAACTCTAAGTAGCATACATTCCATATAAATTACAAAGATTAAAACAGTAAATCACAACAGTATATTATAAATCATTAATCCCATTTTGCTGAGGACAACACCTCCCAACATAAGCACTCATTAACTGCAGAGGGACTATATGTTCTTCAGTTCTCCAAAGCCTTCTTGGAACATTAAATAGAGCCTTCAACCTGCAAATATTGTTTGCACATCTTGGTACAAATTCCTTTGGACTGTACAGATCTCCTCATTTAGGCCTGGTATGGTGCTCATACCTTTTTTTTTTTCCTTCACCACACTAGTGTGATTTTTTTTTATGACTGAATATTAAAATTAATGACATTTCCAGCATAAAAAGGAAGGTAAGAACGAACAAAAGTTCTCGCACATCCCTAACAGACAGTTTGGTATGACCCACCTGCTCTTCTCTTTCCAAACTACCAGTAAATGAACTAACATATGGAAATGAACAAGGTCTCTGTTTTATCACTACCACATCCTCTTGTCATTCAATTTTTTTTTTTACATCAGCCGTGCAGTGTTTCCTTAGCAGAATTTCTAGCTTGCAAACCCCAAAACTAGAGACAAGTAACAATCCATTAAAAATGTAAATAAAGAAACCAGACTGTTAAAATGAAATCAATCATACTTAGTAAATATTAAAACTCAACTTGCCATGTCAGTGCAATTCTGGATACACACACACACACATTCCTTTCCTCCTGGAAACCATAAAACATTTCTGAAAAATCTTTCTTTCTTATAAACAATACTTGGCAAAAGGAGTTCCACATTTTATATAGAGTGCTGTGCTATAATACAGGAAGTGTTCCTAGCAGGTCAGAAAATCAGCTTTCAAGTGTATGAATTCTGCACTGGCCACTGTCATATAGGGTCCCTTTTGTTCTCTTTCATTTCCCCTGCTGTGGCTAATTATGTTCAGTTTGGAAATGCAAATTTGAAAGTCTATTCCAAACCATTATAACTCTCTCTCATATTTTCCATGCATTGATCTCTGTAGACAGGGAAATTGGTGGGCCTTTCCAAGATCCTTGGACAGAAAAATCTACCTAGCAACTTAAAAAAAAAAAAAAAGGGAGGGGGGAAATCCAATTGCTTTTCCCAGTGAATTTCCAATAGCTAAACTAATCCCTTAAATGCCAGGCACTTTTTTTTTTTTTTTACATTGGTTGATGGACTAGAATCAAAAGAACTCAGGAAACCAATTAAAAGAAAAAGAAATGGCAAGAAAACAAGGTCTTTATTTCTTATTTGGCCTTCTCTAAACTATTAGGGATACAAGCTTCACAATCTTGTCATTATCTTGATGGTTTGATTAATTATGGGTCATTGTTTTTGACTCCTAGTGAGCACTTCAATAGATTTTCTTCATCTATCCTTAACCTGGTCTTTCAGGTCTTCCTAATTAGGTCATAATATTTTTGTGGATATCTAATTCAGGTTTTTTCAAACTGTTGTGTGAAACCCTTGGGTTCTGTGTGAGACTAAGGGGTAAAAAAAATTGCTCAAGTGCAGCCAAGGGCATCCATAGCAATTTCCACTCATGACAGCTTATTACTCTGTGTATGTCTGAATGGCAGCTGAAGATGGCAGCTGTGGCAGCATGATCAAAACCCCTACCTTATTGTATATGCATCATCATTACCCACACAAAAAAGGGGCAGGACTTTAATGGAACACACGCAACTGACTTTTTTGCTGTTTTAATATGCCCTCCCCATGGGTGCTGCTTCTACCTATGTTCTGTTCAATCTAGTCCCCCTTTCCACCTTCTCCAAATCCTCAAACCTTCCTTACACAAGACAAAAAAGAAGTTGGCCAAGGTGTGTGCTGGCAATCAAACAAAGAAAAGCCATATCTAGAAGTTTAGCTGCCCCAAGAGGCCTGCTCTGCCAGCTGCAGATATCCTGGTAGCAAGAGAAGCTCATTTCTGAGCACAGTCAAGCTTCAGATGGGAGGCTTAGAGGACTTTACTGCCCTGAGCCTGACACCACTGGAAATTATTTCTCCTCACTTACTAAATTTACTTGGGAACAGATAAGTTTATTCAAAGGTCTCTTAAAAGAATCTGAGCTTTCTCAGAAAGTTTCTGGTGAGGATTCATGGCAAATTAGATGTCCTTAAAGGAGCAGGGATGACATTGCAGCAAAGATTGGTGGCCAGATGGTGAATTCTGGACAGCTCAGTCTCTCCCGATAGAGGAGAGATTGTGAGGTCACCCACTTGCACCCTGGACAGCTGCTACTTGTGAGAAGACTGCAGGAACTGAGGTTCTTGCAGTTGGCTCATGAGTCAAATGGCTGGGAGTCAAAGGATTTCAATCAAGCTCACAGCTGTAATGCAGCCTATATGGACACAAGGTTCACACTAGCCTCATATCTTAAACACTTTCAGATGTAACTAATTTACAGCTAAAGAGAGATTTTCTGAGTGGCAGGATAAGAGAATCCACTTGGTGAGTCAATGTTCTTTCTGAATTACAAAGGAAAAAAAGGTTTTAAAGATTTAAAAAACTTTGGCAAAAAGCTTAACAAGAAGTAGATGTAAGAAAGTTTAAAATGCATAAAGGGGATAGTTATTTTGAAAGATTATTTGTTGCTGAAAGTGCTTTTGAACAATTTGGAATTAAAATAGACAAAAGAATTAGACCTTCTGGGAATGTTTTTCATTTACTATTAAAGAGTATAGACAATTGGTGGATTTTACAATACAATACAATACAATACAATAAAGGTAATATGAGCCAGACTGTGATGCTGACTATGATATGGAGTGCCATTTGAGACAAAAGTATTAAGGGCACAAGAAGACAAAATGGGGGGAGGGGAGGCTTGCCTTTTCTCCTTCCCTTGCTTGCGATACTTTCAATTTTGGATTATAATATCATAATGACAACCACCAGAAAAGTGGCAAAAATAACAGAGGGGAGGAGAAGATTGCTAGAATAACCTGCAGAGAGAGGAATTGCACCAGATTTGCTTCATAAAATGTTTGAGGAACTGGGCAGTAAGTTAGCTGAATCACTTGATACTAAATTGACAGCTTTTGATAAAAGAATGGATGAAAGACTTGTAAAGATGAAAGAGGAGATGAAAGAAGTTAAGAAGATGGAAAGCTGTGTAAAACAAGTGTGTGGAGATGTAAAACAAATTAATGACAAAATGGAAATTCTGGAGAGTAAGACTGAAGATATAGACAGAGAGTTGGAAAGAGAACTAGATAATCTGGCTTTATTGGAATTGAAAGAGAAGGAATTTTGCTTGAGATTTAGAGCAATCCCAGAGGTTTCTGATGAAGATATTAGATAAAGGTTTATTAAAACTTTAGCAAATATTTTGGAATGGGATGAGGAGATACAGAGACAGAAACTGATAAAGTATATAGAATAAATACAAGATCTGCAAGAATAAGAAATATTCCAAGGGATGTTTTGGTGCATTTTGTCAGGAAGAACACAAAGGATCTAGTTTTGCATCAGCATTTTAATACAAGACTGAAGCTTGATAATATAGATGCAATTGTTCTTAAAGAAATTCCTATTAGAATCTCAGATAAGAGAAAAAGGTATTCTTTTTTGACTGAGAGATTAAAACAGAAAAAGATTCAATTTCGATGGCACAAATTGGAAGTTGTGATTTTGTACTTTTAAAGACCAGAGATTTCAACTGAATTCTGTCCAGATGGCAAGGGAATTTGTAGAAAAAATTAAAGAGGAATTGGAGGAGATTCAAATAGAAGTGTTCACTCTATCTTACAGGATGGAAAGATGCCAGAGAGTCGGAAAGAGGCCAATGTAGCACTAATACCTAGACAGGGACAAGATTTGACTTTAACAAGAAACTATAGGCCAATATCATTATTGAATAATGACTACAAGTTGTTTAAACAATTCTAGCTGATAGACTAAAAATAATTTTGCAAGTCTGTATTCATAAGGATCAATGTGGGTTTTTACCTAAAAGACAGTTACAGGACAATGTTAGAACTGTGTTGGACATTTTGGAATATTTGGAGCAACATAATGAAAAACAAGTCACATTGATTTTTTTTACACTCAGAGAAGGTCTTTGACAATTTGAACTGGGCTTTCTTGTTCAAGGTTTTGGAAGATATGAATTTTGGACAGAACTTTATAAAATGGGTAAGATCAATTTATACAGAAAGTAAAAATAATTGTTAATGGAGATCTAGCAAAACCCTGTGAAATACAAAAAGGACCAAGACAAGGATGCCCACTGTCTCCTCTCTTGTTTATTTTGGTTCTTGAAATACTGAACAGAGATATAAGACAAGATGAGAGGATTATGGGAATAAAAATTAGAAAAAAATGTGAGGATTTTTTGCAGATGACTTGGTGTTGGCTTTGGAAGATCCTTTAAAGGGAAATGAAATATTAATGGGCAAATTAAAAGAATATGATGGATTAGCAGGTTTCAAGAACAGAAGACAAAGATGTTAACAAAAATATGAAAATTGATGAATAAAATGGGTTTTAAAATTGAGCAGAATGTAAAATATCTGGGCATCTGGATATCACTATGATGAATATGAACTGTATGTTATTTCAAAATAACTATGTTAAGACATGGAATGAAGTTTAAAAAGACATGTTAAGATGGGAGAAACTACAACTATCATTGCTGGGCAGAATTTCTATGATAAAAATGAATGTCTTGCTATAATGATGTTTTTGTTTCAGACAATACCTGTTTTGACAACTGATACACCATTTAAATAGTGGCAGAAGGATATATCTACATTTGTGTGGCAGGGAAAAAAACCATGACTCAAATATAAGGTGTTACAAGATTCAAAGGAAAGAGGATTGGGTCTACGTGATTTGTAATTGTATTTTGCAGCTTGCTATTCGGTTTGGATAAAAGAGTGGGTGCTGCTGAGAAATAGAAGGCTCTTGGAGTTAGAAGGACATGACCTGAGGTTTGGGTGGCATGGATATTTGTAGTATGACAAAGTCAAGGTTAATGTGGATTTTAAAAATCATTATGTTAGACATGCCATATTGACAATATGGAATAGATATAAAGCCAGGTTGTGCCTGAAAACACCTTTGTGGCTCTCAGCACAAGAAGTGCTTTATAGATGAGAAATAATAGGCAAGTACAAATGCCTAACTTATTGTGAGATACTAGAATTCTGTCAAGGGGAATGTAAAATAAAATCAAGAGAAGAACTGGTGGCAGAGCGATATAATTGTCAATGGTTCTCTTATTTACAGTTATCAGAAAGATTTAAAGTAGACAAAAGAGTTTATGGTATTGAACATTATAAGACTGAGTTTGAAAAAGAATCCTATACAAATGATGAAGATGTAATTGCTAAAATGTATAAAACTTCATTGAAATTTGAAACAGAAGAAGAACAAGTGAAAGAATGTATGATAAAGTGGGCTAAACATTTTGTTTAAAATATAGAGATAGAACAATGGGATAATATGTGGTTGGAAGGATTGAAATTTACACTATGTTATAAACTTAAAGATAATTTGTATAAAATGATGTACTGTTGGTATATGTCAAATTGTCTAGAATGTATAAAGGCATTTCAAATTTACGTTGGAGATATGAACAAGAAGGGACATTTTATCATGTTTGATGAATGTGTAAAAAAGCTAGACCATTTTGGATTCAAATATACACACTGATTCAGAGGATTTTAAAGATTAATATACAATTGACATGAGAGGTTTTTATTTTGGGACTGATGGACAAACATTTGGAAAAAAGTCATGGAACTTTGTTTTTGTATATGATAACTGCAGCGATATTATTTATGCACAAAGATGGAAAGATTCAGCATTACCCACAATGGAGGAATAGTTGGTGAAGATGATGGAACTTGCAGAAATGGCCAGATTGACTTCTTTGATCAGAGAAAAGACAGTATCTACATTTATTGCTGACTGGAAACCCCTTATAGACTTTTTGTGTAAAACAGAAAAAAATGAACTTATTATTTATGGTTTTGATGATTAGACAGGATAGATTATAGAAAAAAGAGAGTTATGTGGTAACCATAGAGTAAGAGCTAAATTTATAATTGTACTTGTAACTGCTGGAAAGAAGATCAGAAGCCACTTCTTTGTATCTTTTTTCTTTCTTTTATATTTTTCTTTTCTTTTTTTCCTTTTTTGCACTTTGAGCTTTCTCTTTGCTTTCTTTCTTTTTCTTTTTTTTTCTTATTTTATATTAGTTTGTATTAGTTTTTATCTTCCTTTAAAAAATTTTTAAATAAAATTATAAAAAAATGTCCCCTCTCACCCTTTTGGGTGGTCTGTGTCTTCCTCAATCCTGGGTCCTCCACCAGAGGCCTGGGAGTTTCAGGGTTCTACGCAGTATCTGAGCTGTTCCTGGCACTGCACTCTTCTGGACAGAGAGCTCTGAGGTTGTTCCTGGGATCTGTTGGAGCCCCTCTCCCAGCTTAGGAGTCACAGCCCCAAGTGCTCCTACCACCACTGGGACCACTTTGGCTTTTACTGTCCATATCCTCTCTAGTTCTTCCTTCAGGCCCTGGTACTTCTCCAGCTTCTCATACTCCTTCCTGATGTTGCTGTCACTTGGCACTGCTACATCTATCACCACTGCTGTCTTCTGGTCCTTGTCTACTAAATATATAAAGTTTGTGGAAAAAAGGCCCCAATCAATTACAGGGTACAATACAATACAGGACTTTGCTTATCATTATTACTGTAATAATAGACATGAACCTACAAATTACAGTCTATCCCTCAAAATGTTTTCTCAGAAGAAAGGCCAACTGAGTTCTATAGAATTCCTGGGTATCTGGGAATTGAATTGTAACCCAAATAGTCTTTAGGAATTGCATCTCATTGCAAATAAACCCCAACATATCTTGTGTATTATTCTGGGAACAAGAGAAACCCTGACCAATATAATGCCTGCCTGCCTGCCTGCCTGCCTTCCTCTCTCTCTCTCTCTTTCCTTCCTCCCTCCCTCCCTCCCTCCCTCCCTCCCTCTTTCTTTCTTTCTTTCTTTCCCTGTCTAGAGCTTTCTGTTGTTTAACATTTGCCTCCTTTCCTGGGGGATGAACAAGACACAAATATCCATCTTTGGTAAGAACACAAAGACCTAAGCCTGCTGAGAGGGAGCATTGTGACATGCTGTGTGATCTTGGCCAGGTCATTTATAATCCCTTTGGCCTCCAATTTAACCACACTGATAACTCCCCCTGGATATTTTCTTTTTCAGTCTATAACACAAAATAAACATTCTTTTCCTCCAGACCAAAATACTGGTATGTACTGAAAAATTAATATGAACAAAGCAGAAGGAACATAATTAAACTGTGGAAAAGGCTTTCAGGTTGTTCTGACAGGATAAGCTTTTAAAAGGAGAAACTTGCTAACCCTCATAGAATTGGTTTTGGAATGTTCCTGTCATTTCCTACACCAGGCAGGATGGAAATTGGGCCAAGGGGGAAGAGAGGTCAGATGTCACTGTCAGTTCGCCACCATATGACAACAAGTGATACACCTTCTTCCTCCTAAATACCCACCAGCCTGCTGAATGCTCACCTAGTTTAGAGATTATATCTACAGATAAAGTGGAATGAATGACATGCCTCTGGGGAGACCCTACAAGATTTTGTATTACCTGATTGATCTTTACCAGCTTGCACATTCTTGCCACAGATAAAGATGAGTGTGCTTATCTATGCAAAGCAACAGTAGACAGAGAGCATCCACAATCTCTAACCTTCCCCTTCTTGCAAATGAACCTGTTTTAATCATGGAACATCTAATTCCTTCCCTATAAAGTGCCTCTGAAGTGAGTAAACAGAATAAATTTAAAAGAAGTACGTGTTGACTTGGAGGTTCAATTGTTTTCAGTGTTTTATTTCAGTTCAACCTAGTTCATTTCATTCATAGTAATAGAACCATCATCTTTTGAATTTTGTTTTATTTTTTAGCTAAATGAAACTATCTTAAAAAAATGTAAAAATAAGACAAAGCAAAACTAACAAAACAAACAAAGAGGAAAAAATAAAAAGAGGAAGAAAATGATAGACCCTCTCCCTGACATGAATAAAAATTTAAAACTTACAGTACCCATTTCTGCCATTTCTAATTCAGTTTTGAAACAGTGAATTGATCCTAAACCATACAGAATCATATTGTCTTTTTAGCAGCTATACAGATTTTTAATGTATATTAAAATACCTGATATCTTTGTAGATGGCTTACCTAACAACCTTTGAAACACAGGTTGTTTCAACACTGACATTCTAAGGCTGTATCTTTACCAGTTAATAGGCACAAATATTACTGCAGAAGGTAGCTATTGCAGAACTATCACACACTGTAAATCATTGTGAGCTGGAAGTCTGACTAGAGCAGCCTCAATGGGAACATGACCAGCCCTGCATTTCACAGAAGGAGGGCAGTAGAACCACCAAGAATAACAGAAGAAAACCTAGAGAGGAAATACAACATTTAAAATGTTGCATTTGTCATGATACTTAGATAGCCTTGTTAGAATTGGAAAGATGACAGAGTATTGTGTGGGGCTGGACTGTGATGTTTCATTTACCATCTTGTTGATTTTGACACTTGCCACTCCACCCCCCCCCCCACTCCACCCCTGGAACACCACTGCTGGCAAAGGTTTTAAGAGGTCTAATGATAGCCAGTCTTTTTTTTTTTTTTCAGGTATGACAAGAGACTCAGGAAGGACAGATCAGCAGCCTTACCTCTGGAGTGTAAGGTTTAGAAAATCCTAATATCCTTGAGAATACTGGAGGTGCAGAGTTTATTAAATATTTAGATTTGTGTTTCATATTTAATAGCCCTAAATAATGTACAAAAGGGTTTGCAGTTCAAGTGCTGCTAAAATAAATAATGAAACATTGAAGAGGGATACATAAATATATATTGCAAAAGGATATAAATGCATTTATTTGTATTTATTTGAGTAACGTGTTAAAGAGAGAGCAATCCATACTATTGACCCAAGTTTTTTTGTTTTGAATTAGCAGGTAAAACCACAAATCTCAAAAACTGTTCACAGTGAGCTGCCTAACTTTTGACTAAGCAACTTGATCAATATACTCTTATATTCTAAGCAAACAGAGACACCACATGCAGGATTTTGTACTTGTACGTTAACAAGCATTTTTTCCAGTGTCTAATAAATGAAAAAAGACATTATTGATTAGCCTGATCATTAAAAAGTGCAGAAAAACAAAGCAACTACCTAGCTTGAAGCTATATCTTATTCTAGTGTCAAAACTCTGAATCTCTCAGGCATAGGAAATCAGCAAAGGGGATGTTAGTTAGCTTGGGGCTGCCCCTAAGTCTAAGATAAAATCCCCCCATGATATTGAGGGACAGTGAAACATAGGGAAGGCCATTCCACTTACTATTCCAAGGAATGGTGTGTGGGTGACATTTTATCTGGAGGGAGATAAAAATGATTTTTTTTAAAGTTTTAAAAATGTGCCCTAAATGATCTTCTGATAAATACCAGATCAGTTATTTTTAATGATTGTTTGATTATGTGCCATCAAATCAGAGTTGACTCGTGGTGGCAGGTAGATTTTCTTCATGATAATCTGTCCTTAACCTGGTCTTTTAGGTCTTCTTATGGTGCACTTATCACCACTGTAACTAAGTCCATTCACTTTGAATGGTGGTTGTCCTCTTCTTCTCTTTCCTTCTACCTTTCCCAGCATCAGATCCTTCTCCAGAGAGCTAGGTCTTTGCATAATGTGTTCAAAGTAGGATAATATGAGCCTCGTCATTTGTGCCTTAAATGAGAACTCTGGGTTTGTTCAATGATCCATTTGTTGGCTGCACATGGTATTCTCGGGAGTTTTCTCCAAGCCAAAGTTCAAAAGCATCAATACTCTTCCTATCCTGCTTCTTCAAAGCCTAACTTTCACTTCCATAGAGTGTCTCCTTCCTTCCTTCCTGTTTCGATATTCCTGGCTCAATAACCATATTTGGAGTAGCTATGACTTTTTGTATGCATGGTTTCTTACCTTAGAAAAAACAAATGGAATCTACTTCCATGACTCACCAGATCAAGGTGAATATCCATAAAAAAAACTTAGCTAGCACAATTCATTCTACTATAGCGTACTACACACTTAGTCCCAGTTTTGGTAAGTCCAGTGTTTGTCTGGGGAGCCAAATCATAAGGCTGCTGCTGGTATTGCCAGGTATGCATGGAATAAGACAGTATCTGTCCATATTGTAGGAGGTCAATGTGTATGAAGAACTGGTATGTATTACTGAAATCTGGTTGGGCTGTTATGGGAAGGTGGGCCTATCGTAAATCTTCCCTCAAAGGTTTCAAGGCCTGTAGCAGCTACACTGTCACGGTCAAGGAGTTGCTGCTGTGATTATTCATGAGACCTTGGCAGGGCACAGAAACATTGTTCCAGTGTAGCGGGGTGTAAATGGAGACATACAGGTAACCTAGGACTGCGCTTCTGCCCAGGACCTCCTAGGCCTCATCTCAAGGTCCACTTAAAGCAAGCCACACAGATAGGTTAGTTTGTGTCAGAAGAGTTCAGCCTCCCTACAATGTGGAGAATAGTGACTCTGAAGAAGGCATAACAAGATACCTTTCTGCCAACAAAATACAGCTTCTGTGTGAAGTGGATAAGATAATAGCACTCTGAGGTAGGACTGGTCAAGCCTTGATGGAAGGAATAAAAGTGTTTGGGAATTGTAGTACTTTGGGCCAGAATTGTAGGACATGAAACAAGGTACTGTGCATGATAGGCATCCCGCCTTTACTCCTCTGGACTTAAACCTAGCTGCTCAGCATGGTTGTTAGTTTAGAAAACATCTGTAAAGCTGTGTTTATCTCTTTGTGTCCCAAATCTCTGGTCAAGAAAGAACATAAAGTAACACTAGAGGTGTCATAAAGATCCTCTTTATGACTATCAGTATGACATGAGCCTGATGCTTACAAGCTTTCTAGAAAGACTATACAGTGACCAACTTTACAGCAGGGATTTTTTAAAGCAAAATGTTGAACTCCACATTTAGACATGGTTGCAATGCACAAATATAATGCACTGAAGTACAGTATGCTGGTCCATTTCTCTCTCTCTCTGTGATATATGAGGACCCGAATGTAGCAGCAAACAATCTCCAGGATAAAAAATTTAACAGGATTAATGCAGAAGAGTTGAGTTTTAGACAAAATGTATTTTGAACTCCAACTAAAGTCAATTTGGAGAGAAGTCTTAAAAAAAAAATTAAGACCTAGGCAAAGAAAAAGATTCATGGTCTGAAGCAATACCTGCTAAAGATAAAGGATAGTTTCTCTCCTTGTAATAATGGCATTGTTGGATGACTTGCCCAGAATAAGGTCGCAGGTCTCTGTATTCTAAAATGGGTTTCTTCTTCTTGGAAAACACTAGTAAATATTCTGTGGAGAACACCAGTAGAGTTAGTAGGCACTATCTTTAACCGATGTGTGTGTGTGTAGAATTGGGATATAACTGATCTGGGGCTAGCATATCTTGGACTATTCAGTTGACTTTCCAGTTTGTCAACAACAGCATCAAGTAATTTAATACAACTTTAACATGATTTTAACTCCTTATTTGTATGAACATGCAATTAAATACTAGCAAATACAAATGATATCAAGGCCTAGAGATTACAACTAAAGCAACCTATAGCTTTACTAGAAGCTCAAAATAGCTAGTCACCTCAACAGGAAATAGTAGAAGCCTTAAAAAAGGGAGTCGAGTCCCAAATCGCAAGTAAATTTATTTGTTTGTCTGATTATTATGGATGCCCACCTTGCTATAATGACTCTGAGCAGCTAACAGCATATAAAAGCATTAAAAGGTTAACATATGTGCAACAATATATGCAACCCAAATCTATAACATGTGTCACACATGATGTTCTATGTTGAAGGCTTGTGGCTATAGAAATTTTTGTGCCACTAATTCAGAAACTGAAACATGACAGCAATGCCTGGCATACTATAGCACCTGTGGGCTTCTCTTCTTCTCACGCATGCGCTCCTCATTCCCTTCCTCCTCTTTGAATGTCTAATGCTAGGAAGAAATAGGGCAATGTGTGACCAGCAGCCATTCTGAAGATGCTCCCAGAGGACTAGACGGGGACTCGATGGAATCAAGGGTGTTCTCTCTCTTTGAGCAAATGCACAGGAAAGGTTGAATCCAAGCCCTCAAACATAAAAGCACTTGGTGGATTCCATACCTTTTTGTTCTAAACTGAAACCTTGCAAGCAACATGATTAATTCCCCTAAACTGTCTCTAGATAAATTATTGTTCAGTTTATTTCCCCAAATACAATTTTTAAATTAATTTTCTCCAAATTCATTCCCCAAACCAATCCCTACTCAATTAACTCTATAACCACCACAGTTGGCTGTCGTTCCCCTACTGCTAGTTGAGTCATGGGCCATCTCATCTCTTTTTCTCCCTCAGAAAGAATCAAACACATACACATTCTCTCCCAAAGACAAGACTCTCCTTGTTCAGGTCCATGCGCACACTTTCTCCCTTCTCAGAGCTCCCTAACACCTAAGCAAAATGCTGTGAGCAAAGCAACAACTTCACTGCTGGACTCTTCTAATACTGTCAAATCAGCATCTGTAGCCTGTTGGTCATGGTGATGGTGATGGCATAACCTGTATGGAATAGAAGTGCAATTAGGTGTGATTGAGGGAAATAAATACCTGGTTTTCTAAGTAGCGAAGAGCAACAAATGTGTCCCAAATGCCAATGCAATCACATAAGCTTCCATATCAAGAAAGCAGGCATTTCCAGTGCAACCTAATGCAAGCTGTCTTAAAAGAGGCAAGATTAACAGAGCGATCATGTATAAACCCTGAGAGGATTCTTATACTTGCATGGAGGTGAAAGTTCTACCAAACATCTATTCTCCATTGACCACCAGGCTGTGAGCTTTCTATCCCAGAGGACAGCTGAAGCCAAATGATAGCAGGAGCAAAGGCTCATTTGATAAATTAATTTAAACTTTTTAGCCAGTCAGCAGTTCACTAAATGAATCCTCTGCAGCCTAGTAAAAGGGATACAGAGAAGCTTTTGGGTTTAGCTATTGGTGAAAAGCTAACAAGGATAAGATGTGGTTAGTAGTGGGATTGGAGAACACCAGGATATCCGAGGGTGGCAGACTAGAATGACAAGTAAAAAAAAAAAAAATTCCTAGAAAGCAATGGGAAACATGTCCCCATATTGCCAAAATATGCCCACAGAGTCACCAGAACACAAGGATCTGGTGCAGGAGACTTCATTTTTTTCATCATGGGGAAGGTGCTTCGCATAAGTGGAAGAGAATGGAAGTGGTGGGAAAAGCTTGTGGAAGGATCAAAATTGGCTGCTTTTCTGCCAAGGTAGCGAGAAAGGAGATCATAACACATGTTTGATTTTCAAAGTAGAATTTCATAGCAGACATATATCCATGTGTGAAATCCTCAGTTGGTTTTGATGGGAATCAAAAGCAGGTATCAGGAACAAGATCTGCTGATGAGAAATTTAACAGCTGACTGCTGGTAAGCTCTTGGCTTGGGCTCTCCTCCTCAGTTGGTGGATGGGTTCAAAGGTTTCTAGATGGGACAAGGCCTGGATGTAAAGAGGTTTAGAGAGGACCTTGAGGAAGGTTTGAAAGAACTGTTAAGTGTCTTCCAGAAGATTACACAGTCCAGAGATTAAAGCAAATGTGAGGAAGAAACTCAAAATAACCCCACCTTGAGTTTGTTTTGGGACAGAGAGAAACTTGGGCAGTCTTTCAAGATACTGTTATTGTACCCTGCAACAATCAAATAGCATTCCTGGAATCTCTGAGATATTTTTTAAAATTATTATTGTTAGATTTTTTTTATTCTACCTATTATCCCCACAACAACATCCCTGTGGGGTGGGCTGGGCTGAGAGAGAGGGTCTGGCCCAAAATCACCCAGCCGGCTTTCATGCCTAAGGGAGGCCTAGAACTCACAGACTCCTGGTTTCTAGGCCAGCATCTTCGCCACTACCCTGAACAGGCTGTCTTTTTTTCCCCAAGAAAACAATGTGGATATATCCATGTAATCACCAGGAGTCCAGTATGATTTGAAGGAGGATTTACCTTTTTCTAGCTGCTTCACCTAGCATGATTTAAGGCTTCTACAATCCTCACAAGTAGTGACGAGCCTCATATGAGATGTATTATTGGGAATGTACTCTAGGAAGCTGAACAGGAGTGTTTAAATATACATAAACAGGTACAGTGACATTACTGTAACTAGAAGCAAGCACGGTGGTGAAGCAATGTTGGTCAAGGCTTAAGTTCCCTTTTATCTTACTTACCAGGAAGCCTCATTGCATTTAACATACCCCATTTGAAATACATATGTATCCAGCAGTGTCCACAGGGGTGAGGCAGTCAAATATGTGAAGATGACCATCTCAGCAGTGTGATGAAAGCCATGCCCATGTGGGCATGCCTGTGAAGTTGATGCACATGCAAAAAGAGTGGGCTTCAGTCATGCTCCTGTGACCATCATCCTATGACCATCATTTGTGGAGCTTCTCTGCAGATGCCACGGTGTGCATCAGCTTGGATTGTCTATCAGTGACCAACAGGCAGCATTCTTGGTTCTTCAGACTTGGCTCCTCTGCAGGTTCATTATTCAGTTCTGCAATTCAGTTTTGCACCTGAAAATTTAAAAGCCCTTTGGCATGCATATACTGTAATGTTTACTCTTTCTATCTCGGGTGAAGCAGATCTCCTGACTGATTCTGTTTTTTAAAAACTATCATGGGAATTGGAGTCCTTCTGCAGTTGCACACAGATGCAAGCTCAGCTGCTGCTCCTTTCTGCAACAGCCTGGGTGTCGCATGTTTAGAAGCTGATTTTGTGTTGATTTGCTTCTTTCATTGCCACACGTGAAATGGCTGAATCTATATCACAAGGTGTGCCCATATTTATGCATATACGTATTACACCTCAGGCAAGTTGTCTCACGCCATATCTTGCTCAGAGATTTCCATCCTGAAGACCGTTGGGATGGAGCATAGAAAACGGCAACTCTAAGATTTTCAGCTAGGGAGGAGAATTTCCCAGGTAATATGGGCTGTCCCTGGTGAAGAAGGAAGGTGACGGTATCTAATGTTGACACCACACTGAAAACAGCTGTATTTTTTCTTTATTGCAAGATCACCAAACAACACCACAGATTGACTCATTTCTGACCTTCCTTTATGGAAGGTAGTTAAATGCAAGCAATGTATTTTCTATACTGCAGCCCTTGAGCAAATATTTTGATGCTTTGATAAATCATGTTTCTTTTAAGAGGAAATAATAGAACTGTACTGGGCACATTTTATATTCAGTGACAATGTACAATTCATCACTGCTGACCTTTCCATGAGGACAACGATCCAAAGAAAAAGGACTAATAGGAAATTATATTTATACATTTACGTTAAGCATACCTGCTCATTTATTTATGGACATAAACTTCTGAAATGGTCTCCTTATTCTTCAAACTGTCATAACTGAAAGGTTAGTGGTAATGTAAAGTTATAGTTAAATATTACATCATCACTAACCTTTCAAAGATGGCAATTTAAAGAATAAATGAAAACTAATTTAAACCTTTAACCCATAAATACCAAAAAAAACCCACCCCAAAAAGCAAAACAAAAACAAAAAACACCCCACCTTTTGTGTAAATCTATTCCCAGCACACGTTTTAGGTACTTGTCCTTACAAGAAGAGCATTTTTAAAAAGCTCTTTGGAAGCCTTGCTTGTTTTTTCTTTATTCAGGAAAGGAAGCTCAAATTTGCTCAATATTGCATTTTAACTGGCTTTGCTGAAGTTACCATCTTTCCCCCTGTATTTTAAAACTGATTCTATCAGTTCTATTAATTTAAGGGGTTAAAAAACCTGCATCATGTTGACTACTTCAAGCTCAAATTGACCTTCTTGTTTGAGTAATCAGTAAATGTTGTCCAATTGATAGTTTCACAGGGCGATCATAGGTAGAGTTAGAGAGAAATAAAGTAGCAGCATATTTACCGTCCTTAGGCAAGTTCAGTTGGCTGATGATGGTCAGGTTAGAAGGTATATGTTTTGCCCATTCTTTTAAAAATAACTTCCAGCTAACATAAGCACTTCCGTATGGTCGTACATGGAAGCACTATGTATAGTATGAGTGAGGGAAATGAAAGTTGCTGAGGAGTGCCCTTTAACTGAGTTGCAAATAAGTAATTACGAAGTAATCATTATAGCTCTCACACTTCTGTAACTCATAAAAATGAACCTCTTTTAGTTGAATAACTTGAAATTTGGGGTTCCGTGATATATCTGCTGACATGAACAGTTTTGCCAAATTTCACCCTGATCTGATTAAAGTGTCCATAGATACATTGTGTTTTTAAAAAGTGCTAAAAACCAATGCACTCATTGTTATTACCATATTTGGACAGCTGCAGCATTTAATTTGGTCAATCTTTTTATTCAGGCTTGCTGCAGAAAGCAATTTTCATTGGCTTTGTGAAGATCTGAGAAGTGATTCAAAAGTAATTAAGGTTTCTTGTTCTGTGAAAGCCTGTGGCAGCAAATTTAAGTTGTGCCTTTTGAAACAAAAATATTGCCAGGGCTCCATTATTCCCCCCAGAGGAATCAGGGATGGGATTATTATTTCCTGTGTTTCAGAATGTCACCTGACACATTACCAATAGATTAGGTCCTTTGTATGGGAAGATTTAACCCTCTGACCAATGCAGGCTGCCTGGAACATCTACCCTTTGGGCTCTTTGGAGCTGCCAAAGAATTCAGAGAAGTATTATTGTCCAGATAATTTGAGAAAGGAAAGAGGCCAAGCAGACGAGAGGGAGGAGAATTAAAAGTATTGCATCTGTAGGAGCACATGGCAGCCAATCCCCTCAAGAGAGGATATTGGTGGCTGAGCCTTACTGCGGCTTTCCAACTCAAGATTGCATAAGAACACTCAGACCTTTAATTAGAAACCCTAAATGCCTGCTGGATATTGTATTTATTATTCCTGGATAATGTAGGTTGTATTTCATTTAATGGGACACTAGAAAGTATTCCATTAAATGAAATACAACACGCTGAATAAATCAGAACAGAACTGCAGCCTGTTTGCAGTCTGTTCCCTTCATTATGTACAGCTTCATTGTTCGTTAGCGATTCCCATTCATAAACTTCAAAGAAAGCAGATTTGAATGCATGGGGGGGGGGGAGGAGTGGGATTGCCAAACCCTGTGCTAATACATTTCTTTAAAAAGGAACCTTGAGTAATTCAGTGATCAAAATCATCCTTTCCAATTTAGCCCAGCCAATTCAATAGGACTCTGCAAATCCTTTGAAAGAGATGCTTCAGAAGCCATAGCAAAGTGGCTGTACGCAAATACCACTCAGAAAACAAACTCGCTGGGCACACACCCACGCAGGGAAACCGCGGACGGAAACTTCCGAAGCAGCTGTACTAGCTCCTTCAACAGTCTGAGCAGCTG
This sequence comes from Liasis olivaceus, assembly GCA_030867105.1. Classification (NCBI taxonomy): domain Eukaryota; kingdom Metazoa; phylum Chordata; class Lepidosauria; order Squamata; family Pythonidae; genus Liasis; species Liasis olivaceus. The sequence continues at coordinate 191,220,075 of CM061349.1, forward strand.
CTTTAACCATTCAAAAAGAGGTGTTTCCTACACCCACTCATCCATCCTGAAGCACCTCTTTCGAAGGATCTGCACAGATCCAGTTGTGAGGACTATCTCATAAGTTTAGGAAATTCAGAGCTATGATTGATGCCTTCATCAATGTGCCTCGTGATAATATTTAAGACAACCATAGACCAAGATTTCCCTTCCTTGGTTTTCCAGGCCAAAATCTAGAAGTGTGGAGTCTAGCCAAGATTCCCCATGTTTTGCCTTCCCAAGCAACTGAGTGTTATTTTACCAATGATGTGCTTTTTTTTAATTGACCCTGTTCTACAGTGTTTTTCTCAATATAAAATGCAACATGCAATCCGATGCTCAGCATAAAGTGCCAGGATGTTTAATGGGACTTAATCCCAGGCAAATAAGTGGAGGTTTCCAATCTAACTATAGAAAAAATTCCATTTTTAAGCTTTAGAATATTCTTATTGCACAAAAGTTCGTAATATATTTCCACATCAAATTCCTAACATATTGGGCATTCTGAAAATGTTGGCAATATTTCATGGTTTACATAATGATCAAGGGAAAAATAGTTGAAATTTGAGTGCAGTGGTGTATAATGTTGAATAATTTTAACAGCAGCCCACCACATCATGTTGTGCATAAACCTGTCTAAAGTGACGGATATGTCTTAAAATCCTTTCTTCAAAAAAAAAAATGTAAGAAAAGGATTTAGCTTTAGTTTGAGTTATGGCTGGGCAAGCACATTGTGCCTGATTTCAGAGCTACTCAACCATCATTGGATTTAAAGTTTGACATAAACTTGTATGTGGGGGGGGGGGGGCTTTTAAATTCTCCCCACTAAAGGCTATAGAATGGAAAGCAAAGCAAAGATGTCTGAAAAAGAAATAACAGTGGTTAGGTTGCCTACATAAAAAAGAAAGAAAGAAACCCAGAAAAAAAACATTGTTTTCTGAACCAGACAACCGAGAAGAGAGAAAAGTTAAAACATTACTGAAGTCAGCTAAAATAAATGTCATCAAATAAATGCATTGAGTCTGTCTTATGGGATCAAGTATTTAGCTGAGTTGAGCCCTTGCCCTTTATAATAATTAATTTAGCTGATTTTCCTTAGGTATTTTACTTTTTCTTGAAGTGGGATATCAGACGTGTTGGGTGGGGCATAACTAGACAGGGGAAGAAAAGACAATCCAAAATTGTAAGCTTGAAGATATAACTCCCACCCACCCACCCAATATCCTTTCTTACAGCTTCTAGCTGCCCTTCTGATTGTGACTTCCCTGGAGAGTTATCTTTCTTACTCTTGATGGAGTTATTCAGCCTCCTTCTGAAAACATACCAAAAAATATTACCTTAAAGATAGCTTCAACATTTTTAATAGTCTCATAGGACTTTTTCACACAACCCACTAACTGTAATGCAGAGACACCCCTCTAACTGTTTTTAGGGGATGCAGGCTTTGTCTTATTCCCACCATGCTGTGGAGACAGGCTCTATCTGTCCTTAGCCATTCTGGTTTAAAAGTTGGAATTTTCCATCTTCTCCTAGTGCAAGACCTGGTGAAACATTCTGTGATGCCTAATTCAAAATCTTGGTGATGACACAGTCAGTGATTGGCATCTACCAAGTTCCTAGTTGAGCCTGTTGTGGGGATTCCACATCCCCTCAGTTCACTGGGTACTGCCCTTCATTTGGATTTGGATTGCAGGAAAAACCTGATACCTGGTTTCTGCAGAGGCATCTGGCCATGTAACACCTGTCTTGTGCTTGCAAGTGCCATTCAGATACTTCTATATCAGTGGCCTGTCATTTGGACAATGTGAAAGGTGACTACCTTCCCTGTCCCAGGTCCCTGCTCCAATTGCCAAAATCTGTCTCAGCATACTTTAAGGAGTGATTGATGATCGTTCCCATTGCTTGGTGATGCTGGGTGGGAGATGAAACAAAGCTAGGAGAATCTAGCTGTCACTTCCTTTAAATTGTCCCATAGTTAAGTTGCAAGGTCAGAACCATCTGCAGGTCTTAGGACAATGCAACTTATGCCAGCATATGGGTTGGGAGAATGCCCAGCATGGTGCCGTGAGGAACAACCCATAGTCTTAAATGGTTATTAGTTTGATTTTGAAGCATCAAAAATAAAATTAGCATTATTTTTTTTTTAATAATGCTAATTTTAGCTTCCAGGTTATATGGATGATATTTGTAGACTGGATTGAATAGGGCTTGGTTTTGTCTCTTGACTTAAACGTTGGATCGTTGCCCATCTGATTGTGTGTTATGCTTTTTGCATGATTTTTAAAGCTTCACAAAGCATTTAAAAGCAACATTACATTTACGTGTTGAAAACATTAGCACCTCTTCTTGAAGTGTTGAAGCAACCACATCCCTTGGAAGGCTTGCACAATTGCTTTAAAGGCTATCCCTGGTTGAGGGCCCAAGGATACACAAACACTTCCACTGGGACTACCAAGCAAGTGGAGCAACTGTGCAGCAAAACACGTGTCCAGACACCTTCAAAGTAGCTGGGTCAGCCTTCCAAAGGATGTTGCTGCTTTAATGTTCAAGGAGAGATACTTTGCTGGTGCTGATACACTTTGTGAAACATCTCTTTCGAATGCTTTGCATAGTCCTAATTATTGTATGTTAGGAGAGAGAGAGAGAGAGAGAGAGAGAATATTGAACAATGGCATTTTCATTCATCAGCTGTCTCTTCCTACTCCTTTCTTTGGAGTCTTTTAGAAGATACCAAGTTGACTACCGAAGTTTTGGATCCCCCCACTCCCCCCGGAGGCTTCTGAGCAAAGACTGGTTTAGGTCTAGTGAATCCTGTCACGCTACAGACGGCTAGAGTTGATGAACCTTAAGTGTCTTCACTTTCTGAGATTGAATTACTGTTTGTCAGTACAGTGGAAGGCCTCATCCAGAACAGGAAAATCTAAGGTAGCTTCTGGACTGTGAAATGAAATGGCACTTGATATTTGAACTATTTGATTTATAAAGTACTGTACAATATTATTTGTGTTGATTCAGAAGTAATTCCCAATGCATTTAAAAGGGATTATACTACAGTGCAGGCTAAATCACTTAGTCTGTTGCAACTATGATGTTATCCAATGTCTAGTTCTCAACACATATAGGACCTGAGGTTAGTGGCATGTGGTTTCAATGAACTGAAGGGTTGGGACCAGCATATAAAATAATTCTGCCATGAATTCCAGTGAAAGCAACTTTAGACATCCACTTTTAACTGGACTTTGCAAACATTAGCAGTAAACCAAATCTGCTAAATTTGCCTTATTCTGATAAAGAACCCCCAATAAATTGTGTCTGAAAAGGATACTCTGTTGAAAGTTGCCAACAAACAGGTTGGTTATATTTAAAAATAGTGCTTACATCAGATATCTGCATCATAAAAGCCTGCATCAGGGAAATGTATAGGGCAAAGAATGAAGATCAGATAATTTGCATTTTTTAACAAAAGGGAAATTGAGGAAGTTATGTAGAAAGCATCTGTAGTTATGAAATGTTGTGAATAAAAATGAATGCAACTTTTTTAGATACCTCTGTCTGGTTCTTTTGAATGATTAACTGGCTGAGGCTTTGATACCATCCTTTACTTGACTAGGTTTGGTGATTTACAAAACAAGACAAGATACTTTGACTCATAATCCTTCCACTACAGTCTGGGGTTAGAGCAGCCCATTCTTACCTCAATCTAGGTTAATACATTCACACATTACACTGGGTTCTTAACTGCCCTGGTTAAACATATTGTGTGAACCAAGCCTAAGTGTTTTACCATTTAACCATCTGTACATTATAACTTTTTTTTTTTTTGCTGCAATAGAAATGGAACTTCTACTCTTGACTCTATATATTGCTCATGTTTTAATTGCTTCACTATTTTATGTATTTATATAGTTATAAATCATATCACGGACCTTTGTGGTCAAAAAGGCAGGGTAAAATATAATTTAATAAAGAAAATTTATATCATGTGCCTAATTAGTGTTTCTTGATACGGGAACAGAATGTAAAAACGATAATATAAATAGATATTCCTCTTTGGTGTTGCTACAAAACCTAGCATGCTTATTCAGTAAAATAAGCCTCCTTGCTTCCGAAAATGATATTTTTGAAGCAAAGCATTTTCTTATTCTTGAAAAGAATTGCATTTATTTCAACTAGGGTCATATCTGTATGAATGAAACATCACACTCATCCAATTGTTTAGTTTTCTCTACTGTGGTAATCTCTATTAAAGTTCTTGTTTTTATTTCCAGATCTGATGTGTATTTCTGAAAAGTATAATAAAAAGAAATACAGTAATGTTCTTTTAAATAAGCTATTTCTTTCATAGGCTCATGGAGTATTTGGTCTTAAGGGGATAAGAATGTTTTGTGAATTCACAGATATAGTTTTACCTAGGCTCTAAAAGAAGACCCAGACTGAATGGATTTTTTTTTTCCTGTTTCTGGAAAGAAGCGCCCTGAAATTCATAATATTTTGATGCACATTGATCAATACCCACTTCAAATTTGCTTGCGAAGGTTAAAGAGAAAAGGTGTTGGAAATAAGGTTACCTGTCAACCAAATCTGTGATGGAATAAATTGGTCTAAAAAAAGTAACTGGAGAAATGCAAATATGTTCATACTAAAAGAAACAAATAAATAAGGAAAGGTGAAAAATATGTGGAAAGATGACAAACTGAATATAGAAAAAAGCTAGTGGAACGTCAATGTGAATGATAAACTGAGCTTAGAACTCACAGGAGTATGTACATGCAAATATTGTAGGATCAAAAAGATATAGGGCTCTTAGGCACAGTTGTTTTCATCTTGTCCCCCAGCAAGACTGATTAGCATGACCTTCTTGGATATGATCTTCTATGGAGAATCTTCAGAAACGACCTGAAGAGGAAGTAACGGATATGGAACTTAGCAGAGAGAGCAACTGATTGTATATGCCCAGCCAGCCTCCGAGAGAGATGGTGAGGAAGGGATTTATTTTCTTGACCTTTAAGATAGCAAAGGCTGCATTGCCAGGCAGTATTTTTTGCCTCTAATAGATAGTTCAGAGCACATAGCTTGCTCCCCAGCAAACATCCATGGATATTTTGTATCCTTTTCTCTACAGAATATATGCTGTGATTTATTTTATGGGCTTTAGCTCTAGCGTGGCTATGACAAAAGAAGGGATTCCCTCCCAGCTAGCATACTGGAACACATGTGGTCCCACTGTCCAAAGCTGCAGAGATTTTACTAGTCTCCAAAGAGAAACACTAGAAGGAGTAAGAAAATGACTGATATGTCACAGACATATTGCCAAGACAATGAAAGGCACCAAGAAGGAAAACACACGAGGGATGCGATTAAAAAACCAAACATTCCATTTGTGAAGGTGAAGATTTGTCCAACCTTCACCTTCACAAAAAGAAATGCTTTTGCTGGGAAACCTGAAACTGTATTGCACCTTATCCTGAAGGCAATGAATGAATATATTAATAGCCATTCTCACTAGGTTGATTTTTTAAAGGTAAATCTCAGTTTAATCTTTAAAAATTACAATGAAAAATGATCACCTATATCCAGATATGCTTCTCGTGGTTTAATCACACATTTCTTCTTTTCTACTTCACTCTTTCAAAGTAGGATCATAAAGCAAATGGAAAAAACGAAATTTTAATCTAAGAAAGGATCTCTCTTTCTTACTGTCTCTCTTAATGGTTAGAGTTATTTAGCTGTGGCTGTTTAATCTTTCCCATCAATGTCAGACTATATTGGCTGTTTTATACCTTTATATATTATTATGCATATAGTTACAGATTAGATCTTATGATGCATTTTCTTGTCCTTCATTAAATATGCAACCTTTGTATCTATACTTAAGGCATTCCTATGAGAAACATTTAACCCTCGTTCTGTTCTTTGGATTTCTAAATGCCTGATAAATTTCTTTTCCTAAAGTTTACCTTGGATGCCCATCATTGGTAGGGTTAGATTAATATTATTTGCGTGCTACTGGATCTCCAGAATTTTGGATGAGGAAGGAATACAACTTATTTAGGGCCAAAATAAAATCATAAGGATCATAAGGATTTTATCTCTTTACACTAATTATACTGGCTTCTAGTGTAATCTAGTTAGTATAATAATGTATGCTTGTTAAAGGTTGAAAGGGCTGAAAACATAATCCAGCATTGTCTTGAAACTAGTACTCTAACAAGTATTAAGAGTGCATCTAAGACTATGTTAGTATTGATTCAAAGTCAGATCATATTAGCATTTCTTCCATTACCTGGTGGGTATCTGCCAGTGAGTTAGCAATGCATATAAATACAGAATCAGGCAGTCAGATCAATGAATTAATGACATCTTTCTCTTTCCACAGCTTAACTTCCCACACATCTTCCTTGATGCCACCTGCTCCCTTTCTTCACCCAGACATGAACTCAAAATATTGCAAAGTCTCTTTGAAGCAGCATATCTCAATCAGATAAAATGAAGCCATTTAGACAAACCATTGTAATAAGCATGGAAAGGTTCTTTGTTCATTGTACAGAGATAAGGAATCTGTATGCATGCAATCATGGAGTTGTCCCTTGGGATAACTTAACCAGAAGGAATTTTGAGTTTCACTATTAAAGAAAATATTTAATATTATATGTGTATGTGGGTGGGTTTTGGCTGTAGAGGTTAAACGTTCACTTCCACCTTTTGTTTACTTTACCAGATTTGAAATGAATTAAGGTGTGTCAACATGCTGTGTTTTCATGTCATAATGAGGTTGCTCTTATTGTAAAGCAGTTGTTTCAAATATCAGATTAATTAGAGCTTTCATTTCTCTCACCAAGCTCTACTTTTGAATTTTTTTTTAAAGTTTCAAATGCAAATCAAGAATGCCTCATTTTGATTTTTAACATCAGTTATAGGTTTTTATCTTATAAATGGATTATCAATTCAGGAACTCTAAAATGATCCTGATTAGGTAAGAGCTTTAGTCTAGGCGAAAGTATTAAGCCAAAGAAATATGTAATGATAAGCATATATTGTGAAGTGGGTGTATCATTATGAGCTGAGCTGTTTTCACCTTCCACCTCCAGCAGAAAAGCTGACATCTTTCTGTTCTGCCTCACATAGTACAGTATAGTCCTGCTCAGGATTCCAACAGTATCATACATTTGATGAAAGGGAAGCAGCTGCAAGGTCCCACCACAATAGAGATATATATCTGTTTTGTGAGGTGCCAAGCCTTGAAATAAAAGTAGGAGATCACACCATTTAGAACAACAAGTGGTGGGTCAGAGTATCCCAGCAGGAATGATATAAGAAAATAGGGATGCATGCAATGCAGTAAATGTGAAAACAGACAGATTTTGTGAGATTCATATATTACTGGAAAGAAACAAAGAGGTAACAGTGAAGGCCTATGTAGCTGGTGGCATGGTAAAAGCAGTTAGGACAGAAACTGGGTATGAAGTAGATAACTAAAATTGTCACCTACAGAGGAAGAATGGTCTCTGAAGCTTTAATGACTATGTAAAGAAAGATGATCTAAGATTCTGTAGCTTTCAAGATTGTCCAAAGACAGAAGTATTATTTCCAACCATTCTTGTTAATTTGCCCCAGTGACATTATCTGCTTTAATTGAAATTTAATGGCTTCCTTTTGAGATCTGAGCCTTGCCTTGATCAGGAAGACCTTAAACTCAGGATTCAGCTTCAATTTATTGGCCCATGTTCAGCTTATTAGTGCTTCCAGGCACCTGTCCAACTCCTGGATAATTTCTTCTCAGATGTAACAGAATACTATAGCTGAGTGTCATCAGTATACTGCCGACAATGAGTTCCAGTTTCCTGGATGATAACTCCTACTGTTAATCAGTAAGGGGAAAAGAATGGGGTTTTATGGGATATAGATGCCAAACAGTACAAGTGTGGTGGCACTGACTAGGAAGGGAACTAATGCAATATAGTTCCCAACCAAATGCATCATTCCAGCAAGACACCAAAGCCATGATGCTAAATGAACAAAGGGATCCAGAAAAGTGAACAAGAAATACTATCTTGTTCACTTTTCTGGATCCCTTCATTCATTTAGCATCATTTCTTATCTGATAAAGGTAATCATCAAAGCAAGCAAGGCAAATTCAGCACATAATCCAAGCATGAAAATCTACTTTAATCGGTCCAAGATAACCTACTTCCTCCAACCAGATGTCAGACCACTTCTGTCATTGTCATCATCCTACTGTCCCTCTTCCAAATGTCTGTAGCATACAGTTGTGTGGAAAAGAAAGTACACCCTCTTTGAGTTCTATGGCTTTATATATTAGGACATAATAAAAATCATCTGGTCCTTAGCAGTTCTCAAAACTAGCTAAATGCAACCTCAGATGAACAACAACACATGACATATTACACCATGTCATCATTTATTTTACAAAAAGAAAGCCAAAATGGAGACGCCATGTGTGAAAAACTAAATACACCCTTACTGCTTCCCATAGGTATGAAGAGGCTAAGTAGCAGCCAGATGCTGCTAATCAAATGCCCTTGATCAATTGATCATCAGCAAGTGTGACTACCTCTATAAAAGCCGAAGTTTTAGGAGTTTGCTGGTCTGGAGCATTGAGGTGTGTGTTAACACAATGCCAAAGAGTAAAGATATCAGCAATGATCTTAGAGAAGCAATTGTTGCTGCCCATCAATCTGGGAAGGTTTCCAGATTGAGGATTTAAGGCGATTTCCAAACAAGGCCATTTAGATTAAGGCCATTTCCAAACAATTTAAAGTCCATCATTCTACAGTGAGGAAGATTATTCACAAGTGGAAAACATTCAAGACAGTTACCAATCTTCCCAGGAGTGACCATCCCAGAAAATTCACCCCAAGGTCAGACCATGCAATGCTCAGAGAAATTGCAAAAAATCCAAGAGTTACAGCTCAGACTCTACAGGCCTCAGTTAGCATGTTAAATGTTAAAGTTCATGACAGTACAATTAGAAAAAGACTGAACAAGTATGGTTTGTTTGGAAGGGTTGTCAGGAGAAAGCCTCTTCTCTCTAAAAAGACCATGGCAGCACGGCTTAGGTTTGCACAGTTGCATCTGAACAAATCACAAGACTTCTGGAACACTGTCCTTTGGACAGATGAGACCAAAGTGGAGATGTTTGGCCATAATGCACAGCGCCATGTTTGGCGAAAACCAAACACAGCATATCAGCACAAACATCTCATACCAACCATCAAGCATGGTGGTGGAGGGGTGATGATTTGGGCTTGTTTTGCAGCCACAGGACCTGGGCACCGTGCAGTCATTGAGTCGATCATGAACTCCTCTGTATACCAAAGTATTCTAGAGTCAAATGGGAGGCCATCTGTCCAACAGCTAAAGCTTGGCCGACATTGGGTCATGCAACAGGACAACGTTCCTAAGCACACCAGCAAATCTACAACAGAATGGCTGAAAAAGAAAAGAATCAAGGTGTTGCAGTGGCCCAGTCAAAGTCCAGACCTCAACCCGATTGAAATGCTGTGGCGGGACCTCAAGAGAGCCGTGCATAAACAAATGCCCACAAACCTCAATGAACTGAAGTAATGTTGTAAAGAAGAGTGGGCCAAAATTCCTCCACAACAATGTGAGAGACTGATAAAGTCATACAGAAAATGATTACTTCAAGTTATTGCTGCTAAAGATGGTTCTACAAGGTATTGAATCATAAGGTGTACTTAGTTTTTCACACATGGCTTCTCCATTTTGGCTTTCTTTTTGTAAAATAAATGATGACATGGGGTAATATGTCATGTATTGTTGTTCATCTGAGGTTGTATTTAGCTACTTTTGAGAACTGCTAAGGACCAGATGATTTTTATTATGTCCTGATACATAAAACCATAGAACTCAAAGAGGGTGTACTTTCTTTTTCATACAACTGTATACTTCTAATAGAAAATATTGGGCTACAGCATAATTTCATCTATTTCCTTCATTCATTGCTCTTTCTTTTGTTAGTTTTGTAGTCTGGGCTGGTTTTGTCCCCTTTTTGTGTTAACAGGAAACACACATTTTGAGAAGTAATTCAAGAGAAAAACAGTTGGGAGGAGGTAGGGATACCTTTTCCTTGAACAAATGTTCTTCTAATCTCATTGATAATGGACACTCAGAAGACAAGAAAAGAAATCCCAGATAAATGTAGGCTATTGCATGTGAATCTCATGTTGTAATTTACCAGATGAATTATTGACATACACCATATGGATTGGTCTTTTGATCTTTTACTCTCAACTGAAGGGGTAATTCTCCAGACCAAAGTTGCAAGGAATATTGTATTTTTCAAACTTACCCTTTCTTACATTATTAACATCTTTCCTCCACTCAGACCATCACTAGTATTTTTCTATTTTCATCCCCAGTTCCACTATTCACATTTTTCTGTATTCAGTTATCCTATTTTGTCAGATAATTAAAGTATCAAGTCAAAAATTGTGTTTGTCTAAACTAATGGCCTTTGAGGCCATGAATTTCTGAAAAAAGAAACTATGCCATTGTTAAATTTATAAGTAATCATGTTTCTTATGGGTCTTCTAACTATCGGTCCAAATTCATTGATTTCTTCACTAGTCCAAAGACTTTTTGATCAATCCAAATATTATAGTCTCCTAATCATTGTCATGCCTGATAATATGCCAGGCTTAGACATATAAGCTTGTTTGAGTTCCAGATGAGAAAAGAGGAGAGGGAGGGAAGGAGCTGGGAAGGTTGGGTGGGTGGCAGACTGGAGTGGTATCTGGGATGCGGGAAAGAGGAAAGCTGTGGTAAAACTGATTGAGTGGGTGGACAGGTGGGCCAGTGAATACATCTGGGGCAGGAGTAGCAGCAGTAATTCCTTTCTTATAACCTGGCCCCTACCATGACCAGTGTTTCCTTTCTGGTTGGAAAAAAAAAAAACTGTTCTTCAACAGACGCTAAATCTAGCTCTCAGAATGACATTCCTTAGAGGGCTTTTGTAGAGATAAGGAATATTACCTTGATGGAAATATGCAAGAGCTGCTATCTAGGCAAAAGAGGCTGAAATATTTCTAAAATTCAGAATCAGATGAGGCAGCTGTCTCCCTGCTTCACTGGAGTATAAGAAGGGGGAGGAGGTACAGCACAATCAGACTTGCAAGATTCTGGTATTAACAGCCAATGTTTTAGCTTTCTTGTGGAGCTGATGTCCTGGTCTGATCTACTTAGTGGGGCTGGACGTTTTGTATGTGCTTGTGGTTAAACACTGGAAAGAGAAATAAAAAAGAAGGGAGACCTTGAGATGTAATGGACACCTCTTTTCCCCAAAAAGTTCCCCAAGGTTTTAACTAGTTTTTATAACCAATAATGCATGGCCCTTTCCACAAAGAAATTGGTGGTGATGGCCCTGTAGGGAAATGGTGAAGAATCCAACTGAGCAAGTTCCTCACGCTAAATAAAATTCTGTTTTGGATATATAGAATTGAACTTGCTACTTGCACCAGTGAAGAGACTTATGTCCCAATGTTCATCTCCCCTGACATTAACAGTGAGGAGAGATGTAGTCTGCTACATCTTGCCCTTGGCCAGTGAATAATGCCAGACTTATTCTATCATTTCATTTTGTATAATGTGTAGCACACCTGATGGATTTCGTATATTATCATTTCTCAAGGTAGAAGATCCAGAGCTTGTGTAACATCGAGGTTTGGTTTATTTCATCCAAATAATTTTAAAGCGACATAAGCAAGGCCATGCTTGAGCATGTAAATCCAGAGTAAACAACCTCTGTGTCCCCAAAGCATGGAGATTTGGTGGTGCTATTTCTGTTGGGGTAAAAATTAGCAAAAGAGGTATACTAAGATTCTGCGGCATCTGTTTTACTTTAGAAGAAACAAGAAAGCCCCATCCTTACAATATGAAGAAAAGTTCAGTCTGGCTCCTCTAATGATATCACCATGTTCCTGCCACATTCTTTGCAACCTTGAGAAGGCAATTGGAAAAACAGGGTGATTTCACCAGATTGCCCCCACTCCTACCCCCACCCTGTGTATATAATAGTAGGGAGAATAACTGAAATGATATGGAATCCCTTGTTCCTGTTGAGATAATTTTTTCCAGTTCTGACTGAACAAACAGAGGTTTATGCTTTCCTTCCTGTCTGGAGGAAACTACTGATGTGCAATTATGTCTGAAGAGTTCTCTTAGCTGCAGCTCTTTCAGCATCATTCCTAGGGCATTATGTTCTTCTCCTATGAGGTTAGGGCATGGTGAATTCCTGCTGGCTCAGGAGAACAGCCTCAGAAGTTGGGAAAGCAGAAAATCTATTAGAGTTGTAGAAGTTTGTCTAACATAGTGGAGGAGAATGGGCAAATATGGTCAGCTCTGGATTTATTTATTTGTTTGTTTGGCCAAGGTGGTGGGAGTTTTCAGTGGCTTAGGTGATTTGTGCCTCTTAACTCGATCTTGATTTTCCAGGGTTTGGCGGATTGAGGTCAGGATTATGCTTGTCATGAGCGAGACTGAAGGGTGTTATTGTGTGTGTTCAGCTGAAATTGGAATGTGTATGCCTTAAGCAAGATTGCACACTTCTTGATTGCTTTGTAGTAGTACTACTTCAAGTGAAAAGTAAGAGGGGTGGGAGTGAAACATTAAAAGGAAACTTTTTCATGGTGGAAGAAATGTTTGACTGTTAGATGCTGAACAGTCTGCTATGTACATATGGGGCTGGTGCTCTTATTAGCTATACATGTGCAGAAATGATGGCTTGAATAGATTTTGTGGCAGAGTGAACTGAATTGCAGACATTTCTTCAGACATCATTCTTCAGTTTCTAAGAAAAAAATATAAATACGCCTATAATTATCTTAAATTAACACTGCAAACTGTATCTTTGGATTAGTCAGATGTGGGGAGGGTAGCCAAGAGAAAAGTACCACAGAAATACTGGAAAAACCCATAAGTGCTCTACAAATAACACTTTTAATTGCAGCTGCTAATTGTGCATTAAAAGGGGAGGGGGTGCCAGATGAGGCTCAGGAAAAAGCAATTTTGGAAGATGGACAGTTGAGGCAGAAATCTGTTCCCTTTTTACTGGCATAGCTTTTGAGCTACAAACAAAATAATGCCTTGATTAAAATTGACTACATGACTCAAAAATTGCTCCTAGCCAGAAAACATCTTTATGTAAACAAAAATTACATTAAAAGAATAACATCTTACATCGTTAAGTAGATGAACCTACTTAAGGTCCCCCTGATAAAATTTGGCACTGCACCCATTGTGGAATGAAGGTATTAAATTAATTCCAAAGCATTCAGTTCTTATCATCCTGTCCAGAACAGTTTCTGTGACCCAGTCTTCAATTATTAGTTACTACAGAGACAACGGATCATCACGTATGAAAATTCAGTGCAACAAGAACCGATATCTACCTCATGTTCATATTAGGGTGCTGATTGCTGTATCTTCGGTGTTAGTATGTTGGGAAGTGGTGATCCAGAATGATATCTAGATCCCATGACAGTGTTTGAAAATGACAGCTAAGTGGAAGCTTGATGACAAAAGGGCCAAGAAATGCTGAATCCAAGCACAGTTAATGTTTCATCATAAATCCTCCATGAAAGCTTCTGGAATAGGGATGGGAAATAAGTGGATTTCCTTTTTCTGCTGCTTTACAAATCCCATAATCACACTCAGTGATCAGGGACTATAAGACTTGCTTGCACAAGAATCCCCTTCTCAGTTTTGGAGACTTTGGATCTTGACCAGAAATCTACAAGCACAATAGGACATAGCAGGAGACAGAGTTCCAAATAAGCAACTTGCTACAATGAATTCCAAGTTGTTTTTTAAGTAACCAGAATCAATACTTTCAGACTTATTTGAGAAACAAACAGCTTAAAGAAACAGGGAGCTTAAGGTTCAACTGTCCTTCATTCTGCCAAGTGCCAATGGGCTCATTGGCTGAACTGCTAGGTTTACATGAGCCATAGTTGTAGTATGGAGGAGCTGGTTCTTATGAAGTATTGAACTCAAGATCCCCTGATACACTCAGCTTAGGCTACTTATCTACCAACTGGAATGTCCAGGGATTGCCATGTTTTTTTGGTGCCCACAGCAAAATGTTTTCCTTTAGAAAAAATCCTGGGTTCCCTGCAGCTGAAATGAATAAACTTACTTGGAACAACCTCATACTGCCCATAGGAGTTTTTTTTTTTCTTAGCTGTCTAGGAGCTTTTGAAGGTATACTCATTTGATGACCATTGTATCTATGAAGGCATTTTCTTCCTTTTCTTTTTGGAAACATGACCATTTTGTAAAGGCAGCTTGATAATGATAAAAATGATATCAACATTCATATGCAGACCTTCACCTGCACTTCAGGGCTGACTATTCCCTTGGCACCCAGGACCTCAGTTTATTATTTGCTTGAACAATGGCTAGGAGTTGCCCAGAAAGATTTCTGAATACATCTACAGGTGACTGCAGGATCTAGCTGATCTTGGTGATCTTGCAAAGCCAATCAGCACTTGACTTGATAGTACTTTGATGAGAGGCCTCCAGAAATCCCAGGACTCTAGCCTATACCAGGAAGCAAATAATGGAAACCTCTTATGTGTTATTGCCAAGAAAACTACATGGACAAGCTCAAGAAGTCCATGTAGAGACTTTGAGCCAAGCTTGTTGAGAAGGAAATTCTTCCTACTAACCATTGTGACAAAAATTATAATAGATGAAGTATGTGGTGCTAATTATACATCTTTTTTTTTTCCTGCTTTATTTGTTTATAGATGATTAACCAATGATCTGGAAGCAGAGAGGTAAAGGTGAAAGGATTTTTAGAAGCACCACTTCCTGTTTCTACTAGTGATAGAAGACTGCAATTTTTACTACCCACTTCCCTGGCAATAAGCCTCATTTAATTCAATTAATACATATCTGGGTTTGCACTGCACAAATTGGGGAAAAAAGCCTCAGTAGAATAGTTTGCATTGGCCATTGGAACATACTTCTGTATGAGGTGTGTGTGAGTTTATTGTTTCATTCTCTGTAAGGAGACTGCAATTACATGCACACTTTTTTTTAAATTAATTATGTGCCATCAAGTTGGCACTGACTCTTAGAGACCACATGGATAGATTTTATCCATGACAAACTGTCTTTAAGTGGGTCCTTCAGGTCTTCCAAAGGTGCACTCATCACCACTGTAATTGAGACTATCCACCTTGCAGCTGGTCATCCTCTTCTTCTCTTTCCTTCCACCTTTCCCAGCATTTGAGCCTTCTCCAGAGACCTAGGTCTTCACTTAATGTGTCCAAAGCAGAGGACAGAAAGGAACAAAAAATGATTGTGTCTTATATTATATGAAGCATATGGAAATGTCCCTGTTTCAGATTTGGAAATGTGGGGATAAATGACTCTATGATTCATGCTTGTTCACAATTCTGGATGCTATGTTCTGGAGCTGCCTTCCAAGTTGACATCAGAATCCAGGTTCTTTTATTTAATGTATTAAACACCTCAGAAAATAATATTTTTGTGGGTTTTATAATATAATCTAAAGCACAAATAACAGCACAATAAAATACAATTACAGTGAAAATAAATATGCAGGATGAAATGAAAGCATGCTGGCAACCCAACTGCAAAATGAAAAATGTCAGCAGGTACAAGAGATTAAAACCACTGTATCTAGTAAAATGGCTCTGAAATGCAAACTTGTTTTAAAAGCACAGGACAAGTAATTTGGAAAAGAGAACTCACCCAAGGTTCCCTGTCTAGAATTAAATCAAGGGCAAAGGCAGTTTTGTTATGAATACACCTTACATTCTTCAACAGAACTGGAAGGGCCAAAGACTTTTTTTTGTAGGAAAAAGCGGAACAGGAAATTGAGGTTGTATATCTAACCCAGGGTCCCCCCAAATATTGACCTCCAAGGGTTGATGGGACTATCCAAGGGGTTGATAAATGGCTGGGGGTCAAAAGGGGTCAGTAAATATATGGGGTCAATAGAAGCAGATTGAACCTGGAAGAGTATAGTGACTTACAACTAAAACTTACCAGTCTCCAACCAAACATCAGTCCCCTTGCTGATGCTCATCAGATGTGTCCTTCCCATTTATGATATCAACAGTTTCAGTAAAACAGGTAAGTTAAATCTTTTTTTAATTATTTTTTTAAATATTTGATTACAAAAAGAAGAAAAAAGGTACATAAAGTGGTTTATCAAAAAAGTGAAAAAAAGACAACAAAGAGAAAAAAAAGTGTTTATGTATCATTATAACAATAAACAATTTCAATTCTATATATACTTATCTAATACAAATATTGTTCAAGTACATATATATTTCTAATAGATTTATATGACTATCATGGGTTTTTTTTTAACCTACTGTATTTTGTATAAATGATGCTGCCTAGAGTCACTTGTATAGTGAGATGGGCAGCTTTTATAAATCTGAAAAGTAAAATAAAATATTTCATTATACTTGTCCATACAAAGTCTACGTCTATAGGCAATCCACTCATAGGTGGCAAATGTAATCAGGTCTTCAATCCATTGAATAAATGGGGCCATACATTTATCTTTCCAGTGCTGCAATATCAGTCTTTTGGCCATAGTAAGGGCATGGAGAATTCATACACATTGTCCAGGTGTCAAATTCCATGTACTAGATATATAGTTCAAAAGCATATTATCCTCTGAAAATTTTAGCTTTTGTCACACAATATATATATTTATATAGTCCACTACTTTCACCCCAAATTTGATAAGTATGGGACATTGTAGAAACATATGCTTTAAAGAGGCATTGTCCTTAATATTTCTCCAATAAAATCCTGTTTTTGACAATCCTTTTCTATACAGACGTAGTAGAGTCCAATAAATTCTAAATATTATTTTTTGTTGTATAAGTCATAGTTCAAGGTCCATTGACAGTCTTGCTATAGAAGTTAAGACACTCTCCTATTGTCTAGGCAATATAGAAACCTCTAATTTTTTATTCCACTCATCTCTTAACTTCTGCATATCAAATTGATTTATTGAAAACAAATATTTATACAAACTAATAGTAGGTTTTTCAGTTTTAAAGGATTGAACAAGTTGTTCTAATATCTCAGGTGTTTCAGAAGCTGAAAATGATGCTGGTCCAAACAGTGTTGTTAACAAATGTAGCTGTAAATATTGTCATTGGGTTACATCTGATAGATGATATTTATCTCTTAAGACAGAATATGTTAAAAATTCGTATTCATCATCTATCAGTTGGTCCAAAGTCAATATCCCGGCTTCCATCCAATTTTTCCATATCACCATCTTTTTCCCAATTTTTAAAATTGGTTTTCCCTATAAAGTCAGTTTGGCATGGGAAAAAGTCATTTTCTTTTTTTAATTAGACATTACATTCCATAGCTTTCTAACTGATGAAATTGTTTCCAGAGATATTAGAGTCTCAGTATATTTAGATCCTAATACTGTCCATCTGACCAAAGATGTTATATATGTATATTCCAAAGTTGCCCAAATTGGAAAATTAATGCTCCTTGTTGGCTTCCAGTATTTAATAATTCACAATAGGTAAACATGATGATATGACTCCAGATTCGGAAAACCAAATCCTCCCTCATTAATTGTTAATTCCATTTTCTGTAAAGATATTCTCAGAATTGAAGAACCCCATAGAAATTTTCTAAACAAAAAATGTATTTTCTGAAAATATTTTCCAGACATAAAAACTGGAATTCCTCTCAGAATATAAATGAATTTGGGAATATAAATTAATCTGGGAATAATGTTACTTTTGAGAGCATTCACCTTTCCCCAAAGGCTTAATGATTCCCATCTATCAATATCTGAAGAAACTTCTCTCTATATTTTATTTATATTACATGTGGCTAACTGAGTTATATCCTTTGGTATACACATACCTAAATATTTAATAGATTTGGTACAAATACGGAATTGATATTCCTTAAATGAATGGGTAGCCAAATTTTCACCTTTTGCCATCATTTCTGATTTGGACTAGTTAATAGGATATTCTGCTATGTTACTAAAGGCATCTATCCTTTGCATCAACATTGGAGTAGAAGTGTGAGGTTTAGAAATAAACAAAAGAATGCTGTCCGCAAATAAAACCAATTTGTGTTCAGCTGAGTTGTGTACTACTCTGTAGATCTCCCTGTGTCGTCTAATAGCACAAGCCAAGGGTTCCATGCAAATGTTACAGAGCAAGGGTGAAATTGGACTTCTTTGTCTAGTTCCTCTAAATAGTGGAAAAGTAGAAGAAAGCATACCATTAACCTTTACTTTAGATGTGGGTAACTCATATAGTATCTTAATTCATTTCATAAATTCCAAAGGAGATCCAAATCTATTTAGTGCATCAAACATATACTGTTTATGTATTTTGTCAAAGGCTTTTTCAGCGTCTAATGATAAAATTACAAATTGATCTTTGTTTTTATTTAAGTCTATTAAATCTACAATTAATCTAATGTTGTCTGCAGCATGCCTAGTTTTTATAAACCCTGCTTGATCATTCTTAATAACGAATGATATCACTTGCTGTAATCTATTTGCTAACGCTGCTGTTAAAATCTTTATGTCGACATTAATCAATGAGATTGGACGATAATTAGCACACTGAGTATGATCTTTACCTGCTTTTGGTATAACCGAAATATAAGCCTAATTAAGTGCCGGTGATAAAATTCCCTTATCAAATACCTCTTTGTATACTTGACAAAGTTTTGGCACTAAAAGATCTATAAAAGTTTGTACCATTCGATCAGGAATTCATCTAAACCTGATGTTTTATCACTTGCCATTTTTAAAATTATTTGTTTACAGAATACAGAATACAGAATACTTTAATGGCCAAGTATAAAATATATACAAAGAATTTGTCTTCGGTGATGAACGACAAGATCAACAGTGCATTTGGATAGCAACAGAAAAATAATAAACAATAATACTACACAGTAAAATAACTTTTTCAAAGGGAGAAGCCACTGTCCAGCACATATCGAGCCATGTAGTGTTTAACAGAGCAATGGCACAAGGGAAAAAACTATTCCAATATCTAGATGTTTTAACATATGGTGCTCTGTAGCGCCGTCCTGAAGGAAGAAGTTGGAACAGTTTATATCCAGATATATGCAGATATCCTCTCTGCCCTCCTTTTGACCCTCACAGTATACAGTTCTTCTATAGAAGGCAGGCAGGTTACAATTATCCTTTCTGCAGACTTAACTATCTGTTGGAGTCTGAGTCTGTCCTGTTTGGTTGCAGAATCAAACCAGACAGTTATAGAGGAACAGATAACAGACTCAATGATTCCCCTGTAAAACCGTACCAAGAGCTCCTGGGATAATTTAAACTTCCTAAGTTGCCGCAGGAAGAACATCCTTTGTTGTGCCTTTTTAATGATGGCTGTAATGTTAAGCGTCCATTTCAGGTCTTGGGAAAGTATAGAACCCAGGAACCTGAAGGACTCTACACTGATACTGGGCTGTCGAGTATGGTAAGGGGAGGAGTATTAGAAGGATTCTTCCTAAAGTCCACAATCATCTCCACGGTTTTAAGTGTATTCAATTCCAATCTCTAGCTCAGATAGTGGGGCGAATTGTTTTTGTGTACCATTTAAATGTGATAAGTTAATTTTATTTTTAAAAGCCTCTATATCTTCATTCAATACATCTTCTGGTTTACTATATAATTCTGAATAAAATTTTAAAAATTGACAATTGATATCCATTGAAGTTTTATACATTTCATCTCTTTCACCTCTAATGATTGGAATCATTGCCCTACCTTTTTTTTTTTTTTTGCTTTAAACGATTAGCCAAGTTCTTACCGGGTCTTTCACCGTTCTCCCAGTATCTCTGTCGTAAACATGTTAGCATAAATTCTGTCTGCTGGGATATTATAGTAGTTAATTCATATTTCTTTTTCTGCATTTCTCTGTACAAAACCATAGATGGGACTCTAACCATCTGTGTCCATAAATGTTTCGATTCATCTTTTAAATTATTTTTGCTTTTATTTTTAATCTTATTGTTGTGTGATGCATAAGCAATAATTCTACCTCAAATGTGTGCTTTATATGCTTCCCATTCAAAAATTTGGGTGCTTGATGTTTCTAAATTCAAATCAAAATATTGCAAGGCCTCTACCTGCATTTGTTGTACAAATTCTTTATCATTCAATAGGGAAACATTAAGATACCAATATCTCGATACCTTGACTGATTTCTGAAACACACAATTCAAGGTTGTTGCACTATGATCAGATACATAACAAACATCAGTGTTATAGTCTTGAATCAGATGATATAAAGTCAATGATGTTAAGAAATAATCAAGCCTAAAAAAATTCTGATGCACGTTTGAATAAAATGTATATTCTCTTTTAGTTGGATACATCAAACACCAAGGGTCTACTAAATTCAATTCTTCCATATAAGTCTTAATTGTTTCCCTCACTAATGTTTGTTTTTTCTGTGCTGGTGTATTTCTATTAAGCTCAGGTTCCACTATTTCATTAAAATCTCCTCCTATTATCAATTTATGATAAATACACTCATTAAAGTGTTGAAAGCATTCATAAAACATAGTAGGAGAATCTAAATTTGGTTCATAAACATTAACCATAGCTATTGCAGTCTCTGCTATTTTGGCATACAAAATTAAATAACGCCCACTCACATCAGTGATAACTTGTTGTACATCAACTGGGAATCCTTTTGGAACCAGAATGGCCACACCTTTAGCTTTCATCAAAGTATCTAGGAGGTAAACCTTATCAGATGTATCCTTCCCATTTATGATATCAATAGTTTCAGTAAAACAGGTAAGTTAAATCTTATATTCTTCATATTTTAAATATTGTCTATTTTTATGAAATTATTGTTATTGTTATTCATAGTACTATTAGTTAAAGTAGTATTAAATTATCTTCATATAGTAAATGTCTGAGAGTTGATGAACAATATGAAACTCGATGAAGAGGCTGATAAGCTGAAGAGTTTGGGGACCTCTGATGTAACCAATGACTTCAACATTCTTATCTAACCACTCATCCTACCTCTTCTGCTTGTAATAACCCCAAAGGTCATCCTTGTCTTTCCCAAATTGTCATCTTTTTCCTCCAAGCCCACAGTTACTGCCTCTGCCAGAGGAAGCAGGCAGTATAAACTCTCTCCCTGCTACCTTTGCTTCTGAGCTGGCATCTTTTGAAAGGCGGGCAACAGCTTCCAGCCAGCCTAATGTTGTAGGCAGCTGTACAGGCTGAACTAGAACTGCTTGCTATTGGCAAAAAGCCACTCCTGGCAGAAGATTTGCTCTCGCTTTTTGGCTCCTGCCAGAAGTGATGCCTCCAGGGAGCTGGTGATTGAAGCTTTTAGGAAAAGGGTAGAACGGATAAACATTCTGAACTGAACCAGGTGATTTTCCCAGTCTGCCAGCCCTTCCCTTCCCATTTCTGTCTCCAGTGAGCTGTCAGCCAAAGTGTTTCCATCTGAGAGATACCAAACCGATTGCACAAAGCAGCGCTTGTAAGGATAAGCACTTCTGTGCAATCTCAATAGAAGACAGCAACTAGAGGACTTTGTTCAGGCTTGGAAGCTAAGTAGGGTTAACCTTGGTTAGTGCTTGGGTGGGACACAAGGAATTTCAGAGCTAAAAGCTCTGAAGTTGAAAAAAAAAACATTCCATAAGAAAGCAAAAATTTCTGTACTGCTGCCAAGGAAGTTGCACAGATGTATCCATGCAGTAGGAATTTAATTCAACTCAGCAGTGTTTTGACCCTTTTATAGGATTATACTCTTAAATATTCTCCAAATTTGCTTTCTGTATGTACTACAATCTTAACTTAGGCTGACTCTTCCACTGTATAATGGAGATATGATTACACAAATGGTTATAACAATGAAAGTTATAACGTGGAGCAGTTTATCTTTATTGTCTATATTGATTTTATTTATTTATTTATGATTAAATTTATATGCCACCCATCTTTCCCAGAGGGTGACTCAATATTTGCTTATCTTGACTCAGCATCATTCTGCATAAAGGGATATATAAAACAAAACAAAACAATCTCTTAGTATCTAAGTCAGTCCAAAGTCACCAGAAGGTTGTCTGCCAGTCTTTCCCAGAAGTCTGATTAGTGCAGAGGTAGAGCAAAAAATTAACAGGAGTTTTGTTTTGCTTTGAAAGTAAGGAAGTAAAGTCCTTGTTACCTTCACGACTGAGGTTACGAAGAGTTTCTCAGTTTGATGGTGTATTGTTATCCTCAGCAACAAACATTGCAGCCTGGACCACAGTTGCCATTGCCTGGAGGAAAACCTAAGGACATTTGAAAGAGCATTGTTCTGAGTAAGCGGTGAAAGTGTGTTTAGTTGGCAGTTGTTACACTGAAACCAAATAAGAGGGTTTGATGTATTGCCAGAGGGTTTATCTTAAAACACTCAGACACAGATGCACACACATCCATTATAATCAAGCACGAAGGACAGACAGATGCATATTTTGTGGCTCAGTACTATATGAAAAGTTATTTTCCTTTCATTAAAGGATCACTCTGTACATATGGCCTTATCAGAGGGCAAACAGTAGGCAGTGTAGCCCTTCCAGTGTAGGATTAATCCACCTTAGTCAAATGTTGATGTTCAAGGACAGACGCTTTATAGTGGAAAAAGGTTTGCAGAGGCCTAGAAATGAGAATCAGGATTATTAAAACGAACGAATCATATATAGTAAAGGTTTCCAAGAATCATAATACATAAATTAACTGATCACAGTCTTTTATAAGGTAGCGGGTTTCACTCAGATTTAAAGTCAACCAAATATCAGCATAACAAAAGTATATTGTGCGAGTGGTAGAACAGAAAAGACTGTTCTTTTCCTAGCCAGAAATACAAAGAGATTTAACTTCCTTCCTGTAATTATTTTATTATCTATTAATTTTGATAACTTTCTTAGTTATTATTTGTATCCCAGACATCCCAGAAATTTAAGTAAAGGCAAATCTCCTTATTTTTTTTAAATGTATCCCACTTATTATTTTTATAAATAACTCAAGGCAGTGAACATACCTAATACTCCTTCCTCCTCCTATCTTCCCCACAACAACCACCCTGTTGTGGGGAAAGACACCCAGCCAGCTTTCATGCCTAAGGTGGGACTACAATTCACAGTTTCAAACCTGGTGCCTTAACCACTAGACCAAACCGGCTTTCTAGTTGGAATGTAATTGCTATACATAGAGATAAATCTCTTTGATTTCAATGGCTTTGTTCGTGTATGTTATTTAATTATATTCACTGGTTACAATCCAGAGGAAGTTAGCCTTACCCAAATTCAGTTGCAACCAGTGTACATTGGGGGAATCTTTTGTAGTTTCATGAAACTAAAAACCTACAAATAAATAAAATAAAATAAGCCCTGTTCCTGGAAGGATGGACTTCAGATCCCACTTCCAAGGAGGAAGAACTCACAAGAGATTCTAAACTCTTGACTTTGGCAGTGCCATCACCATCTCTCCAATACACTGTTCTATTTAGGACTGTTACTTTGCTTAGGACTTTCAACTGATGGGGCTGGGAAGGAATTTAAATTAGGTCCTCAACTGCTCAGCAGGGCAGTGACGTTTCTTTTCTGATTGCAGAGCTGTTGAAATGGTCTGTTAATTGACATCTCCAAGGTGCTTAGTGGAATAAATTGTATCCATTGGTTGTAAAATTTTGCTTTTCTTTGTTGCAACTTTGTTGCTATACAAACATTCCTCTTTGTTGCTGTTTTGATGAAGGGCTGTCACCCACAGTTTCCCAAATTAACTTTTAAAAAATTATTTTAAAAAAGAAAGCTTGCAAAATGATAAAATCCTAGAAGATTTTTGGCAGTATTGCATACGATCCCACAGGAGAACATAAACATCTTCTTGGATGGTTGGCCTGTGATCTTGTGATCACCAAAATGGCATGAGATTTGGGGTGGTTGATTGTTGGGCGCCCAGATCATCTTGCAAGTTGGAACATGGGACCTATAACGATTGCTTACCCTTGTCTGAATCATTCCAATCAAATTTTAATAGGCAGGAAACTAAGCCCAAGCCACACCTCTGGTATACACAACAGCTGTTTATCCACATACTTCACCATCCAGGTCTATACTGGAGGGAAGCCTGGTGTTGTGTGTCTAAGCAGAATACCGAGTTGGCCATATTCCAAATCAGACCAGTTGTCTATTTAGCCCAGCACCAATCAGTGGTTTTCTAAGACTGCAAACAGAACACCAGCATTGGGAATTGGCCTTGGACCTTCTGCATGCTAGGTGGGTTTTCTGATTTGGAGCTATGGCCCTTCCCTGTGTGGATGAGGGTGGCTGCATGCTAAGCACGCATACTGTACATACAAACAAGTATATTATTTGTTCTCTTCGCCAGCAGCTCCCATTACTATCATTGCATCCTTCCCCATTATTCTTTCCCATTTATGATCTTTACCTTGTTTTTCCTTTTTCTTCCTTTCTTTCCTTTTCTTCCAGGAAGAAAAGAATTCTAAGTACAAGTAAAAGCCTTTCCATACCATTTTCAAGTTGGCCATTATCCTTCCAAACACAGATACCTACAACATTATTCAAAAATAAGATCCAAAATATTTACATTTCTGGGGTAATACATTTTGTTAGCATCTATTGGCTTATAAAATAAAAAGAAGAAACAGGACACAGTAATTGGAACTCTGTTAATGGCATTTGCTACATTAAATGCCATTGGAAACTATCGCTCTTCTCTTAGGAATGTGCTGTAGATTTGGTTAAAGGTTTTAAAAGAGATCTTCAGCTAGCCTCGATATCTCTGAGCTGCCTATCAAATCAAAATAGCTTGTGGGGATGTAAACTGCTTCACTGGACACATATTTTGATCTAAAACAGTTTATTCCAAGAATTGCTTAGACTTGCAATCTCCCCAAAGGACTTATCATGTCCATAGTAGACACTGTAATTTTTTGTATTTATTGCAGTATAGTTATAGACCATCTCTAACCTAAGAATGATTATTCAGGGTTAGGCTTATTTTTGTTATGAGATCACACATCTCTGTCATTGACCACACTTCTGCTTGCAGTCATAACTAAGAGTATGGTTATGGTTTTTCCATACTAATTCTGGAGGATAAAAATGGAAATTATACTAATTATGTAGCACAGTGGGTTTCCAAATTCCATATTCATTTTGCAGAATGATGACAGGTATAAAAGAAAAAGATTCCTGGGCCCAAAATACTAAATGGAAGCACATGTTATTTGGAAAATACACCTTTTTCTGCTTAATGGATGAGTGTTTTGATCTGGAGCTTAAGTAATATGTCGGTGTGGTTACATGTTCTGCCATAATAGAACCATGCAATTTGACTGACATCATTAAATGTTCTAAGCCCGAGTCTGATTTCCTTTTTTGCTTATTATAAACTTCAGCTGGCCTTCGAAGCATTTTCAGATACTGCATATTGGTGGATTTCCCTCCCAGTATTCATGTTTATGGTACCATCTGTTAAACACGGTAACAAAATGCAAGTAAAAGGGAAGAGGAGATTAAAAAGACCAAACCAAATTCAGACATTTGGATTTCCCATTAATAGTCTGTTAACTATTCAGTTCAGACTTTACTGAGATCATTCCTCAAATATTTCCCTCCCAAACTAAGGATGGGAAGCCACCCATTTGTAAGAACTTGCTTTTTCAGACTTGCAAGATTGATGTCAGCCTTGCAAGGTAGACCAGGCGTGCCAGCTCTATATTTTATGGCTACATTAACAGAATCTTGCAAATATGAAAGTACCCCTCCCACCCCTCACTTTTACTCTCCTGAAAACTAGGGAGAGTCCCGTCTGAGATGCTTTCACTACCGCTCCTCCTTCGGACTCAAATTTCATTTATCAGACCATTCCCTAGGCTGCTGCTTTTCCTCCTGTCTCCCAAGGTCATTCCCACATACCATTACATATGACCATAAATATTTATATTCTGGGTTGAGCACATAGATGGAGCTTTGTCTAACACCACCAAAGAAGGCACCTGTCTATGAACTATTAGTAATGAATTTGAAACATTAAAAATGAGGATTGCTAATGATGGGTACATTCAGAAGCTGTATGTTAGGGACATTTGTCCTCCACCAATCATTTGGCACTTCACCCATTCTTTAGAATTTTTCAGATAATACATAAAGATTGAGAAAGTTCCTTCAATTCCTTAGGATGCAATTCTTACGGTTTTCATCCTGCTTTCCATATTTGCCTAATGGGACACATACTGGGAAAACTGGAAAGTCTTACCTATATTTTTATTTTTTGTTTTTTGTTGCTACTTTAGGGTTAAGGGAAAATATTAATATGTTTATTGTAAATGTGTAGTGTCAGAAGGTGCCTACCTTTCAGTGTGAGCACATCCCCATTATTTCAGCATTGTTTCTTCTTTTGCCCTCAAGCTCATATGTCCACACTGCTAGATCCTCACTGTCTTACTACTATTGGTACCTTGGAGTAGGAGGTAAGGGGTAGTGGAAATATCTTTAAAAAAACCATTTTGTTGATGTGCATAACCATGTTCACATACTTATTTATTCTATTCCTTAGCCTAAACATAGTTGCAAGGAGCCCTCAGGGTAGCTCACAATGCATAAAATATAAAATGATAAAATTTCCCCAATAAAATAGCTGAAGCAACTAAGCCAAGTAGAAAAGACACAAGCTAAAAGCATCAATCATATATTCTAGTCCATTTTGAGCATCTGGTGAATTCTAAATTTGGAGTTTAGAATTATGGAAGAGAGATGGATTAAATGAACACTTTGAAATGTTGAGAGATTTGGGTTTCAGAGATGATTGAACCATATTTTCTTTTACCAACTCTTGTTAAGAAGATAACCAACCCCTGTGGGGAAAAATAGAGTAATGGAAGTACTTCAGCAAAGTTGAAATGACTTTGCAAACATTACATTTTTCTCCAAAGCAGTAGGTAGGCTTGCTCAGGCCATCCACCCCTCCAGATTTCATCTGAGCTCCATATATAGCCTGTTGCGTTTGGTCATGTTCTGCAAAACAGGTAGATACTGTGCCATCAGTAGCTGTGAGCTGGCCCAGAAGTGCAGAAAGAAGCAAGCCTAAGCAATGGAGACAGAATATGAATTCTGAGGCTGAGAGCTGAATAATAATAATAATAATAATAATAATAATAATAATAATAATAGTAGCTCATCTGCGTGAAAAGAACTGATGGGAGAGTTCAGGATTGAAGTGAGTATGTAATAAGTGAAACCAACACAGCAAAGTCACCAAGAGGTTCTATTTTCACCAGGATGCCCCAGTGCTACAAAGCTTTCTTCCAAAAGGAACAATATAATCGTCCAACTGGGATATGATAGAGGGATTTAGTGACTCCGTCAAATATGAATGTCACCAATTATCTGAAAAGCAGGGTGAGAGTACAAAAGCAGCTGTGCGGTCTAGAACTTGGATAGGAATAAGTCTTAGAGTAGCCTCATCATTACTATCCTAGTCTCCCCAAAATGGAGGAGTGTTGTCCAACTATAGCTCAAAAAGATTGTGTGAATATGTCTGTGTACTTGTCCATTGCTTAATCCTCAAGGCTGTTACTTTTTGACTAGAGGACATGAATGTTGTAAGAGATGCACCAAACATTTTCCCATTTTAGTGTTTGAGTAGAAAGAACTCAGAGGACAGAGCATCTCTCTCTCTGTCTCTTCTCTCAGCACCCTCAGTTATAGAAATATTTAACCTTTAACTTGTTTGTTACCAACATCTGCAATTTCAGCATTTTTGGTATCATATATTCTTCTAACTATTGCATCTCTTCTTCAGTCATAGAAATAATTCCAACCAATCACAGAAAATGTGGCACAGAAGATGCTGTTATCATGCTATATAGGCAACCAGATTTATTAATGTCATCATGGGCAAATAAAGCCAACTGAGACAATAAAGACAATGCTTTGGTGATAAGTTCCATAGGTAATTTGGAATAATATGGGACCTGACTGATACCTTGATGCTTCATTACATATCTGATTTGGATATGCACTGACATCAGTGAAGGCAAATATACCATTTTATAAGGAGGGTAATGCTTTTTGCACACTTGAATGTTAAACTTCCCTTCTGAAAGTATCACCAAAATGGAAAATGCTTTGTGGTATTGTTGGAAATGTTCATTAAAAGTCTCTTGAAGTTCAACTCCTGAAAATAATGTTCATTTTTTAACGATTTTGGCTTACCTTTGGGCCACTGTTTGTCAGGTTTGATTTCGGACATCAGTCCTGTGCATCAGTTACAAGGACAGTTATCCTCACCAACCTTGTATGAAATTGTATCAGATTAACTTCCTATCATGATATATTTATCAGTGGTGGTTACATGAATTTGGGTATAAACTTTTGGGTGATTTCAGAATGGGATGACTGGAAGCAAAGGATAAGGGCATGTTACATTCAAATTCTCTAAAACCAAGGATGGCCAAGAGTTTCCATCGTAATCTGAGACCATGGCATTGGCACAGACAATTCTATAAGAATAGCACTCTTCCTATCTACCCCTTTTCCAACTTTTTAGGAAAAGTAGAGTTAAACTGAAATCTTTGGCTTCTGAAAAAGAATGAGATTATCCCAAAATAGGTTGTCAAAAACACTGACAAGTGTAGATAGAATATGATTTATGGACCTTTAACTTTTTAAATTAAAATCTTATATCCTTAGGTAATACAGCATCACTGGTATGCATTGAATTTTTGCACCACATTCCAAATTATCTATACCACATTAATTTATCATAGATATGTTTCAGTTGTTTGAGTAAAATGGACAAGATAAATTGAATTAGCTCAATGTTTTAGATTGGAAAGAAAAAAAAAATATCATGAAAAACTGTCAAAGGCTAGGGGAATCAACTTCACAATTGCTGTGTGAAAAAAACCCAAAGCAGTATTGAAAGAACGCCTTCATTTAAGTGTTCTGCTAGCAAACAGCTTGAACTGTCATGTGGGCAAGAAACATTTGCAACTGAGTGGATTTTATTTTTTATTGAAGTCAAAGAAACAGAACTCTCAACTATCCAAATATTTTCATTTCCACAGTTACTCTTCACGATAATGCAGGCAAAATTGCATCCTCACCTGGTGAATATTGATAAAGGAATAGGAAGCCTTCTGAAACATCATGCTTCTAGTGATGATCAACACACAACCAATGGGTGTGTTATCAATTTTAAAGCAATGGAAGTCAATCTTGAATATGGAAAACCAAGTCCAGCTAGTAGTAAAGTCCACATATAGGGTATGCACACATAGGTTTTGCTATTCTTGTTTGGACCAATTAGGCTAATGCACAATCCTTGCTGGAAGCTGATATTATTTGAGCAACATCAGTGGAGAGCCAGGATTTAATACTGCTATGGTTAGGTAAGTGCCTGCAGGAATTTGTGGCTTTTGTCATTCTGGTGAAGGCAGCATTTCAGCATTGTGCTGCTAACTCCACCCCTTTTGCGTATGCATGCAACATCATGATGCACGTATAAAAGTGGAGGAGACTGCATCGCCACCCTGAGATGCTGCTTTCATCATTCTTCCTCCATCTTTCCCCTGCACAGATGCTGCTACATAATTGTTTCTTGCTGCCTTTCTGCCCACATGTCTGTGCATTGAGTTTACTCACTTGAAGAGCAAAATTCCATAGCACTGCTTAGGAATATTCCCAAATTGTATCTGACCCTTTAACCATCAATCTCAAATGGTGGAAACGTAAAAGTGGCATAATGTAGAAAATTGCTAAAACTGTGAATGTTATCTTTTCAAAGAAGTGCTTTTTTTTTTTTCAGGAAAAAATTGAATGCCATCTCTTTCAACAAGGGGATCACATAACCATGGCATGACCAGCCTGTCAAATCTGAGCAACTCTTAATTGGTCCTCATCTAATTCCTTACTGATTCTTGATTCTGGAACATCTGAGTCAGTAGAAATTCCACAGCACCATCTTCTGGAAACGGGCTTGGAAATGAGAGTACAACAACTATAGTGCGCTGCCCCAACATCTCAATGGTGAAAGCCTAACCCAAGGAATGTATGATGGAAACCCCATCCCAAGAGATGGGGAAGGGTGCAAAATTTGTGAGATAAAGCAGCAGCTTTTGATAGCATGAGCTGTTGGCAGATTTTCACTGCCCCTTCTGATTTATGATTAGTGTCTAGGAACTGGACTAAAATCAGAAGAAAAACTTACAGGTGTGCCAATTGCTTTGATGTTTTGCAAAGAAAAATGTGTACATTTCAATAAAAGAATATAATTTCATAAACATTCAGCTCACAACTGATCAAAGCAAATACTCAATTATATTACTACCTTAGATGAGGCTGTATCTACTTTGTAGCTTTCACTGTGGATATAATGTTGCCAATCTATTATGACAGATCTATTTATTAAATGTCTTTGTGTTGATACTGTGAATGCAGAAAGATACTATAGTAATGCTGAATTTTGAGTGGGGAAATTATGAATGCCTCAAAGATGTTTTGATTAAGATTGTCTACCTAAAGTGCAGGAGAGAGAAATCTCCATCTTCTACTTTGTAAAACTAGACTATTTCTGGTACACCCCACTTCTGTACGTGTATATTCATAAATCCATTGCAACCTATTGCCCTATTAATTTGCCATTTTTTTAAAAAAAGCACAGAAATAACCTTTGTGTGCTTAGCTAGCATTTTTATTGCATTTTACTCATTACTTAATGTTTACTCTCAAAATATGAAATGTCAATGCTTTCTTCTCAGAATATATATTTGAAAATATATTTCACTATTTTGTTTAGTTGAGAACAGAACTGGAACATTTAGGAAGTATGAAAGCTTTTGGATAAATTATAATCAACCCATTACTCCTTGAGGTTTCAGTCACATGAAATGATACTGACGTGTACACATTTTGAATTTCATAAACATTTAACTTCCTTCTTTCTGGAGCCCTGATGAAAGAGACATTAATGTATATATGTGGAAATTATATTCTCCATTCCTCACTCAGTCTCACGCACATGCACACACACAATTAGAAGTGTGGAGAACAGATACTGCTGGGTTGTTTCCATCATCCACCAATTGGAGGCCAAAGGACTACCTATCAAGGAGGCTGACTCCTTGAGGGCTCTAATTCATAGAGGCCAGTATTTCCCAACCTTTGCGGCTTTCAGATTGTAGATTTCAGCTCCCAGAATGCTCATCAATGGCCATGCTGGCCGTGGAATTGTGGGATTTGAAGTCCACCTGGAAATAACCCAGATTGGGAAACACTGATCTAGACAGTCAACCTGAGAACAGGTAAACTTTGCATGCAATAACTTCCAAATCACTGATGGCAGTACAAATAAAGATGACATTTATGAACACTGTCTTTCCTTTCCTTTGCATAGAGGGAACATGTTATGACTAATGGGAATTAGATGTTTGTTATCTGCTTAGCTATGGTACTGCCTACCAAAGGACTGCATCTGTATGAGGGCATAAAGAGAAGTCTCCACCTAGTTCCTTTGCATGTGGCAGGAGAAAGGATCTAGAATAGAGATGTCAAATCAATCTGCCATGGATTTCTATGGGAGTGGTTCTGCAAGTCTGCCAAAAAATGAATGTGTTGTGTCATGGCTGGTAGCATAAAATGAGGCTCACTACACTGTTTTACAGTTTCAAATCTGCTAAAAAGGTTTCAAAAACCTGTATCTGTTTTCTTTGGTGACTTTTCTAAACAGATAAAGCTTTTGTATGCAACCTGGAGGTAGCTTTAATATAAATTCATAGAGAAACCCTTTTGAATGCAAATTTCCCTGGCATCATGTCTTGTAAAGGAAAATTTCCTAGTGCAGGCTACACACACACACACACACACACACACACACACACACACACACTGTACATACACATAGTATAAGCACTATTTATATATTAACTAGTCCTCCTTGAGTATAACATTCAGAAACATATGTTCATTTGTTTCAATCTGAGAAATACATGGGTTTATGTTTGTGTGTGTATGTACATGTATAGATTTATGACTACAACAAGACAGGTGCTAATGGAATCCCTTCAATGCTGCTGTCCATACTATGGTGAGATCAGTTTTGGCAGATCTCACAAGCCCACTTACAAAGAAATCAGCAATGAATTTCTTTTACATCCTACCTAGTTGAGTGCAGGACTCAACAGGAAATTGCTTGGAAAGAAGGATTCTGTTGTACCTGCTTAGAATTCTAACAATACAACCCCTTCCCTCTACCCTTGATCTAAATCTCAGATTTGCTGAAAACATCTTGAGAACTGTTTCTACAGTTTTATTCTGGGTTCACATATTGCTTCTATTTGTGTATTGACAGATAATGAGGGAAGATCACACAATCTATCATCAGAACATCACTGAAGGTAATGAAAGAAAAGTAATTTGTCTTTCTGTTTCATTCCCTGTCTGTTAGAGAATCTAAAAATCACAACCAGCTGGATTTAAATAGATATTTTGGTGCAAAATACTCATTTGAATATAAAGGATCAGTGTGTTGTGTTCCCACACTGCAAGATTAAAATGGGAGAGGAAGCAAAGAGACTAAGAACTGACCTTTGTCAACAAAATAAATGGTTTCTTTTTAAGCATTACTGTAAATACTGGAAGATCCATGGAGTTACTGGTAATCTTCTGTGCCAGAAATATCTGGTGAGACTATTTCCCGAAATATATCCATTATTCCTTACTTTTGAATTCTCTGTGGCATGGAGGACACTGTTCAAAATTTCATTAAGTGTCAGTATTTGTCTCTGCAGGTACAGCTAATTGCATTTAAAAGAATGATTAGCAAAATGTATTTTCTTTTGGTAATTCCTAATGTTGATATTGGAATTAACAGTAATTGATTCAGATCCGGGGCTGCAATATATCAGAATTTCTAGGATCTGCTTTGTACGCTTCGGATCATCTTGGCCTTCCATGGAAGGTCAAGAGATGAAGAGAGAGGGCAAGAGCTATGGCAACCACCGTATGTGCTCAAAATGTTTTTCTGGGACTGACTAGAGGAGAGCACTGTATGCTCATCAATCTTGGATGCAGAAGAACAGCCAGGTGAACTGTGGAAGAGCCTGCTTAGTTACTTTTGTGTTTTAATTAATTTTAACACAGCTACTATGAAATCAACCTCATATGTGTTTTTCAAACATTTGCTCCCGCCTAAAAATAGCAGTGCTTGGTTATTTGTTCTTCACAAATAACAGAAATCTATTCTTTTCTAGATTTATTATCTTATCACCAACTTTCTTCTCGTAAGGCCCCTCTGCCCCCTTTTATCATTACAATAATCCAGTCAGGTAGTTCAGACTGAGAGGCAGCAGTTGGCGTAAATCTAAGTATTTGGCACAATGCTGCGTATAAGGCTCTGTATGCAGGTCTCTCATTCTTGTCCTACTTCAACATCTCACTGGTTCTTGCATGCCCTTCCCCTTAACCCCAACTATGCCTTCTCTTAATGTGTGCAAGGAATTGAAGTTGGTCCAGTATCCAAGCCAAATAATTAATGTATTTTCTCATAGCTGCAATATTTAGGAGGCAGTCCTGCAATTATTTTCCTGGAAGTATATGTGCTCAGGGTTACATTTATAGCACAAAGATAGATGTATATGGGTATATGTCTGTATGACGAGATTGACAATCATTTAATGTTTTCATTGATTAAAAGATGTCCCTGAATAATCAAGAAGTAGATTAATCTGCTAAGTGATTAATCTGCTATCTGATTAAATCTTAATTACTCTAAATGGAAGTACTTGTAAATCTTAACACTGTATAGCATTTTTAGAAGAGATACTCTTCCTCTCTCTGAGCTGGGAATATTTTCTCCAGTGTCCTGTCAGCTCTGACAGGGAGCTTATTCAACTAAGATATTCTTAGAAGAGAATATTCTTTCCTATCCTTTATTAAAGTGCACATATACACAGACTCAGGCTGTATCCTGTACCCATTTTCCTAAACTCCATGAAGGTGTGTGATTTTCACCAGAATTGACTAATAAACACTGCAGTGACAGTAAGGCACTATTAAGTGACCAACAACTTGAATTTCCTCAGCCATGTTCCGTATCATGCTCTCTGACTCTCAACATCATTGGAGCTGTTTTTAGGATTCTGTTGAAAGGTCCAAATAGGTGATGGGATCCCTCTTAGTCCTGCCAGACTCTTTTCCACTCTGCTTTCTCAAGCACAAACAGCCTCAACCTTTGTGCCAATGAGTGGTTGACTGACAGCAAAGATTAGAAAAAGATAAAAGTGGGAACCAAGCAGCAGCAACAAGAGTGGAGTCCTTGGGGTTCTCTGAGCTTGGTTGTTTTCTTGCAAACGTTTCATTACCCAGCTAGGTAACATCTTCTGTGCTAGAATGGAGTGGGGTTTGGAGCAAACCCACTCCATTCTAGCACTGAAGATGTTACCTAGCCGGGTAATGAAACGTTTGCAAGAAAACAACCAAGCTCAGAGAACCCCAAAGACTCCACAGTTCAACCCTGAGCTACACATATTCTCTTCTATTGGAACACCTACAAGAATTCAAAAGAGCTTCAGATCATTTTGGAGTGGGGAACTGATTACAGCTAAAGCATTTGCTTGATATAAAAGTATACCCTCTAGAGGTATGTAACAAAATCTATTCTCCTCCTTTTTAAAGCGGTTTACTGCTTGAAGAAATTGGAGGCAGTAATATTCCTCCCCACAATCTTCCTACGGAAATATGATTCATCACAAGATAACATCCTTCCAAGCCCCACAACGTATCCATGGAGAGCAAGACAGAAGGAGGAAGATAGCTGCTGTCGTTTTCCTGAAATGACAGGGCTTGTTTTTAAAATACTGAAAAATGGGAAAGTTCAGAAAAAGAGAAACCTCTAAGTCTCACTACCAAAAATGTAGCTTTCCGGACCATCATCAGCATCAGGCCAGTCTGCTAGAAACCGTATATAAACTTCCTCAATCGAGTGCAAAGATGGGAAAGCCCTTCCCAATCTGGAACGCTGATTAAAAAAGCAGTCCTGTTCAGGCATTATGAAATTTTTTATATATTTTTTAAAATTTATATATTAAATTGGTCACCACCCATCTCGTTAAAAGGCGACTTGGGGGGGGGGGGTGCAATTGCAAATCGTATGCAATTCATCATGCAAGTAACGGTGAACAGCCCCTTCCTTTGGAAGCCTTCGAGAATTCATCTGCTGAGCAGCAGTGACTTACCTTCACATTTCTCAGAGGCTTTCTTATGCTACTACAACCTGAATCTACTTTGAAAGGGGGAAGACCTCATATGTGCAGGAGAGGAGTTTGAACTTCTATGCTTCAGGTTTCTGCCTGGCTCTGAGTTTCCTTCAAGCCTAATCTCAAAACCATCCCCCCTCAGTGGTAAAAACCAGATAATGCTCTTATGCGGCAGGAAAAGTAGAAGGCGTTTCCTAGGCATGCTTCTACATGCTGGACCATTCTACAGTGGTCCGGCCATGTATACAGAGACTTAACCCACTCCCCCTACCTCCCCTCTCTCTCGCCATAAATGTATACAGTATGTAGGTGGGGGAAACAGTCTTGAATGAGTCTTATTCCATCTGGCAGGATACAAATGCGAGCTCTCAATTCCGACGGTAAT
The DNA here is from genome assembly GCA_030867105.1 of Liasis olivaceus. Taxonomy (NCBI): domain Eukaryota; kingdom Metazoa; phylum Chordata; class Lepidosauria; order Squamata; family Pythonidae; genus Liasis; species Liasis olivaceus. The sequence continues at coordinate 191,255,814 of CM061349.1, forward strand.
ATATTTGGAAGATGTCAAGTTAAGGAAAGGATGTCTCCTTCTGCATCCCACTCACATCCTGGTATCTAATGGGGAAGCTTTTCCTTTTATTAACAGTGATGGCAGCAGATTGAGAGATCAACTTAGCTCCCTTCCCTTTTTAGCTTCCTTTGCCTGAGAAAGGCCATAATGTGTGCCCCTAGGCTGGTATACTTTACAGTGATTGGCTTTGGCTGTTTGTTTTGTACTGCATAGTAAATTCTTTTATAATTATCTAGTATCAGTATATCAATAGAATTATTTATTGATGGAAACACAAAATCTTGCGTTTATAGATAGGTGAAAGAATTCCACCCTGGATCCTATGGGAGCAAATTGGGATCGTCTCACTGGATCTACAGAAGTGACAAATTCCATCTAGCATTTATGCAGGGTGATTGTGATGACATCTTTAAAAAAAAAAATCTGTAAAACTGACTATGGAATCACCAGCAATGTGGATTTCTTGGTATGGAGGATGCTGCTGCAGTTGCACTGCCTGGATTGACCATGTGACCATAGCAAAGCATTTCTTGAACTTCACCAGTCGACCATAAATGCTTCTTTTTGACAAAACTCCCTACCCCACCCCTTTGCTGCTGCACTGAGAACCCTCCACTGGAATTCCATCTGATTTCCATGCTGCTTGAGAACTAGTTTGCAGACGTAATGTTCCGGGTTCTGTGCTAGATCAGCAGATCATTGTCAATAAGATAAACTGTATACTAGAACAACATACTGTATGTAGGCTATAGTCATGTTGTTCTGTATATTCTAGAAGGGAGGGAGCAGCAATGTGGAACACCTGAATAATTGGTTTGAATATCCTATGAGCCAGATGAACAAGCCAGCATAAAATCAATTGTACGTATCCAGGGAAAGTATCACTGTCCCTTGAAAACAGTTCACCGTGTCTCTCCACTTTTTTTTTTTAATGACAGCTACAATTCACCGCCTTCTACCTGAGATTTAGCTTCCCATAGCTATAATTAAGCAGTATAGCTAATGGACATCCTACTGATTCAAAAGAGAACAAAGCGCCAATGTCATGTCATCATATTATACAGCACGAACATTAATGATTTGGGTACAATCTGTTGCATATTGAAACATCTGAACAATTACTTTATTTCTCACAGTAATGAGCATGATGTAATACAGTTGACAGGGAGGCACTGCCAACATGTTTCAAGAAGCAGTTTTTCTGCTTTTTTTGGAATGGGGGGGGGGGAGAATTGTGCAAAACTCTGTTTTCTGGTTATCAAAATCCCAATGAAGGCAAGGTGGACACTCTTCTTTCTCATGTTCATTAAGAAAAAACATCTTCCATGCTTACAGTGCAATCTAGGACTTATTTACACAGAAATAAGTTCCACTGGGTTTTGCAGTTGATGCTAAAGTTTTGTTCACTGTATTCCTTAGGCACAGTTCCTTTTAGATTTCATTTAAAAAGTAATTAAAAGAAACTGTATATCCCATAAAACGCTAATTTGATATATTGTGCTGTATATAGTATACTGAGATGTGTATAGTGAGTCCACAGAATATGAAATAATACATGGAGAACTCGATCAACCTGGGCCTGTTCACTTGTATGAAAGGGGATTAAGAGTTTAAAAGTGAGGAGCATTACAACCCATGCACAGTCCATATAACTTAATGGGATTCAATAAATGGGTCTCTATAGGGCTCTATAATTGTTACTGTGGTGCACAGTGTCATGAAAAAGTCAGTTATAACAATAGAATACAATTTTCACCTTGCAGATTTTTTTTTTTTCCCTTCAGTTTCGTTGTACCTCTCCATTAATACTTGAAGTAGTTCTGGTCTGATTATCCCTGGCCTTAAATATCAATACCAATTCTCCCTTTTTTGTTTTGCAGGCTATTTCCTCCCCCATCATTCTCAGTTTTAAATGAAATTGCTACACTTCCAGGACACAGCTTGGTGCTTCTCATTTTCATGATTAGCATGATTGATTTGTCTGCATGACCCTTGCAAATAGGCTTCAAGTCTTCCTCTTTCAAGTTTAACTTGAAACTGGCTTAACATTCCCCCCACCCCCACTTTTTCAGAAGAAATAAACTCCATCTATTGGATCATAGTTGTGGCTATTCCCTGACTTTTCAGGTGCTTTTGTTTTCAAGACTTCATGAACTCAAGGGATCTTTTTGCTTTAAATGTTGTTTGTTTATTTATATATTTAGGTATTCTTTGGGCAGGAATGTGGAAACCTCCATACATTACTACACTCCAGCAGGGTCACATTAAAACCCTTGTAGACCCTTGGCATATATATCTTTGTAGGTCCTCATTGTGGCAATAAACCAATTTTTTCCCTTTCTAGCATTTTTCCTGCATGTGCAAAGTCTACTTTTCAGATCACCAAATGTTGATCCATTGGTTATGACAGGAATTGACCAACCAGCTTGTTATTCAAGCCTAAAGTCATGGGCTGAAAGAGAGTGACTGGCCCAGAGTCACTCAGCTGGCTTTCATGCCTAAGGCAGGACTAGAACTCAGAGTCTCCTGGTTTCTAGCCTGGTGCCTTCACCACTACACCAAACTGGCTCTTGTGGCAATAAACCAAATGCTTAAGGTAATAAAGATATGCTCTGGCCCTACATTCTTCATTAAATCAAAAAAAAAAAAAAAAAGTTGCAGTAAGCATACAAATAATACATTAGTAATAATATCTTAAATATACTTAATGTTAGGATATTATTTATTTTTACTGTTACTTTTCAATTTCTTTTTTTAAAAGTTAAAACCTTTGTGTAGCCCAAAAAGTTTTGTAGGACCAAGGCACTGTGCCTTTTTGCCTAATGGCTAATACAGGTACCCATTCCTGTCCTTTCTATATTCCATGCTCTAAGGCAGTAGCATCTACTAAATTTTGACCAAATGCAAGTGGGTTTTCTGCTGCTAATTCCAAGAATCTCGTTCTGTTGTTCTTAAGAAAAAAATGCCAGAAAATACACATACCAGAATAGTAGCACGGCTGAATGATCAATTCTATTTAATGTATCAAAATGCATATTTAGGTTATATGATAAACCTGTTTTGAGTACTGTGCAGTATCATGTGCATAATCTCCAGATTTATAGGCATGCTTAATACTACATAGCAGTTCAGTCATAACATAATACCTGTGTTATCAGTTACCTGTTGTTGAAAGTACATCTGCTTGAGGAATTTCAAGGAGAGTTGATAGAAACCGTATTGGACTTTAGATAAATCCAGGCTTAGTCCACTTAGATGAAACAGTGATGCTGTTAAGAATGGCTGGGAGGGAGAGGGGAGGCACCTCTCTCCTCCAGCCTTAAGCAAGAGTTCTGCTTCCCTGCGGTTGTTAGCGGGGGGGGGGAAGAGATCTCTTCCCACTATCCAGCGGATGGCAGGAAAAAGGGCAAAGCCCTTGGGCCCTAGTAGGATAAGTCTAGTCTTGGTTCAGACATTTATCAGAAGCAGTAGGTGGATGGATGAAATTATATATTGCCTTAGGTCTGGGATGATGATCTCTGAATACTAATGGATCTGTGGAGCACTGTCGGGCAAGGATTCCTGAAAATCAACTGTCATTTTAAGGTGGGACATAGGAAAAAAACAACAACTGTAGGGTAAATCTTTAAAAAGCTCCAAAACAATTAACATATGTGATGATAGCCTCAAATTCCCTTTCCCCATTCAGAAAATGAAAGAAGAGAAAGCCTCACCAACCTCACATGAAGTGCCCTTATTACCTTTTCCACCACTGCCCTGAATCCTCCAAGAAACAGTTACAGGTAGTCCTCACTTACTGACCACAACTGGGAATGTCAACTCTGTCACTAAGGGCCGCAGCCGCTAAGCAAAAAATCATGTGACTGCACACACTTACATCACTTCTGCTTCTGTTGTTAAGCAAATCACTGCAGTCATTAAGTGAGACATCACATGACCGCAACTTGTAATTTGACTTCCACATTCTCTATTAATTCTGCTTGTTGGTAGCCATTGTGACTGTATACTGTCACCCTGCTTATTTAACCTATATGCAGAGTACATCATGAGAAATGCCAGGCTGGAAGAATCACAAGCCGGAATTAAGATTGCAGGGAGAAACATCAATAACCTCAGATATGCAGACGATACCACCCTAATGGCAGAAAGTGAAGAAGAACTAAAGAGCCTCTTGATGAGGGTGAAAGAGGAGAGTGCGAAAGCTGGCTTGAAACTCAACATTAAAAAAACTAAGATCATGGCATCTGGACCCATCAATCCCTGGCAAATAGAAGGGGTAGAAATGGAAGCAGTAACAGACTTCATTGATTTGGGCTCCACGATCACTGCAGATGGAGACTGCAGCCATGAAATTAAAAGATGCTTGCTCCTTGGGAGGAAAGCTATGGCAAACCTAGATAGCATATTAAAAAGCAGAGACGTCACCTTGCCGACAAAGATCCGCATAGTCAAAGCTATGGTTTTTCCAGTAGTAATGTATGGCTGTGAGAGCTGGACCATAAAGAAGGCTGAACGCCGAAGAATTGATGCCTTTGAACTGTGGTGCTGGAGGAGACTCTTAAGAGTCCCCTGGACTGCTAGGAGGTCAAACCAGTCAATCTTAAAGGAAATCAACCCTGATTGCTCATTGGAAGGATTGATAATGAAGCTCAAGCTCAGATACTTTGGTCACCTAATGCGAAGAGAGGACTCTTTGGAAAAGACCCTGATGCTAGGAAAGATGGAAGGCAAAAGGAGAAGAGGATGGCAGAGGATGAGATGGCTAGATAGCATCACTGAAGCAATGAGCATGAAATTGAGCAAACTCAGGGAGGCAGTGAAAGATAGGAAGGCCTGGCGCAATATCGTTCATGGGGTCACGAAGAGTCGGACACGACTTAACGACTGAACAACAACAAAAGCCATTGTGAAGCTTGCAAATGGCAATCACATGACAATGGGATGCTGTGACAATTGTAAATGTGTGCTGGTTGTGAAGCACCCAAACAGTAATCATGTGACCATGGGATGCTACAATGGCTGTAAATGTGAGGATTGGTTGCAAAGCTGTTTTTTTCCCCAACCACCATAACTTCCAATGGTCGCTAAACAAGGCAGCCTCAGGTCATCAAAAGGTTGTCCACTCTATTTTAAATGGTGGAGAGCATAGTTAGAGCACTCCTCCTTTTCTATATGAAGACTTTACTACTTTCTCCAATGCATATCTATCTTTTTAATTCTCTGAACTTTTATCTATAAATGTGGGCTGATAGGCACAGTTGATTTACTTCAAACCAGCCTCCCCCCCATGACCAGAGGCCATTCACAATGGAGAGAGATCATGGAGGAAAAGAAAAAACAACCCTTGGTTTGCATTTAATATAAACCTACCTGGTGTGCATTTCCCTGGCCAAGGCAGCAACAAAATATAGTTATCCTTCAATTATCCTTCAGTATTTGTATTTTTCTGAATTTTGCAGTTTTGCATATATAATATTGAGGAAAAGGAGGGAGTACACATACTTGCACGGCTTTTGTGTGTGCACTCCTAATATATTGGTGGTATTATGAGATATTGTATGAAAAAACACTGTAGAGGCATACAGAATAAGGATCTTGGGAGAAATGTATATGAAAACGTCTATGATTTTTTTTTTATTTTAAAAATTTTTAAAAGATGTGATACAAAGATGAGAGAGGAAAATTGAAAATTCAGAGAAATTGAAACCTATAGCATAAATAATAAAATTTTCATTGCTTTCATCATTGCCTGTAGCTTAATGTTTAAAACACCATAAGGAAGTAGGGGAAGAATCTCTAAGAGCTCCTGTCCTGCTTGAAATTTGGAATTGAGTCCTTGGAATAAAAGCCATTGTGCTAACTCCTCCTACCTGACTCCATAGCCTTTCCAAGATCAATGCCCCCTGATCAGCCAGCAAGATATATCATTTTTCAGTCAACAGATTGCATCATCATCATCATCACCACCATCATCATCATCATCTACAGTAGTTAATAGTGCAGAACTTTAATTACATAAGGAACACACCCTTGGCTTTCATTAACATATATTCTTCCTTCTTTCCTGTTGGTTGGCAAAGTAATTACCTGCCATTGTGCTACCGCAGTCTTTACCTTACTTAACCGTTTTAGATAAAATTGGTGGGCCTGACCTTTTTTTTTACTCCCTACCCTTTTTTTTACTCCCTACCCTATCTCTGATTTGCTTTTTAATTGAATGAACTCTCACTAAAGAAAAGTAATCACAAGACACAATCCAGTTTAATTTAACTGGCTCTGTGAATTACTCATGGTGGTAAACTCTGCTATATATGCTGGGTGATCCATTCAATCAAGATATTGTAAGAAAATGTATTTTTCTCCAGCTATTTGATGCATCTAATTGAGACGTAAGAACACAACTTCAATTCAGATGCACAACCTGAGGCATCCGAAAATCTCATAGTGTGTTTCCCCAAAGATATCCAAACATGGTTATTACACCCTTATGGTGACAGAAAGTAGAAATTATTAAACATATGGCTATTCACTATCATTAATATTGATATGTAAATCAAACTTACATTTAATTTTTGTTGTAGTTCTAACTATTATGCTGGGGAATGTGGCCCCTAGCTCACAGCACAAAAATTGAGTGCGGCCTTTAGTTAAGAACAAGAAGGCAGCATCACACTACAGGGGATGTATGTCAGTGGGAAGCAGAACCCATCACTCAGCCTCTGTATATTCTGGGGGAAGTCTGAACTGAACCTAGTCATGACTACTAGAAATGCATGCTTTCAATGTGGTTTCATCAGACTGTTGGTAACACTACTAACAAAAATATTTCCTGAAAAATCATTAATAAATGTGCTCATTTATTCAACCACCACCCAATCAAGGCCTCGAAACCCACCCTTTCCATTTATTTGGACAAGCCTCCTGGGGACTTTTTTTAAAATTAGAGCAGGCTCTGTGAATTGCTCATGGTGGTAATTTCTTTGAGCAAAGGGCCACAATTGGTCCTTGAATAGTGCAAGAGGAATGTGGGTGGGTCCACAACAGGAAAATAAAACAAATCCTTCAAACATCCAGACTCTCAAAACCCAGAGAGAAGAGCAAAAGTGATTTTGTGTAGTTAAAGTGATGACTAACTTTTGCTGGCAAACTATCATGCCAAAATTTAGCAACAGAATGTGGAGATGTTCAAGCGTTAGGACTGGCAATACGAGCAGTGATGGGCTTGCCTTGGCATGCCCATGTAGCACCTCTATTTCATGAGTTGCACTAGTTGCCAGTTTGCTTCTGGGTGCAATTCAAGTTCTTTGTTGTTGTTCAGTCGTTAAGTCGTGTCCGACTCTTCATGACCCCATGAACCACATCGCGCCAGGCCTTCCTGTCCTTCACTGCCTCCCTGAGTTTGCTCAATTTCACGCTCATTGCTTCAGTGATGCTATCTAACCATCTCATCCTCTGCCGTCCTCTTCTCCTTTTGCCTTCAATCTTTCCCAGCATCAGGGTCTTTTCCAAAGAGTCCTCTCTTTGCATTAGGTGACCAAAGTATCTGAGCTTGAGCTTCAGTATCAATCCTTCCAATGAGCAATCAGAGTTGATTTCCTTTAAGATTGAAATTCAAGTTCTGGCTGTTACCTATAGAGCCCTACATGGCAAAGGGCCTGGTTACTTGAGAGACTGCCTGTCTCCCATAACATCTGCCTGGCCAATTTGATCCTGCAGAGTTGGCAGGCTCCAGGTTCCTTCAATTAAACAATATCATCTAACGGGACCCCAAAACTGTGTCTTTACAGCAGTGCCTGCCCTCTGGAACAAGATTCACCTGAGATCTGGATGGTCCCCACTCTGCTATTGATTAGAAGACTGTGAACACCTGGGTCTTCACCCAGGCCTTTGGCGAGGGAGAGTGAGACCCCTCACCTCATTGTGCTTGCCATCTTTTATCCTTATCTTCCATGTTTTATTGAGTTTATTGTAAATTCTTTGTTTGATTGTTGTGAGGTACCTAGAGTTATCAAGAGTCAGGCTGCATACAAGTTTAATATCTGTGTTTATGTGTCTGTGTGTATGAGGCCTGGGAGTTTGAGAGTTCTGCGCAGTAACTTAGCTGTTCCTAGCCCTGCCCTCTTCTGGACAGAGAGCTCTGATGTTCCTGGGATCTGTTGGAGCCACTCTCCCAGCTTAGGCGTCACAGCCCCAAGTGCTCCTACCACCACTGGCATCACTTTGGCCTTTACTTTCCACATCCTCTCTAGTTCTTCCTTCAGGCCCTGGTACTCCTCCAGCTTCTCATACACCTTCTTCCTGATGTTGCTGTCACTTGGCACTGCTACATCTATCACCACCACTGTCTTCCGGTCCTTGTCTACTACCACAATGTCTGGTTGATTGGCCAGTACCTGCCTGTCCGTCTGGATCTGGAAGTCCCACAGGATCTTAGCCCTGTTATTCTCTACGACCTTCTGTGTAATCCCCCATTTGGACTTGGGACGGTCTAGCCCATACACTGTGCAGATGTTCCTGTACACAATGCCAGCTACTTGGTTGTGCCGTTCAGTGTATGCTGTTCCTGCCTGCATCTTACACCCTGTCACTATGTGTTGGACTGTCTCTGAGGCCTCTCTGCACAGTCTGCACCTTGGGTCCTGTCTAGTGTGGTAGACCCCTGCTTCTATGGATCTGGTGCTTGGTGCCTGTTCTTGCACTGCTGTGATCAGTACCTCAGTTCTGTATTTTAGTCCAGGCTTTTCCAGCCACTGGTACAATTTCCCAGTATCAGCCACCTCAGCTATCTGTTGATGGTACATCCCATGCAAGATCTTGTCTTACCATGGCACTTCCTCTGTTTGAACTTCCTCCCATGTCTGCTGCTGCCTCAGGCATTCTCCCAGCAGCTCATCTTTGGGTGCCATCTTACTGATGTACTCCTGGATGCTCTAGGTTACATTCAGGACAGCAGCTTTGACACTCACCAGACCCCAACCATCATCTTTCCAGCTGGTGTACAGTCTCTTGGTGTTAGACCTCCATACATTGTGAGGAGCTTCTGGGTCTTCACATCAGCAGCCTCCATGTCTTCCTTTGGCCAGCTCACTATACCGGCAGGGTATCTGGTGACTGACAGGGTATATGTGTTGATGGCATAGATCTTGTTCTTCCCATTGAGCTGGCTCTTCAGGACCTGTCTTATCCTTTGGTGGTACTTGACTGTTGCTGTCTTCCTTGCCTCCTCATTGTGGTTCCCATGTGACTGTGGGATACCAAGGTATTTGTAGCTGTATGTCTGCTGTGTGGCCCACTGGTACTTCCACCCCATCAGTCTTAACTACCTTCCCTCTCTTTACTACCATCTGGCCACACTTCTCCAGTCTGAATGACATCCCAATGTTCTCACTGTAGATCCGTGTCAGGTAGATCAGCAAGTCGATGTCTCGTTCACCCCCAGCATACAGTTTGATGTCATCCATGTAGAGGAGGTGGCTGATGGTAGTTCACTCTTGAACTTGTATCTGTATACAGTCATTGTGACTATCTGGCTGAGGGGATTCAAGCCTATGCAGAACAGCAACGGGGACAGTGCATCGCCTTGGTAGATGCCGCACTTGATGGCCTCTTGTGTGAGCTGTCTTGAGTTGACTTCCAATGTTGTCTTCCACAGTCCCACTGAGTTCTTGAGGAAGGTCCTTAGTGTCCTGTTGACTTTGTATTGTGCCACGCATTCACAGATCCATGTTTGTTTGAGTCATAGGCTTTCCTGCAGTCAATCCAGGCTGTGCTGTCAGGCCCAGCCCAAGATCAGCGAAGAGACAATCCAGTCCAGAAAAGTTTCTTTATTAGCTTGCACCTAATAGACAGAATCTCGCCAGACTAAACATATGCTAAAGCAACTAGTGGATATACCTCGTGAGACTCTAGGGAGGGGCTAACCTCATCCTCTTTGTCTTCCCATACTCTTGTTGTGGGCCGAGGGGGCGCTTTCTCTGGAATGTCTCCCCTCCCTCCTGACAACCTTGAACCTCCATTCCAGAATCTTCCCCACTCATGCCATCCATTACATGTGCTCAGATTGATCTGTCTAGACTTTGAGTCTTGGGTGACTGCTCTACCTATGAGCAACTGGTGTTTTGAGCCTCTGGTGTTGTTCCCAATGCCCTTCTGAGCTGTGCTTATGCATTGGCCCATATGGTCCTGTAGCTTGGTGGCTATGATGCCTTATAGGACTTTCCGTGTTGTGGGGAGGCATGTAAACCATACATGGGTGAGACAAGAGAAACTGAACATACATATATACATACTACCATATGATGGTGGCAAAGAGTTTTCTGTATTTCTTTGCTGCCGTCTAATGGTTATCTGGATTTTTGCAAGGCAGAGATGGTAGACCTCTAGGACATTGCATAAGGGTAAAGCAGGAACCAGAAGTGGTTTGCATGTCGTGGGTTGCCTGTTTTCATTTTAACACCTGCATACTACATCTGAGTGAAATATGATTTTTGCAAAGCATTCTTCTTTTACATTTTAAAAATGTTAGCGTGAACTCATTTTCCTGGTGCAGAAAACCATATATTTTATACTTTTTACTTATTTAATTTGATTTTGATGCTGCCGAACTCCAGGACAACTCTTTAACCAACCTGTGCAAATTACTTTCCTTTTGTATGAGTATCATAACACTTCACCATAGTGTTATAAAAGATATGTTACTTACTTTGAAGAAGTGGGTTTTTCCCCTTATGTCTTCAGTCACCATCATCCTTTGGTTTAAGATGATGGTATGTTATTTACAATTTGTACTCATGCTTCAAACATTTGTGAAATTGCAGTCTATGAATGACATTTTCCATTCTATGACATGTGAGCTGTAAAACCTTGTTCAGTGTTATAAGCTATGAGAGCTTTGAAATTTAGGTAAGTTTCCTGATCATTTGTTAGAGAGGCACCTGATGAATTCATCCCTGAAGGATCATGTAAAGTGTCATGCTTTTCCCAAATTTTACTTAACTACTATATATAAAATGTGCCAGTATTTACAAGCTCTTCCTATAGATAGACTCATGGATTGTTGGATACTGAGAGTATTCTATGTATCCCAAACAACAACTTCTAACATGAAGGTAGGATCAGTAGATTAAGCTAATTTGAGACGTATCAACGTGTAGATAAAGAATACTAATAAAAACCTAGACTATTACTTACTGGCATTAAATTCTTTCAGTAAAACATATGTAGAATTCAGTTTTTCATATTAACTGGAATTGTAGTCAGCTGTGGTACTATTTGTTGGTGGGCTTCTACATATTTGATAAAACTCTGCAATTTCCATCAAGGAATTCACAAGATATTTTTGCAGCATGAGAGACTGTTATTTATTAACAAATGTCTCAATTTAAAATATGCTAGATCAATTACTATTTGTTCTGCAAAAAAATTAATGAAATGCAACCCCACTGAAAATAATAACGACCTCTGTTTCTACCTTAGTGAAGTAATAAATAGGTGGCTCTAAGTATAAATAGAGAAGAGTATTTTGAAGTACAGTTGCTGAACAAATAGCATTGCCATGCTTTTGTTCTGCACTGGCCATGAAAGAGCTATAACAATTCAGAGGATGGAAAATTGTAACTGATGTGGAATTTCCTGGGTTTTTCAAACAGGAGTAGAAATCAGAAAGACCTTATATGAATGAAAAACAACTCTTCCAAGCCAGGAAAAGGTTTGGTGATGGCAGCAAAACCAACAGATTCTTTAGAGATGTTCCTAAATTGATGGGATTACGTTTTAATTCTGAAGAAACCAACAAACAAAAAAATGAGACACACCACCACAGAGAGGGTGCATATCTGGCACAATGATAAATTCAGTTAGTTGCCTAGTCCATTCTGTTCCGCCCAGATTGTTCCTCAGTCTCTCCTTCCATGTTTCCGCCCATCACACATGCATGCACACACACACACCCCAAACATATGTGTGTGTGTGTGTGTGTGTGTGTGTGTGTGTGTCACAAAAATGGATAGGATTTATGGATTTATGGAATCCTTGGGGTTCTCTGAGCTTGGTTGTTTGCTTGCAGACGTTTTGTTACTCGGCTAGGTAACTTCTTCAGTGCATCTTCAGCACTGAAGATGTTACCTACCCAAGTAATGAAACGTCTGCAAGCAAACAGCACTGAAGATGTTACCTAGCCGAGTAACGAAATGTCTGCAAGCAAACAACCAAGCTCAGAGAACCCCAAGGACTCCACAGTGCAACCCTGAGCTACACATATTCTCTTCTATCGGATAGGATTTAATTCAGAAGGGCACATGTTTTACTGAAAGACCTCTCACATATTTCCACTTCAACTTCAGCCCGTTCACCTCTTCTCCTCTTGACCATTTTGTATACTTTGAACCTGAACATTCTCAGGGAGTGCCATATTTGCAAGCACTTTGCAACATAAATTTCCAGATTTGAAAACTGCAGGCTGTTTCTTTGCCTAGCTGTATATAATAGAAAGCAAGAAATAGGAAGAGATTCCAAAAGAGGCAGCTGGGGGTTAAAAAGCCCTTTGCAGAGATTAGCTGCTGCTTCCAATAGCAGTTTGAAAATTCCCTGCAGGCATGCTCTTTTGCAACATGAGGAATGTAGGTGGGAAAATGAGGTATAATTTTGTCTCTTTTAAGTTATAACAGAGCTCTAATTGATTTTTTTTCTTTTTGAAAGGGATGAAACAAAACTCCTCCCCTCTTTCAAGGCAGGGAGAAATGGGAGGAGAAATGATAAAGATCGTTTTGATACAAGGGTAGCTAGAAACATGTATTCCTTCAGTGGAAAAAAAAGAAGATTCTGAGATTTATCCTGCATTTTTAAATTGTTTTTATGGGACAGGCCACTTGGGATCATTTTTTTTTAAACGTAACATCTTATTTGAACACAGCAGTAGGGGGTAAGAAATAAGGAAGAAACTAGCTTTTTGAAACTACAATTTGATGCAAACATACATGACAACAAGCCGCACTGCCTTTGAACTCAGTAAGGCTTATTTTGGAATAATTGGTTTTTTCTCCATATCCCAACCAGCTTGCTTGCTCTTTCTCTCAGGGTACTTCCATGTCCTCAATCCCTCTGAAGCAGTTCAAAACCAACCTGCCATCTTCAAGATACTGAGACATGTGGAGAAGACCAAAAAAGAGTAATAGGTCCTTCCAGTTGGACAATAAGTTAGCGCAAAGAATGTCATTCAATTTGTGCTCCTCTGCAGGTCCCAGAGTTATGAAAGTGATTTCACTCCCACTCCGTGAGAATGGAATATAAAATAAATTACTACCCGCTCCTCTAGGTTGTTCTGACAAGAAACTATGAGAAGGAAAGTCCTCTGTAAACATCCAAGTCCTTTCCCCTCCATTCCTCCATTGCATCTAAACATTCTCAAAGGTGAAACAATAGCAGCATCTTGAAACAGAGGGCAAGCCTAGGAACCAAGAAGCAGGATTCATGCCAATAGGACAATGGGCTGTCCAGAAGCTCTACAGCAGGGTTCCTCAACCTTAGCAACTTTAAGATGGGTGGACTTCAACTCCCAGAATTCCCCAGCCAGCATGGCTGGCTGGGGAATTCTGGGAGTTGAAGTCCACCCATCTTAAAGTTGCTGAGGTTGAGGAACCCTGCTCTACAGAGCCACCGTATTGCAGTGAAATCACCAGTGTTTTTCTGTCTTCAAATAAATGGCAGTAGAACCACTGAAAGCTGAGTGCCCTCTCAGAAACAGCCAACGCAGTGCTGCCCAGAGTTAGTTTACAATTGGCATAAAGCTTTCATCTGAGATGCCCTCACATATTCACAGTAACTTGGAAAAGCATTTTTTTGGGTGCACTATTACGAGCCATTTTTCTTCTTCTGCATTAATCCCACTTTGTTCTCTTTCCATCAGATAGGAGCCTTTACAGGTTTGAATGGTGAGTCAATGGGATGTAAAAGCAGGAAAAAATGTGGCAATTCAAAGTGCCTTTAGCAGAACTACATTATTCAAAATATTCTAGACTTCAAAGCAGTGCTGGCATTTTTGCTAATGGAAACTCTGAGTTGGTATTAGTATTAGTTTCTAACTTGTGTTTTTTTCTTCTACCCATATGTCACACACATTAAAAAGAGCCTTTCTTCTCTTTATCACCTTTACAGTTACACAAGCTTTGTTTTGAAATTTGCAAAAGTGCAGGCCTGGAGGCTATCTAGAATTTAAAAAGCACTCCCAATAATCAAAATCAACATCAAAAAGTGTGTTTTTCTTGCCAACCTGTGATGTGTCTCACCAGTTTTCAGACTGTTTACCTTTGTCAAATTTATCTTATATGTACTAGATTTGGGCTTCTAGTGCATATATTGCCTACTTCACATGTACCACATTTCATGGCACTATAATAGATTGTTTAAATTTTATAAGCAATAGCATTTTGAAAAAAATACTCAGTGTTAAAAATTCTCCTTGTATATCATGAGGGTTTCTGAATGCTATCCTGATGGAATCTATGAATGGTAAAGTAAGCTACATTTTTTATGGCAGACATTTTGAACTTTCTAGAATTCAAAATACTTTTCAGAACAAGGGTTTTAAGGAAAAAAATAAAAGGGTAGGAAGACTATACAGTGGTACCTCGGTTCACGAACGCTTCTGTTCATGAACAATTCGGTTCACGAACAGCTCTGGTAGCAAAATTTTGCCTCCGTTCGCGAACGCCAGATTGGGTTACGAACAGGATCCGCGGCCATTTTCCCTCCCGTGACACGTGGTCGCGGCTTCCTGTAGGGAGGGGGACTCTCCCTCCAAGCAGTAACCGCCTCCCCACCCGCCTTCCTGTCCTCCACGCCAGAAGTCACGTCGAGCAAGGTTAGCTTTCTCTCTCTTCGTACTATACTTTGTGTCATATTTTTGCGGTTTAAAAAAAACAACAACATATGGTTCAGAATGGATTAACCGTAATTACATTGAACCTTATAGGGAAATTTGATTCGGGATGCGATCAAAAATCGGTTGGCGACCAAATTCGTAGGTGTCAGAACGGATTAACCGTATTTACATTGAACCTTATGGGAAAATTTGATTCGGTTCACGACCAATTCGGTTTGCGACCAGAGTCGCGGAACGAATTAAGTTCGTGAACTGAGGTACCACTGTATTAATTAGGGATAACAGTTGAAAGCTGGGGATCTGCAGAGGGGGCAATGAGGAGGAAGATACGTCACATGCATTATGATAGCAAATTTCATACTGTACATCATTTGCGTCATGATGTGTCTAACGTTAATTGTATAATCTGCACCATTTGCATGATGACATGCATGACATCATCATGGCTTCCATTAGCTGCTTGTGATCACCTCCAGTGAAACAGTAATGAGATACAGTATATGATTGTTGGAGGCTTTATGTTACACAAAATGAATCAATAAAATCCAGTCAGTTTTTTTTTTCTTTAATGGAAATAATGATTCCTAAGTTCCACTTCTACAAGAGGAAACACACTGTGGATTTTTAATGGTGATTTTTAAAAAATGAACAAAGTGGCATTACGTTGACACCATATGGTAGTGGAAAAATGCATTCTACAGTGTTCTATCCATCAGAATATCTCCAGTTTCTGCTTTTGTCATTTATTTTAGTGTTTTCTTTGACTTCCTTCTTATTTAAATAGATGCTTTTAGTGAGACAGTTTTTATATGCATGAGATGATATTGGGGGAAATGTATGTGTGTGTGGAGGGGGGGGTACTCTGGCAAACAGAAGGATGTGATCCATCTCCTGCTGCTTAATGAAGAGAACCCTCCTTAGCGTCTGTCCTTCCTGGTTGCTTCCACAGTCATATTCATCCTCATCCTGTCTAAAGAGCTATGTTTACATACATTTTTTTTTAAAAACCCAGCACCTTATGTTCCTCTGTTCTAATGCAAGACTCTTTGAATCACAAACTATCCATTCTCAAATCTGTCTCACTTACAGGATTGCCTGGGCTTAAAACAAACAAACCACCCGCCCCAAATTAGTGGTCTGCACAGCATCTGGAGTATGAGCTGTCTAATTGAGAGGCTGGGAGAGAACCCAGAACAGGTCTGGAGCTGAAAAGAGATGGAGGAGGGAGAGAGGGCGGGAACCATTTTGGTGAGTCCAATGCAGAAGCTAGAGATGTGGGATTTTTTTCTACAGCTGCCAGAGGAAGTGATTATTTAAGAAATCCAGGCTAATGTTCATTAAATATACACAATGCTCAGAAATCAAATCAATTTGCACTTATGATAAGGGACAGGTGGGAGCAGCCAAATCGGTATTCCGGTTGCTGGTGCTGCATTACTATTACAAATCCAAACATTGTTTTCCCAATGCGCGTGTTTCTTTTCAAAAATAGAGCTGACACCTGTTTAGGGAAATCTGAGCTGATTGATATGAATAAGAATGCTGTATCATGATTGCAAATGAATGAAATGTTTTCTGAATCTAAAAGGCGCTTTGTTTTAAGATCAAGTGTGCTGTGCTGCATGAAAGGATCAATGTATGCGTATATGTTTGGGCTAAACTGTTTGAAGCAGCGAGGGTTGAGGCTCCAGTTTTAAATGGAATATTATATTTTCCACCTAAGCACTGGAAGAAATTCATTTGGGCCACATTTAAGCCAAACTAGGTCATAGTTTTGGATTGTATCTTTTTCTCTCTCTTTTAGTAATGTAATTCTCATCTTAAAAATGGTGCAGAAAGATGCACGTTAAAATGAATTTATAGTTTCATTTTTTTAAGTTATTAACTGATGTGGAAATTGAAAAGATGGACTTAGGGTTGGATGAATGGCAAAACTGACATGGACATTAAATAAAATGATGTATTTATATATACTTCCAACTGGATTCCTCATGCTTCACTCCCAAATTGGGATTAAAAAAAGGGATATTTAAACAAGATTTAGAGCCAGTTTGGTGTACTACTTAAGGCAGCAGGCTAGAAACTGGGAGTCTGTGAGTTATAGTCCCACCTAATGCATGAAGCCAGCTAAGTGACTTTGACCAGTCACTCTGTCTCAGCCTGTAGTGGCAATGTGGAAGACCATTGTTATTTTGAGGAGTTTAGATGATATAGTTTGATTTCTCCTGCACATATTAAGAAAGCTCACTTTGAATCATTATAATGTTTAGCTGGCTTGTTTTTCACTTTTACTTAGAAGTCTGTGGAGGGGGGCAAAACCCTCAGGATTGTTTAGGTTAAGCACTAGCTTATCTATACAGTTCCCAGGCTCTGGAATCTTTTGATGAGCAGGTAAAACATCTGGTCAAGGTCACTTTCAGAGCCCTGACTCCAAAACAGAGTCATGGGACTGCAGCGCCAGGTTTGGATAAAAAGCCTGGCATTGCCCCTGGAATTTGGACCATGGACACAGGCCTTGGGACTAGGTGCTGTGTTATCTAAACCATCTTGGGTCTCTTCACTGTTGCCTTTATGGCAGCTCCTGACAGTAGGGGAAGAGTTTTATCATCTTGCTTGGTATGTTATGTTTTTATACTCTGCTTTTTTATTTCTGTTTAATGCTATCTGCTAATTCTTCTATACCTGTTTAAATCTGTTTACTAGAGTTAACAATAATGCTTAAAATCTCCTTACCTACTGGTGTGTTCATTGTCTCTGGATCTAAAAGAACTAAATGAACCAATTGCCTGGGCACCTGATCATTGCCTTGACAATTGGCAAAACACAGCCCTAGGAAGGAGACAGTGGCAAACCACTTCCAAAAATGTTGCCAAGAAAACCGCAGGGACTTGTCCAGGCAGTCACCAGGAGTCAAAAACTGACTCAAAGTTGCATATGTATGTCTCCCTGAAAAGAAGTAGGGTAGCACTTATTGTATAGGAATACTTGAGGAATCTGATTTCTTGAATTTTGATGTGAATTGACTCAATCCATATCTCCACAACTAACTTTCAGAACATCATGATTAGGGATGTGCTTTGATTCAGCCCAAACCCTGAATCTAGAGCAGAGGAACAATGGATAGCTATAATTTGCCTTGTTTTTAATTCAGAATCCTCAGTGAAGTTCTGCTTTTGATACATATAGTGGTGCTTTTGTGCCTTATTTGTTTAATTGGGTACTCTTTATCTAGTTTTAGGACTTGTGTGGAGAACAGATCACATTTTGGGCTATATTTATGCAGAAATATTGAAAATTCAAGAGGGTTCACAAACTTTTAAGCACCACTGTAGTTCAGGAGTTCTGCTGGGTGCTAAAAAGGGAAACAGGAAATAAAGATATGTTGGTGTTTATTTTAATAAAACTCTGTGGTAGAGTGGGGAGAGACTAAGAGGAGGATGATTCTGTTCAGTGACTACAAGTCTGCTCTCAGATTAAAGTGGCCCTTATGATCAGATTATGACTGGCTGTCTCCATCACTTCCACGTGGAGAGAATTTCAGAGATAATCCTTCCTTTTTCCATTCTCCTACCTGTAAAGGTGGTTTTAACTTATCTGACTTGTGTAAGGGCTGTCTTTTAAGGAGGAGTTAATCTTTTATATTTCTCCCCAACTTTTTAGTCTTGATTTTCAGCTCCACTGCATTCAGGAAGCGGCTTCATGATTCCTTGCCACCACCCCTTTCCTGCACACGAAACCTCATCAAGGCATTTTCATTAACTTCACCACCTTTTTTTTTCACTTTAGAATTCATTTTGCTGCAAATGTTATTACAATGAGACTGAACCATGAATACTTTTTGTAACCTCTAAATTTAAAGAAGCATAGTCTGAAAAAACTTGTATTAATGTCCAAGATAACTGGCAACTGTCATTCCTTAATAATGATCAAGGTGAAAAGCAAAAAGATTATGAACAGAAACCAAACCAAACCAAACTAACCCCCCCCCCCCCTTTATAGATTACTAGGAAATTTGGCATGCAATTGTTTGTTTTGAAGTTCTAACTTTTTTCAGCCTTCACCATATTCTGATGTTTGAAAAGTTAAACTGTAGCTGTTATTTATGTGATCCCATGCTAAGCAGACATAGAAGGAGTAATGCTGGGATTTGTTTTTTGTTGACTTTTTTAACATTCATATTCCAAATGGGATCAAGATAGGAAGGCTCTCCAACAACTGACACAAAAATAGTTGGACAGCTTCTGAAGCTGTGATGGAATGGAATTATGAAGGCCACATTCAGGGAGGGAAACATCCTCTTTCGTCTCCAGAAGGGCGAGGAAGAGATAAGAGGATGAGGCTGGCACCTCCCTGAAGAATTCACTGTTTTCACTGGCTACTGTGGGAACAGAGTTCCAGTCTGGGAAGATTGATGTCAGGCCTAGCCCAAGGAACTCCAGGAGACCATGCAGATTCAGTTCAGCAATGTTTATTAGCTACAACCTCTAGCAAGAAGCTTCCCAGACTGAAACTAGTTCCCAAGGTCAGCCAGTTAAAACAGAGTGAATTCCTCAGGGAGGTGCCAGCCTCATCCTCTTATCTCTTCCTCACCCTTCTGGAGATGAAAGAGGATGCTTCTCTCCCTGAGTCTGGCCTTCATAATTCCATTCCATCACAGAAGCTCAGGGTTTGGCCAAGAAGCAACTTGGACAGTTCTTCCAGAATGCTAATGATTATATTACTTATCTGGCAATCTCCATATTTTCTGAAGAATTCTCAGCTTTTTTTAAAAAAGGTAATAACATACATTTAAATTACATACTTTAAAGATAATACACTTATAAATATATACTTTGCAAACAAATACATTAAATACAGAACGAAACTTTAAATATTCAATTTCAGCAGAATTTTTAAAAATAATTTCTATCTTAATGCAGAAACAGAAGAGAATGGCCTTAAGAATGAACTCATTGAAATTGACTGGAAACAGTATGTCCCTAAACAATTGCAAATTCTTCCAGAAACAAATGAGGATGGACTTCAAGCATGAAACCATCATAATACCAGATTAATATTAATGTTCTGTTATCTCAATAACAAGAACTATTCGATCAAATTTAATATTGAGGTGTGAGGTTGGAGAAAAAAATTCATCCAATATAATGATGATAATTGTTCCGTTAGATAGAGAGTTTGGTTTGCTAAACAACCAAAACTGTTAATGAACAACAGAACAAAGAGAAACTGGAGAAACACGTAGTGAGATTGCTCAGGAGACCCACCTAAAATTTAATTTCCTCTTTGGATAGCATCTATTGTTCCAGATCATATGTGTTTGACCAGTTGGCAGGTCACATCTTGCTTACTGGGTATAATTTATTCACATCACTGCTTACAGGAATTATTAAAATTTGTAGAGGTGTTGTGGAATTATCTCGGAGTGATAGCAATCATTAACAAAAGTCTGTGTTGTAAAATCATATCAGCAAGAGACTTTTGGCCTCCCATTATTAAACTAGACAAAATAGGTACAGAATAGACACATGCATACTTACCCATAGATAAACCCACAGAACAGCTGCTATTTTTAAAAGTGGGGTTCTGGGCTAAATAAATTGCTCTACATGCAGGTCTTTTCTATGCATGCTTATTTGGAAGCAAGGTCAACTGAGGACTCTAGAGTCAGGCCCCCCGTTTATTTTACATTTATTGCAAAGAAGACATCAAATAGATTTCCATCCATTGTTGGAAAAGTAATATTGCACACTGAACCAAAATCTGACTTCTAAGCTTCCTTTTCCTGAAAAAGATACTCTTATTTTTCTGTTTCAGTCTCAGAATGCTGTCAGTTTACATGTGCACACACACGCAGACATAGCAAAATGAGGGAAGACAATTTTCATGTTATCTGTTACCTGTTTCTCCATCTACCTGCAGCCTCCCTGACTGTTCTCACTTTCCAATTCCAGAAAATCCCTTGGGAGGAGATCCCTCATAAGCCTTGCCTGGGGATTTAATGAAAGGATAGGAAGCCAGGAAGGCTGCAGACTGCTGGAGAGATTATTGTACAGGGCAAAGTGGGGCACTGAAATGCTCCCCTTGGCCACCTCCTAACTAAATTAAGGACCAGAACCTTGCAGTGCAGCTTTCAAAATGCCATTAAACATTTCTTTTCTTTTTAAAACAGTAGGAAAAGAATCTTGTTTTCATCAAATTGAATAATGACGGTTCAAACAATGACAGATGAATGTTTCTGGCACAGCATTAGGTAATACATCCAAAGCTCTCCAACTCTTCGGTCAGATAGTTTCTGGAAAGGACAATTTTATTTGAGGAGCCCTTGCGCAATAGACTGTAATGGCGCATATGCGGCTGAAAAATTTATCAGCTGATGGTGGTCTGTCTGATTATATCTCATTACAGTATATTTTACTATCTGCATTGGCTTCCAGACCATTCCAGGCCAAATCCAAGGTTTTTCAGGGCTGGATTTGAAGGGCAAAATATGATTTGGGCAGGTACCTGGTACCTGTGGGGAAACACCTTGAAGCCAATGTCCCTTTTCCACAGTTCATGAGCCATTCTGGAAAGGCTGTGTTTGGTTTACAGTGTTCTAGACAGGTACTCTATCTTCATTCATGTGCCATCCAAATCATCTTTTGCCTTTCTCATCCAGATCGCTGCACAGCTGTAATGGGTTTCCCTTAGCAGTGTGGAAGAAGGATATCTGAGAAATTGCCTTCAGCCACATACACTTACTTTAATCTTGCAGTCTTATGCAGAGGCCTTCATCCAGGTGTCCTTGCCGTATGACCTGAAACAAATAGGACTCCTCAGCAGTAGCATCTCAGTTGTTGAATGCCTTCCCAAAAAGATTCTCCTTCATTGAAAATATTAATACTGTTTTATTTCCTAAGGCCAGTTAAAACTCTGTGTTTTTAATATTCTATCCCCATAATATATGCTGCACTTCATTGTCTCGTTTTATTCTCTTGGCAGATTTGCATGTTCTAAGTGACTAAATCTATGACATGTATTCCTTTGTTTTAAAAATCTCCCAGGGAATAAATATGTAAATAGATATGAGTGTAAGTAAGCATGAATGTATGGCTAGAACAGACTTTTTGACTTGTCTAGTTCTAAAGGACAGGATTCTGATTTCCATTTCAGCAAGAGAAATAATCCATGAATTATTTGTGTCTTCAGTCTGCAAAATAAAGTTAAAAGAAAAAGAAAAGAATAAAGTAGTGCATGACCTTTATCTTTTTTTCTCTCTTTCTCTGTCTCTCTCTTTCTCTCTCAGAACAAAGGCATGGCACAGAATTACATTAATAGAGAATGTAGCTTATGTTGATACAGAAAAACATTTCCTAAGTGGAGGGCTGAAAAAAGGCCTCATTCAAGGACGTCCATTTTAAATCCATTTATATTTGATAAGGAAGGGATGGATTGCTTATTTTCAAGCAGAAGCTACTGTAAAAATTATTTTGATTTCCTTTTGGCCACGGGGCTTTGGTGCCAAACAATAATAAATGTCTTGCTGTGTGCTGAGAAATCAAGTTGTGTTTCTGCTTGGAGCAAGCAAAAATATACCGAATATATTGAATTTAAGGATAAATTGTCTGCTTGACCAAATATATGCAGAGTATCAGGGGTATGTCTCTCCGGCACTTGACTGCCTGAGTTTCTGCCCCAGAGCTGTAGATACGTTGCATATAACACTACCAAAACGTTACGAAGAGAAATCCACAGGCTTTGTAATTTGAGTGGGGAAAAAGGTGAAATAATAACTGGATATATTTGAGAATCCTTTGGAAGTAAGAAACAATGGCTGCATTCTTGGTGCAAACAGTATTTGGAAATACAGTATCACTTCAATTTCATGGACCTCCGTTTATTGGATTTTGGATATAACAGGAAAAAAAATCAGTTCAGCAATACAGTAACGGACATTTATTGCACCTGAAATAGTCCAGATAAGGCACTTTCACAAATCTACATTATACTTTAGTCATTGGTATCAATGGCGGAATGTCATCATTACAGACATGGTGTAACAGCAGCAAAGAACATCCTTTTTTTGGATTGAACAGACATTAGCTACCAGGAGTCCAGGAGAAGGCAGTATGTGAATTGTAATCACAGTCATCAGTTAATGAAGTTTACTGTACTATAAAAAAGAGAGCATATTATGTATCTTTCACAACTATTCCAACCCAGATACAACCTGCCTCAGTCTCAGTCTCTGAGATGATCAGCAATCCTCATATTTTCTAAAGTTTATGCTGCTGTGCGATGGGAGGAAGTGGCCACAATCCAAACGAAATCAGACATTTTTCATGCATGTAACACTAAGTGTCATGCAGAACCTTCAGTAAGAGAAAGGGGGAATAAACAGAGGCCCAAACTAGCCAAAGAGCTGCTCTGAACCTCATTGATCATGGCACAGATTTAAGCATCTGCTTTATTACTAAAATCAGTCAGGCTTGAATTTGGCCGGATTGCTCTGTCCTAAAATCCAGATACAATCCTTTCTCATCTAAGCGTCTCCCCACACTGGGAACAGAGTAGACTGTTAGACAAAGTGTGGCATCAGAAGAATAAATGCATGGCATTTTGAAAGCAGGAAGGTATAATCAGGCTTGGTATGCTTATTCCTTCCTAAACCTTGGCTGCTAAGATCTATCAAGAACCTTGATTGTTTTAAAAAAAATAAATAGGAGAGTTTAAAGCAAATGCCATCCTCTTTCCAACTTTGCTAAGACAGATATGTGTTGAGCTGTTTGAACGCAATGGGTAGGCATGAAAAGGAATGTGATCTAATATAATTTGATTCCCATTCTTCCCACTCTGGAATTTGTGAAGTAATCTGGAGGCAGAAGAAAATGGTAAATTGTCTTCTCCTTCTAACCACCTGCTTCTTTTTGTTCTCCATGTTTTAGAAATCTCCCCAGTTCACGTCACCAGGAAAGAAATCTGCTATAATTCTAGGCAAGCTATAGATGACATCCTGAGGATTTGGGGGGTCACAGTACAGTGGGATTCCAATGCCTATTTTTTAAAAGTTTTGCATTAATGAGGAAGTGCATTTATTTACACTGATTTATTTACATTGATTTTTATCTCACTAACGTGACTCTGGGCAGCTAACAATGATTTTCAAAAAGGACAATATAAATACAGTATTAGAAATACATATCAAAGCCAACAAAACAGAAAGGGGCTGCCAAAGACACTGTACCTCAGCAAGGAGGGCTCAGTTGCCCTCCCAGCCCTCATGCCTGGAAAACAGCCAGGTCTTCAAGGCTTTCCAACAGGTGAGCAGGGTTGGAGATGGAAAATGGGCAGAAATCATGAGCCTGATTGGAAAAGGATGGATTTGGCCATTCTGCGTGTTGCGCCATTTTCCTCCCCTGCAGTATTTTTCCTTCTTTGCTGCTTCCCCGTTATATACTCTTGTTCGCATGTTGCTCTGAGACTTGCTAATGGCTATGCTTGTACCTCCTTGACAAGGATTCCCTCAGCTGTTAAAGAGATTCAATTGATGCTCTCCTCTCTGCATCTGATCTGCTGCCTTTTCCATCCTTTGGTGCTTATTACTTCTGATGTGAAGGGAGTAAGTACTTTAATACCATCACCAGAGCCATTTGTTGAGAATATTTTTTTCCGTTTTCTCTCATCTTCCGAATCGTACAATTTAACATATTAATGTGTTGAGGAAAAAATCCAGACAGTTTCCTTTAGGGATTATAGAAAAGGAAATGCTGAGATACGTGCCGCCTTAATGATCCATCTTGATCTGAGCTTATTGATAAAAAAAAGCAAACCTTTTAGGAATGAATTTACAAGCTGCACAGGAGAATTGCAGGCTCTGTAATTATAAAGTAGCCTAAAGGCTTCAGAGTAATTAAGGGAGGAGTCAGATTTCCCTAATTAGATTCTTATTGCTTTACAATAAGCTGCGTCCAGCTCACCTTGACTGGGAGAAAATAAACAGTTTTAAAATCAACTTGGTTGCTTTTCAGAATCCCAGCTGGGCAGCCCTTGTCAGATCAGAACATCTTTTGCCTCATTGGACAGGACGCTTCCTGGGTTCTTATGCTTTTTCAATCATAAAGGAGTCAGAGTTACCTCCCGGTCATCTACAGGGGTTCACCTTTGCCCTCGCCCCAATTTCATCCTGTATATCTTAAAATTGACCCTAGGCAATGTAATATAGTGGAAGAGTTTACTCTATTACTCTGCAAAGAGCTAGGTTGATGAAACTGGTGAGGTGCCAAAAGCCCCCATTATCCCTGACTGACAACAGCTTTGCTCAGACTTTACAAAACATTTGTCAGCCAGTGAAGCCAGGTCATTCTTCTGCTGCCAGATTTTAGTCTGAATGGGAAGAGGATTTGAGTCTTTCAAAGCCTTTCTTTTCCACTGAGGTGGGCTTTTTCTAGTGTCTAAAATTCTGTCTGAAACTGACGGGGGAGAACTTTACAGAACAAAAGGTATCCAAGATACCCAAGATACTAGGACCATCTCCCACTGAGTAGTGCATATTACCATTTTGCCCCAGAGCTGCATACAGTGGGTGAGTAAATTATGAATACTTTGCAGGATGATGCATTGTGTCACCACTGTAACTGTGTTGCAGGGACTATGCCCCCAATAAGGATGTCATGTGTTATGGCTCAGAGTACCAGGCAGATTAGCTCTACAGTCATTGTCTTTGATAAGTCAACCCCATTTCCTCAGTCCCTGAGCTCCTTGCGTCAAACAGGCTAAGTAAATATCCACATACACAGGAATCCTGAAAAAGCACAGTATCTAATCACACAGGAAATCTATCAGCATTTAAGTACACATGATTAAACCCTCCTTTAGATGGGGTTACAATTAAATAACAAAAACAGTCGTATGCTGCCAGTCAGCTTAATCAGAGTTTTTGCCTCAAAAATATGTACCTGGATCCCCTGGCACAAACCAGTATATGACTAGGTAGATTCAAGGCAGCTCACCTAGATTTCTGATATCGATTTCCAGTCAGATGCATATTAAACTAGCTTATCATTTCAGTAGGGTTGGTGTCATCATGTGCATTTTGTCACTTGCCCCCCCCCGCCCACAACCCATTCTCCCTGCTTTCCTGTGGATGCTTACAGCCAAATTCAAAACATTACTTGAGTAGAAATAGAATTCATTAAAAGCTGCCATAGAGATGTTTCTATGAAGACATTCAGCTCAAGTGTAGCCACGAGAGAGAAGTTACTATTACCACTAATCCCTGTCTTGTTTTTAAAGGCAGAAGCATTTAGGGTGGGACCTCTACTGTTGGCCTTTTATCAGGAGTAGGTTCATATATAATTAACTCTTCAGGTAGCCCAGATTCTCTCATTATTTTGGGGTATTCAGAATGCTCCCTTTCCCAAAGGAATTTCATAAAAAATAGTGAGAGAAATCTGATTATCTAACAGCCCATAGAGAAGAGAGAAAAGTTATAGACTGAAATTCATCTGTAAGATTCTATCTGACTGTCTCCAGCGATAAAACGGTGAGGTGATCCATAATGTTATGAAAGTTTCCAGGGATACAACCATAGTGATAATGGCAGTTTCTGTTACCACAACAGTATAATTTCAGACATCACAATTACAAGAATTCACTACAAATTTCAGATATTATGTGTAAAAATCAAAATTCAGAGTTTCTTCTTATTTGTGCAGCTCCATAGTCAGTTTGGATGTGTGATTACAGGGAGGTTTCTGCATACATATTCATTAGATTCTGTCGAATGAAAAGTTAAGGAATTATAGCTTTAAAAAAAAAAAAAAAAAGAACCCTGCCCTATACCATCACCCAGAAGTATATACAAATGTAATTATAAGAAAGTGTTTCCAGTGATGAATTATTCTTTCTGAGATAAATGTGTGTTTTAAGCTAGAAAAAGAAACTATCAGAAAAGGAATAATGGCATCTTGTCACCTGTCTGGCTATGATCTATGTTTTTAATTTTCAGTATTTATCCCTGCTTACTATCTGGAAAGGTTAGAAAACCAAATAATAATAATTATATTCTAGCTGCCAAAAAATAGGCAGTTTCCCAAACGTAGCTACTTATTTTTTAAATAATCAGCTTAGACATTTGCTGTTAAGTACTGTGGTACATAACAATGTTACTTGAGCTTTAATGTTTCATTAAATACTAAAATCCTCTTTTTTGTCCAAACCTATGGTTAGGTCATATTATATATGTCAATCATACTACAAATGATTTCCACCAGTGAATAAATCCTGAATTTGTGACCCATTTTCATTACAACCATTACATGTTAAGCAACATTATTAATTTCCCTTTTTGGAGATACTGGAACTAGTGTATCTGTCAATGTTTTCAATCAAAATCCACATTTCCTTACCTTTAGCAAATAGGTATACCAAATGTTAACTCTCGGTGCAGGAATGTTCTCCTGGAAGATCTTTGCACAATACATTGTCAAGGCCTGCTCTCAGAGCATCTTTATGACTTGTCAAGTCTACCTACCCAGAGTTAGCTAAGGAACTGTTGAAATGCACTGTGCATATATGCAAATACCTAAGACATTAGAAATAATGATGCAGGATGTGCTCAGCAGTATGTACTCCAGTAAAGAGATACTATAAGATATGCCCATGGAAAAAAGAACGGAGGCAATACATTCAGTCCATTTAAGGAACGTATTAGCTGCTTATGTAATTGGTATAGCAAATATAATTGAGAGGGAGAGCCTCAGATCATAGAAGATCCATTCTTTCTGCAATTCTCTTAGAGACTACATTAACAAAAGATTTATACAAACTGAAGAGGAACCAGAGTAGACCGCTTTACAGATGGTATACAACTCCATCAATAATTGCCTAAATAGACAAATCATATAGTAATAAATGCTGGAAATGCCCCAAGACAGAAGGAACATTCTGGCATATGTGGTGAACATGCAAAAAACCCCCAGAATATTGGAAAAACATCCATAGCATTATTTGGAGAATCTTAGGGATTAAATTAAAAATAAACCACAATTTTTTTTACTACGTTAATTCCAGAACACATGAATAAAAAATACCATAACTTATTAAGATACATGTTTATAGCTGCAAGGACAAATTTTGCACGACACTGGAAAAAAAGTCATACTATTGATGATATCTGGAAACTTGAAGAATATGCAGCAATGGTGAGCAGTATACATACATAATAGAAGTTATAGAACTAAATTCAAGCAGAATGGCTTCCATATATATTTTATATTACAGAGCAAGGTAAATACAGAGTATAGTTTTGAAAGTTTATGCCAGTAATTACTGCAAATCGGTTGGAGTACAAAGAAGGGGGAAGTCAGAAATTAAATACTTATCTATACCATTTTTCTCTTTTCTTTTCCTTCTCTTTTAACATTTATAAATAATAATAAAGTAGAGATTTTGGCATTAAGCTAAAAAAATCATACTTCTTATATCAAAAATAACTCAATGTATTTTGCTTGGCATAGTTTGTCTTTTATTCACTGAGCATTAATTGTATAACTAGCAATTCTCTATCCATTTAATATTCTTTTTGAAAATATGCCTTTGTTTTAAATAAAAATAAATTTAAAAAGGGGGGGGGGGTGAAGGGAAAGGAAAAAAAAAATACTTGCAGACATGAAGAACTAGGAACTGTAGGATTTGGTGGATAGACCCTACTGACAGAATGTTGCTTTTCCCTTGGGGAGGCCCAATGGGCCATCTGTGACTATCATTTTGTTATTATAATTAGGGATAGAAAATTTTAACATCAAGTCCAGCCAGGATCAAAATTTAAATGCTAGAAAAGGTGTGAAGTTAATCTATTGAGTCACAATGCATGAATTTACTGAATCATAAGCAAATCCTGGATGGGATCAACAGAAAAGAAATCTTTTGTCAGCCATGTTCTGATACGTTACAGACACCAGTGTGAACTATTTATCAGATAATGGGTTTGCTTGCTACATCATACTTACTAGTCAGACAACATAATAAATATTCTGTGCATAATTACTAACAAACAATCTCATTTAGCACGACTCATTTGCAAGTTTGCATAGGATTGCAGTATTAGAGAGCAATTGCCTGACTTCTGAGATAGGCAGCTGAGGAGCAACAAGATGTGCGATGAGAAGTTTGTCTCTGTTGAGAGAATTGAGTAACCTGTTGGCAAGATGAAAGTTCTGTTCTCCAGGGCAGGGTTCCTCAACCTCAGCAACTTTAAGATGGGTGGACTTCAACTCCCAGAATTCCCCAGCCTGGCTGGGGAATTCTGGGAGTTGAAGTCCGCCCATCTTAAAGTTGCTGAGGTTGAGGAACCCTGCCCCAGGGTGTTCTAGTGTGGTGGCAGAAAACTCCATCACCATTACCATCTCACTGGAGATGTTCCTTCAGGGATTGGGCAGCAACAAAACAGAATATGCTGTATAAGATGCAGTCACATGGTGATGGAAGGAATAGGTTTCTAAAATCTTCATTTCTCAATATTGTCTGTATTCTAAAACTTCATTTTTTTAAATTGGTTGCAAAGAACTTTAGGATTGGTTGCTATATTTACTTATCCAAATATGGTAAAAGTGAGACCAATATTTGTGGTTTAAGGTTCGAAAGCAGCATCAAATATTTTCAGGGCACAAAGAGGCACTTGGTTTCATTTTTGTTTTCTTGAAGTGCAGACTGTCATTTTTTAAAAAGAACACTACAAAATTTTGGATGTTTATTCACATTCGAAGAGCGAGTTTGGCAGTAACATCTTGGATTATTCCAGGTCATGAGACCCAAATAACTTTGAGATGAAAATGTGTTATTTTTTTTAAAAAATGATTTATCATTTTCCAAATTTTTTGATCTAAGGACCAGTGAGAATGGAACAACTGTGTTTTTTTAATTAATCTGGTCTAAATCAAGAATAAGGTTTCTACTAGATAACCAGAAACCATTAGATGTTAAACAAATTTTACAATATTAACATCTCACAGTATGGTAGCTGGCATTAATTGTTATTGTAATTATTTTCTAAACTGTCCCTGCACATGAGTCATGAGGCATTACTGCTGAAGACATAGAGGAGGAAATATTAAAACTTATGAAAACAGTAAACAGATGTCAGAAGTAAGTAAGAGAAAGGCTTTGGCTACTGGAGAAAAAAAAGTGTAATAACCTGTGCAGAATAGCTCTTCTTTTACTTACGAATAACTGGTCTGCTTTTTAAGATTTGTATATTAATTCACTTGCCACTGTCAGCATGATCACTTTTTCCCTTCACAATACATATGATTTCCATGGTCAGCGTTGTGCTGAAATTTGTCTTCCGTTTTCTTAATGTTTTCTTATTCCTGAAAGAGGTTTCAGTTTTTCTATCTCAGACTCAGTGTGTTTACTATATAAGATGCTCCTGTCCTTTGCTCATGCTATCTTGACTCTAAACAGCCTTAAGACAATCCTGTCTAGACTGAGGTGCTTTAGCAACACGTTGCAAAGTTCAGTCCAGATCACAGGAGATCACCAGGACTCCCATTGGACAAATGGTGCCTTCCCACCATTCTCTGCCAGGTAAGCAATGGTCGAATCGCTTTCCTTCCTGTGGGTGATGTCAGGTTCAGCTGGCGCGGCACTGCTAGGAAACCCGGTCAGCCGCACTGAGCCAATTCTACTGCCCGCTCGCAAGCCACGGAAAAGAGGAAGTGACAGCCGCGGCTGATTAATGGGCCACCTGTGCCCACTTAACAAGGAAACTGCAGAGTGGATGTTTTGTATCCATTCTGACGAGCAGTGCGCACCAAGACAACGAACAAAGCCGTGAGCCGTGGAAAGGCAATCACCGCGCGATCGAGAAAACCCCAGTCTTGCGCGCAGCTGAAAGGACCCCACGGAAACAAGCCCGTGCCAGAGGGGCAGACAATCAAGGGACAATGGGGTACTGGCTGAACCTGCCATTTGGACCATTAAGGGGGATTACTGGGGCACCGACAAGCCACAACATGTAACTTGACGGGGCGAAACACGGGAAGGGGAATGCTATAAATTGTAACACGAAATGTGCCAAGCCAGTCCTGGCTTTGTTTGTAACTGTTGCATTACGCTTGAGTAAACCTCTTTTGTGAACCACACGTGTCACGGGAGTTTCTCTTGATGAACAGGGCATTCCTTACAGGTGAGTCTTCTGGACATCTCCACTTTTATATTTATGTGGGTATACACCTGAGGTTTTTTTTAAAAAAACCTCTAGTGGTAGCTTATTTTCCCAGTCACCTGAGCTAGAACAGTTTCACTTCCGGCTCCCAAATACACCATTGGTTATTTCAGCTATTTGGAAGCTGAGAGTAAAAGCCATCTAGCTCTAATAACTGGAAAAGTGTTAAAACACTGTGAAGTTTGTTTGTTTTAAAGTACAGGGAGGAGTAGGAAGACAAAGAAAAGAAAAATACTAATAAAAACATTCTACTGGGTTTTGAATGAGCAATCTTTCATTTGCGAGGCAGGAAACATAGCTATTATGTTATTTACAGTATTCAAGGTAAAAAGGCAGTAAAATTAGGCTAGGATTAGTTTGCAACAAATCGAAACACACTGTCCTAAGCAGGCAGGAGCACTCAAGGCAACCTAGCAAGGAAAAGTATACTTTGGAAGTTGACCAGAGAAACATGCCCTGAGCTGACTCTGAAGGTGAGTAGAGGCTGATTTCATCTGTTTTTGTCCTCCACTTCTGGAGGTTGCCTGCCTGTCCTGGCAATGGGACAACTGGAGAGTAAGGATATACCCTCAGAGGATTTGGAGTTTTCCCATTTGAAAAAGCCCAGTGGAAGGGATTACCTCTAGCTTGGTAAGGGATCTGTATATCTATTTATTTGCAACTATATATCTATTTAACTATATATATATATATAACTATCTATTTATTTGCAAAGGAAAGTCTGCAGAAGGAGACAGTGTGTTCCTGCATAGCCACCTCATTCTACAGAAGGAAAATCCTCCCCATCTATTTTTCTGCTACAAATATAACACAGGCCCTTAGTAATCACAGCAACCTGACTGGGTGGAAGGAATGAGGAAATGAACACACTTTTGCACCTGGCTTGGTATTTTACAGCTGATCTCTGAAAGAAGTGGAGGTGGAAGGGACAAAGGTAAATTTCCCAGAGTGGAAGAACATTTTGCCACTCATCATGATGAATTAAGCTGGGAGGATAAAATTGAAGCAGAGGATTTACAAAACTGTGGGGAAAGTTGGAGAAAAGAATGAAATTGTTACATCTCACCAACCAAAAGGAATGCCCTCCAGGAAGAGAAAAACATTTGGAAATAATCAGTTTTGATCCTGAAAATGGGATGAAAATGGATTGTTACAAGTAGAGAAAGAAATGAAACAGAGGTCCTAATCATGAGTTAGACAGGGTTAGGCACTACATTGCACAGTTCATGTGCAAAATTTTCAGTTTATGAAAAATTTCAGTGCTAATTTAACCTGTTTGTGTGGAAAAACTCATTCAAATGAACTTCAGTTTGCCAGAATGCTTCACAGGAATGAGTCTTTATTAGCGCTTATGAAGTAGTAATAATAATACAAAATGAAAACAAATAATCTCTTCAATTCTTGTGCGTGTTAGTGTGTGTGTGTGTCTTCCCCTATTCCTGATAATAGTTAGATAATTTTTACCTGAAAATTTTAGGTCTTACAAGCAAAGGAATGGAACAGTGACAAACTGTTACGAAATGCCCAAAATAAATTTTATATGATTTTTCCCCACAATAAATCCTAATGGAAAATACATTGCACAAATAATAGCATGTCTCTAATATATATAGTACTGTGCAAACGTTTTAGGCAGGTGTGAATAAATGCTGTAAAGTAAGAATGCTTTCAAAAATATATATTGTAATTGTTTATGTTTATCAATTTACAAAATGCAAAGTGAGCAAACAGAAGAAAAGTCCAAATCAAATCAATATTTGGTGTGACCACCCTTTGCCTTCAAAATAGCATCAATTCTTCTAGGTACACTTGCACATACTTTTTGAAGGAACTCGGCAGGTAGGTTGTTCCAAACATCTTGGAGAACTAATCACAGATCTCCTGTGGATGTAGGCTGCCTCAAATCCTTCTGTCTCTTCAAGTCATCCCAGACAGACTCGATGTTGAGATCAGGGCTCTGTGGGGGCCAAACCATCACTTCCAGGATTCCTTGTTCTTCTTTACACTGAAGATAGTTCTTAACGACATTGGCTGTATGTTTGGGGTCATTGTCCTGCTGCAGAATAAATTTAGGGCCAATCACACGCCTCCCTGATGGTATGGCATCATGGAGAAGTATCTGCCTGTATTTCTCAGCATTGAGGACACCATTGATCCTGTCCAAATCTCCAACTCCATTTGCAGAAATGCAGCCCCAGACTTGCAAGGAACCTCCACCAGGCTTCACTGTTGCCTGCAGACACTCATTATTGTACTGCTCTCCAGCCCTTCTGCGAACAAACTGCCTCCTGCTGCAGCCAAATATTTCAGATTTTGACTCATCAGTCCAGAGCACCTGCTGCCATTTTTCTATACCTCAGTTCCTATGTTTTCATGCATCCTAAGTTCAACTTAGCCTTGTTTCCACGTCGGAGGTATGGCTTTTTGGCCACAATTCTTCCATGAAGTCCACTTCTGGTCAGACTTCTCCGGACAGTAGATGGGTGTACCTAAGTCCCACTGGTTTCCGCCAGTTCTGTGCTGATGGCACTGCAACATTTCCAATGTTGAAGGGAAGTAAGCATGATGTGTCTTTCATCTGCTGTATTAAGTTTCCTTGGCCAACCACCGCGTCTACGGTCCTCAATGTTGCCTGTTTCTTTGTGCTTCTTCAAAAGAGCTTGAACAGCACATCTTGAAACCCCAGTCTGCTTTGACATTTTTGCCTAGGAGAGACCTTGCTGATGCAGTAGGACTACCTTGTGTCTTGTTGCTGTGCTCAGCCTTGCCATGGTGTATGACCTGTGACATGAAACTGTCTTCCACAGCCTCAGTTTAGAAGCAGAGTTTGGCGGTTCCTCACCCAGTTTTAAGCCTCCTGCACAGCTGTTTCTGTTTCAGTTAATGACTGTGTTTCAACCTACATATGACATTGATGGTCATTAGCACCTGCTTGGTATGATTGGTTAATCATACACCTGACTCTAATCCTACAAGATCCCTGACTTTGTGCAAGTGTACAAAGTGTGCAAGTGTAAGAATTGATGCTGGTTTGAAGCCAAAGGATAGTCACACCAAATATTGATTTGATTTGGGGTTTTCTTCCGTTTGCTCACTTTGCATTTTGTAAATTGATAAACGTAAACAATTACAATATATATTTTTGAAAGCATTCTTACTTTACAGCATTTTTTCATACCTGCCTAAAACCTTTGCACAGTACTGTACATAGAATAAAGTAGAATTTATGAAATATGACTTGACCTTCATTAGAAATGAAATTCTGGCTTCATTTTATCTATTTATTGTTTTAAAAGAGTAATTAAAATATTGATTGGAAATTTTGTACAGATGGGTTTTCCTTCTGTTTCCCAAACTGCCTCCAATTTCTAAGTAACTGCTTCACAATCTGGATTGGAGGAGGCCCAGAAGATGACCCAAAGTGGGTGGAAGAATGGAGTACCCTCATTTAAGGTGTAGTTTGTTTAAACACACTTTAATAGCTGTAGATAAAGAAGGCACTTTATTGTTTGTACTCAAACAAGCTGAAATTAAAACAACAACAAGCCCTACCACCAAACAAATAACCCAACCAACCATCCAAATGAATGTTCACATATTTAAATGTAACACCACAAGAGAATGTTGTTGGGTGATTAAAAACATACCAGTACCAGGATTGTTTTGTAGGAACCCCAGAGGTGCATCTTACTGGGTACTATTGTCACTGATTGGCAGAAATTTTCCAGGGCTTCAGGCAAGGCTCTTTCCCAGCCCTACCAGAAATGTCATATTCTAGGATGTTCTGGGTGCAAATCATGTGTTTCATTATTAAGGGATGGCCTCTTACATGTGTAGAAGTGGGCTAATGAAAGAAATGAAAAAGGAAAGGAAGGGCAAATGAGTAAAAGAAAGAAAAGGAAAAACACTGGGGGTAAAACTGTCTTCCTAGTACGTCTGCTGACACATTTGTGTATAAGCATGATTTACTTTAGAAAAGTGAACAGGGATTGACATTTCATACTTTGTTTCAAAAATGTCATAGTTTTATTAAATGGTTAAATGATCTGTAAAACCTCATTACAAACTCAATGTGCTATAACCACTTTGGCTCCAGCCATCTCCCTTGAGTCTTCAGTGATCTGGGAGGGGGCGCAGAATGGATTGCTTTCTGTTCACATATGCAAAGCAGCCATAAGAGACTCGTGACCCTTCAAGCACTCACAAACTTCCTCTATAACCTATTTTCCCTTTCCCTTACTTATCCAGCTAGCTGTGACTGATGTAGCATTTGTATCATTATCAGATCATTATAGTCAAGCTAAGCTGAAAGAAAGCCACTCACCCAACATGGTACTGCAGAGTGTGCCTGAACCAGAGCAAAGCAAACACATGGCTTATTTGGGCTGAAGGGGAACATTTTCCAACTCAATCATCTTTATGATCAACAGATCTTGAACTATAGCAGTTGGACAGATTGTCAGTTTGGTTTCCAGAGAAATAAACCATGCTATCTTTTGCAGCAAATACAATAAAGAGTCTTCTGGTGTCCTTATTATAGTGTGTGATCCATGAAAGCTTATCCTTGTCGATTATGATAACTCTTTCCTTGATTAATGGCAAAGTTCTAAGAATTATTACTTAAGGTGAATATACACCAATGCATACAGATCTTAAAACTGTTCAGGAACACATTGTGAGGGGTACTTTCCTCCCACTGCCCTATAATTCATACTGTTTGTATTTTCTTAGTCTCTACCTTTATTCAGGCTAGAACCCTTATTACTGCTAAGTGTTGTATTTTCCCATGTAAAATGTAATTTAGGATCTGTACCAGTTAAAAGGACTACTAAGAAATACTACCTATTTTATTCTAATATAACTTTCTCTTGATCGCTTCTGTAAATCCACTATTATTATTATTATTATTATTATTATTATTATTAATAATAATAATAATAATAATAATAATAATAATAATAACAACCTTGTGGGCTGCCTAACTCTCAACAACTCTGGGCTGCTCACAACAATCAAATAAAGAAATTAAAATAACACATAAAAAATAAAGAAAAAAAATGAAAGTCCTTCCGTCAACTAGGTATTTTGCATAGTGCCTAGCCTGCCACAAGACTGATCTCATTCACTTACTTAACTATTCATTCATGCTATAAGGTTTTTAAGATGCATTAATGGGAGTCTGCAAAAAAGCCTGTCCCTCTTCCATACTTAAAATCTGCAGACCTGGATCCCATGTGTGCAAATTATGGAAGTTAATGTGCTGTTGGCAGTTAATGGTTAATGATAAAAAGAAGTGGACTCTCAAAGAGCAGTACATTACGCTTCTAATGGACATACTCAAGACTTGCAATACTAGAGGGAAGAATGGATAGGATTGCCAAATACAGTTTCCCAGTCTGTGTCAAACTGGCGAGAGGAGCTGTGTAACAGATCGGATTTTCTGGCTTCAGGGAAGAATTAAGGGGGGGGGGGGGCTGGAACTGCAAATGCCCCCCACCTCCAAATAGCAGGTTTGGATTAATTACCAGTGATCTGAAAGGACCACTGCATGCATGCACGGTTGAATGAAGACAGGAATACCCAGAGGATCCCTCAGTTCAAACCTGTATGTCTGTGTCTCTTGACAACAAATTTGAAACAGCTGTTTCAAAATATGTAGCACTGTTATTCTACAGTGTTAAGAACATGATCTAAAACGTATTGACCTCACTGGAAAGCCCTGAATTGACTTCAGAGACAGCTGGATCAGGCAGGAGCTGAAGCCAGTCTTCAGAGGCTATATGCACTCCTATTAACTGGAAAAGCAAAAATAGCAAATAGCTGCTGGGAAGGGAAGCCAATGAAGGAGATCAATGATGTGAATTCTACCAGCAAGAGCAACGAAACAGCTTATCTTACAATGAACCTGAACTTCTTGTTTTGCAAGGAAATCATGTGTTTAAGCTGCTCCTCCCCACTTTGCTATACAGTACGTGAGACAGAAATGTATGGTGTTATTGGGGGGGAAAAAAAGAAAAGAAAGGAAAAGAAGATGGGGGGGGGGGGAGAACCATAAAAATGAATCCAGATTTCTTCAAAGAACACCAGACGAGAGAGGTCAGAAAAATTTGCTCTGCATTAACATGATACTCATCATCCCTTTTTTTTAACTGCTTGTTTTATCTAAACGGTCCCAGGAGTGAGAAAGAAAATTAAGAGATTTCAAACTTGTTGCTCCTAGCAAAAGGACTTTCTTATCCAATCTAACATGAAGTTGGATGAGCAGCTCTGTTTTAATAATCAGTGTATCCCCAACTCCCCTTTATTTGAAAAAAAAAATGTGAACATCAATTGCCATAGTCAGAAGATGCCTCTTCTGAACCTCAAAAGACAACCCCAAAACTCTATTCTCTAGCTTGCTGACAAACATTTGCCTGAGGCATCTGACAGTGCCGCACAACATCAATTACATCTTGGAACATCTGAAGGAACAAGCTAAGCTTGATCACCACAGAGCATATAGCAGAGCTGCTCACCCTTCAAAGAGGTTTTGGAAGAAGCGTTTCGGACCTTATGTGACCACAGGACCTTTCTGCTATTCATTAAAGCAGCCTGATTATTTCAGGCTGTGAGGCTGAAAAACAATGTGACTTTTAGGGTCACTTTAAGTTCACTGTGTCAGCTCCTGAAAGCCCACAGCTTTTCTGCAGGCTTGTGCGGCAGCCTGAAAAAAAGTTGCTATATTAATGAGTAGCAAGAAGATACAGTGATCACAGTTTGGCTGAAGTACTTCTTTCAAATCATTTTTGAAACCACGCGCAAGCCTGATCAACAGTTTATCCCATATTTATTCCATAATCGCAATCCAACTTCAGGGATTGTGGAGAAGCAAAATGTAACAAACTGGAATGTCATTTAGATGGGGCAGAGGGAGCAATTTCCTTCCTACCTCCAATGAGATCACATGTGGCTATTTACCAGACGTATATCCTTGCTTGTATTTATTCTGAACAATACCAGTTTATAAAATAAGACTCTGTATGTATGAGGTATTAAAAAGGAAGAAAAAAACGACTGGAGTCTTTTGACACTTGAAGAACTGAGAGATTTTCTAGGACTATAGGTTAGAATAGGTAGTTGCAAAACAAAAAAAAATTGAAAATGGTAATGGCAAACCACTTGCATACTGTTGTCAAGAAAACTGAATGGATGTGTCCTATGTTTTCTTTTTTCTTTTTCACTTCTTTCCTTTTTTCTTATTCCCTATCTTTTTTCTTTTTCTTACATTTCTTTTCATTTTTTATTCTTTTATTTTATTGTAAATTTCTAATAATTTTTTTAAAAAACCTGAATGGATGTGTCCATGTAAATTTCCCAGAAGCCATGCATGCTACAATGAAGCCTTTGTTTTACCTATGAAGTCCTCATACTATACATAGAGGTATAGTTAAGACGGCAAATCTAAGAAAAGTAATTTACTGCTTCATAAGTGTGATGCATACATTACAACTTTGCATCAAACCCTCCCTGTGGTTTTATGACCTTCCAACTATTATTTTTATGCCATGTCAGTCTTCCAGTTGAGAACAACAGTAAATGCATCTGAAATTGTAGGGTTTTTTTTTTTTTTTTTTGGTCTATAAAAGAATATGGCATAACAAATTGGTCTTGAGCATACTATAAGAACTATGTCTTTAATACAACAAAGCAACATGATTAATATCTTTGTTTAAAGTAATCCCGCTTTCCCTACCAGCAACCTCTGTGGCACCTGGATGCTTCATATGTCTGGTTTTATACTGAATGCTATGTCCAAATTAAGATTAAAAGGCACCGTTCTTAAGCTACATTCTAGCAGAAAGGTCATAGGGCTTCTTAGCCTCTAAGATGACAATTTATGACAGCTTCTCATAAATTTCTGCTTATTTTCTCTTCCTCCAGACAAACTCTCCCTTCTTGTTATTCTTCAGAGGCTTCTTTCAGGGGGTCTGGTGGGGGGGGGGGAAGAGGTCTTAAATGATGGAAGTAGCATTGCACTGACATGACACAAGCTTTGCCCCTTTTGTACATGCACTGTGACATCACACTGACATACAAAGAGGTGAAAGCTTGCGTCTATCTAGATTAGATTTCACTCTCAGCTTGATTCCTGTGGATACTTCTACCACTGCTGTTTTTATTTATTTATATTATTGAATGTATATCCCACCTTACTGATTAGAAAGACCTTCATGGTGGCTTATAACAATAAAACAAAATACAAGACAGAGTGGTAACATGAATGCAGTTAAAATCCCAATTAAAACCGTATAATTCAAATTGATTCAACTTCTGACTAAATCAAAGTGAATCAATTCATTTTTACTCCTGAGTCAAACCTTCCTACTGCAGCCTTCAGCATTCCATTAAGCTTCGCATCTGATGGGACCCCAAGGAAGCGAGAAGGGAGACAGCAGGGAAAGGAGGAAATTATTGGTAACAGCAGATAAACTAGGATTTACTTGGCAAAAGGGAAGAAGGAGGGAAGAAACCGAAGAATATGCTATGTCTTCAATAACATAGGGACGGGAAAAGTCCACTGATTAGATGATCCACTTTTTTTTTTAAAAAAAATCTGTTTCTGGCTGCTTAGGGCCTCGGGCGATTCTAGCCCTTGTTGAATACACATAATTTGTTCAGAGCGGCTGTACTTGCTCCTTCTTTCCTATGGTCAAGCTAAGTATTGGTGTTCTCAAATCACTTCTGCTCGTTTCTCAGTCTCTTTGGAAACTTCCCCTCTGAAAATCTCTTTTGGCAGCCTTTTGCTTCTCAGAAAACCCTGTCATCATCCTAACGATCCTTCCTACCTTGTCAAAAATCACTTCACTCCAAGCAGCTCCATTATGAGGGGTTACGGAAGTAAATGGTGACCGATTGTGATGTACATTGTACGCTAGAGGCTGCATACAAAAATGTAGTGGCTTAAATACAGCCAACATGAATACTTCCCAATTATACGTTTAATAATTTCACTATTCCTTCACATGAAAAATTACTAGTTACAAACTTCTGCAAGTCCTTTGGGCCCACATCCAAACTTTCCAAAGGCTACATAAGGCCTGGAGGCTTCAGGTTGTCAACCTCTAAGTGCAATAAGAAATAGCTGTAACTTTCTCACATTCTAAGATAAGCACGGAAATATACACTTATGTGAAGGGAATTCAAAGCATTAATAGCTGCATTTTTCCTATATAACTCATAGCTCTATTTAGACTAGACAAGCTTTGTACACAGAGTGAGTTCATGTTGATCCACATTATGGGCTGAGTTAATTTCCCACCATTCTTACCCTGGTAGCTTATTCCATACAGCAAGGCTAGGCAATGGGTGACTTAACTCTTCAGATAACATTGAACTTCAGTTCCCATGAAACTTAGCAATAATGACCAATGGTGGGAATTATAGTCCGGTAGCCATAAATAACATCCTCACACTGTCCCATCCTGTTGTAGGATATTATGTGTCTTGAGATCAAAGCGGTTAATGGGGTCATACATCTTGCTTTGCTTAAGAAAGAACTTCACTAATGTTAATATAGTTGGAAGTACTACTGACCTTTCTTTGTGGGGTATCAAAATCCTAAGCTCTCTCCAGCAGAGCTGCCAGATCTGAGCTGCAGTAATGTAGACAGCCACTAAATGGCAGCAAAGAGATACAGAAAACCCTAACTCTTTGCTGCCATGAAGTGGCTGCTTAGAGTTTTGCAGCCCAGATATAACAACATAGCCTTCAGCAGTTCCAGGTTCAGACTGCTACCTGATTCTATCTTGTGTATTCTTGTCTTATTTTTTTTCACTGATTTCTTTCCTGATGTTAAAGCTTTGTGTACATTCGGATACAATTTCTGGTTATGCCTCTGACTGCTGCAATCACATTGTATGTGTAAAAACAGTAGGGCTCTTAGATAGTTTTAACACTCCTAAGGGACAAATGATGTAGTTTTAAAAGGAAAAAAATCATACTTTGTGAATTGGTGGCCATTCATGATTTTTTTTCCCCCTAAAGAATGGTCTTGGGGAAGAATTACATTTCCCCACCCACCATGCATGGTGACCCCAATCTTACTCTAAAGGTAATAAAAATAATTAACAAACAGTGGGGCACCAGCACACTACATATTTAACAGATCATCTAGATTGATCCTGAATACCACTGCCTGAGTACATCCTCTACACACACACACACACACACACACACACACACAGCTGAGGTTTCTGCTTTGTCTCTTGCTAACAGTTTATTCTGAAAAAAACCCAACAGAACCGGTGTTCCTTTACTGAGCAGGAGATTGGCCTAGGCCACCAACCAGGCCACCTCTAAAGTCTGTGCTTATATGATTCCCCACTGAGGGAGGGTAGATTTGGAAACTTGCTTTAAAAATGCTGACATCCCAAATTCTGAAGACTTCAGATCAGATGCATTTTATACCCGTGCATGTACTCTGCATCATACAAAGACATTTGCAAGGAGCG
Organism: Liasis olivaceus; assembly: GCA_030867105.1. NCBI lineage: Eukaryota > Metazoa > Chordata > Lepidosauria > Squamata > Pythonidae > Liasis > Liasis olivaceus. The sequence goes on from CM061349.1 coordinate 191,297,407, forward strand.
TGCATTGATAATCCCATTCACACACAGGGTTTATCTGCCCTGCCCATTGCTCTGTTGCCATGATAGGAAGGCAACTATTTCTGAAGGGCAGATTTTTCTGCTCTAAGCTTTTTCCAGTTACCTCATCTGGAGGCCTCCTATCGGTCAGTACTGCAGGCTAACCTCAGCAGCTCATTGGCTGCTCTGAGAGGAAGGACTGCCCCTTCAACTGAGCTAACACTTACCAGGCATTCTAATTTGCTTCTATGTCTTCCTTTCCTAGTATTGCTGGACTAGCAAACTGGTTAAAACTGGTCTAGTGAAGAGATGGTTGCTGGTTTGAAACCCATCAGAAATGCATTAAAAACATACATACAAAAATAAATAAAGTCTTCAGTACATAGTTTTCTCTGAAGCTTTTTTTTTTTTTTAAATAAGCTTAGAACTTTACCATTTTAAACATTTTTCCAGACACTTGAGATAGAAGACTTTCACCCCAGCTCTCACATAATGCATAGGTTATTTGGGATCTAGGAGCAAAATCCTTGTGCCCGAGGTGACTGGTAAAATAGTGAACTTATTTATGAAGCAAAAATCTGTCACTTTTGAACTCTGGGTTAAACAAAGATCTTATTAATCAATCAATCAAATTTATTACAGTCATTGACCAGTGGTAAATATAACTCCGTAACAGAAATCATAAAATATAAGAGAAATGAAGAACTGAGGAAAAAAAAAGATTAAACAGATGTGCTGTAATGACCTGTCTAGGAATTTTAATTGCCGCGACGTTATACATGATAAACAGTTTCTTGTCTGGCAGAAGAAATTCGGAGAGGAAATTTTCGTTTGGACCTGTAAAAGATGCCAGTAAAGGGAGAAAAAAGGTTTGTTGACTGCCCTGGGAATGGAGGCACCTGCAGGATAATTTCTATGGCACCTGTGCTAGAAGGACAAGTTCTTTCACACATGAGGACTTTAATAAATCTCCCTTTAAGAACTGAGGAAGGTAAAATGTCAAGCCTAGCTTTGGAAAATCTCTTTGTTGGGCAGGAGAGCTAAAGTAATTAGGTGTCTGCCCAGTCCTATCTAGAGTTCTAACGTAACCTGGAATATTTTCTTTCTGGTGCTTTCAAGTCAGTGTTGACTCCTGGACAAGTCCCTGCAGTTTTCTTGGCAACTTTTTTTTCAGAAGTGGTTTGCCATTGCCTTCTTCCTAGGGCTGAGAGAGAGTGACTGGCCCAAAGTCACCCAGCTGTCTTTGTTCCTAAGGCGGGACTAGAACTCACAGCCTCCTGGTTTCTAGCCTGCAGCCTTAACCACTGCACCAAACTGGCTCTCAAGCTGGAAATAGCTGGAATACAGCTAACCTCATTCTGAAGTTCAGTAGCTAGGACCCTTTCTCTAGTTCTTGCTGAGTGTATTCCAAAGGGAGCAGTTGCTCATGGCAAACCATAATGGGTAATTTCCCCCAAACTGTCTGTTGCCACAAGGATTAAAATTGGTCTGTTAGGATTAATGGATTCAATCCTGCTAGGAAAAAATGGAATTTAAATCAATAGGGGAGTATTAACAACTGTGCCCTCACTTCTACTTTTTTTTTTAATGAAATATAAAAAATAGAGAAAAAGAAAACACAAAATTATTAAAGAAGAAAAAAACTGGAAAAAGAAGAAACAAAGATACAGGACATAAATTCACCGACATACATACATATATAAATTGTGCAATAAATATTTCAATAAATGGAAGCCATAATCTGTTACAGTCTTCCATGGCTAATCTATATTAATGAATTTTGCAGACCCATGAATAGTTGGAATTCTACTTTTTATTGCCCTGCTTCCATTCTAAAGGTTGCATTAGATACACATCTAGGCATTTGAAAGAGTGTTTGCAAAAACTCTGCTTGCATGTCTTCAAGGGATTTATAATGGGCAAATGGGCCCACTTGGGCACCATACAATTTTGGAGCCATAGGTTTTGCTATGAAGCGCTTCAGAGCTGCTTGTCTGTGATCATTATCCTTTGTCTGGATAAACTTCATGATGGCTGCTGAATGAAGCAACATGGTCAATGTGCATCTTCCAGGCACCTGTGCCTTGGAGCACTACCCCCAAATATTTGAAACTCTTGACCTGCTCAATTTCCTTCCTCTCAATAACCCACTTAAATCTTTTGAGTTTTCTGGCAAAAACCCCAACTTTGGTTTTCTCGTCACTGATTATCGAAAGGGTTTCTTGGCAGTCATGGGTAAAAGCTTTGAGAGCTTGTCTAAGTCCTATAGGTGTTAATGAAATGATGGTCCCATTATATAGGAACTAGAATATCCACACTCACAATTGTGCAGACCTATTTTTGCAGATGTGTTTTTCAATAAGATGTCATTGGATCAGAATAGAATCTAATGTCGAACAGTAGAGGGAAAAATGAACCTGCTTGTTGCCCAGTATTGATTCTTTCTGTATCCAATCTTGTAATTTGCTATTCAAGTGGCAGGCATAAAGGTTGCTAATCATACTCAGCAAACATATAGGGTGATAATTATCTGGATTTCCCCCCCCCCCCCCGCCCCTTTTTAAATATTGACACAATAATGGCAGGACTCCAATCCTGGAAAAAACATAGATCTTAACCACTGGGCTATTACAGCAGTATTAGTAAAGAGAGGTATACAAATAATTATAGTGCATGCTGGAAAGAAGAGGTTCTTTTGAAACTGCTAGTTGTGTCTGCATGTATTTGAATGTTAATGCTTTAAGGTATTATATATAAATTTAAGTGTGCATCCAAAACTGCAAGCTCTTGCCAAAGTGTCTCAGTCTGGACAGGATTTTCTGCAGCTAATTTATAGCCAAGCTGGCACAAGCTTAAACAATAAGTGTGAATATAACCACATAGACTTTTAAGAGTGAAATTGGAGCTTTAAACATATCTAAGGTTTAAGATATCTCTTTTGTCCTTTATTCTCTCCACTATCACCACCACTGCTATCCCAAAAGATCCAAAGCAAAACAAGGGGGACAGTTTTGGTGTTGTCTGAATGATCTGCAGTTCCAAGGGGGTTGCAGGAGTATGCGCAATTTGTGGGTTACAGGTTGCCCATTCCTGGCTAAGAACAACTCAGTCATTCTCCAAAGACAGACTCATGATAAAGACAACATACATATATCATTTAGGAGCACTGTTAGCTATTTATTTACCTGGAACCTTTATTCTGCTGCGTCACTAATAGTTCCCACCTCTTCCTGCATCATGTGCCAGGAGATAAATGGAAATTGCAACTGATTATAATGGCATGAATATTATTTTTATTTATTAAAAACATTTTGTACTGTTAGGATCTTGGTGTTCACTGAGGTTGGTTTTCTTCTTGCACAAGTTTCATTACCAAACTAGGTATTATCACTGGGATACTGCTTCTCATCCCAAGGAAACTCCAAATAGTTTAACTTTGAGAATATCACACCCAGAAATTAATCAGTTAAAATATAAAGAATGCAAAGAATATGGATGAGGATACTGATGTTTGTTTGTTTGTTTATCAAATTTATATAGCCTCCCATCTCACACGAAGTGACTCTGGGCAGTGTACAATAAAACCTCCTATTAAAACATACTACAGAACCAATTAAAAATTGCTAAAGAAATGAACATAGATAAAAACAAGACCATATATAGGAGAATATTACACTTAATACACTTCAGGTTTGCTGAAAAAAACACATTTTAAGGGCTTTCCAGAAAGCCATGAGGGTTGGGGCTAACCTCACCTCAGGAGGGATGATGTTCCAGAGGGCAAGTCCCATGGCAGAAAAGGCTTACCTCCAAGGTCCCATCAGGTCCCATTGGAACTCTTTCGCAGATGGGACCCACAGCATGCCTCTCCTGCCAGACCTGATGGGATGGGTAGATGTAATCAGGAAGAGGCGGTCCCTCAAATAACCTAGCCCCATGCCACGTAGGGCTTTAAAGGTCAAAACCAAGACCTTGAATTGGACCTGGAAGCAAACTGGTAACCAATGCAGCTCATGAAGTAGAGGTGTAACGTGTGCCCTCTTAGGGGCACGCATAACTGCCCATGCTGCCACATTTTGCATCAGCTGAAGCTTCTGGATACTGTTCAAGGGCAGCTCCACATAGAACAGATTACAATAATCCATGCTGGAGGTGACCAGGGCATGAATAACTGTGATCAGTGGCTCATGATCCAGGAATGGGTGCAGCTGGTGCACAACACGAAGCTGCACAAAGGCCTTCCTGGCCACGACTACCACCTGCTCCTCAAGCAGGAGTCATGAGTCCAGAAGGACCCCCAGATTGTGAACCAGGTCTGTCTTGGGCAGTGCCACCCCATCCAGTACCAAAGATGGTAAAGTCCCAAATCCAGAAGGCCCTAAAACCTAAAGCCACTTGGTTTTGCCTGGGTTCAGTTGAGGGTAGGATTTCTCACTCCTGATCAACACTGACTGGTATTGGCCCCTGAGGAAGGAAGAGAACCAGCACAATACTGTGCTGCCCACTCCCAGTCCCTGGAGCCAATCCAGAAGAATACCATGGTCAATGGCATCAAAAGCCACTGAGAGGTTAAGTAGAGCCAGGATGGATGCCCTACCCCCATCTTGCTGCCACCAGAGATCATCCAAAAGCATGACCAGTGCCATTTCTGTCCCATGTCCAGGCCTGAATCCTGGCTGAAGGGAGTCCAGATAATCTGCTTCATCCAGGGTCTGCTGAAGCTGCTGCATGACCACCTTCTCCACAACCTTCCCTAAAAAAGGGAGGTTGGGTACTGGACAAAAATTGTCCAGTATGGTGGGATCCAGCAATGGCTTCTTGAGGAAGGGGCAAACCAATGCCTCTCTCAAGGATGGCAAAGGAACCACCCCCTCTCTCAAGGATGAATTAACCACTGTCAGAACCTAGCCGCGTGTCCCCTCCTGGGTGGTCTTAGCCACCCAACAGGGGCATTGATCTAAGGAGCAGGAGGCTGAGCTCATGGTCATGTCCACTTCCTTAGGCCCAACAGGTCCAAACCATTCCCAGATAACAGGGCAAGACTGTGCCCCAGGACCTGCACCAAGGCTGGCATCTAAGTGGGAATGAATTCAAGCAATTTTGTCTGACAGATGACAAAAATTCTTCTACCCTCGCATCTGGCCTCGCAGATGAATCTCCGGGTTCCCCTTACCCAGAAGGGCTTGGGTCACTTGAAACAAGGCCTCTGGATGGCAATCCACTGACATAAAATAGGCGGAGAAGTACTGTTGCTTCGCCACTGTTACAGCCACAAGGTAGGCCTTAATAGCAGCTCTTACCTGTGTTTGGTTATGTTTATCCTTCGTTGACCTCCAGCGGTGCTCAAACCATGGAGAGCAATGGGATCCATGAGAGAGGAGAGGTTGCATGGGCACAATCCGATCCAAGGCCACAGCCACCCTCTCATTCCAAGTGGCAACTAAGGCCTTCATTGGCCTGTGCAGCAGACCCTCAAGAACAACCCCCAGATCCCTCTGGAACCCTTGCGGTCCATCAGTTGCCAGTGATGGACTGGTGGCGGACTGATTTCTCAAGGTTGCTGCAAGTATGTCAGAGTGTTTCAACTCTGTGAACTGCTGAGGATGATGATTATTTCTTAGTGTTGCCTTTCAAATAATATAAGGAGAAGTTGCATATCTTTTGTTTTTTCACCACAGATTATATTTCTAAAAATAAATTGATAAAGGTTATATGGTAACCTTTGTTACATATAACAAAATGCTACAGCCTGAAGTAATCCATGTTAATTCTGCATTTATTGGTTGATTTAAAGTGATGATTTCCTTCATTCTTAAAATAATTCAACTATAGAATTATCCTGTTCTTCCATACAAGTTTGCTTTTCTAAAGCTATTTTTTTTCCTGAGATCCCATTTAAAGTGAAAGCAATCATGAACAAATACAATATAGAGGGGAGATATATCAAAAAATTGGATGTCCATGTTTCATAGATGTCTGAAATATTTCCAACCTGCTTTAAAAATAAATGGAAAATACCAGAGCTATTGCTACTAAGGTGAGGGCTATAGAATAATTTCAACCATACCAGAGGCATTTTATATTAAACGTTGAACAAGAAAATTTGTTGAGATTCTACAAACAGGTTATGAAACCTAAGGAAAAGACAAAAAAGACAATTAGGAATATATACCTTACAGCCATGCTGTCATTTACTTCTTTCAGCTTCCAGATTATGGAGTAATTTCAAGGTAAAGACAAACAGAATGTTTTTTAAGCTTTGCCAACATGGCATTTAATGTCTGGTGCAAGAGATCCCCGATTCAGAGATCCATCTTAAAGCTTAGAAAATACTTTATTAAATAAAAGTGTGAAATTGAATAAAAAACCCTAGAAAAATCAAAGCTCAGTGCCTCTTTCTATATAATGCAGTGGATGGATGGAAGGATGGAAAATCAGCCATGCCTAGAGATGAGTGATCCAAACTTATTGACATTAAAAAAAATCTTCTAGATTATTACACTCAAATAATCCATTACCGTCGCAGTTCACAGAAGTGTTCCATTATGCAAAAGTTACTGGCAACCTCATTAGGCATAATGCTGTTCCAAAATCTACCTTCCAGTTTCTGAGTTTTCTTCCTTGGTGAAAAGAGGCTTCTGTTTTTCTGTCTTGTGCCCAGGGAGCTTGAGAATTTCTTTGGAAATATTTGGGACTTATTTTATTGCTGAGGCAAAGGAGAATGCTGGTGCTGCTGTTTTCTCCTACACGTCTTCCCATTAGTTCCTGGATGTCCACACTTCCCAAATTAAAAAAAATTCAATGGGAAGAATTTTTATCATGTCTTCTCTAGGTATTTAATCAAAACATGAACAGCCAGAGACGCTACAGACGGCTGGAAAGATGATGATATAATAAGAGATAAAATATTCCACAAGCCTCTTGACCATCACATAACTAATTAATAACACTACATGAGAAGTTTATTAAAATTATCCCTTGCAGAACTGTTGAAAGTAAATGCCCTTTCATCAGATTTCATCAAATATCTCTGTGGAATTTTATGCCACCCCAAAAAATGTAGGATACCAACACTTCTATCTTTTCAGAGAGCAACAAAGACCTGGTGTAGTACTGGTGGTTTTACTGGAAGATTGGGAAGGAGGAATTGAACAGTGGTTATTTATTTATTTGTGACTGTTGTTATCCAAGAATCTCCGATGGCTACCAGGAGCATTGCTCCACAAGTGCCTGGTTGTGAGACCCTTCTTAGGTTGGGCTCAAGGGACCAGATGGGATTTCTGCTACTGTACCAGCCTCCCTGCTGCATAGCGGCCTCCCTGCCTGACCACACTGAGAGGTTGGCGGTGGAATTTCCCAGACTTATGGTTCCGGGGGACTTCATCCAGCCTTCCCTGGGAGTGGGGTCAGAGGCAACTCGGGAGTTCATGGAAACTATGATTTCCATGAGCCTGTGCCAAGTCATCCAGGGCCTGACTAAAAATAGTGGTCACACACCTGTTTTGGTGTTCTTGTCAGAGCAGTGCCTATGTGATTTGGAATTGATGGACCTATCTTTGATCCCCTTGTCATGGTCAGATCATGCCTTGGTGTCTATGAGCTTCTCTAGGGCTGTATCCCTCAGCAGGGAGGTAGGACCTATTAGATCGGTCCGCCCCCGGTGACTGATGGGCCTGGATGGGTTTCAGAGGGATCTGGGAGTTATAACTGAGGAACTGCTACATAGTCCTGCTGAGACCCTAGTTACTCCTGGAATAGGAGGGTGACTGAAGCTTTAGACAGGATTGCGCCCATGCAGCCTCTTCTGACCCATGGACCTCATTGTGCCCTGTGGTATATGGAGGAACTGAGAAGGATAAAATGGATCAAGAGATGTCTAGAGCATTACTGGTGGAAGACAAAGAACAAACGTGATCGAACATGGGTCAGAGCTGCTATTAAAGCCTACCTCATGGCGATTTGTGCAGCCAAGTGGAAATACTTCTTTACACTAATTGCATCTGCAGACAATTGCCCAGTTGCCCTCTTCAAGGTGACCCAATTCCTTCTGGGGAAGAAGGAGGTGTACCTGCAGCGGCATACTGAGGATTTTGCTGATTTTCTGGAAGATGAAATCACTTGGATTCATTCCCAGTTGGGTGTCCATGTGGATGCTGGTCAGGTGGAGATGCCTGGGGTAGGTTCTTGCCCACTTATATGGGGACAGTTTGGCCCTGTTGCTCCTGAGGAAGTGGACAGGGCCCTAGGGAGTGTGATTGTGGGCACTTGTGTTTTAGATCCATGTCTCTTCTGGTTGGTGAAAGACTCCAGGGAGGTGATGTGTGGGTGGATACTTGTGATGGTTAATGCATCTCTGGAGGAGGGGGTGGTACCTCAGCCTTTTAAAGAGGCTGTGGTGCACCCCTTTCTTAAGAAGCTATTGCTAGATCCCACCCTGATGGACAATTTTCATCCTGTTTCCAACCTTCCCTTATTGGGGAAGGTCATTGAAAAGATGGTTGCGCTGCAGCTCCAGAGGATCCTGTATGAAACAAATCATCTGGACCCTTCCAGTTGGGATTCAAGCCTGGATATGGGATGGAAAAGGCATTGATCACACTTTTTTATGATCTCTGGCAGGAACGGAATGGGGGTAGTGCATCTATCCTTGCTCTACTTGACCACTCTGCAGCTTTTGACACCATCAACCATGGTATCTTTCTGGACTTGCTTCAGGGGTTGGGAGTGGGGGGCACTGAGTTGTTCTGGTTCATTCCCTTCCTCCGAGGCTGTTCTCAGTCTGTGTTGATTGGGGGCAAGAGGTCTGGCCTGTAGCCCCTGCTTTTCAGGGTTCCGCAAGGGTCAGTCCTTTCTCCATTCCTGTTTAACAACTACATGAAGCCACTGGGTGAGATCATCTGCCACCATAGGTTGAGATATCATCAGTATGCAGATGATACTCAATTCTGCATCTCTGCCCATGGTGAGTTAAGCGATGCTGTGACTGCCCTTTCTCAGTGCCTGGAGGCTGTTGAGATCTGGATGGGGAACAACAGGTTTAAGCTGAACTCTGGCAATACAGAGTGGCTTTGGGTTTGGGGGTCTTTGGTCTCAGGAGAATTACCATCTTTGGTCTTGGATGGGGTTGCACTGCCCCAGATGGACCTGGTGTGTAATCTGGGGGTTTTCCTGGACTCGTGACTCCCGCTCAAGGAGGAGGTAGCAGTTGTGGCCTGGAGGACCTTTGCACAACTGTGAACTGTGCACCAGTTATGCCCATTCCTGGACCAACATGCTCTTCTCACAGTCACCCATGCCCTAGTCACCTCCCATTTGGACTATTGTAACATGCTGTACAAGGAGCTACCCTTGAGGTGTATCTGGAAGCTTCAATTGATTCAAAATGTGGTGGCCTGCATGATTTTGCACGAGCCTAGATTTGCAGATGAGTCATCACTTTTGTGGCAGTTGCATTGGTTGCTGATTTGCTTCCGGGTCCAATTCAAGGTGCTGGTTATCAGCTTTAAAGCCCTACATGGCTTGGGGCCAGGTTGTCTGAAGGACCACCTTTCCCCAGTTACATCTACCCGGCCCACCAGAGCAGGGAGGCAGGGTATGTTGTGGGTCCCTTCAACGAGGGAGGTACGTCTAGTGGGACTGAGAAAAAGGGCCTTCTCCATGATGGCTGTCTCCCTATGGAATATCATTCCACTGGAATAGTCGAAGTGTGTTTGTTGCTGCCAGGGGGGTGTGGGGAGTGTTTTATTGGTTTTTGTATCATGGGTTTTAATTCTGTAAGAGTCACCATGTGCAAGTTGGGCAGCCATATAAATTTGTATGAATGAATGAATGAATGAATGAATGAATGAATTTTCCACTGGAGACTATCTGGATTAACTTTACCAGTCTTCTGGCAAAGCCCAACTTGTTTATTGTGTAATATATTGTAAATGTGAGTTCAGTTTTATCTTCTTTCTGATGCCTGGCCCTGAATTACTTAAGCTCAGGACACTATGCATATTTTCTAATGATCTGGTTCTATAAAGGAATCTGGTTAATGTAGATAAAGCAATATTGGGAGTGTTGCATGTACTTCCTAGATGGTGGAATGTGGGCAACAATATGTTGGCTTGCAAGAAAGTGACTTGTTGAGATGTGCCGCAATACAAACTGAATGAACGAACAAACAAACAAACAAACAAGACTTGATTATAGGTCTTAGCTTGCATAGAATAGCATGATCATGCTTGGATAAAATTGGCTTGGTTGTGCTTGTGGCATACTGGACCGTGTGCTAACACTGAATGGTATTGTGTCTTTCCTTTAGCAGAGAATGCTGCATGTGATATAGCACATGTGAGGCCGGTAACCTAGCCTGTTCTTTCTTTAGCTTTACTAAAATGCATTATGTGAATAAATGCATGCAAGGCATTAAAGCTGTAGGTTTAATTATAAACAAAAGGGCTAAAACATATCAGAAAGTCTGAATTGGTGTCATCTAGATTGTTGTGGGTGCATGTGGAATTAGGAATTCAAAGACTGGCAGTAATTATATGTTAAACCCTTGTGAATGGTAATTTTGGGGTGAGTGTGGGGGGAAATCGTTCATTTGGCACAAATGTTACAGTAGTTGACATGAATGAATGGGATGAGATAGTACAGAAAAAGTGACTTGGCCATTTAGAGACCCAAGAATGAATAAGAATTGTGGCTTTTTACTGAGTATTTCAGAAAAAGAAGTGCTTCCCCCCCCCCCCCCCGAATACTTAGTTTCATCATATTTTTTATGCATAAACATGCCAAAGGAATGAATAACTGATTTGATTACTTATGATGAAAGGCTAAGAGAAGGGTGATGAAATGTTCTGAATGTGGAATAGACCATTATTTGATAGTATTAAGAATGGATTCTGGGGAAAAAATGGACAATGGAAGAAAGGAAAAGACGAGAAAGAAACTAGAGGAAAAATAGAACAACTGCAGGAAGAGAAAGTACGAGTCAAGAGAGAGAGAAGGAGAGGGAGAGAAAATAGGTTAAACTCCCAACAGAATGAATAAAAAGTAGCCATAAGAAAAGGGGATGTGGAAGCTGCTTAGAACAAAGAAAAAGAATTTGTGTTAGAAAGTGCTGTAGAAAGGTGTGGAGTTACACTAATGGGAAGTATCAAAAACGATGCTTGGAGGAATGAAGAAGTGAAAGAGGCTGTGGATGACAAAAATGCATACAAAAGAATGATTGCTGCAAAAAATGGGGACAAGAGAAAGATACTGTATAACATGTATATTGAGAAATGATTTACGATTATAGTGATATGTCAAAGGGAAGGATTGAAATGAATGCTAGAACTAACTTTTATAGCTTTTGTAACAATTATATTAAAAAAAATTGATGATAAGGAATTTGTGTACTATCTACCCACAAGGACGCTAGAGAATTGTAAGTTGTAGGTGTAGACAGTGTAACTGAAGAAATGTTAAAATACCGATGTTGAAGGCTTATGGAGTAGTTCTGGGTCTTATGTTATGCATGTCTGACGGCTACATCTGTACCAGACAACCGGAAGAATGCCGTGTCCCCTTGTACAAAGGGAAAGGTAGTGAGTGAACGCAGAAACTAGTTTGTTGATTGTGTCTGGGAAGGTATTTGGAGGAATCATGATTTAAAATGCATGAGAGATGGCATTTAGACAATCAAGGAAGTACAGCACAGGTTATGCAAGGCAGGGAATGTGCAGACCGGATAGTTGTTCTTTAGCAGGTCACCTGGACACGTTTGAATTCCATTTGCTGCTGTTGCTGTTAATTTAAAGAGAAGAAATGATAGTGAAAATGCTTGAATTATGGAATGTTTTCTGCAAATATGAAAGTTGGTTGCTGAATGCAATAAAAGCAGTGTTTGGTGGGAGTAAAGCATGTGAGAGGATAAATGAAATGTTTCATGGTTCACTGTTGAGCAGGGAGTAAGACAAAGGATGTGTAATGTCTCCTTGGTGGCTTAATGTGTTTGTGGACAGATGTATAGGAAATGCTTATGGTGACATTCTTGGTGTATTGGTTAGAGACATGAATGTGTGTATAGGTGCACACACACTGTATGTATGCAGACACTGCTATGTTCCTGGCTGAGAATCTAAGTGATTTGCAGCAAATGTTAGATAGATTGCATGATGCAGTGAGAAGTATTGACCTGAAAAGTAATGTATTGAAGAGCATGGCAAGAGTGTTTGGCAAGAAAATCAGAAAGATCCATTTCAAGTTATATATCAGTTGTGAAAAATTAGAGCAAGTAGACAAGTTTGTTAACCTTGGTAAAATTACAGAAGAGGAGAAAATGGATGGAGAAGTTTTTAAAAGGTGTAAATGCCAGTGAAAAGGTAGTGGATGGTATGTGGTCTGTTGTGAATGTTGAAAATCCGTGAAAATGGCCATGCTCCTCTTCTTACTTATTATATGGAAGAGAGTGGGTATGTCAGGAGAAATATAAAAACAAATCAGATGGGTTATTTAAGAATTGGATGTGTGGTAAAACAAGACCAGATAGGGACAAGAATGAATGGTAATGAACAAATGTGGAGTGAATACGAAAGAGAATAACTGGTTGGTTTGGCAGCCTTTTCTGTAAAGGGCAGCAATTTATTTGCTGCTAAGCTTGTTCCTGTGATATTTGTAAGATCCAGGATCTGACTCAGCAACATGTTTGCTTGCAGATTTCACTGTTATTCAGACAGTCACTGAAGTTGGAATAAACTTACTTTTTCACATTTCGGTTCTCACAGTACAAATCTTATAAATTAAATTAACTTCTTTAATTAATTAATTAAATTTAGGCACAACCCAACTCCAAACCGACTCTGGGCAGTGTACAATAAGACCAATAGAATAAAAAAGAATACAATCATTATAAAAATAAAAATAAATAAACAACGAGAATGGATGGCTGATCTGGCTAAAGACACCCCCACACAATCCGGCAGGGACATCAACCACCTCAACTCAAGACCAGGGGAAAGGTCTTTTAGCTAATTAACAGGTTCCTGAATCTTGCAGAGGAAGCAAGGTTATGACTACCAATAAAGAGGAGTACATTAAGGTAATTTGGTTATATAGAAAAAATAAATGAGAATTGAATTGGAAAATATATGCATGAACAGCATTTATGAACCATCTCAGTTTGTGAAGGAAAAATAGATATGTTGAGAACAAGATAACTGAGAAAGTTGTGGTTGGTTGATGCTGATGACAGCTTGAAAGAGAGAGAGGTGAGCAGTTTAAACAACAAAAGGCCACATATGAAGTGTTGTATTGAAAGTTTAGAGAGATGGAAAGATAGGAGAGTTACGAATGGTGTTGGAATAAACTTTATTTACTTAGATTTCCTTTTGTTAACGTCCTGTCATTTCTTTTGCTTACCATCCCTCTCTTTGCATCATGTTCCTTACCCTGAAAGGGAAGAACCTAATCACTAAGACCCATGCATATTGTATCTTCCAAAACCAGTTCCAAAAGCAATATTGAATTTAAAAAGTGAAAAAGAGAAATAACAAAAGACAATTTAATAAGTTATGCTTGAAAACTAAATATCTACAAGCCAAATGAAGCATGCTAGGTACAAGTCTATTTTTATAGTTTGGAATCATTCCTTTGATCCTAAAGCTGGCCCATGACATTTTGCTGCTTAAGACAGAGGACTCAATGGTGCCTCAGTCCTTTCAGGTGAAAGCAATCACAGTACAGTCAGTGGCAAAGGCAGTACTGAAGCAACTGGAACCCTGGTTTGAGGGGAACCTTGGCTTTCTCCCTGTATTCAGTTCTCTTATGCTTGACAATCTGTAAAAATATTTTAATGCCATGGTTTTTTAACCTATGGTAATATACACTTGTGCTGTAGGCAGAGGGATTCCCAAGAAAATATGTGTGGGAATACTGGGTAGACATGTGTAAGTAATTTATGTTGCACTCTGTTTTACTTCTGGATCCCACATCAGTAAAAGATGCAGAACTGATTCAAATGATGGCTCGGAAAGCTTGGCAGGTTGGCTCCACTGGCATTTCCTTTCTTCAAAGGTGACAGTGATGGTGTGGATGTGACAAGAGCAAAGAATGGCCAAGCAGTCCATTGAATCATTCCAATCTGTTGCTCTCTGCTGGTGGTACATGGACATGAGTGCTCTGCAGATTGGAGGATATGGCTGTAACCATGGCAGCATCTGCTTGTGAAATATGATGTTTGTCTGTATCATGAATATGATGTTTGTCTGTATCATGAATATGACAGCAACATCAGGAAGAAGGAGCATGAGAAGCTGGAGGAGTACCAGGGCCTGAAGAAGAAACTAGAGAGGATGTGGAAAGTAAAGGCCAAAGTGGTCCCAGTGGTGGTAGGAACACTCGGGGCTGTGACTCCTAAGCTGGGAGAGGGGCTCCAACAGATCCCAGGAACAACATCAGAGCTCTCTGTGCAGAAGAGTGCAGTGCTAGGAACAGCTAAGATACTGCGCAGAACCCTCAAACTCCCAGGCCTCTGGTAGAGGACCCGAGATTGAGGAAGACACGTACCACCCATAGGAGTGAGAGGGGAATATATATAACATACATACATACATACATACATACATACATACATATATATATATATATTACAAATACATTAAAAGACCTTAGCTCCCCTTCAAAACAATGTAGATCTACCTACATAGATTGAGGAAGACACAGACCACCCATAGGGGTGAGAGGGGAATTTTTTTTATTAAAAACTGAGTGGTGATCTATCCATTTTATGTGGGTTGGTCATATAATGTACCTAATGATCATTGGGCTGAGTTAGCTGATGTTTTCAGTGATCTGCATCAAGAAGACGTAGATACAGTAGATAAATAATTTTGATCTGGACATTGGCTTGCGAGGTGCAGATCAAGTTAATTCAATTGGTATCAAAACTTGCTAATGTTTCCAGCATGTTTATTTAGAAGCAGGGACTTCCAAGCTTACAGGTCTTTCAAGAGGCTAGTTCATACACTAACATGTTCATATTTCCATCTAAGGTATTTTCATCATATATAACATATGAATAGATTTAACAAGTATTTGGAAACACAGCTAGCATGCAAGTACCTAGATCAAGAAAGAAATAAAGCTGCAGTTTATTTACATTTTTGTGGGTGTTGGTATTCAGCCTTCTGGGAATTAAAGTTTATTTAATTATTTAATTACTTAAAAGCTGGAGTGAATGCTTATAACACCCCCTTTGGTTTAAGAGCAATTCCAAAAGAACAAAAGGAAGAGTATTTCTCTCTTTTTTTTTAATCTGAGACTTCGACAAGTTACCCTTATTATTTCCAAGTAATCTACTTTAGTAAGCAAAAATAATAGGGCCCATTAATACTACCTGAAAGCTAACCCAAATCAGCAATTCCTAAAAACCTTGCTCTAAAGAAATTATATTTATAAGATGAATGATGCACTATTACCCAAAATTGCTGTTTCCTATTGCCTAAGTGAACAACCATACTTTTATATTATAAAGAAGCTGACTCTTCCGATCCATTCTCCTCCATAATTTTTACCAATGCTGTATAAGGTATTCCAAAGCCTGCTACCTCCCATCCTGGTCGCAGAGCCAATGTTTCATTTTTGACAAATAAAAAGATGAAGTCATGTTAATGGCTAAATATTTTTAGCCACAAGCCTTGCTATGCCTGAACTTAAAAGCAAATACTTTGGCTTAGATTTAGATTAAATTATCCTTTTTGTGTATTGCAGGTGGGGGAGTGATGGGCCTTCTTGATTTTGAGAGAGACTAGGAAACTAGTGTCTTGTATATATCTCATCTGCTGTCACACTACAAATAGGTAGTGTTAGCTGAAAATAACACATCGTAGGGGAGATAACACATCCTTTCTAATTTGGGCTGTGAACTGTAATTAATGGGTCACTATCCCAAATATCTACCTTGACAAATTAAGTATTTATATGTGTTTATTTTTAATCTCTTCTAAATTCAACAGCCTACCAAATCAGTTCAGTTTCTTAGGGAGAAATGAGTTGTCCTGATCCACTGAATTTCTGCTAATTTCTTTTATATGGAAAAGTATATTGCATTATCTAGCGGGTTAAAAATCACAGCCTGCTTCAGAAAAAAGTCATAGTGAGGTCCAAGTGGGTGTGTGGGAAAGCAGATACATCTTTGTTTCTGGCCCCTTAATATTATGACTTAACTTTCAGGTGTTGTTTTCTGGCCCTTGAAATTGTCTTGAGAACATAATATAGGAAGAGCTCTAAAAATAGTTCAACAATGGGTATATTTCAGTGTTCATGGATATGTATTCATTCATTTATTTATTGCTCTTATAAACTCTTACATTCCCTGCTATCCTCATGAAAATGCCTAGCAGCTTACAGGAGCTTCACATTGTCCCCATGAGCAGCCTAAAAGTGGCTCAGCTCTAACAAATGCAGCAGATTTGCCTGCTTCTCGGATTTTCTTTAAGCTCCTTCTCGGTCCAGTTGAAGAGGGAACTCACCTTTATTTCCCAAAGCATAATTTAGGAAACAAGTATTGTGAAAGACTAGATTCTATCCCCTTGTCAGACTTCTTATCAGTCAAGGCAAGACGTTCAGTGCCTGCTGTTTTCCCGTTCATCCACCATCCAATTCCCCTACTCCCTTACATTTCATGGGAGGCTTGTATTCCATACTCTAATTGTGAATAGTCAGACTTGACTCTGGATGACTACATGGCAACAGGAGGAAAGTGATTTGTTATTGCTAACTTCTGGGGTGCTTTTTCTATGCCCTAGTCTACAACTCTCAGATTTCCCAGTGGTCGCCCATCCTAAAACTAACCCTAATCCTAATCCTAACCTTGTTTAGTTTTTCCATATCAGATAAGGTCAGTAAGCATTTCCATATGCTGTTATCTCATTGTGTAAATTATTTAAATTAGGGATCCTTGTCCCTAAATATCCCTTCAGATCCCTTAACTTATTCCTTTCCATCCTTGATGTTTATAACTTCCAGATATTTGTAGACAGTAATTAAGTCCATAGGAACCCAGTCACTGCTTAGCTGATCTAGACATATTTCTTTCTTTTAATCATTCATTCCCAACAACTACATCACTGCCTTAAGTACTGATATAACATTGCTCCTGAATTTTCTCCAATACATCAGTGTTTTTCCAATACTAAGGAACCCTTCAGGGGACTTCCTAGTAAAAATTCCCTTCTGATATGCAAAGATATGTCATTTCCATCCCATGGCCTGCTCAACTCTGAATGGAAAAGTCCAGATAATCTACCCAGAGTCATTTTGTTATGGTCACTGACCGGTAAAATAAAACAAGAGAGTCACATTTAACTCATTGAATATCAACATAGCCGATACAGCACAGAAACCAATTAGAGTAGAACAAGCTATAAGATTATATAACAATACAAGTAAAATTGTATGTCAAAATTTAAGAATTTGGGGCATAAAAATTAATATGGTAACGTAGTATACAATTTATATAAGGCAATTAAATAATTGTTTAGAGTAATAGAATAGTAAAATTACCAGTCTAAAATATATAGAGCCATTATAATACTAAAAGCCATAGAAAAGTTGTAATTAATCTTATTATTATATCTACAGAGAATGTTGTGATGTATAAGGAAGAATAATACATAAGGAGTGGTTGTGATTTCAAAACTACTTATTCTCTACAGCTGACATCCCATCATAACAACTTTCTCCAAAATGGAGAGTTTGGAAACTGGGATGACAACTGTCAATGACAGCTGGATTCAGGGAGGACCTCTTGAGAAAAGCACCACCCTCTTCAGATGAGACACTGATCACCTTCTGGACCCAGCTAATCACCACCACCCTTCAGCTCTACAAAAGAGGCATGGATCCAGCCAGCAGCTAGCAGGAGTCATGCTGGAGAGCACCCTGTCCATTTCATTAGAGTCTATAGACCAAAATAAGTTCCAGCTGACATGGCACAATGCTTCCCCAATCACCATATCAGACTCCCCCTGTGAACATCAAGACTTTGCTGAAATTGAATGACTTTATAGAAAAAGTACTGTTGGCAAAATGTCAGACTGGCCAAGCAGAAGATCTGCTTGCTCGTTGCTCTATAAAAGACAGCTGATTGTCCTAAAGAAGGCTGTTGGCTGGCAGCAGGAAGGCAGGAGAGGTAATACCACTTTGTCTCTCTTATTGCTTTGAACAAGTCTCCAATTTGTGCTTTTCCCATACTTGGCCAGGTTCACTTTTCATCTTCTTCCACCAGTGCTCCAGGCACTGTGTCAGCTCTTCTAATACTCCAGTCAATAGAAAGGGGCTGCTCAGGAACATATCACATCAAGAATCCAAGTTGCCTCCTGATGCCAGAGGTCAACCAGGCAATCAGTGGAACTGCCTGCCAGATTATTGAAAAACTCCCTTAACCTCTGGATTTGGATCCACAAGGTACCTAGGGTAGACCATCTTAATAGGCAGCTCATTCTGTGGAGGTCTCAGGTGGCAGTCAATCTTGTCTGGACCATAAAGTAATCTAATCATGACAAAGGGCTAAATGCATATCAGTAAATCAATAGCTCTGAGGCAAAAACAAAGTCCAATATATGACTGCCCTGTCACCTCAAGAGTAGGACCCTAGTCTACAAGGGAGATGTCTTTAAAGATCACTTTAAAGATCAATGCCACCTACAACTGCTATAGGTTCTGAAACCCAGAACAACAGATTTCTGAGAGGCAACCAGGATTCCATAATACACATCAGATCTGCCTGCTCATCCATGGCCAAGTGACAGATAAAGGTGGTCTTGACATTTACCATCAGCAACTTGCAACTAAGGCCAACAGCCTACATGAAGACTGCATATCTGTAAACCTACTTAGACATGTGGGTCATGTAAATTTAGGATCAGTATAGCTGTTTCTAGTACCTCTTAATCAGGTGATAACTGTGAAGAAAAATATTGCAGGACAAAATATGTAGGTATTCAAGTTGTATACTGCCAAGAAAATAAGATACTGAATATCACTTGTACCTCTTAATTTCTTAGAAGTAACTAATTCCTTCATGAAAATATCATGAATCTTTCTCTTTTTGATTGAATCTGAATATCATTTTCCCGCGGACTAATTCTGGCAAACCTCTTGGCAGGAAAATCTATGCATAAGAAACAGCAATCATATGTTATATTATCAAAAATACAAGAAATAAAACAATTATACATTTATCATGTCGTCATACCCATTTTCTTGTTGGTAGCAAATGAAGCTGTTTAGTGTTATGGCATGCATGCTGTCTAATATAGTTAGTTCATAATAGTTCTTTCGATAATGTATTCATTGTTTTTTGTTCCTGCGGTCCTGAATTTATTTGTTTGGCTTTTTTACTAATGAGATTTTAACAGCCAGTGCATGATATTTCTTCATTCCCAGTAAAACCATTCAAGCTCTGTGTTTTGTAGCACAGGTAGAGGTTATTTTCCTTTATTTGCTCTCTATTCCTTATTAAGTACTTTATTTAGCCACATTGCTTTAAATCAAAATCATACCTGTTCAAATAAACATTTAACCATTTAATTTCCCCCACTTTAACTGTATGGCAAATTTGGTTATTTTTAAAGCATTTTTAGCAGGGTCATGCCGCAAAAACCCTAGTTCTCTGTTGTACTACATTGATGGCAAGAGAGAGAAGAGATGTTTTGTTGGTAATGTATTCTATTTCGCACCTTTTATCCTATCGGCATCTGAGGACTTTAGTAGCAGAGATAGCAAACTAGGGATTCTCTCTTGATTTCGCTGGTTGTCTCATCTCTGCTTTCCCGACTGGAAGACTGATGCTCTTAGGCTCTTCCCTTCTGCCTGCTTTCTACCAAAAGTCTCTGTTTTCCTTCTTTCTCTTTCCCTTCACCATGAGGACAGAAAGCTCAAAGATACAGGTTTTCTATTGGAGCACGTATCTCCTTTTCATAAACTTTGTCTTTTTGGACCTTAAAACATCTGTCTCTGCGTGCTTTTAATAGACTTGATTCTACTGACACATTTAGCAATTAAAAATAAATCCCAGTGAATGAATTGAACAACTCTGTTACTTCAGCATTTTTCGTACATGTTTCCCCTTCACGAAGGGAAAAAGTAAGGGGGACATCGTAAGAATACCTTCCATATGTACCCTGTGCTGCTATTGCTGAATCATTTTCCACTCCTAATTCACTGCAACTATTTTTTGCTCTGCCTTTTCTGCCCTCCATTTACTTACTTCCAATAGCAATTAACCTCTGTAGCCAAACTGGTGCGTTTTGTTTATTTCAGTGGCATATATACATATTGGAATGATGTGCAGTTTATGAAGTAGAACCCTTCCTGAACCTACATTTTATACTGCACTTTCATGGCTTCAGCACCTTACCAATACTGATTAATTAATCACAGTCCCCAAACAGTGGACTTACATCTGCACTTAAACAAGGAGATTTAATTGTTAAGGCTTCAATACTCCTGGTATTACAAAAATTGTAGCAACTGTTGGCAGAATCACAAGTGAATAGTCCCCTGTTTGGTTCAATATACTACTCAAACTATTGCTCCCACAAATTAAAACCTATTTGGAATTGTATTCATCTTTCTACATTTTACATTTTACCACAGATAATCTTAAACTTCTTGTCCTTAAGGCTAGCAAGTTCAAGATGGTAGAATGATTTCCCCTCATTTTATACTCAGAATGATTTTTTTAAGATGCATTAGACTGATTGTATCTGGTCCAAGATCATCTTGTAACTTTATGAGCCTCCAAGAATGGAGTGCCTACAGTTTCTTGTCATTGGTTATGTGCACTGGGGCTGAAAGTTGATGTCCCAAGCTGAGTAGCTTTAACAACTCTGCCTACCACATTCATCTCCCAGTTTCTGTCTATGCATTTAAATATAAAAAGGGATTAGTCAGTTCCTCCATAAAATCTAACATTTTCTAGCCAACCATCGTAGCAGGAGAATTTCCATGATCATCATAATTATGAGGGTAGGGAAATACATGAAGGGATTTGATTGACATCCATCTGGATGGCTGCCTCAGCAAACTTTCAGAGGTACATATGAGCAAAATAAGCAGGAGGAAAATTACCGTGGAGTTTGGAAGGATCTATTTTTAGTAAGTTAATTTTTCATTTTGCATATGTGTTCATGAAAAATGGAGTCTTTTTTAATTTATTTTTTTATTGCTTTTAAAATAATAATAGAAAAAGGAAAGAAATAAAACACAAAAATAATTATAATGCAGATACATACATTCTCAAAAAATGCATAAAAAGTGCTTTAAAAAGGGAAAAAATACAACAGAAAAAGGAAGAAAATAAAGTATAATATATTGTTATAACAGTTAACAGTTACAATTCTATATATACTTATCTAAAGTTACCTTTGTATAACAATCATTCTTTTTTAACCTACTGTATTTTGTATAAATGAGTCCCATATTTCATTCTACTTGTCCATACAAAGTCTACGTCTATAGGCAATCCACTCATAAGTGGCAAGTGCAATCAGGTCTTCAATCCATTGAATAAATGGGGCCATACATTTATCTTTCCGATGCTGCAATATCAATCTTTTGGCCATAGTAAGGGCATGGAAAATCCATTTATGTTGTCCAGATGTCAAATTGCGTGTAACTGGTATGTAATGCAAGAGAATATTATCCTCTGAATATTTTAATTCTTAAAAGTCTTAACAGCAGGTGCTCTATTCAGGTGTGAGGAGATGAAACCTGTTTTCTGTTTTGAGAAGAGAGTGACAGTGCTGATTAGAGGTTACAGCTATGCATTAGAGATAATAGGGAATGCACAAGAGAGGTTGTCAGGGCTATATGATCTAGCCCTGCCTGTGTCTGAATCTGTATAGCAATTTCTGAACCTGATGCTGTCCAACAGATGTTCAAGAGACAAAGTTCTCTACATGGACTACTCCATGTTGAGCAGGGTGGGTACGGTGCCTCACTGAGTCTAGCAGCTCTTTCTGCAGACAACATTTTTCTTAATATCTATTAGTCTTCATCAGGGAATGGATTGATGGGAGAGTGGTTGTGATGGAAGACTTGAGTGAGGAGGGCCAAGGTCATTGGGAGTCGGAGAGGAACCTCAAGCATCTCCTCAGCCCGCAGCCTGAGCACGTGAAAACTAAGAGGATGAGACTGGCACCTCCCGAAGGAATTCAGACTGTTTAGTTGCAGTCGTTGGGGGTTAGAGTTAGTCTGGCGAGATTCTGTCTAGTAAGTGTAAGCTAATAAAGTAACTGAACTGTTCTGCATTGTCCTGCTGAGTTTCTTGGGCTGAACCTGACTGTGGTCCCACCAATGGGCAGGGCTAGCTTAAATGCCCCCACTGACTCCTCTAAATGTACTTTCAATTCTTTACAGTTATTAGAAAGATTTAAAGTAGACAAAAGTGTTTATGGTTTTGAACACTGTAAGGCTGAGTTTGAAACAGATCTGTGTACAAATGATGAACATGTAATTGCTAAAATGTATACACTTTTATTGAAATTTGAAACAGAAGAAGGACACGAATGTATGATAAAGTGGGCTAAAAATTTTGGTTATAATATAAAGATGGAACATTGGGAAAATATGTGGCTGAAAGGATTGAAATTTACATTATGTTATAATCTTAAAGAGAATTTTTATAAAATGATGTACAGTATATGTAACCAGATAAATTATCTAGAATGTATAAAGGAACATCAAATTTATGTTGGAAATGTGAACAACAGGAAGGGACATTTTATCATCCTTGGTGGATGTGTAAAAAAGCTAGAAAATTTTTGATTCAAATACATACACTGATTCAGAGGATTTTAAAGATCAATATACAATTGAAACCAGAGGTCTTTCTTTGGGGATTGATGGACAAACAGTCATGGAATTTTGTTTTTGTATATGATAACTGCAGCAAGATTATTGTATGCACAAAGATGGAAAGATTTGGCAATACCTACAATGGAGGAATGGTCGGTGAAGATGATGGAACTTGCAGAAATGGCCAAATTGACTTCTTTGATTAGAGAAAAGACAATACGTTTATTGCTGACTGGAAACCCCTTATGGACTTTTTGTGTAAAACAGAAAAAAATAAAATTATTATTTATGGTTTTGATGATCAGACAGGATAGATTATACAAAGAAGAGAGTCATGTTGTAACTTCCGAGAAAGAGGTAAATTTAATTGTACTTATAACTGCTGTAAAGAAGATCGAAAGCCACTTCTTTGTATCTTTTTTCTTTCTTTTCTATTTTTCTTTTACTTTTTCCCCTTTCTCACACTTTCAGTTTTCTCTTTGATTCTTTCTTTTTCTTTTTTCTTCCTTTTTCCTTGCTTTATATTAGTTTGTATTAGCTTTTATCTTCCTTTTTAAAACTTTAAATACAATTATAATAAATAAATAAATAAATAAGTATATAAATATACTTTCAATGCATGAAGAAGTTGCATATATATCTTAATGTCAGATACAGTTGTTTGTGTACCAATCTGCAGAAGGAAGAATTAATAGGTCTTATTTATTTATTTATTTATTATGTCACTCCAGTCTATACCAACTCTGAGTCATTTACATACTGGAATATAAAAAATGGATTAAAACAATATTACACAGATAAAAACAGAAAGAAAGAATATAATAATATATCCACCTCATGTACCAGGATAACACCAATCAAATAAACAAACCCAGTTGTAGGAGGAAATAATTCATACTACATCCATCTCAAGATCTTAAAAATGTTCCTTTTAAAATAATTCATTTCCTGGTTAATCTTAACCATCCTTTCTTACCAACTTCTTTTGCTGAAAGTCTGCTAAAAACGGCTTCCGGGTAAATGCCAATGAAATCTTTTTAGTTAATTCCATACCCCGATAATTATGGTCATAATAACTGTTCTACTTCTAGTAAAGATTTGAAAGGGGATTATATTTTCATGCAGAAGCAAGATTATATTGTGTTACTGAGATTTATAACCGAAGATTTGGATAGATTGCCAGACACATTAGAATACCTTAACTCAGCTACATCAGAGCTTTCTATTTCATCTGCCAAATTATATTTTTCAAATTTGATATGGCTAGCCATACAACAGATGGACCCTTCTCCTTCGTGTCATCTTGAAATATATCTTTCAACTTCTGGTAAAAAGAGAAACAATGCTGTATACCTAACTTGCCTATATTATTTGTGTCAATCTGCTTGTTAATTCTTTAGGGGGAAAAAGCATTTTATTTATCTTTTTTTTTTTTTTTTTTAATAGATCAGCTACATCTATCATGAGCTACAAAAATGTAATTGATTTCGCTGATACTGACAACTGTAGCCATGTTAGTTAACATTCAGTCTGCTTGGTTACAACGTTGCACATAGAAAAATGCTAACTGGCATTTTGATTGGACAAAGAGGAGGAGGATCAGGCTGCAAACTGACAACTCACTCAATATTTTAAATTAGGACAATCAAAAGGCACCTCCTCAACAACAAACAAATCAACCCTTTGAAAAAAATGCAGTCAATAGCTAAGCTACTTGTCTCCCATTCATGTCCTTGTTTTATTTATTAATATGTTGCTGTATATGTGTGATTTCATAAAATCATTTTGATAAAAGTTATAAAAACAACATACAGCGCAAGAACAAACACAAACACAAAAACCAAAAATGTATCACTATTTTTGAATGGGGAACTATGATGCTAGCACTTAAAACATATATATGAATGTATATATACATTTATACATATGAATTTATATTTACATTTATATGAATTAAAAATCCCAGTGCCAGTATTTTGTGTATGAATTGGTGGGAAAGTATCTTTAATGTGTAGCTGAGAAGGCAGTAAAGATTTCCCTAGTAAAGTCTAGGAAAATGTCATACACTTCTAATATACTGTATTTTAGGCTTTTGCTGAGCAAGATCAAATTACTATAGATAAAATGCCCTTTTCTGTTAATACAATGTTGTATATGAATCAAGATAAATTAGAATAAATTACATGGTCATACGCTTCATACTTTTACATTTGATGTATGTATAACTGATATTTACAGACTAGTATACTTTGAGTTGGGACATGGTGGCGCAGTGGCTTAATGATGCTGAAAGTTGCCGGCCAGAAATGGTCGACACTTCAGTGGTTCGAGCCCAGCTCCGCGCAGCAGAGTGAGCTCCTGCTTCCTCCCCAGCTCCTGTCAACCCAGCAGCTTGAAAACTTATGTGAGTAGATAAATGGGGACTCTCACCCCGCTGGGAGGAAAAATGCTGGTGGCACCTTGCAAAGGAGACGGGAGCAGTTGCCGGTAATGCGGAAGCCGCGCACGCCCGAAAAAGGCGTGAAGCAACACAAACCCCGCCTCCTGCGCTCGCCAGCTGGGCTCTGCTCTAGGAAGGAGGCCATGGCCGAAACACCTTGCCTTGAAAACTGCAGGGACTCATCCAGGCAATCGCCGCAGAATCGGTAACGACTGAGTGTGGATTAAAAAAAAAAACACTCTTTGAGTTGTTCTACTCCTAAAAACACATCTCTCTCCTTCATATTTTTGCTTCCACCAGCAACTACTGCCTGAGGTGGCCTCTTTTGCTCAAAGTTTGGGTTGGCTTCATCTCAAGTGTGTAAATTCACAAAGGTTTTGAACTGGAGATAGGGTGAATCAGATACCTTTGCTGCATGTTAAGTGAGTTAAAACCCAGCCTATTCTGCATCCTACAAGTAATAAAAAAAGGGTATGGGGGAAAAAAAGCTATAATAATGACAGCAGTGGCTATTCCTATTCCTGTTGCTACTATTGCAGTCACAGAATGAGAAATCCAGGACATTAAGTAGGGATGTGCTAAATGTTCTGTGCATGGAAGAACCAGGTTTGGGCAGTTTGTGCCTGGACTAAGATGTTTACATTCTGCCTGGATCCAGAACACGCTTGTTTAGTCTGGGCATGGACCCCAACATGAGTGTTCAAGGTCCAAGTGTTCCAGGATGTGTTCCAGACAAAGCAGTATGCATCAGCAGGGAAGGGAAGGGAAGGGAAGGAAGGTTCTGGAACAGCAAAGGTAACAAAGTGAGTAGATGTGGCCCATTGTCCTATTCTGGGTTTCAGTTCAAACTTGATGCAGTAGTGAAAGGGAAGAAAGGTGCTGGGGTGGGTGGGCTAGTGCAGAGACCCTGCGGAGGAGAAGCAGAGAGAGAGGTGAGGAGCTCCATTCCTGGCCTAAATGTTCTGAAACACCCATCTGGAACTTGCTACAGCCAAAACCAGAAACGAACAAGAGTTTTTGGGTTTCGGTTTAGTCAGGTCACAACTATTCTACATCTAGTTCAGAAGAACCCCTGAGCCAAAAGGTGTTTGTTTCATACATGAAACAAAGCACACCGTCTATTTTGTGTACACCTTTAACATTTGCCCTTTTGCCGTTGATTTTATTAGAACAATTTTACCTACTGATACTCTTTTTCAGTGTGATTTCAGTGCTGTTTTCTCTGTAAGCAATGGTGGCTAAAACAATGGGCTTTCTCATGAGCAATGCGCTCTCTTTGGAATGAATCAGCTATTCTACTGAATTTTGTAACATTTGCAAAGAAAACTAAACTGCTATACCAATACTACAAAGGCAAAAGATGTCCTTTAGTATAAACAAACTGAAACACGTAAGAAATATATGATGAGAAGTACCGGTTTTAATTACTTGCACAAGAGTAGTGGCATATCTTTTCACATTTATTGGTTTTTGCCTGGCAGCCCTACACTCATGAATAACCAAAGGTAATGAAACATGATTCCCGGGATAACTTTTTTTTTACTTACACTAACCTTGAATATATCTGCTTACTGGCAATTGGTCTCTCCGGAAATGAATGAATCTAATGCCACAAAATTAATGTTCTATATCACTCAGCAAACTTAGCAGCAGGTCCCTACTACATGGAAGGCAAATAAAGGCTAGACGTCTTCGCTGTGAGAATAGCTGTTCAATATTAAGGCTCTGCGTACTTTGAAAGTGATTCGGAAGAAGCGCTTTTGATCTCATGCAAGTACCACATCTCTGCTATTCATTGAAACAGCTGGGCACTTTTCGGGCTCCTATGTGAGCCTGAAAGTAGTGGCAGCTACTTTAAGAATTGAACGAGCGGTTTCTTTAAAGCAGGGGCATCTTTTCTCTGGTTCTGTGGATGCCTGAATAAAGAGGTCTTGTTGTGCTTTAACAGCAGGAAGGTGCTGTGCTCACATGAAATCTGAAGCACTTCTTTCCAATCATTTTTGAAGCATGCACAATCATGTTAAACATGCCACTTTTACTTGGTTTCTTTTTGAAAAGAATTTGCCAAAGGACTTAGCTTCCTTCATAAACAGAAATGAAAGAACTCAAAATTTAAAAAGCTGAATTTTGGAGAGAACACAACTGACAGATTCATCCATCTATATTGAGAAATTATTTCCATTGAGTTCAATGGAATGTCATCTAAAGCATGTTTAGGGCTGTAGCTATAATTCTATGCACGCTTATATAGGAAGTATAGCCCCCACACACACGTTTATTACAGCCATAAGGCCAGATACCATCAGAATATACAGTAGTAACCATCTTACATTTAGGTATATATATATAAAACAAAGCAATTAATAATATTTAATCTAAAATTAAAGTAAAAATAGTAAAATATATCCAAGTCAAATGCTATGTTATAAAGTCTTAAAGGAAGTATAGCCCACTGAACACAGAGGGACTTGTGAGTAAACATGCAAACAGACCAACATCAGTAAAACTTTGGAAACACTAGCAACTTATATTTCGAATTGTTTCCCATAGCTGACATTTTATATTTTAAAAAACTTGAATTTTCTCAACTAGTCCTATAAAGTCACATAGTTGTGCATGTTAACCAGATAAGCATTAAACAGATTAATTTAACATATGGGGGGTAAAATCAGATGAACATTGGAAAATAAGTTATTTTTATATATATTTTTTCTTGTAGACTGATCATTTTGAACAAATCATGTTCAGAAAAGATAGTATAATGTTAATGATTTCTGCCTATTCTTCACTTGAATGCATGTTATCTAAAGAGCGTGTATGAGGAATGAAACAGCATCAAAATCAAAGCCCCATGAATATTTCAAACGTAGATATAATTTTATGAACACTTGTAGCAGTCAATGAATCAATGCTTTTCAGACACCCAAGATACTCCTGGGTGTAATGGGATAAAATAGCTCTGCGGGAACCACTGCCATGTTCTCTTCAGTAAACAAGCAGCATTCTATGAAATACCGATTGGCAATACCCAAGTGTGCACTCTAGACAATGTCCTTACAAACAAATCATTATGGCCTATTGAGCAAGCAGAATACATATTGAAAAGCCTCTAAATGTGATTTACATGAGAGATTATACTGGCAATGGAGGGGTGGGAAGGGGGCCTTTCGTGGGCCGACTCTGAAAAGCAATCATTCTGAAAAGTTCTTGCACGCATAAGCCAATTGAGAAGCCACCTCTACCTTGTCAAAAGGGAGGATTACACTCACATAAGAACACAGGAAAAGAATCTGCAAATGGCACTTTAAATCTGTCCTTCCCTTTCGTCCCCACCTTCTCCTCTTTCATATAGAGTTAGATACTCAGAGAAATACTTACAAGAGAGCAAGAGAAATACACAGAAACGGTAGACCCTAGATTCCATTTTTTAAGCAACTGATTTACAATCAAGTTCATCATGAGGTGGTAACGATGCCAAAACGTCTGTCAGATGGAAAGTGAACTCACCAGTGAAACACTTCTAGGGTCAGTCAATTCCCTAGACTGGTAGTTTTCTCTATGCAAGGATATTGGGGGTGGGGACCCTGAGTTTTGCTTCTGAAGTGGTGCCATTGGTGCTGATGGTGGTTGCTACAAGAAACTCGTCTTAGTGACAGCAAAAAAAAAGACTGCATGTTTAGTTATTAATTATTGTTCTATTTCTACTGCCCGATACTTGTGGAATCATCTCTCTCAGGTGATTAAATAACTGGACCACCTTTGGGTAGCTTAATTTTGGGCAGGAGGCACTTGTCTTCAGTTACAAAATATATTGAGCTGATTTTAATAGGCAGCTGCTCTGAATCTGGCAGAAAAATCAGTTCCTAATCTCATCTATACCAAACAACTGAGAAAATCAAAAGTGATGTAGTAGTTTTCAAGAATGTTTGTTGTTACTGTCACCATGTTGAAAAGAATGGGGAGAGGTTTTCTGGCATGCCTCAGTTCTTTTAAATCAGTAAAAAGAGCAATTTGTTCATGTTTATAATCAGCGAGCATTGATTCTGTGGAGGTGCAAACATCAACTTTATTGATCTGAGCTATAAAACTGTAGCCAAGGTAAATATGCATCTCAGGGGACAGTAATAGCTCATATTTTCCCATGTATATAATGATGCATATAGAGACTTAGAATATTTTAATCAGAAACATCAAACTATTTTAATTCTCAAAACTTCTAGTGAATTCCTGATCCTAGGAACCTTAGCAGGTAACTATTTCAGTATTATCATTTGTGAATGTTCTAAAAAAGCTGAATTAAAGGATAACAGAATGACTTTTTGGGAAGCAAGCTGAGAATCAGACGTTTGCATAGATCATGTCATTCATTTAGAATACCTAAAAAGCAAAAGCTACAGTCTAAGGAAATAGAATGATGATCAATTAGATTTAATTGTGAGTAAATATAATCAAGATTGGGCTGAATATTTTTTGACTAAACAGCGAAACCTGACATTTCCCGCTGCATGATGGGTAGGTTTGCTTCAGTCTGGGTCAGGAAACAGTGAACCAACATTGCAGGGCCCTCTTCAGAGATTCACAGGCATGGAAGCACGTTGTGGTCATGAGTCCTAATTCCTCCTTTTCTATTGCTGAACTTATTATACTGACTGGAAATTCAAAATAGGAAGTAGACTATCTGATTATTTGGAGGACTGAACCATAACTGCATTCAGCCAGACAAGGTTTCAGCTTAGAATTGCCCATCAATGTAAAAGACTGGAAATTACTCATATACTCCATCTCCCTTTCACACTTATAGTTTGGAAACTCTTGAAGAAGACTAATGTGAGATGGGAATTAGCCAGTTACTTAAGTCAAGGCATCTTACCTACTTGAAATATTTTTCAAGTTATCTGACACCTACTCACTCTCCTGAATGGAAGCATGTATTAAGGCTGTGCATGCTTCCAAATGAATGATTAATTAACATTAATATTTAATTAATTTATATGTTGCCAACTCCATTTAAACTCATCGCATTTTCAAAAATGTTTTGGAAGAATTGGTTTGGAATTTTCCAAACTTTCCTTCCATTTAGTCCCCACCTTCTCCTCTTTCATATAGAGTTAAATACCCAAAGAAATACTTACAAGACAGCAAGAGAAATGCACAGAAACCGTAGACCCTAGATTCCATTTTTAAGCACCTCTCTGCTAGTCATAAAAAAAAAAAAAAAGTCTGTAAGCCTGAAAAATGGTATATCCTTATGCAACTGAGTCCTAGGGCTTTACTTCACTGCTGAGTTGAAATGCTATTCACCCATCCTTGAATTGGCAGACATCTCTGTTGGCATAACATTTCCTGCTTCACGACAGATATCTATCCTACTTCTTTGTCTCTGCAAGTCAATCCGATGTAATGGGATGACAAAGCTGAACAGATTTGATGCATGTCGAGGCTGCTTTTGGATGGTGTCGGAATGAGGGAGGAAAAAAGTACCTCTGCTCAAGCTTCGAAAACAATTCAAAAGTAGTGCTTCAGTTCTCACACAAGTTTACCATTCCCAAACACTCCATCTTGCAAACATCTGCCCAGTCTATGTAACATTGGGCAAGTGAACCAAATTAAAACTACCCATTGGGCTATTTGGGGATTAAGGTGTTTAGACTGGAGCTTTCAGTCCCAATGAGGCCCAATAGCATGCTAGAGTTATGATGCCTATGTCTTTCTCAGAGGCATTTGGTAAGTCTCTGGGAAAGAGGACGCTGGAGTTTACAGACCATATGCCTACTTCGGGGTGGGGGGTCTTTTGTTCTGCATTTGCTGGGAACTAAATACATGTCTTTCCACCACCTGTATAGACTGTCCTCAATCAATAAGTATTTGAGCTGGTCCAAAGTGTTTCAGGGTGCTGAGGTTATAAATGTAGTATGCATTAGGGATATAGAAGAAATCTGCTGTAGATTTCAGAAGGTAGTAAATTGACATGATCTAGCAATGCAGATTTCAATAGTTCTATCTATGGGTTAGATAGGTAAGAATTCATGAAACTTGGGAGCATTAATTTTCTGTCCAAAAATTCATGAAGCACAGCCTGTGATTGGAAAAGGTATGACTACATTTTTAGATATGTCTAAACATTTAGGAAAGTTGATTGGGATACCTTGAAAATTCAAACGGACATTTAGCGGAACTGGATTTCTATAGTTTGCTCCTTTATGGATTCTCTATGGTAGGGTTCTGACACCTGAGATAACAATTCAGTAATGGTGAACCAACTTCCTCTAGTAATGGGTTTCATACACAGTCTACAAAGTAATGCAACTGTTGATATGATTTGCAAAAATTCAGGAGTTTCCCTTATATTTCATACAGAAAGCATATGAAAATTTACCTGTTAAATCACTCCTATAATATATACCCTTTCTGTTTGACTATGAAACCATTTAAGTAATCTGTGTTAAATGAAAAGCAAAGTGAGGACCAGAAAAAGTTATTACCATCATGATGTCTGGAGAACAAAATAAAAATGTGGTAATATTCCTAAACTTGGAACGGTATTGCTCCAGAAGGATATCATAAGTGTTATTGAACTAACTACAGTATGTTAAAACAGCACATATTAAGGAGAGTTATGAACTCAATTCTACAAATTAGGAAAAGTTGTGATTGACAGTGTCTGCACATTTTCCAATGTGTGTGGGCATGTGTATATGCATATCTATATAACGAGAAAAAAAACGGCATAAGGAGAAATTTACGTAAAACCTGGGATACTGACATGAACCCAGATTTAGACTGATCTGCTCCACTATGAGTGACATCTTTCAACATGTTTAGCTGTAATGAGTTTTGAGAATTCCGTACAACACAAGAAAAGACTGCTAACGTTAACACTTTCTTTCCCTTTAGCACTGTAATTATTATTATCAGTTTCAGCAGAAATGATTTCTGGAAGGGCTGCTTCTGCATTGAAACTGCAATTTTGCTGCTCGGAAGTAAGTTTCCTGGTACTTTTACTTTTACTTGAGGCTGGTTGACAAGATGGCAGGTATGGAACTTTAGCTGCTATGAAACTGATTGCAACATTTTGAGTAGGATTTCAATTTTAGCTGCTGAAAAAAATAAATTATTTTGAAATATACAGTCTGATACCTTTTTTGGGGGGCGGGGGAGACGGAGGGTAGTGGCTTTTGGGAAAACAGATTTCAGTACATTTTTAAAATGTATATGAACCTAAAATAGGATAAAACCACAGAGCAAAATGCTTTCTATGCTGGAAAGAAATCAACCAGAACTTAATAGGGATGAATTGGCATCCTTTATAGGGGAATAGGGGTGGAGAACATTTATTAAATGATCTGATCTTTCTAAAAAATATTAATTACATAGAGACATATTGTGATTCTTTAAAAATATGAATGTTTAATTTCTCCTCTTTAAAATGGATATTGATTATAGATCCAGACATTGGCATAACTAACTTTTTCCACACAAATCACTGGAAAAATTAGTCATGATTAACTTAGGTGCCACTTCTTTTAATGAGGCGTCACTAAGTATGACTAAGTCTGGATCTAAATCTATGAATTATCACTCTGAAACCATTAATACGGTTGATTGTCTTTAAATGCAATACATCTTGCTCATTTTGGATAACTTCTGAAAATTAATCATCCATTAGAGTGTGGAACTGAGCACTTAAACTCTAATTTCTAACCCTGAGTGTCAGCCTATCTATCTCTGTATTGCTCTATCTATAATTTATTACCTACAGCATAGATCAAACAACTGTTTGCTAAAAATGGAAATGCACTTGTTTGATTAAAAGGAAATAAAGGGGAGTAAAATGCATTCATATATATCACAATCTGGGTAAAGACAACAACTAAGACAATAACTAGGAACTAAGATGGGATGACCAACAGAGCAAAAAGTCCAGCTGCCTCTCTTATTTTAATTCTTCATTCCATTGTTGTATTTGTTTAAAAGCAAGGCCATGCAGGTAAAACCTGTGCTCACCTAGTCACAACTCTACTAACCTGAATAGCAGAAATGAAGAATCAAGATATCTGAATGAAACATTAGTGGTGTTCAAAACATTTTTGCACTCCCCCTCCCCCCCCCAAATTTGATTTAATTTGCTAATGCAACTTTGGTTTTATTCATGATATCCCAATGTGGCGCAGCACTGATGCTGAACTGTAAAAATCAGGAACGAATAGCAGTTGGATTAATAGTACTTGAAAATGTACTATGGAGAAAGATTACATCCATATTATCTAGCAATGGCCCCTCTCTCTAATAGCTATGTCTCCTGCAGCTAATTATTATAGGAATGAGGTTAACTGTAAAATATGTACATATCTGGCTCTTGCAGAGGGTGAGAACTAAGAAATAAATGGACTGTGGAACCACATTTAAGGACTCCCAGCTGGCACACCGTGGTTTTAATAAGGTTTGTGACTGAGTCCTTGAAAAAACAAGAACAGCAGGAATAAGCTCAGGAATGTAGCTGAGAATCAAGCAAACTTTGGGCTCCTCTTCGTGCTTTGTGACTGAAGATCTGTCCATGCTGATCTGCTAAAAGGAACACGACGCTCTGCACAGAAGGGGGGAACAATTTGAGGGAACTTGACTCTTGAGGTGAACAGAAATCTTACTTTTGGTGCTTGGCTTCTTAACTAAGTTAAATCTAGGCAATTTACAGAAGCCACACTTCGGAGATGAGAGTTATATTGAAGTCTTTGAAACCAAGGTTATCTCAGAGAGGGTGCATAGGTGACGTTTTATCTGAGCTGAACTGAGACTGATCGATTCATGTTCATGTTCCCATCCATCCCCTCTTTCTCCCTGAAAGCTGCATATGAGCCATTGATTAGAATGACTTGGGTAGAGACTAAATAATCAAAAAAGTGTTTATAAAATATTTTTAACTCCATTAAGGCAGAGGGCATCAGATCATGAACTTCAGGTATAATTAAGTCTTGTAGGCTAGCGTAGTAATTCCAAGAGCCTATTTTTCAACTTCCATACAGTTATTTCTCATGCTTTTTCCAGAACTGCAGTACATGTTAAACATTCATTCTAAGAAGCATCCAAAACATTTTTATATATTCATATATAAATATAACAATGCTGAGTTTTTGTCAGCCTTTTGAGGTCAGCCACATCTAAAAACAGGCATGGCAGAGATTCAGGGAATGCTCTTTATTGTAATAAGGTAGAATAATAAAATCTTGAAAGCCTGTCCAAGTTTCTTTCTCTCCTATCTTATGCTAAACAAAAGTAATCTTTTCCCAAAGTCCCTCCTTAATGGCTGTCTCGTTCCTTCCCTATTCCCATGGTCAGCTCTACATACCTTTTTAACTTTCTCATTAATTGTTTACACTGTTTAATTATGTATAAACAGTGTGGTGTAGTTTTCAAAGACCTTCCAAAACCTGTCACCATTTTTCAGACGACAGAACTGGGAAAACTAAAAATATGTGTGTCAGGATTATTACTGTATTCAGTTTCACTTTAATTAAATTTAAATCATTACAACACACGCCATTGTCGTTTCATTGTCCATTTTGGAGTAGGGCCCCAGCATATCATTCAAAGGCCAAGTGTGATCCTTAGCATGCTAAGGGCAGCCAACCACTGATACAAACAATAGGTGCTTCAGCTTTGAAGGGGAAAGGGTGCTTTGGAGCACAAGAGGGATGACTCTGTCATAGCTCCTCTCAGCAGTTCCTCAAAGCAGCTTCACACTTTATTTGGACAAGACATGTTGGTTTAAGAAGTTACTGACAGGTGCTACCTGCACACGTGTTTATGCTCAGAAGCACTTCCTCCCCCCCCCCCCCCCTTTGAGTCAGAAGCACTGCAGAGTTCTAGTAAACACTTCCCTTTTCCAAAGCATGTTAGCCTCACAGGAATGAAGGAGGAAATTTGAATAGAGTTTCATTTTATAAACCATACTCTTCCCATTCCAGATGCTCAGGGAGATGTTCAAGGCAAGTATCAGTTCAAATTTACTCATAAACACCTTAACGGTTTGGAACCATAACAACTGACAAAACATTTCTTCCTGTTTATCTTTAATGGCCTGCTCTGAATGGCCTTGGAGGCTGAGATACAGCAGAGGACTACCTGGGAGCTGGCCTTCTCTGTGGCAGTCACCAGTTTTTGACTGCCCTGTTGAAAAGACATACCTGGCATCTATTTTTCTGGAGTGCCTCCATGTTCAAAAACTTGCTTCTGCTAGATGTATGCACAGCAACCTCTTTTCTTGCAGTAACACATGGCAGTTAAAACTCTTTTGATTTATCTTGTGTTTGGCACTAACTGATTGAAGACATGCATCTTAGTATGTATTTCTTTGTTTTAATCTGCTGCAATATAATCTAAATTCTGTGTAATTCCCACAGAGGAGAGATTCTAGATGTTCAGACAAAGTGGGCAGAATCAATTTTGGCAAGGTGGTGCCTGATCTTTGAATATTAATGTTATGAACTTCTGTTGCATCATTACATTTTTCCTATTTTTGCCTCTATGGTTTTTAGGTGTTGCTGTTCTTAATTTATCATTGTAATTTATCATTTGACTGGGTTTTTAAAAATCTTTTTTGAATTTCCTTTTAGCTTTTTAAAAAATATATTGTAAAAAGGCCTGAGAGCTGCTGCAATAAGGCAATTAATACGTTTTACAAATAATTAAATGAATTTCTTAATGAAAATCAGGAAATACAGGAACATTTGGAGGATTAACTAGGCCCAATTCTGTTGGCCATGTGGCCAGGATATGGGTTGATGCTTTGGTCATCTTGATGGATAATCTGTGCCAGGAATTAGACGGGGAGGGAATTCAGTCCTATCAATTCTCTTGGACCTCTCAGATTTCCTGATTGGATTTGCCTTTGGTGGCACTGTATTGTAGTCATTCTGGTATTTTTTATGAGGTTGAATTCAGAAGTTGGTGAAGGGAGGAATTATTATTTGATATAACAACCATTGGCCCATGGCATCACATAGGGTACTTTAACTAAAATGCCATCAGTATGACAATAGCATGCAGCTCTATTGCTTCAAGAAACTGATTGATATCCGTGAACATAGCCTTGGTTCAATAAGGGGCTGAAGGAAGGCAAACAAGAAATTAAATACCATCAAGACAGAGGTGCCGTTGGAATGCCTGCCTTGGTCTTCAAACTTTTTTTGTGCTTTTGCTAAGTGGTAAGTGTCTTAGCTTGGCAGAGCTCCTTGATTTTGTTGCTGGTAGTGTCTCATAGTTAATGTCCCAGCGGTAACCATTTCTAAATAAATCTTACTTGATCTAATCACTGATGATCATGATTCTGAGTACTCATGGTTAAATCACATGGGTATCTGAAGATCCGCCCTGGTTGGTAGTTGTTTTATGGGCTCAATTGAAGAGTTGGTTTTCAGCTTGACATCTCTCAACAGCTGGGAGGGATGCATAGGGACGTATAGGGAGCATCTGTTGAACTGTCATGTCCATGATTAGCCTTGGAGGAGATGCTGTTTTGAGGTTCTTCCTGTCTGTTGAGCTTTGTTTATCAGAGATATGAGAAAAAGCCTTCTCCTACATGGTTTTCAAACTGTGGCACACATTCTTTCTGAGCTGCAGCTAGTCGTCACATGCTCTCCTTTCAAAAAGAGTGTCAGCAAAGGCTCATCTTTTAATTGTTTTAGTAATTACATTTTTTAATGTTTTCCATTCCACTTACTGTTCTATAATTTAATTTGTGTATATCTTGGTAGTCCTCAGAAAGGCAGCAGAGCAAGGTTTTAAATGCATAAAGAAAGGAAAGAATACCGCAGAATAAAAGGGAAGCCCATTTCTTTTGCTCAGAAGGTGAGAAAGTTCTGCAGTGGGAGCTCTCAGGGACTTTGTCACAAGAGATCAGAGTTGACAGAAGGTGCAGTTAATTAGTATAATGAATTAGCTGAGTCTTTCCAATTCCACTGTCAGGAGGCAGCAACTGACAGATGACATCTTTTCTATGTTCATGATGTCTTGGAAGCTCATGCAAATATATAACAGATTCAAATTACCAATTCATATAAACCTCCTAACACAATTTATTAGATGGCCTGAGTAAAAGTATCTAAAAATGATACTGGTCATGCAGGAATATATGATATTTCTATGTCCATATTGTTGCCATATTTTATTGATATCTCTCCAGGCCCTCTGAAGCACACACTTTCTGGTAAAGACTGTAATGATGCAAGATTTCAAATGTGCTTTACATTCCCTGGGCTGGATATAGACTTAGCATATACTCTGGATAGAATTCATTATGTTATCTGATTTTTAAAACAACTGAGTATGATTTTTATAACACAGACTGCAGAATCTTCTGTTGAGTACATGTGTGGAGACATGATTTCAGCATGGGACTTCCTGAGTCATGCCTTAATTTCTTTTCTTTGCCATCTTTATAAATGAGTTTAAAATATTTTGGTAAATGAAAATGATGGATTTTCAGAGTGTACTTCATAGAATAGAGTAGGGGTCAACAAACTTGTTCCGTCAAGAGCCAGAGAGTAAATATTTTGGGCTTTGTAGGCCAAGCAGGGGCTGCACGGGAAGAGCCACCACCATGCCTCTGGCCCTTTGCACCCAGTGCAGTGGTTCACCTAGTGTGATGGGAGCTGCTAAGCAGTGGCAGCCCAGGTAGGTTGGAGGCTCCAGCAGTCCTGCCCCTCCTCTGCCTCCAATAGCATGGCTGGCAGATCTACAGGCCAAGTAGCACAGCAGCGATTAAATGATGCTGTCCCACCAGCAAGGAGGCTGCTGACACCATCCAGGATGCCCCATCCCTGGCCCTCCACCCCACCCCTTTCCCTGGGAGCTAGGCTGAAGTTTGGGCATGGAAATGTCCATTCTTAGCTTGTGGGCTGAACAAAAACAGGCAGTGGGCCAGATTTGGCCCATGGGCCTAGTTTGCTGACCTCTGGAATAGAGTATCAAATATTAAAAGGAAAAGCTCTAGTAGAGAGAAAGAGGCAGAAGAAAAAGGAGAAATGAAGCAAGGTAACTTCATTTATAAGATCTCTGAAACCATTCGGAAAGTTCTCAAATAGATATTCCTAATAGTACTTGAGGAAAAGATGGATGGAAAGCATAACAGATGTGTATCAGGAAATCATGACAATAAAAGCTCTACACAGAAAACAGGATGCAGCCTATTATGTTTCTGAACTTTAATAAAAATATAAAAATTAGCTTGATTCACTCTTGAAAAGATGACAATTTTTTTCTATTAAAAAGGAAAGTAGACAAAACATTGTCTTATGTCTTTAAAAGGGGAGCTCAGGGGGAAATGTAAGATTAAATCAAAGAGTCCAGCTACAATGGGACTGAGAAAATGGAAAGAGCTGCCTTTGATTTTATAAAAACCTACATTCCACTCAACATTTAATAACCAAAGATCAAATATAACTTTATCCCGAAAGTCTGAATCTCTTGGTCACCACTGATAAAGGCAGTGATTTTAGAATGATGAAATCACACACACAGACAAAAAGTGACAGGCAATTAACAGTTGGATTATAAGAGTACTCCCATAGTTAAAGAAAATAAAGGGAGAAGTGTAGTGGCTTTTCTGCTTAGCGGTTTATATCTGTGGTTTTCAGGCATGTTATTGCTGCTACTTTTTTGTGTGTGAATGCGTGCCTTCGAGTCAGTCTTGATTCCTGACAGCTATATGGACAAGTCCCTGCAGTTCTCTTGGCAAGGTTTTCTGAAGTGGTTTGCCCTGGCCTGCTTCTTCCTAGGGCTGAGGGAGAGGGACTGGCCCCAGGTCACCCAGCTGGCTTTGTGCCCAAGGCAGGGCTAGAACTCACAGTCTCCCAGTTTCTAGCCTGATCCCTTAACCACTACACCAAACTAGCTCTATCTGCTGAGTAGAGATGAGCAAAACATTTCAAATTTGAGCAGTTTGCCTACCACTATCACTGTGCATTTTCCCTCTCCATCTGGAGAGGGTTTGTGAACAACCTGGTGCCCAGTCCTGGCTATTTCTAAAATCTTCATCTTTTGTGAAACTGGAGTAGGTCAGGTTGAAAGAAAAATAGATAGTTTGTTGGTAAGTATATCAAAGTATGTCAAAGCTATATGGACAAGTCCCTGCAGTTTTCTTGGCAAGGTTTTCTGAAGTGGTTTGCCCTGGCCTGCTTCTTCCTAGGGCTGAGGGAGAGGGACTGGCCCCAGGTCACCCAGCTGGCTTCGTGCCTCAAGCAGGAGTAGATCTCTCAGCTTCTAATCTTTATTTATTTATCTTTCTAATCTTTATCCACTACTTCAAACTGGCTCTTACTTCTATATTATTATGGATGTTGAGAGATTCTAACTGTGGAATGAAAAAAAGTTAAGTCTGAAATGCGAAGACTATTCTATTTGAGCTATTGAGCTTGATTTGTTTAACGGCAGCTCAACTTTAAGCAGCTGTAGGTGACACACCAGGAATCCTGTTTAACCTTTGCCCTCTGTGCCCTCCCCCTTCAAATGCTTTTGCTAATTTTCGTAGTGCTAATATCTACATCACAGAAAGGGAACATAGCCCAAGTGTTCAGATGCCAATCCAAGCTCATAATTTAAATCAAGTGTTTGTGTCAACGGTCTGCTTTACAGATTGATCTGACAATCTTCAGGTTTGATCCCAAAATGCCTATCCACAAATGCTCTCATTAAAAGAGAACTACTGAATGCTTCAATAACAAGAACATTAACCTCAGGTTCTTCTTTTCCCCCTTTTAGCAACAAGCTGTTTTTAAAAAGTTTTTCTGTTTACTTATGACTCCACATAAGTAGGCTGAGTTTTAGAAAAAAGATGGACAGTGCAGTTCAATTATATTAAAAGTGAAACTCTGCTTGCTGTAATTATTAGTTGTTATTTAAGGCTAAAATAACGGGAACGTCTTTGTGATAGGAGAAAAATAAGGACACACGCACTAATGCAAAATACTGCA
Source organism: Liasis olivaceus (assembly GCA_030867105.1). Taxonomy (NCBI): domain Eukaryota; kingdom Metazoa; phylum Chordata; class Lepidosauria; order Squamata; family Pythonidae; genus Liasis; species Liasis olivaceus. The sequence continues at coordinate 191,337,640 of CM061349.1, forward strand.
TTAACTCTTAAAAATTAATAAATGATTGACCAATATATTGTCAGCTGGGTGCTTTTCTGAACTGTATTATCTAGTTTTAAGTTGAGAAATAGCTTCAGCTGCAATGTTTTCTTCATCCAGCCTGAGCAGAAAAGATCTCCATATAGCTCTGGGTGAGAGAGAACAATTGATTATCTTCAAGACTTTGGGTTAGCACTGGGAGGATGGAAAGAGTTTTTGAACACTTTTATCTAATTCTTCCCCTTTAGCTAATTTTATTTTGTTTTGTTTAATCTATGGCAACATGTCTGTTGTTTCTCTCCCTTTTTTGTATGTCATAATTAAAGCAAAAGAATGAAAATGCACCGCTATTAGAAAAATATGGAAGGATTGTAGGGCAAGGAATATTTTAATTTTAATTATTGCATTATTTCAGTCTTTAGAATGTGTTTTAAGGAGATGAAAAGAGGACAAGCCCTCTACACGCTACACTGTTTTATTTTGTGTTTCTCATCTCAGTTTTCTAAATGACTTTGGAAATTTGAATGAAAAGGGCTTATAAAATATTACTATTATACTATTTTTATTGTTGCTGCTGTTACTACATATCCAGCTATGATATGCCCATCAAAAACTACTGAAAAACAAGTGGGATTTGGAACAAAATGTTGGAATGTTTCTGCTTGCTATTTCAGTCAGTCAACAGGACTGTCTTCCCATTTATCCAGTTTATTCCACCTCCCATCTAATTTGTCATTCCTGATGGTAGTCAGTGTTCCATGGCTGGTATCCATAATCAGTCCTTACCAGCTTGCTTTCAAGATCTCAGGGTGAGCTGTTTTTCAAACGACTTGTGCATTTCCACAATCATCAATATTTCCCCAGGACTGCTTTGTGTGTGTGTGTGTGTGGAGGGGGGGGGGGGTTAGTGGTGGTGGTACTATTTCTGCGACATAAACTGCACATCCAAAAGGAATCTGTCTTCCAGGCTGCATTGTAAAGCTCTGATAATACTGGAAAGTTATGCCAAACCAAATTATTAGTTTTTGTTATGAAACAACTTTCCCTTGCAATATTTATCTAAGGATCCCTAAAAATATAAAACAAAGCATAGAATACATTTTGGTAGCAGATAACCCCTGGGTATACATAGATCTCAACCCCACATACATTTACCTCTGTGTACATGTATGCATGTGTGTTTATATACAGGTGCATGCACACACACGTGTGTGTATAAACATATGTATGTGATTAGAGGATGATGATGTAAATGGGTTCAGTGTATGGCATAATGGAAAGTAGAAGATTGTCTGCTTCTAATGATCAGATAGGTATATTGGCTGAGCTTCTGGGAACAATTTTATCTCTTTCTGAAGTTTAATGAAATCAGCATCAGTGCCATCATAGAATTATTTCTCAACAACTTGAATACATCTTATTAATCCGGGCTTCAGAATATACCCTTAAAATAAAAGTGATTTAATTTACTGTCAATTTTAATCCCCCTTGTGCTTGCTTTTTTGTTCTTCCAAATAATGTTCAAACATTGATGTACAAATGTATACCACCCATTACTTTTCATAGCCTGTTTAAAATGGAAGACTAATCAGACAGGTTGAAAGATGAGAGGACCTGCATGTTGCTGACAGAGGACTGCCCATTCCAAGATGGCAAGGCTGAAGCATATTGCCAGCAAATCCAAAACACTGAAGAATTCACAGGCCTTAATATTCTGTATCCATACAAGGGGGGGGGGGGGGGGGGACCTTGCTTTGAAAGGACAGATGAGCTCCTGATGAATGCAGCTTCATTAGAAGTCTGTAAAAATATCATTTGTCTTCCTGAAAAGAATGAATTAATTTTCTAGCACTCCCTGTGTATGTATCTTTTATCAATCTCAGTGCATAACACAGTAAAATTAGAGGTAAGAAGTGTTAGAATTTCTACAGGCTAAGCCACCCTTTACATGCAATCATGTATGGCAAGTACAGATATAGTTGATGAGGGATACATGCTTTACCTCCTCTCTATTACCATTTCCATTCTTCTCACTGCCCTCCCTCCAGCAGTTTTTCTCCTTGCGTTCAGAACCCCAGTAGGGGAAAAAATTGCTGCAAAAGGGAAAAATGAAATAGGGCATTTTCAAGCAGGAAAAGAGTCATGCTTCCTCCTGTTCTAACAATTCTTTAGCCTCAAAGGGTTGTAGAATTGGAATACCATCACCTATATCTGCATGTTGCCTGTAGTTTCTAGTCTGGCCCTCATTGATTTCAGTTTTTATCTCCTCTACATCTAGAGTTTTAAGGAGTGTCATAAACCTCTCATTTAGGAGGTTGAAAAATGTCAGCTCTAAATCAGGATAATGTTTTCAACGGTAACTAACCATGAACTTGAATATTTGCTGGACCATTCATTTTTTGTTAGTGTTAACTCAATGGATGTTTCCTATTCAAGAGATGCTTTCCCAATTATTTTGTATCTTTCCTCCGAGTTCATTCTCCATTCCTGTTTACTCTTTCTGAGATAGACTATGTTGATTATATTATAGGGGCTATTCCATGAACACAGGTCAATGAGCTTTCCTCCCATCCCTGAGGAAAGTATGTTGCTTTCTAAACCACTGTCCCAAATAATGGTCCATTTATTTGTTTGTTCATTCAATTTATATAGCCGCCCATCTCACTTCTGTAACCCTGGGTGGCTTACAAAGTTAAAAATACAAAAACAATACCCCAAACAACCAAAAACATAACAAAAAGAGTCATTAAAACATTAAAACAGTAAAAAAAACCTGGGGGATGAGAAAAACAATTGATTTTCTGAGCTCCACACACTGTGATATTGTCAAGCTGCCATGCAGAGTGCAGATTAAAAATAATAATAATAATGTATTAAACCTGCATGCCACCCAATGGTACTGATTCATAATACATTAAACTGGAACAAGAGTCATTTGATCTAGTCAATATACATTTGATCATTACTGGGTATAGACTTTCATTATATATTGAAACTATTTATGTTCCCTTCCTTTCATCATTCAGTATGCTTTCTCCTTGATCCCTTCCCCATGCTGGATATACCTTTTCATTTTTCCCAGTCAATACCAACTGTGCTCTCTTCTCTGCTTTGTTCTGCGTTTCTTAAAAGCCTGAGCTATGTATTGAAATATGCTAATACTCTTGCAACTAATAATTTTCCAAATATTATTCCAGGATGCCTAATAGTTTGATGTTTCTCATTGATTAAGGCTCTGTATGTCTTCTTTTCTCAAGTAAGGTGGCATCTTAGTTAAATTGTGACGTATTGGAGTTCAAGTCATATCCTAAAGATATTACCCTGGAAAGGTTGGGGCTGACTGTGATGATTAAAAGAAATGTCTACATGTTTAATGTCATAGTTTGCTATTTCTTTATTTATCAAATGCAACCATACACTGACCATAATGAGTACCAGTAAGTCCTGAAACTAGCTTTGTCTCAAGTTAGACCTCGCTAATTTTCCTTCTTGGAGAAAACTTGTAAAGGGTTTGCAAGGGAAGAAAAGAGTTTGGAAGGGAGATTGGTTGAGCAGATTGTTTTAGTTCAGTGTGCTTTGTAATGGAGAAGAGGACAGATGATAGGGTACGTAAGTAAAGAGACACTCAAGAAATCTACTTTTTTTACACTGTGAACTTTTCCACGTGGCGGCTTTCAGTTATTTGTCTCCCACGTATTGACCATCTAGAAACGAAGCCAGCTTAAGAAATCCCTTTCCAGTTTTTATTTCTCTCCTTTGTTTTGGTCACAATGATGACTTGATGTTCTGTCCAGACTGTATTTATCACAGAAGTATATTCATTTGTGTCTTTACCCTTCCTTCCTGAACCGTAAAAAAGCCCCACAGTTTTACCATTTAATGGAGCTTAGAAGTGGAAAATGGCAGTGTATTTGTCAATTTCCTCTGATTTTTTTTTTTCCAAAAAACCCATCATTACATTGTCTATCAATGAATTTGTTTAGAAAAAAAATCTCGGCTTTTCATTGTTCAGCTGGTGAACGTATAAAACAAATGGCAGCGGAGAGCAGCAATCAGCGACTTGAAGAGAGGGGCCATTCCTACCATAGTAGCCAATAAGAGCAGGAGGGTTTGCTTATAAGGAGTTGACATCCAGCATGCAAATCAGATAGCACAACTTGAGCCAGTGCAAGATGGCAAATATTACTTTGATGCAGACTGAGAAAACATGGGTAGAGATTGCATTCGCTGCTAACTAGGGTTGGGTTGAGAATGACATCTTGTGTTACTGCTTTCCAAAAATGGTGGATGGTTATCTTTGCAGCAAGCCAACAATGTGGATCTGACCTTAGTAAAATTACTTTTGTGTTGTATATCCCCTTTTAATAATAGTGTTGTTAATACGGTCACCTTGTTAAGCAAATATTTGAGTGATGGGTGTTAGATATTCCTGATCACGGGGTAATGGTATACAGTGAAGTGGTGCGATGAACATTCACATTATAAACAGGGTCTACTACTGTATCATTTGTGCTGAAAAGTTAAAAAATCAGTATGAGACGTTCACACGCTTGAGAAATATATATACAGAATGCAAATATTTAAGCAAACATTGCATAAAAATGCATGCAAGCTGTATGCTAAAATATATGTTAGACAAAATTTGGGGAAGAGGTTTCCAAGCAGACAGCATTTCTTCTGAGTCTTCCATGCCATTAACGCTTCAATAATGCTATGTCATTATATAGCACACATTGTTCTCAATGGCATTTTAGAAGGAATGAGTGGCAATTTTGGTGGCTGCCCAGTTGCATCTGGCCATTATGATAATTCAAATATGTCATCCAACTAGGGGAATAGACACACTTGCTTTTGAAATCTATTCATCTTCAGAATGTTAAAAAGGGATATGTTTCCTCCCTGTCTTTTCTTTTTTGTGCCCCACTGGAATCCAAACCAGTGTAATGATTCTCGTCACATGATGAAATGGGTACCCCTCAACATTAAAGAACACTTCCTATTCAGAATAGAAGTATGTACTGCAAAAGGCCAGGGGAATTGTTTCCTGCTAGGATATAATAAATGGCAGGATTGATTGAATAATGCCTTTCAGACCCTTCAGATCTTGAAAAGTGAAGCAGTTTAGTTCTTGGTTGGGAGATTACTCAAAAATACAGGGGTATAAGAAAGCAATGTCAAACTACTCTGGTAGCATTGCCAAGAATACTATATGGATATGTTACCTGAAGGTTACCTGAAGGACCGCCTCGCCCTCACGATTTCAACCCGTCCCACCCGATCTCACAGAGAAGGCATGCTCCGGATCCCCGCGGTAAAAGAGCTTTGACTAGCGGGGTCCAGAAGGCGGGCCTTCTCTGCTGTAGCCCCCGCCCTTTGGAACATCTTGCCCCTGGGGGTGAGACAGACCCCCTCACTCCAGGCCTTTCAGAGGGATTTGAAGACCTGGCTCTGCCATCTGGCCTGGGGCGGGGAGGGAGGATACCAGAAATGGGGTTGGCTGGCCCCTTAGCGGCCTGGTGTGGCCCTATTGGCCTTTTGGAGTTTTTAGCTTTTTATCTCTATCCTATTTTTGTAAATTTCTAGTTTTTATAACTTTTATAATTTTTAAACCTTTTATAATTTAATTATGTATTTTGATTTTAGTGGTTGTAAGCCGCCCAGAGTCCCCCATTGTAGGGGAGATGGGCAGGGACAAATCAATCAAATAAATAAATAAATAAATAAATAAATAAATAAATAAATAAATAAATAAATGTTCCTTTAGTTACTAGTCAAGCTCAGTTATAAGGATATTATAATGCCTTGTGGACCCAATTTTATTTCACAGCAATAGATATAGGACTGACTTTGCAATGGAATATACTTCTCAAAGAATGTTTCAGCCAGTCATGAGTGCAAATGTGCCTCAAAGTGTGTTTAGCAAGTGTGCCTTAATGAGACTGATGCTTGTAAGTGAACATTTTTCGTTTTCGTGGGATGGCTTTATTCTTTAGACAACAAGTAAACAGCTGCACACATACTAATATTTCTCATAGCAAATATATGTTGTGTGGCCAGATACCTATGCCTTCAGACACCAATATATAGGTGTCTTGGAGACTGGTTCAGTCCAGATTCTTCCCAGATATACCCAGAATATTAAAGACATTTTGATGTCCTTCACATATCTGTCTTTATTATGGAAAAGAGTTTGAGCAATACTGTTGTATCTTACGCCTTTGTCTATAGGGTTGGATAACTAGGAGCTCATACAATATACTGTACATGTCAAGCATGAAGTGAACTTATATAGTAGGGAAAACAAGATTACTTGCACTAGGTATGAATATGAATGAATATGCCAGGAGCCCACATGCCTTTTTTTATTCTTCTCCATTCCTTTTTCTCTCCCCACAGAAATTTTTCTCTTTGGGTTCCAGGCTGAGTAAAAATATTGTAGGAATGATCGTGAATGTTTTATGGAATGCAGCATGGGGAAAAGACTTTAGGCAGAGTCAGAAACAATCTGAGAACAAGATGAAAGTAATCAGTCATCAAATATCTGGAAACACAGAAAAACCTGGCCAGTAAGTTGAATGGTAACAAGGTAAGTAGTGTATTAAGTTGTGGGGGGGGGGGGGGGACACCACCTCTAGAGAAAACAAGATGAATGAAACTTCTTATTGCTTGTCTGCGATTGTGTGTACATCTGTTTATTTATTTATTTGTGGTTGGATCATGGAGTTTGTCAGATGAAATCAAACTCTGACATTATAGATAAATGGTCTGTTAGCTAAAGAGAAGAACAGTGAAATTAAGCTGCTTTCATGGCTTATTAACAAACCCCTGTACTGCTGGTTAACATCTAACATGGGATAGTATTTTCAAATTGCCATTTACTACTGGATTCACAATTGATTTTACTCAGTGTTCAGTACAGAGTGCTGATGGGGAATTGCCGGATGCTTTTAAATATGCTTTCATAGAAAAGCACAGCAAAATGTCATGAAATAATAATGAACAAACTATCCCTTTTTCCAATAGGAAGTATTTCTTTGAAGTAGTATCTCACACTCCTTTGAAACATGAAAGACACCCATTTTCATTGGTCCAGGTGATTTACCTCTTCAATGGTCTAACCTGATCTGACAAAAGATAAAGTGTGTTAAATTCTGTCTAAGTGCTCATATGCAGCCAAAGCCTTTTGAGTTGGTATCGTCAGTCCTTACTTACTGCGGCATGTCAGATTGGCAGATTACATAGCTGCCTCAATCTGTAGAAGGAAAGCTGCACCCGAGAGGAGAGATTTTACTGGACACATGAATAAGCAGTGTATTCCCCATTTGCTCTCATTCACACCTACAATTCATCTTTTCTTTGTGAGGGGATACCCAAGATAATTGAGGTAAACATTTGAAGAGCACAACATTCAGATGGCGTTGGACTTTACTTTAGTGCTTCGAAGGAATTTTCTTTCTTTCTCACTTCACCTTGGAACTTCTATGCTGTTCCAGAAAGTGGTGGAACTCAATATGGGAGCTCACATGCAAGGAAAATCCTTTCTTCCAGATGAAACCCTTGATGGATCTTATTTTTCCTCACCAATAAAAAAAAGCCCTTCTATTGACAGAGTGGTGATTATCCATATATCCTCTTTCATATTTTTCCTCCATTAATGCATGAATCATGTCTGAGAGTCTCTCCCAAAGTCCATGCGTTCAACAGATGCTGTGACAGGAACATCTGTATGTGTATAGAGTACAATAACTTTAAGCAATTAGAGTTTCTCATCCTACAGAAAATCCTCCTTATCTTGAATTGTATGAACATAAATCTCTATTTTCAGCTGAATGCATGAAGGTCAAGGAGGGTCACATAAAGGGGAAGAAGTTGGGGCAGTAGACCAATTGCTACTTCCACATTCAGTATGTGTGCATAATCCGCAACAATCAAGATGACCTATATGTGTTCTTTGCTTCCTCATTATTTTATTATTTGCTATTCTTATTTACATATGTAATTTAGATGTAAAAGCAGTTGTTCTGAGTATAGTATACAAATATATATTTTTTAAAAATCAAACCTTAAAACCCCTATAGCCCATCCCAGAGAAATGAAAAAAGCCAATATAAACACAAAGCCAAATTAAAGAAATGCAGTAAAGGAAAAAGGAAGAGGTAAAACCAGCCTAAGAATAAACATTAAAACCCCCAACAGAGAAAAGGAACTGTAGTAACACAGCCAAAAAGGTTGTAATAAGGCTTCAAAAAGCCCGGAGGAACAGAGAACAATTAATTTGGAAATAAAAAACACTGGAACTAGGCAGTCTTCCTTGAGAGGGTGCCATGCAGCTGAAGACCCACCAACAAAAAGGAACATCTCACTAGGCTTCATTGGAGGGGGATTGGAGAAAGTCCCCTGAAGGCGAGGAGGATAGGAGTAAGCAGATGTGGGAAGTGGTGGTCCTTCATATAGCAGTTCTGAATAAGTGAAGAACTTTATAGGTCAAAACCAGCGTTGTGAACTGGGCTCAGTAACAAGCTGGCAGATTGGGGAAATTCACTGTCCTACCTTTTGTTAACCCTGCTCTTTAAACAATGGTCATATTCCATTCTTGCACTATATTGACATATTAACAAATACCAGAAGGGAAACTCAATAATTTAGGTAGATTACCGTGAGTTCTCCCTTGTTCTCCTGAAGAACACTTTGCTATTTTATGTTTGAGTTACATTTCTCCCTTCCTCTTTTGTATTTAATTGCACTGAAAAGCAATACAACTGTCATAAACCAAGTAAGTACTTTAAAGATGAGTTGGAAGCAAAACTTCCTCATTTTAAATTAGAGGGCAAAAATTTAGTTTGGAAGTTTATTACAGGTAGTCCTCATTTAGCAACTGCAATTGGGACCAGCAACTCAGTTGTTAAGTGAAGCAGTCATTAAGTGAAAAATAACATGACCATGACTGTGGTTATGATTTTACACAGGATAACACGTACTAACTGACTGTAATGGCAAACACATGACTGAGAGAGAGATGCTGCGAAGGTCGTAAATGTAGGCATTGGTTCCAAAGTTACTTTTACCTCACTATTGTAACTACAAACGGTTGCTGTCTGAGGCGGTTGCTAAACGAGGACTACCTGTACTTAGCAAAAATGGTTGCATAATACACATATACTGCAGCCAACACTTTTGGGGAGTATAATGCCCTATGAAATTTAGCTTTTGGTCATATATAGCATAGATTGCTGATATCCCTGAGGAATTTAATTATCCATATTGCCTAAGCTATTTAGCTCATCTGAATTTAAAACATACAGTATTGAAGAAAGGGTGCCAGTCATTGTTTCAATGTTTATATTTACATGCCATTGTGTATGCTAGGGGGAGCTGTGGTGGGGTAATACATTTTGGCCTGGGGCAGCTAATACTGTTCGAAAGGGCTGTACTTGTTGGATGGAGTTTTGTCAGCAGTCTTTACAACTGGTTCATAAAAGTTAGTTGTGTTTGGCTTGTGTATGTTGCTTCAGTTCTTTGCACTACAACACATCAAACACACATTTTCTATTTAGTAGAAATGACAAGTTGCATAATAGTTTGTGTGTGTCATCGTCTCTAGAATGCAGATTAGATGAGATGAAAATTCTAAATTGGCTATAGCGTTGGCAGTTCAAAGGTCAAATTCATAACATGTGAATACTGTATACAGGACATCCAACATTAGAACGAGAATTAAGTGCAAGCTAACTCCTCAGTAAATGTTGCCTCTTGCCATTAGTGAATTCTTAGACACCTTTTCTAGACACTCTCTCCTAGTATTTGTCACATACTGGATGCAGTAGTTGCCATTTTTTAATTTCATTTTGTCCTCATTGTGGAGCTTTACAGGGAGGGAGGGAGGGAGGGAGGGAGGGAGGAAGGAAGGAAGGAAGGAAGGAAGGAAGGAAGGAAGGAAGGAAGGAAGGAAGGAAGGAAGGAAGGAAGGAAGGAAGGAAGGAATTCAATTCTGACTTTTTCCAAATTAAAGAAGCTCTCAGAACCTGGATCTCAGCCTTTGTGTAGGATTAATGTTGCTTTCAAGTTTGAGAAGCTGGGACATAATGGGCCTTGATTATCTGAGTGCTTAGTATGCTGGCACGGAATGAATAAGGCTTTATAAATACGTTTTTATCAAGATGGATGGATAACTTTATGAGGCTGTCTGCTCCATCCTTCTGCTTCTTTTAGTTTTTGATTTTCAACTACCCTAGTTTTATATTACTGTTTACTTAGTCTTCTGCCTTCTGGGGCCAAATAGGACTCTGCTAACTGAAGATTGGCTGAGGTAGTTGTTTTTCTTTCTTTGTTTTATCTTTCCTATCTTCTTGTTAAAAAGAGATCAGTTATGAGGTTTATTTGTTGATAAGTGAATTTGTTCATGTTTTTAGTTTGGCAAATATGTGTGGAAAATGCAGATAGGGTATAGGAAAACTGCACATCTTCTGTTGAGGATTGCAGCCCAGGGCTGTGGAACCCATAGATTAGATATGAAATGGCCTTATGGCTGATTTACGTGATCCGATTGGATGTTTAGGGTTCTGAGATTGCCTCCTATATATGGATTAGGGAAGCAATGACCCTCCAGGTATTTCTAGCCCATATATTCTATCCTCACAGGTCATTGGCCAGGCTGCTTGGTATGATGGGTATTGTGGCCCAATAACATCTAAAAGGCCACATGTTTCCCATTTATTGTAAAAATATGACTACCACAACTGGGTGCAGAAATTTAGATGACCACTGATGGCAGCAAAGAGATGCAGAAAACACTCTGCTGCCAACTAGTGATGATCTGGAGGTTTGCAACTCACATTGGGTAGCCTTCGTATACATCTTTGACATTTTTCAGAGAATGCACCATTTATTTTGGAAAAGATGAGCTCATTTCAGGCTATGAAGAATATAACTATTATTGCTTCAGTAAAACTATATTAAGAGGGCGTTCTTATAACTGGCAATCAGGGCATGGCTTTTTTTCTGTATGATTAAACACAGATAGAACTAAAAGTGGGAAAATAAAGGCTATTCAGAGCATTTAAGAATATACATGAACTATTTCTATGTTGTTTTTCAGATCAGTACTTTCAAATTGGCTAACACAATTTAAAACAGAGCAGTAGCAGTGAAAACATTAAAACATAAATTTTAACATTTTATATATTAAAATATAAAATAGCATAAAAACAATAGAAGTCACAAGGAGCCAGCCTGATAAATTCAATGGGACCTCTTCTTTTATTTGGAATTCAGAACTCTAATGTAATGGTGAGTGCAGGTTAATATGACATGAAAAGAAGTCTTACTTTGTTCAATAATGCTTATTCTGTCACTGAATGCCTGTAAGGAAGAAAGTTGGTGAGACAAGAATCAGCAGTTCTGAGGTTAGAGAACTGTTATATCAATATACAACAAAGGCCTCTCAAGGCCATCAAGTGAATGGCCAAGTATAAATTGACTCAAAAAGACAAGAGAAGAAAAGCTTGGAATCTAAACCCTGAAACTCAGATGTGTGGTGTGTATGTGTGTGTGTATAAAGCCCACAATTTCTGCATACTACAATAGGCAAATCTTCTGGCAATATATGGCTTCATTCTTGTCTGCTGTAAAGAGACAAATCTTGCCTAGCTGTGTCTGTGAACTTTCTGCTGAATAGGTCAAGTCTTGACCTAAGTGTTTAGTGTCTGGACAGCCGACATTTTACAGCCATGCCTGATATGAAGACTGACCATAACTGCATAGGACTTTGGCCTTAAACAATTGAACATTTCATTGTAAAACTTATTTTCAATATTCTGTGAAAGAGTAGAAGTGATTTCTTTAAAAATAGTAGCCCTAACAAATATTTGAAAGTTGACAGAGCAGCAGTAACCCATAGTATATCACCCATGAGACAATCTCTCTTTTAACTTCAGTTCTTATTAGCTTCATGCCAGTTTCTTCATCCACATTTAGTGAAGCTCAAGAGGACCTTGCTAAATTCATAGCATGCTGTCTCCTGAAAACAAATCTGCATTTCTTGTCAACACATTGAAGCTATTTATATTTTTGATGGAAAGATATATATTTCTAAACTCTTTGCAATCAATTATGGGGCTAAAATTGTGAAAGCATGAGTCAGTTCCTAAAATATGACAAAGCCATTCACCTTTCCTCAGATATTGTGATTAATGTCTGGAGTCAGAAGTTCTGGTATATATATATATAGATTTATGAGAACCAATAAGTTTAATTTGCTTTTCATTTCCTGAGGCTGCGTTGGAACATCTCTTCTTTTTAGACAAGCTTTGGAGTTCAGGCAATGTAGCATGGACGTTCCTGGATATTGGTCTCTCCAAGTATTGACATAATTAAGAACCTTGTGATGAGAGTTCTTGAAACTGAAGCATATTGCTTGGACCAGTGCTCTCGACAGCATGATATGTACCATAGACAGGACTCAGAAGTGCTCTAGATGGGATCCAGGATTAGTCCAGAAATTTTAAGTCTTTAGAGCTTACTGTAGCTAATAAATATAATGTCTGGAAACATGCTCGGAAACATAAGTAGAGTCACTATGTGAAATGGGCAGCTATACAAATATGATTGATAAATAAATAAATAAAATAAAAATATATCCAGCTCAGGTTGCAATCCCTTCTAGGCTTGGCTGGTCCCAGAAAAGATAGATCAGTTCTGATCTGAACAGAAGTAGGATGGAAGACCATGAGAAAATTCCAGGGATGTAGGCTAGGCTAGGAAGTTAAAAAAATGGAAGAAGGCAATTGTGAATGACTTCTGTCTCATTGCCAAAAAAATATAGAGATGTCTGTGGAGTCATTATGCAGTTAATATCAACTTGATGGAGTTGAGTTACAGGATAAGTAAACATATAAATGTCTTTCTAAGTAAAAGTGGCATTTTGTTTCCACTATGGGGAATCTGGTTTCTTTGATAGAGTGATTGGTGTGACTTAAGATAAAAATGTTGAGAACCATGAGAGAACAAAACCAAGGCCCTTTCCAGTCCTGACCACAGTCCCTTCCTTGACCTTTGTGCATTCACCTTCATGTAAAGGGAGAGTATATTCTAATGAAGGATTGTTCCACAATGTTTATGTAATTTATTTTTATAGAAACATTTATCCTCTTTTGTTGCTCATGAAGATCCCCCAAATTGGTTTACCAATATAAAAACCCAATTCTGATGGTACTAAACAAGAAGAAAGGAAATATTCTAAAAACAAACAAAATGAAGGCAGCTTTTAGTAAAATTAGTGCCATATTTTTATATCTTATATATTTTATATCTTAAAGGGCTGGCCAAAGTAACAACATCTTGACTGCCCTACTTAAAAACATCAACAAAGAACCTGTCAACTTTTTCTTGGCAGAAGGTTGCCACCCAGAAGGTGGCATCTCATGAAATCTCAGAATCATAGAATTGGAAGAGGGGGAATTTGGGCCATCAAGTCCAACCTGTGCTCAGTGGAGCAATTCAGTTTACATCATCTCTCAGATGATTGTTGAGCCTCCACTTGAACATATCTAGCAAAGGGAAACTGAGCTCTCTTGGTATTTGTTCCACTATTGAATAACTTTTATTCTTAGGAACCTTTTTAAAAAATATTCAATTGGAATTCAGGTATATTACTAACAGATACAGTAAAGTGTCTACAAGCCTTTAATGCTTTTTACATACCCAACATAAATTGTTCCAGCAGCCATGTTCCCTTTTTGCAACAAAACTAATCAAGGTATTGCAGAAAGGTGGGAATAAAGGATTCACTCTGTGTAGAGCATACTAAGCATTATCTTTATTAAATATTGATTCTGAAATCTTTAAGTCACTGAAAGATTGGAACCTGTGATTAAACTACAAATTAATCTAGCACTAACTGGTTCTCTTATGCACTGAATCAACCCAGATAATCTCAAAAGGCTTCCTTCTGTTGTGTGCAAATGGAAAACAACACACTTTTAGCCTTAGACACTGGAAAATTTCAAATGTGTTGAGCATATATTTGCATTTAGGCTTGGGTCTTAGGTATTTTCCCACCTGAATGCAGCTCATAAATTAAGACAATCTATGCAATCTGGTCTCATCTCTTGGGGCAGAATAGATTACTGTTCAGTGTAAAACAAATCCTACTGGTGAGCCTGAGACAAAATTAGTATCTGAATTCAGAACAAAGGCTGTAAGACAATAGGATGTAGGAATTTAATAAAGAGATGGAAAGGTAGGAACAGGTTGGTTCCACTGAATGCTGCCTACAGATGGACACTGCTAGTGTTATCATTGTGCTCTGCCTGGGGATGAGGAAAATAGGGAAGCTGTAAAGAACTAGCAAACCCATCTATCTGGCAGGCAGGCTGTATAAAAAGTTCAGGTCTAGAGAAGATAATCATCATGAGAGGGGGGAAGTCAAGTTCAGTAGTAGAGCACTACCTGTACATGTGAAAGTCCATTGGTCAAACCCATGGCATCTTCAAGTAAGACTGGAAAAAACTCTGGTCAACTGCAACAACCAGTGCAGATAATGGAAATACTAGCCGTGTCTCATTCTTTGGGAGAAAGTTAGTAGAAAACTAGAAATATCAGCTGATGTACCGTCGTAGTTAGAGGGAAGCTGCCATGGGACTTACTGCCAGTGACATTGTCATCTTGAACTAAGATGAACATCTTGCTAAGCTGTTAACTGCAATATAAATGAACTTCCTGTGTTGCTAAGAAATATTGACCATAAATCATTAATCTGCTATACCGCTAAAAAATAATCCCCTCATGTGAGTGTTAGTGTTCTTATTTGTGTATCTATCCGTTCACTTACACATGTGAAACCCAGACATATATTAACACTGCTATTATTCAGTTCTGGGAAGCTATGAAAATATATTTTCCCAAAATTAAACTTGTTGTGTTCTTTTCTATAAATATATATGTTATTCATATACTTTCAAAGAGTTGATTCTACTGAATAATGTTTTTATTATTATTTTAAATAAAGTTAAATAGAGAGGAAATAAACTTCAGATATCATAGATAGCCATAATAGAAATCTGGATTAAAAAAAAAAAAAAACTATTGGGAATATAAAAAGTTTCTATGGTTAAGGGTTTAGAAGCTCCAAATAACATGGGAAATAATATCTAAGATTTGGCAAGCGGTGAATTTTATGCACATGTCGTTATTAGATTGAAAGGGAAATATTTAAAGTACTGTTGTGCCTAGGTTTTTTATTATTTTCAATGTCTAGATGAATTTGCTGAGTAAGAGAAGTTTCACACCACCATTTTCATCACCAATCCCTCACAAAGCAGTTTGAAATAAATTCTCAGTGGTTTTCATTTTTGCCAACTTGAAAACACAGAGAACACCATGATCTAGTCAGAGCTCACACTCTCTCCCATCAGAAACTGCAAAGAATGTCGTGCAGCCAGTATTGTATTCTGAATGATTTCCAGTTGAGGAGTAACACAGATGCCTTCACGTTTACTTAACACAAAATGGAAGTAAAATAAATGATCTCCTCCCTATTCATTTTTCTTAGTACATATTGTTGCGTGAATGTATTTGTTGGTTGGCCCCAAAATATGAGGGGCCCCTAGGATGGGAACCTTTGTGATGGAAAGTTGAATGTGTAAAACAAAAAACAGACAAAACCCATCCAATGAAATGTTCCCAAAGTTTTCTGGCTGCCTTGCTGCCATTCCTCCATTGCATTTAAAAGCCCCTGTGAATAGTGAAGTTGAAGTGAAAGGATGTCAGGAATGTTGCAAGCTGACTTCGTTTGGCAATGCACCAGGTTCTTTTTGGAAGATGGTATAGATCGGTTCAGACTTTTCAGCCAAGTATTCGCTGGCTCTGGTCTGAGCTGCTGCAGTGAGTTTAGCATCCCTTGGTTTCTGGTCGGGAGGGGGAAGAGTTTGCTTCCAGTATTGACTGGCAGTTGGAGCTCTGGGCTCTGCTCTGCTTCTCAATGTGCTCCTGCTTGTGCTCCTAAACCAGGGCTTGCTTATTCCATGCCTCTGGCTACCCAGGCCCTTGCCAAGGCAATTCTGTCCTGGCATCGTTTGCCTTTCCCAGCTCTTGTCTGCAATGCATTCACCTTCTCCAACACAGAGAAGCACAGCATCTCCTCCCAGCACACTCAGCCAGAAGGCTTTCTCCTTTTGTAGACGGAGCATGAAGGTGGTCCTGCTCATTCAGCTGCCTCAAAAACCTGGAGGAAAGAAATGCAAAAAAGATGAAAGGGCTTGTGCTGGTCGTTGCAAGGCTCTCTTTCCAAGGGCGCATTTTAGATTTTGGTTGTTGTTTTTTCCCCCTTTATCTGCACAACAAGTGTTGATTATTGGAGGTACTTTTCTGATGTTACAGCAGAGAGCACGAGTGCTTCTTCCATGCACAAGATTGTCTTGTTACCAGAATAACATTCTGTTCACTCTGTTTTGTCCATTCTCTCAACTGACTAAAATGATTTATCAGTGGGAGAGGAAATGGATGATGTTGTTCAAGATCCCTTTCAAATATATAATTGTGGATGGGCATTTGTACTGTGGAATGATGGATCCCCAACCACTTTAGTTGTATTAACTAAAGGCTAGAGTAGTAGGCCTACCACTCTGTCCCTGACAGCCATCCAAGCAATGACAAAACTGGAAATAATCACTGCATAAAAATATACTGTATTCGTAATGTCTGACTAGCATAGTTGTCAAAGACATGCATCTTAACAGCTACAATTTACCAGTGCTGTTTTGGAAAGACCTTAACATGACAACTGCACTTTTTGTTTCTTGATTGGTTTAACTTAAAAAAAAAAAAATCAAAACGTTTGTAAGTTTTATGATCAGGAATTAGGAACAAAATAATAATGTTTTTCATGTTCTGCACAAATCACATTTGAGCTATGTATTTACAAAAAATATATGGCCATCATTAATAAGGAAGGGGAAGTAAAGAGGAAGCATTTGTAATGAAAGTGAGCATTTGACCTATAGAGACATTACATTCAGATTAGAAGCCCAATTGAAGCAAGAATTATTTTAAGCCTCATATTGTCCCTAATCCTCATCCCCACAGAAATTAATCTTAAATGTTTATAAACACATTTGTTCACATCCATAGCTTTATTATCCTTTGATCTCCTTTGCTTCCTGCCCTTCTGTTGGAACTTAGAGTGTTTTTGTAAGTGAGGCTTCAGCTAGCCCATAGCCTATCATGGTACTTACTGTAGAAGAAAAGGCAGAGGAGAAGTACTAGTAATGCCACTTGTCATTCTAGGCAATGCAGGGCTTGCATGCTCACTAAAACTGATGGAAGCTAGTGATTCTTTAAGTCTCATGTATGAAACTATTCAAGAATAAGCTTGAAAACAGAGCATGTATCAATATCATTGCGAAGGTAAACAGAAGGAGTAACAGTCAACCTAGTTGCACTAAACAGTATGAGAAGAAACACTAGTAGCTCAAACTTTGTCAGTATTATCATACCAATTTAGCTCTACCATTGGGCAGAGTGAGGCACCCATCTTGGTCAGTTGAGTTTGGATATCTTAAGGAACAAATATTTACTTCCTAGAGGAGGGTTTTGTGGACTTTTTTTTTGCTGCAGATTTCAAATTGCTTGGCAGTCTTGAGTATTATGCCACTTGATTGGTGGAATAGAATGGAGAAGTATTTACTTTTCTGTCTCATACAAAAAAATTGACTGAGCCCTAATATATGATACTTAACTAACCCTTGTGGTTGAGAGCCACAGTGGACCTTTTGGGAAGAATGAAGCCTGAAGTGGATGGAACAGTAATGGGACATGGACAAGGTACTTGTGGGCAGTGCCAACCTTTTTAATTATTTCTCCTTTTCTTTTCTTGGATTATTTTTTGGCATGTATTACCTTTTTTCTACATTATCCACCATAAAACAGTACCACGCTATGCTGCCAAATGTTGGAAATGGTAGTCCGAAGGAGCTGTGGGATTTTGGAGTCACGTATTGTCTTGGAATCTCAAGTTGCCCATCTCTGCTTTAGAGTATTGCAAGGAATAATGGACAGGGAATAATGAAGATAAAAAATGGAATAAGGGACACACAACACTAACTAGGGGCCAAATGTGGGCTCAACTTGGAAGTTCAAAAGATAAAATATCCTGAAAGAAAGCAAATGGTGAACCACTTCCATCCTGTTGCCAAGAAAACTACTCAGATACATCCTTATTGTCATCAGGTGCTCAGCACAAACAATAGTATGATAGATAAATTTAAATAGCATAGTTATTTTTAAAAAGTGCCCCTGGACAATGCCCTCTTAATCAACTGGCAGGAATAAAAATGGTAGCATCTGAGTAATTCCCCCACGCTCATGGAGGAGAATGCCACAGTTGAGGCCAGCTATGAAAATAAACAGGCCATACATTCTCTTATACCAACTGAGTCATAAATTGGGAAGTAATAATCTGACTAATTTCAAGGGTTAAGAAAAGTAACTGATAATAATAGCGCTTCTTTTCATCATGGCCTAAAAGGCATATGTGGTAGAAAGTGACATCATATCTGCTCTTGGTGTTGAAGAGGTAAGACTAAGGAAGCATGAAGATGCATTAATACACTATTTAAGAGAGATCTTTTCTCCTCTCTACTTCTTTCCTACTCATGATTCCTGCTCTCCCATATAAGTAAGATTGGATTACTCTGGGGCTGAATAAGAACATTTACTTATAGACTTGAGTGGCCTTGGGCTGGAGTTGTCTTTTGCCTGTTATCTTCTAGATCTGCATAGAAAGATGGGCTATTATTTATTTTATTTGCAGACTACTCTTCTTCCCAAAGGAGGCTGGTGGGTACCCAGAACAAAGTCCCAATAAAACATTATCTGCAGCTTTTTAAAATAAAAGATCAATTAAAAAATAAAACCAAGGATTGAGCTATTCAATCATTTACAGCTATTGATGAAAACAGAAGTATATTAATTTATGTTTGGTGTAGACTGGTTATACTGGCAGTATAATACAAAACAGAACACAACAACAACAAAATCTCAACAAGAGGTATGTGGAGCACCCCTGTGACAACTTTGTGGTGATTGGGAAGTAATATCTAGACCAGCCCTTTTAGACTTTAGGAACTGTAGGAAAGAAGAGAATGCATTTAGTGGCTTTCCTTAGTCACATCCCTAAATCTGTGGGGCTGGGAAGATTGTGACAGTGTTAGGCTTCCAACTTGAATGGTTCTGAGGAAAAGAAGAAGACTGATGACTCTCAGCTCATCCATTTTTGTACTGTGGATTGTCTGCAGTCTTTTTTCTATTACCCAAGACCTGTGTCTTTCAGATGCAAGGACCCTGATACTGAGATTGCTTCGATTTCACCTCAAAGTTGTTAGAGAGAACAGGAAGGAGTTCACTTGGTTTTCCACATGTCAGTTATGAAGGAAGAATCAGACGCATAGGCTTTTCCTTCCCATTCTTCAGGAGCACGGGGTGAGGCATGCTGTAATGTGTTCTTTCCAGCTGAAGCCTCCAGGGTGGCCTATTTGATGGTGCTGTCTGAGAACATTGACTCATCTCTGTGAAGTGAGAAGTATTTAACTTTAGAGCCATACACAAGCGGAAGGGAGACAAGGAGTTTGTCTAATAGTATAAAAAGTAGATTTTTCATTCTGTCACTTACCATAGGGCTCTCTTTCCCTGTCTCACTTGCATTCACCTGAATGGTATATCAGCAGTTGTGTGGGAAAGGAGAAAGGAGACTCGGTTATGCTACCCTGTTTACCCCAATCTATCATTTGAATGTGCGGGAAATACTTTTGTTGACCCTTTTGCTTTTTCTATTCTCATATATTTATTTTGGAAAACAATGTCCAGAATGTGGTGATAGCAGTTATGGGCATGCCACAATACTGTATACCCATGTAACATCTTGGCTCCATAAACTTCACTGGTTACCAATCGGTTTCTGGGCGTAATTCAAGGCATTGGTTATCATTTATAAAACTGTACGTGGCATAGTCTAGTTATTGGAGAGGCTGCCTTTCTCCCTTTGTTTCTGCCAATCTTGTTAGATCCAACAGAGCCAAATGCTATAGGTCCCATCTGTCGTACAACAGCATCCCACCAGAGATTCAAACAGTCCCATCCTTGCTCTCCTTTAAATGAAGACCTGACCCAAAGACCTGGAACTTTCCTGGGGCTTTGAGTTAGGTTGGGTGGTTCTTTGTGTGAGGGTTTTTATATGTGTTCCACAACACAACTGTCTTCCTTTTTTGTCATCTGGTGTTATTCCATTTATTTGGGTTACCATTTGTGCACCACCAAGAATTGTCAAGAAGTTGGGCAGCTTTAGAAATGTGAAAAAACAAACAAATCCATCTTCTCAGGGTTGGGAAACAATAGATTTTCTATTCCCCTAAATAGTCAAGGGGAACTAAACCAAATACATAAAGTCTAGGATCATGCAAGCACATTGGTGGTTGTTTTCAATGTCTTTTTCAGCTTATGCAGCTTCGTCACATTATGTCCAGGTCATTTAATAGTGGGTATTTTTCTCCCAGAAATATGTGTAAGAGAAAATGCTGTTCTGTCACTGGCAGTCTGGTAAATTCATGTGAAGATGTGTTTTATTTCATGTACCTCAGTAAAATATGCCGGAATTCACACCAAACAAAGAAGTATTGGAAGTAGCATATCATTTATTATGAACCAGAGGCAAGCAGTTTGTGCCCTGTGTGACATGACATGATTGTAGTATATACTTAACAAAATATTCATTACTTTGTTTGAGGGTTTTTGCAAATACACAGTTTGCTGCAGACTAGTTGGATGTGATGGCAAGTGTAGACAAAAGGCGTTATAAAAAGATTTTGTCCGTAGTTGTTTTTCCTCCTTCCCTCCCTGTTTTTCATTAGGCAGGACAAAAAGGAAGAGGTTAAAATATGCATGTCATAACAACTCGTGGTCTTCCAGTTTCTAGCCTGGTGCCTTTAACCACTCCGTGAAACTGGCTCTCCCAAAGGCTCTCCCAACACCCAAATCCATATTCAGAAAGTCATATTAATGACAGAATTATTGTTCTGTTCCTCATACAGACTTGTAAGGCTGACCCTTTTTCTTGCCCTCCAATGCTCGTGGACATTGGACAAGAGAGTCTTTGTCCTCTAATTTTTAGGGGCAGGGGGAGGTTCTGACATTTCTGACCTGTTTGTCAAAAACATATTACCATATTTCAAATATTTGGCCATTAATTCTGGCATTTGGGGAGGGGATGAGTTTTAGATTCCATCCTTTGCTGGCACACGTGTGTCTGCAGATTAGATATGATTGTAATTGAAAATAAAAATGGAAAGACTTGTCTACTTGTGTCAAAGAGGTGGACTGAATTCTTCTGATTTCCGTACTCTGTTTAATCTGTCCCGCCCCTCCCTCACAATTCCAAAGGGAAGATCATTGTATAGGAGGTTAGGGTAGGGGAGAGAGGGAACAGGCAAGAAGGCCTTAGTTTTGCTCACTGTTTGTTGGATCTCAATCCCACCTAATTGTATTTTGGGTCTTGCTAATAGTGCAGATATTATACAAATCCACACAAAATGTTTGTGGTTTGAACTTGGGCCTCCTTCGATGTCAGCTCAAGATTAACACTCTGTCTACAAGCTGTATTCCTCCTGATTACAGTGGAAAGCCAAATTTCCAACTAAGTATGAGCACTAATTAGACTTGATCTAGATTTTGAAACTTATACTCTATCTCCAGTGTGCCTTATCTGAAATCCCTATGAATTTCCATGACGCACAGAAAGGATTATGTTGAATGGTGGAATGTTATAGCTCTGTAGCACATACTTTCCATTCTTCAGATCCCAGGTTCAGTCCTTGACATTTTTAGCTCTATGCAGGATTTCAAGGACTCCTGCTTGGAGCCCCTTGTGAATCAGTGAAGATCAAAGAGATGCAACTTGATGCTCTCCAGGTATGTTGGACTCTTATCAACTCTACCTGACGTGGTCAGAACATGTGGAGGATTCCAGGAGGATTCTTCATGTAGATGTGGATGATACTTGCTGTGTAGACTGTATTGGTATAAATTTGCTTCATATATCACAGAAAAGTTATTGTTGGTTTGGTTTACGCCTCAGCAGTAAACATCTGGGGAGTTGATACAACAGTTGCATACTACTATGTGTGAAAAAAGCAGAAGGATAACTTTATTTATTTAGGCAGGCAGGCATGCATGCATTTTTTTCTAAAAGCAGGGAAAGAATTTTACACTCAGATTGTACAAGCTCTAGGTGAGTTTTCTAGGATTGTTCAAATACATCATCAGAGAAGGTAGAACACCATGCTTCACACTGTGAAACTAGAAATTAGTCTATTTAATTTGCATTTATCCAACTGGGATGGTTGAAGGGGCACAATAAAAAGCAACTATTGTCACTATTATTATAATTAGTGAGAGTTGCACATATGTGATTTATTGTGATTCTTTCCCCCCCCCCCTTCCTTTTTGAGGCTGTAATAGAGATAAGTGTTTTAATTTTAAAATCAGTCATTGTTATCTTAACAGATGGAGGGTGAAAATTAATGACAATAAAGACAATAATGACAATAGAATTAATGATAACAAAGTTCATTTCTAATAGGCAATGGCTGAAAGATAGCATATGAGGGCAAACGTAATAATAGCAGCTTCCTCTATGCTTTCTACAAGAAATGCATACCATATCCAACCGGTTGCCTATTACCATATGTCTAGCATTAGTCATTTATACATATTCATGCTTCGGTGAAAACATATGCTTTACTGAAGCTGTATTACAGAGTTAAACCCAAAGTGCTTAAAAGAAAAAGAAAAAGAAAAAGCTTAGATTTCAGTGTAGGTTCAGGAAAAGATTTTTCAGCACTATGCCCTCTCCACTCACTCTTTTTCGCTGCTCTTCTATCAGAGACAGATAATACAGTTTTGTAATCCTGATTAACTCTTTTCATATCATGTACATGATTTAAGACAAAGGGTCCTTCCCCCCCCACCCCCATTTGTGTGAATTTTGTTCTCTGCCTCTGTTAACAAAAATGATTGAAGTTCTATGCATAGACTATTGAATCATCTTCAGCTCCCCTTGGATCTTATAAGTTTAGTTTACTGAGTGATTAATGTATTGATCTGTTGCACAGTAAATATGTTAGACACCTTTCACCCCTCCCCCCACCTCCCAGGCATTACTCCCTTGATGCGATGCAAAGGATCAGTAGCTTCAATGATTTTAAGAGTGATGCTGGCAAAAGCATGAATGCTCACGAGGATCACTCTTCCCAGTACAGTCAAAAGGAGAGGAGCAAGGCTAAGAATAATCTATAATGGAGGTGAGGGTAGGAGGGATCTGCAGGTGTGAGAGAAGCCAAAATGAGCTCTGCAATCAAAATAGGAGGAAGAAAATGGCAAACCCTTCTGTATCATTGCAAGGAAAGCCCATATGAATGTGTCTGAAGTAGGCAAGTTTGTGTGCCAGATGATAAGCCCCGCCCCCTCCCCCCAGTTCCTGTGGAGTAACGCTCAACTTTCATGAGTAAATCTGGAGATGGTGATGTGGCCAGACCAAAGCTGCAAGGAAATCTGGTCATTGTTGCTGTCAGCACTGAAAAATGAATTCTTTGTTTTACGAGGACATACACAGTTAGAATATGGAATGTGAGAAGCATAAACGGAGGGCAATAAAATATTGTCAAAGTAAAATGAAGTGTACTAAATTAGATGTTTTAGGAATAAGTAAATTCATGGGGATGAGAATGGGCCGCTTTAAATCATAGGCTCATACGGTATGCTACTCAGTAGGGCTACGCAGCACTTTCATCGATTTGAAGGGATTGGAATGCATGGGGGTGTGTACACGGCATTCAGCTGCAACTCTTAAAACCAAATGTTTCTGTTTCAGGGAGCACACTACAGGTGCTAAGGGCAGCCACAGGATCCCGGAAAAGGATGCAACTATTTTAAGGAGTTGCCAAGAAGAACTTGCTGGTCTTAAATGTCCACACACACTCCAGAGCACCTTTTTCTCTATGGATCTGAAGTTCTAATCTGAGGGCATGACACCATAAGAAGGAATGGTCTGGCAACGATACTCAGTAAGAACCCTGCTCAGTATGTGCTTAGCTATAATTCAGAAAACGACAGCTTCATATCTATTTGATCCAGAATATGTAGGAGCACTTGTGTAGCACCTGTTAGCAATTTCTTAAAGTTAGCTGCATCTTTCCTCAGGATTGCATGTCTGCCTGCAGCATGATCCTGGATAAAGTCATGTTAGATTTGGCAAATTCCTGAAGATATATTCTTAGCCACACATGTCCTGAAGTGTCTGTCTCCCTTCAAGTCCAAAGCACTGTACCACCTTAATATCTGTTTGAATTAGTGGATATCAAGTGAGCATCAGTGGTATACAAGTGTGTGCATTTACCGATACAATGGTGGAAGACACTGAAGACTTTTATGCAAATGGCAAGATGTGATAAATATAGAAAGAACATAAAACTAATGGGTGATTGAAATGCAAAAGTTGAAGAAATGGAGGAACCTGGCATTATAGGAAGGTTTGTATTGGGTGAATGTAATCATGTAGAAGAAAGGTTAATAGAGTTTTGCAAATAAAATTCTTCACTGCTAGCACTTGCTTCAAGCAACATAAACTGAGACTATACATGGACATCACTGTAATCAAATTGACTATATAATAGGAAAAGAAGTTCTAGAAGCACAGTCCAGTTAAGACATTTTTAGGTGAAGCTTGTGGAACAGACCATGAATTATTGGTGTTAAACTTACAGGTTAGGCTTATAAAATTAAAGACAGTAAGTGTGTCAGCAAAATTTTACTTGGATGATATACAGAAAAGTGTAAGGACAGATTCACTACATTTGACTTATGTGAAAAAAAAATCTGAAATGCTGTGGGGAGAGATAAGAAGCACTGTAAAAACTGAAGTGGAGAAAAATCCCCAAATTTCAAAGGGAAAAAGGTTGAAATGATTTTCTGAACAAGTTCCCATGATAGCCAAGGAAAAGCAGGATAAGTGCCTTGGGTAACAGGACAATTACTTTAATTGAACATAAACTTTCAACCTCAAGCAAGAAAAGATGAGAAAAAAATAAATCAGGATTGTCAACAGATAAAGGAAAATAACAAAAAGAAAATGAGAGAACTTTTTAAGAAGACACAATAAACGTAATGGTAGAGTCCTAATAGAGGCAAATGAAGTGACCAGAAGACAGAAATGCTACACTAAATAAATGGTCTCATAGAATGACAGAAACATTTGGAGAGAGGCAATATATTTGGGAACCAACTTCACTAGTAAGTGAGATGAAAGGGGTAATGGACCAGCTGTCAGGTAGGAAGGCACTAGGGACAGGTAAAATACCCATAGAACTGTAGGAGAAGAGGGAGGT
Source organism: Liasis olivaceus (assembly GCA_030867105.1). Lineage (NCBI taxonomy): Eukaryota > Metazoa > Chordata > Lepidosauria > Squamata > Pythonidae > Liasis > Liasis olivaceus. Next base: position 191,363,067 of record CM061349.1, read on the forward strand.
AAATGGCTAATTATGCTATGTCAACAAATATGAAACAAGTTGGAAAAACATTTCCAGCTAGAAGCTGGAAAATATTGGTATATACTGAAGAATGGAAATGCAAGGGAATGCACAGATTTCTCACCCAAGCAATGTTTGGCATAAGATTTGACAAAGAAGAATAGAGACATACAGAAAAGGAGAAATGTCAAATGAACAGGCAGATTTCAGAAAGGGCAGTGGGACATAAGATCAGATGGCCAACATTAGATAGACAATGGAGAGAGCAAGAGAAGTTAAGAAGGAGATATACTTTGCTTTATTGACTACTGCCTTTGGTTGTGTGGATTATGCCAAAATATGAAATATGTTAAGGCTAACAGCTTGCCTTATTCTTCTGAAGAACCTTTAGAGTGAATAAAAGGCTACTGTAAGAACTAAGTTTGCAGAAATTGAACGATTTAGGAGAAGAGAATGAGATAGGGATACATATTATCCCTAAGGCTCTTTAATTTGTATCTCAAGAATATCGTAAGAATGGCAAGCTTGGAAGAGATGACAACTGGAATCAAAACTGGAGGTAGAAACATTATGAATTGGAGATATGCTGATGATACCACTTTGCTCCCTGAAAATTAAGAAAATGTAGAAGGCCTCATTAGCAAAATAGAAATGGAAACTGAAAAATCTGGGTTAATATTAAGAGGACAAAGATAATGTTGACCAGCATGCTTAGTTAATTCAGTTTTGATGATAAACAGCCCACAGATTAAAATCCTTACATTGTTAAAACAATTTAATATACTTTGTTTTTTATGGTTAATGTCTCATCAACGATATACCAAGCACTAACTTTACAATATTTGGAATTCGTTGGTCCACGTATAGATATTATATTTCTCTATCAATTGCTTTTCTTTTTTTCCTTTTCTTCTTTTGCTTGCTTTTCACTTTTTTTCTTTTTTTAATGAATAATAAATAAATTAAAAAGAAAGTAGTGAAGATAGTACAGAGTATTGTTTCCTTGGACTCAAGTACAAATAAGAATGAACAATAATTCTCCATGAGATTAATTCTAGGAAGAAAGGCAAGTTTTATCTTGTAACAAACTTAAAAAGGATTGTGAAGAATAAGGTCATTTCTATGACAACAAAGATCAGAACTGTTAAAACAATGGTATTTCCATTTGTAATGTACACCAGTGAAAGCTGGACATTGAGAAAGTGTGAGAAAAAGGCAATGCAAGTTATTAGATGCAAATTGTACTAAATAAGCCCCAGTAAGATGCAGCTTTAAATTTCTATTATGTCAACCACAATCTGAAAGAGATGGAAAATGACAGGGTTCAGTTATGACCTGTTTTATTGTATTTTTATCTGGTTATAAAAGAAAATATATACTTACAGTACACTAAAGTGTGATTGGGCACTGTTTTGCGCCCCATAACAGATAATTATTCTACTTCCATCTTCCTAGTTTTTTGCCCTTCTCAACTGTTTGAACATATATATTACATACAAGGAGCACTGGGTTGAATTTCTAAGCTCTCTGAGAAAAGCATCCTCTGAAATTGTGGATAGTTGCTAGGTGTGTACAGTGTCATCCTAGCTACACTGGCTGTGCTTTTATGTATTTTGAGGAATTCTGGAAAACAAGTGAAGCTTGGTTGTCCTACAGATGTATGACTTCTGGAGTAGAATTCTCAGCAATGACCATACTGGATGGAAATACTAGGAACTCTGAATCAGCTTTCTTGTAAGAGGCACTATAACTGATTGCTAGATGAGAGATGGGCGTTGCTGGACTGTTTAAAATTCTGGTACATATATTTCCTTTTCTGGTATGAGCTCAAAGTAAATGAACCCATTGTTACATGTTTTAAAAGATTCTAGAAGGGCATCCCCTCACTAAGGTAATAATATTGCTCAAATACATTTTTCCCTGGTATATTCTCTTTGATTCAGACTCATTGATGGTTTCATAGATGCCTGCTGTTAATACTGCCTCAATAATGCCTGCATTAATAGTAATTTTCTCTCTCTCTAAAGTAGTTGGAATAATTAAAAATTCTTTGAAACTTAAAAAAAGAAGAGGCATTGATTGAGTTGCCATGTTAATAGCAATCAAAATTGTGCCTATACATTTCTTCAAAGAAATAGTTTATCCCCCAGCTGTCAAAGTTTATGGGCCACGTGGTAACTCAGTGTACTTGAAAGATAACTAAAAACATCTCTTTAGCCTACCTTCCTGTTAGGTGAGCTTTCTACATGTAAAGTGATTTTGGTGATATATGTGGCCATTGCTTTTAAGTAGCTCTTAGAAAAACAACATGGAAAGCAGTGTTTAATATGGTTCAGTAAGGACCTGAAGTCTGTAATTAATTATTTTAAAACTGAAGTTTACCTAGTTTATAAGTCTATAAGGGGGTTCCAGTCAGCAATGGGCCAGGCTGTAAAAGAATTTCTGAGAGAAATAGTGAACCTAGTTCATCAAATTAAGAAATACTTCCTTAATTTGATGAACTAGGTTCACTATTTCTCTCAGAAATTCTTTTACAGCCTGGCCCATTGCTGACTGGAACCCCCTTATAGACTTTTTGTGTGAAACAGAAAAAAATGAACTTGTGATTTATGGTTTTGATGATTAGACAGGATAGCTTATAGAAAGAAGAGAGTTATGTGGTAACCATAGAGTAAGAGGTAAATTTATAAATGTACTTGTAACTGCTGGAAAGAAGATTGGAAGCTACTTTTCTGTATCTTTTTTCTTTCTTTTCTATTTTTCTTTTTTCTTTTTTCTTTTCTTGCACCTTTAGCATTCTCTTTGATTTCTTTCTTTTTCTTTTCTTTTTCTTACTTTATGTTAGTTTGTATTAGTTTTTATCTTCCTTTAAAAAATCTATCCATCCATCCATCCATCCATCCATTCTTTTACAGCCTGGCCCAACCTGGTACCCTTCAGATATCTGAGGGCTATGCAACTCAACTTCCAACCACGCTGGTTGGAAATATTGAAACCTGCAACCTCAATGCCCATAGGAAGCACCCAGTTGGAATAATCTGATCTAGAGTGTAATGTGAATAGTGTTTAGAGGAGGGGTCCCCAAAGTCTTCAGCACATCAGCCCCTTCATGAAGTTTCAGATAGTTCATCGACCCCCAAGCATTTATATGAAAACAATTTAATAAATTCTACTTTAGCTAATAGTACTATGAATAATAATAATAACTACATCAACCCCTTGGATAGTCCCATTGACTCTTGGCGATCGATATTGACCACTTTGGGGGACCCTGGTTTAGACCATCTGACTGGGCCTTTTTTTTTTTTTTTTTTTGTCTGCGCTCAGTCATTACTGACCCTGCAGTGACTGCCTGGATGAATCCTTGCAGTTTTCAAGGCAATTGTTTTTCGGAAGTGGTTTGCCAGAGCCTCCTCCCTAGAGCAGACCCCAGCTGGCGAGCGCAGGAGGCGGGGTTTCCGTTGCTTCACGCCCTTTTCAGGCAAGCGCGGTTTCACGCTTACCGGCAGGCAACTGGTCCCGTCTCTCTGTGCAAGGCGCTGCCAGCATTTTTCCTCCCACCGGAGTGAGAGTACCCATTTATCTACTCACGTGAGTTTTCGACCTGTTTGGGTTGACAGGAGCTGAGTGGGGGGGAAACAGGAGCTCACCCTGTTAACGCGAAGGCTGGACTCGAACCGCCGAAGCGTCAGCCATTTCTGGCCGGCAACTTTCAGCGTCATTAAGCCGCTGCGCCACCGCGTCCCCTTCTGACTGGGCCTACAGATGCTCAAATTCAAATCTCTATTTATCTATGAAACTTTCTTGACACAGCCTCTCATCTTAACCTACCTTGTAGGATTACAAACATAATGGAAGATAGCTATTGTTATGGAACATTTATATTTTTATGTGTTTTACTAGGTTTTATGTCCATTATTCTATTAAATTTTGTTACATTTTATTCTTTAAGAAAAAAAACACTGTTCCCACTTTTCTTTGTTTTACTCATGACTATGTTAGGTTTTAGAAAAGGACAAACCTACCTCCATATTTTCTCCCTTCTTGTTCCTCTACCCTTGAATTTCCCTACCTACTTTTCCATTGTTATTCCAATTCATCCTCAGCATTACTAGATCTTTCCCCCACCACAAAAGTGGTTTAGTCTCTAGGTGAAGCTCAGCTAAGATTGACCTTTATCTGATCACAAGTATATAATTTTTTTCCTGTTGACATACTGTACCTCAAGACTATTGTTCAGTGCTTATAAGTACTTTGCATCTAGGGCTGTTGTTAATGGCTTTTATTGATGGCTGCTTAACATCTTGACCACTAAACTCATCAGGATATTCCCTCTGTCATTGTTTTGTTTGCATTATCCTATTGATTTAAAGTTTACCGAAGTACAAGAAATATATAAAAACCTGTATCAGTATGCTGCAAGGAGGAGGATGCAGCAAGATAAAGAGAGAGATGTCTGTGCTATGCTTCTCCCAATTCTGGAATTTAAAATAAAGTATCGTTGCCTTTCACCCTGCTTTCAAGTGCTGCTAATGTCCTTAACATTTGGAGCTTCTTGCTAGGAATGTAAATGTAAATGTAGTGCACACATAATAGGCTTTATGTCTGGATTTAGATGTGTGCAATGGGCTTCTGTGTCTTCTCTTCTGGTTTGGAAATACTAAATGGAAGGGGAGGAACTTTTGGGTTTGCAGATGAACTTCATTGATTTTGCACCATCAAAGGGATATAAAATTTTCTTGTCATTGTCTGTATGTTTTCTAAGTGAGTAGAAGCCTTTCCAACCAGAAAAACAGATGCTATCTCAGTTGCCAATGCTTTATTACATCATCTCATTTCTAGGTTCAGAATACCAACCTCATTATCCTTTGTCAGGAGCAAAATTCAATCATGCCATCAAAAACCAGATGACCTTCTAGGGATTATACAGACTTTTATTTAAAATGCTGGGTATGAAAATCCAGAAACTGGGGTGCTCATGGTCTTTGCCAGCAGTTTTCCTTTTGTCAGTTCTGAATGGATGTTTAGAAAAAGGGATTAAAAACTGCTCCCCATCCATTTTCTCCATGCCACCCATGACTTTATAAACCTTGATCACATCTCCACCCGATCACCTTTTTTCCAAGCTAAAGACTCCCAAACATTCTATCCTTTTCTCACAGGAAAGGTGGTCAAGCCTCCTTATCCTTCTGGTTGTCCCCTTCTGCACTTTTTCCACCTCTATTATATCCTTTTGCAAATGTGGTGACCAGGACTGTACACAGTACACCAAATGTGGACATTGAATCAATTGGTATAAAAGCACTACAATGTTAGCATTTTTATTTTCAACCTCTAATAATTCTTGAGACAGAATTTGCCTTTTTTACAACTGCTGCATACGAAGGCCACTGTTTCACTATGATCCCCAAAATAATTTTCCTGGTGGATTATAGGCAGCTCGGACTCTATCAATGTACTGTACAGTATATGTGAAGTTGGGGGGGGTGTTGCCCCAATATGCACCAATTTATACCTACATAAATTAAATTGTATTTCCCATTTGGTTGATCATTTATATTTATCAAAGGGATCCTTCTAAGATTCTGCATGCTTACTTTTGGCTTTTACCACCCAGAATAATTTAATATCATCCACAAACTGGAGTTGGGTGGCCAATAAATTTAAATAAATAAATAAATAAAACTTGGCCAGCTCTCTGTTAACCCCAAATCAAAATCATTTATAAATTATTTTAAAAGCACTGTTACTGATTTACTTTCCATTTTCTTCCCTGCACTGATAAAAAATTATCTGTTTATTCTTCATCTTTGTTTCCTATTATTTAACCAGTTAGCATCCTCAAAAGGATGAGTCTCCTTATCCCATGGCCATTAAATTTACTTAACAAGCATGAAGGGCTTTATGACTGCAGTGGGGAATTTCCAAAAATATAAAAAGTTCTGATTAGAAAAAAGAGACAACAAATTGTTCAGGCAAAGATTTGTCTCCCTAGCAAATTGGAGGGAGCAGTCATTCAATTAGGTTCTAAAAGTGATCATGTAGAAAAAGAAAAAAAGTCAGACATGGAATTCCAAACAGAAAAGAAAGACCATGGAAGGTGGCATGGCTAGGAGAAGTAAGACAGCCTCTTTCAAATTTATTTGTTTGTTTATTAGAAATCTTAAGACATTGGTTCTCGAGCTTTGCAATACTGCAACCTCCTAAAATGAGAACTAAATTTGTACAACCACTGCCGAATAAACCTAATGATTACATTAGGGTTGGGCAACTAATATATATATAACACTTTTAAGAATAAATTTTTAATCTGTCTATCACATAGAACAATGAAGAATCTTGCAATTCAATACAATAAAATCACTTAACTGGAAATTTTTACAAAGTCAAACTGAAAGCCAATTTTTTTAATTGGAAGGCTGAAGTTGTATACTTTTTTCAGACAAATCTGGATTTAGCTTTCAAGATCACCATTCTCACTTAGCAAAATCTGGGGGAAAAAAGCAAAGGTTGTTGCCTTAAATCAGTGCCTCTTAAACTGCTCTTAAAATGCTTCAGGGACCTTTTTCCTGGCACAGCTGTACTAAGATAGCTTAACTGCCCCATTTTCCAGCCTCATGTTTGGTGCTTGTAAATCCCTCCCACAACTTGTCCAGTCTCCTGCTCAGCGCAGCCTGGCAGCCTGTCCATCCATCCCCTTCTTTTTAATCCTTCCTGCAGAGTGAGTACCAAGGAGATCAGAGTTTTTATGGGACACTTGAAAAATACATTCAGGCATTTATTTATATATTTACTTAATACATTTATATATTGCAAATGCTCCCCACAGAGCTAAGCTTTGGCATGATTACTTCAGCTTTGGAAGGCAAACAAAACACACACACACACACACACACACACACTTAGGCCTCATACAGAGCTCTATAAGATCAGGCTGCTTTGCATTCAGCATACTTTTGCATCAAACAGTAAGAAAAATACTTGTGATGACAGCAGTCTCTTTCAACCCCTATCCCCAATCTTGTGCCATTCTGGTGACACCTTCCAGCCCTGCCCCACAAAGATTGTGACCTACACTTTGAGAAATGCTAGCTTAGGAGCTTTCTCTACTTGCTAGTTCAGCATATTAGACATATCCCAAATCCTTTAGATTATGTTATTTGAGATAAGAGAAAAAAGTTTATTTTCATCAACTGAGAATCTCCAAAAATAGAAATAATACTTACAAAATCTGGAGTAAATCCCTAAATAAATACCCCATGGATGGAAAACATAAGCACTGCCAACTCAACTGAGTCTGCATCATGCCTTTCACAATCACATTTCACTCTGCTTCACAACATTTCATTTATTCACAAGGTTATTATTCTACAAATAACCTATTCAAACACATCCTTGGTTTCATCTCATGGAAGGGGGGAACTGCAAACAGGTCCTGCAAGCACTCTGGTGTCAACCTACATAGGACAGTTTCACACAGGACCTTTTCAAGAAGAGAAGTTCCACTGCCTGTTTCAAGGCTGCTGGCATTACCACCTCCTAAAGTATGGTGTGGATCACCTTCAACATCCCATTTGTTATACTTCCAGAGTGCCAGAGTCTTTGCCAGTCTATTTCTGGACCTAGCTTACCTCAAAAGGCTGACAGAATCTGAGCAACTTTATTGGCAAAACACGGTACCAACTAGTCACAGCAGCCAAGCAGGAGGTTTACTGAAATGAATGACAATTTTAAATCTTCCTGGAGATGGGTGTTTGTCATTAACCTCCCTTGATACAGTTTTCATGTAGAATTTCTTTTTATGTTGGGTTTTGAAAATTCTAAAAGAGCTGTTAGACCGGGGATTTGTGTTACAGATCTTAAAAAATATAGGTATTGGATTTCCAGTAATTTCTATGATGGTGTCGTTAGAAGTCCTACTTCTACCTCTTATGTCTTTCCATATGACTACCTGAAAAAAGCTGTCATACCTTTATACTGTTTCAGTTCAACACCACATCTTCCACATTGTCACTGGACAATGTTTTGAGCTGTATCTGTGTAACTCGGAAATGATGTTTTATGAGCCTATATTAATCTCTGTTGCTGATCTTCTTGACCTTAATAAAATTACTCAAACAAATTAAGGTATAACAAATGATGGTTTTGCAAACCTATGACGGCAGTCTTTTGTTAGTCTGTTTTTTAAAACTCCTTCCAATACTTTACAGAGCCTTTCAATTATGTCAGTCCTCAGTGTTTTCTCGGACATGTGCTTCATTGCACATTAGTATCACACGTGGAAATTGGCTTCCCATTCTCTGCAGTAGGTGAAAATATAAATGTTGAATGTGTCTGATGTTATTTGTGCACTAATATCAAAATTACTGTTATGTGCAGTACCTGTCACTTCACAGTCAGAAATCACATTATGTTTCTGCACTGGTATTGGCACATTGACATTGGTGAACGTGGCAGCTTTGCCATCTCTCTTTCTTTCCTTTTCTCCTATTATCGCTAATGAAAAAGAAAGTAACAGAGCAGTTTTGCTCCTTCCTTGAAAGTAAAGCAGATCTTCTTGAAGACTTTTTTTAAAAACAGCGGAAAAGAACTCCATATCTAATTGGTTGATGGAGAGCTTTGTCCAAAGATCATCAAACAATGTAAGTTCCGGCTGTAACCTGAACTTTGAAGCTAGGTAGACTGCTGAATTTATTCTGTTTTTTTAAAGGAGAAAGTAGATCAACTTGACTTGTGCTTCCCTCTCTAAAGCAGAAATTTCAGATACAGCTAAGCACAAATGACTGCTCCAAACTGACCAAATTTATAAGCAGGGAAATTGAGTAGACCATTTTTCTCTTGAATTTCTCTAGGGGAAGAAGAAATTCTTCAAGTTTTTTTTAAGGAAAAAAACTTCTCTTTACTGGTAACAGTAAAAAAAAGTCCCATAGTAGGAGTTCCCTTCTGATGTCTTTCCTTGGGATTGAATGCAAGTGTGGGAAGCCAAGAATGTTGCAGGCCAGTGGAAAGATAATGGCACAGTGAAAGACAGGATAACACCCTTGGCCATTTGGCAAAAACACTATGTGAAAACTTCTTTAAAATGTATTTGTTCATTAAATTTGTGCACCAATGAATCTTACAACTTCTGTTGATTTACAGCAATAAAACAAAAAGACCACACATAAAGCCACAGTAAATAATAATTTTAAAAAATAGTCAGTAAAGACAGAAACAAATATCTGTATGTAGCCCAGTCTCAGCCACCCATGAATATTAGTCTTAGCTCTCCAAAGCCCTGTGTGACAGATCAGGTTTAATTGAATAGATCGCAAAGCTAGCATTAGTCTAACCTCCATAAGGTAGGGTCCCTGGGCCCCCACTGATCTGACCTCCTACACACTGCAGATAGATAACATACCTACTGGGATGAGCACAGCAGACAGGGTAGTTTTACCAGAGAAGGTGGTCCTACAGGTACCTAAAGCCAAGCCATGCAGCAATTTAAATGTAAAACACAACACTTTGAATTTACCAGAAACCTATTAATAGCCAATGCAGTGCCCACAGCATGGGTTTAATATGGCTGTCTTTTGCTAGCACGTTGCAGTAATCTATCCTGGGAACAAGAAGAGTGTGAGGGTAAAGGAATGTAGAGATAACCTTGGTGAAGAATAGATGAGCCTTTAAGAGAGGAAAAACAACAACTCATTCCTGAGAAAGCATAAAGTGTGAGAAAGAAACTCAAAATAATCCCTCTTTAATTCTGTTTGGTAGTTGAGAGGGCAGAGAGAACCCCTGGCAGGATTTCACGATTCTGTTATATTCCTTACAACAATAAAATGTCGTCATTGTTCAGTCGTTAACTTGTGTCTGACTCTTCGTGACCCCATGAACCATATCGCGCCAGGCCTTCCTGTCCTTCACTGCCTCCCTGAGTTTGCTCAGTTTCATGCTCATTGCTTCAGTGATGTCATCTAACCATCTCATCCTCTGCCATCCTCTTCTCCTTTTGCCTTCAATCTTTCCCAGCATCAGGGTCTTTTCCAAAGAGTCCTCTCACATTAGATGACCAAATTATCTGAGCTTGAGCTTCTTGTAATCTTTGCAGTGTCTGTTCCCTACCTCAAAGGGCTGACAATGAGTTACTATCATCCAATCTTCTTGCTCCAAGTAAGGCTGCAGCTGGCACACTAGCCAAAGCTTGCAAAGAGCCCCCTGGCCACAGCTGCCACTTGCCCATTTAACAGTAGCTATGAGTCCAAGAAGGATCTAGGTCTAGGGTGGTGATGTACACTATTTATGCAATCAAGGAAAGACCCACCATACACTCCACTTTGATATAAATATGATGTTGATTTTAGCATAATATTGAATATTAAAATTGTACCACAAACTATTTCAACTTTCTTCATCTTCTACTGCTCTGGTGTCTATCAAAAACTACAACAGTCAATCCAATGAATATAAGATGAACTATTCCAAAATGTGACATTGGTTTTGTAGATGAATAATTTAGATGTGAGACCATAAGAGTATTAAGCTGCTAAACAGCTGCATCTTGAGGTGCCCCTTTTTGCAAAGTTCTTCAGTATGGTGACCTATCTATAACAAAAACAGACAAAATACTTCTATTGAAGCTGAACAACACTGAATTTTCCATTTCCATTTCCTTTTTGATTTGTGGTCAGATCACATGTAGCAGACTGGATTAGTCTGCCACTCGATGTTTGAGAGGACATCTCAGCTAGTAGATATTCAGAATCTTCTTCCTTCTACCATATGACCTTTTTTTTTTTTTTAAGTGCATAGCTTGACACAGTTATGAGAACCTAATTCTGTTTTATGACATGTATGCACTAACATGATGTTCCATATTGTATCACTGGAGCATAACATTGTAACATGTGTCAATCACGTTTATGTGCTTTACTAAATACACATTCCAATATCCACATCCAGATTGCCTATAGGAGTGAGGTGCATCTCTGCCATTAGAGTTGTCTTTGTAAAAAGAAAATGAACTTTCTGCCTCTTCAGAACACTGTAATTTGGTTTCTTTAGACTTCTGTAATGCAATAATAATGTGGCAAACTATTCTGAGGCCACCATCCATGGAGAACCTTAATTTTTTTCAACAGAAACAGAATCTGTTTGGCTAATATTGAATCAGAAGTCTAAATTGTTCAGCTGCAGAGCATAAATCAAGCATTGTGGCTGAACCTTGTCCAGATGCAATCTTTTTTACACTGCACCAGCCTCTGTAAAAATCAACAGAAATTGTAACAAGAACTGGGTTGAGAGGAGCAAACAGAGGAAATATATATGCCTTGTTTGTACATTTAAGGGGGAGGAAGATCAACACACAATTAGAGGAGAGAGAAAGAGAGATTAGGGGCAGATGTAGGATTTAGACAATCAGCCTGGTGCTCAGGAAGAAACCAGCTAGAAAGCTTCCATTCTGATTCAACATGTTGAGGGTAGAAAAAACATGACTTATTATAAGTGGTAAGATGTAGAGTTGAAATAAGTGACACTCCTAATGCAAACTTTCCTAGTTCAGAAAGACTTATTCCATAAAGAGCTAGGACCAGATCCCTCTGAATCAAAGGTTAAAATCACACAGCATGAGGACAGCCCACTAACCATTTCCAGAGGAAATGTCTGTATGCCACTGCCAGAATCTCACCATTCCCCTGTAGCTGAGGCAGCTGAAGGATGGCTTTAGGCATTCTGCTCTAGAGGAGTCTTTCCTTCTTATTCTGCTTCCAGATACTGCATGCAGGCAATATAGGATACATTGAAGTATATAAAATAGATGGACTGAAAGAACATGATTTTCATCAACAAACTTGTGGCTCCAGTTGATTCTGCTAGTTTCCTGTGAGACTGCCCCATTCCATCCAATCCCTGACCTGTTCCTTCCACCCCTCAACCCTCTTTTGACTCTGAGGAAGAGCAGAACCTCAGCTTCTGCAACAACTTTTGTTTTTAACAAGTTGAGCAACCACTCAGCTAGTCAACCTAGAGTATGTGAAGTTGAAAGTGTAATTGAAAAGAATTTTCTCTACTTCTGTAGGCTTCCTGACAGAGAATTCCCTTCCCAAAAGTTGCTGTTCCCAGGAGCCCTAGTTCCTCACTTCCTCCCCTCATGTAGTATTCTTAAGTTGCTCCCACATTGATACCCTACAGCTAACCCTGTTGCTCAAATTTCAGCTCTTTAATAGCACTTATCCAGATGCTAAGCAAATCCAATAAGCAGTAGAGGGCAGCCAAGAGATACCACAAACAATATTTCTTTGCTGCCTTCTAATGGCTGAAAAGTTGAAAAGTCAAACACTTGACTCATAGTTTCAAGGAATTAAGAAAAGTTCAGCTGAGGGTGAAAAAATGGCAGTGCATGGAGTAACCAGAGTATTGGGCATGCCAACTGAAAGAGGCTTTCACCAGGTAAATCATGTTGGAAGGGGGTATAATTCAGGCTGAGGATTAGGAGCCTTAGAATGCGTGTTATAGCTGTACAGACAGCAGTGCATCAAAGACCCATTCCTCAGGCACAGTAAGGGGGCACTGTGAAGACAGCAAGATTTAGGGCATTTAACTTTTAATTTAGGTAATTTGTTTTATATTTTCTTGAGATCCATTGAGATATATGAGATATATAAATTTCAAAATACATAGCCCCAAATCAAGAAGACTCTGGTAGCATCCTTTCCTACTAACACGTTTTACTAAAAGGGATACACTTTTGTGAACTACACCTCACCTCATCAGATGCGTGAAGGATCTGCATCTAGGATTTAAATTGGGATTTGCTGAGAGGAAGGCAATGTGCAGGTTACATATAAATGTGATAAACACATTTGATAATTTGATAAATAAATAAATATACCTTATCAATTAACAACTGTAAACCATTTAAAACCCACTGTGTTTGTTGAGACTTTGTGAGTTAGTCTGAAACGTTTGATGTATGGGAGTTCAACCATCTCTCACTCAGCTGTGCTGGTAAAGTTTCTCTTTCCTAAAATAGCTACTTTGAGATCAGTAAAGAATATCCTGGGATGTTGAGAGGTTTTGATATTACTTTGTCCTTGTTTGAGTCCATTAAGTACAGGAGAGAATAAATTAATAATATAGCCATCTTAGAATATCCCTGGGCCCCTGGGGCCCCAAGGCCTGATGGCAAAGCCAAGTCTTAAGGGACTTACTGAACATTAGCAGGGATGAAGTGGGGGAGAGGGAGAATGTTCCATAAGGCAGGCACCATGGCAGAGAAGGCCCACCTCCTGCGACCTGCCAAGTGTAAGTCCCTAGTGAATGGGACCTGAAGACCTTTGGAGATTTGAATGGCCCTGTAGATGTCTATTAGGTTTGGTCTTTAGGATGTAAACACATATTCTAGTCCAGATCTTTTTATGCATTATTTAGTTTTACAACAAAAGAAAAATATAATACAAATGTTCCCTAATTGTTGTACACCATAGCTATGAATTATTATTAGAACTTCTTTAATTAATGCAGATTGTTTTATTTTCAATAGCTATTTCTTTCTTATAAATAATAAATAGCTCCTCTTTATTTAAGAGGTCAGCTCTGACTTTTTATTCAGTGTTACCTTGACAACTCCCTCATAAATTAACCAAGTCTACTTTGGTGAAAAAGAAAAGTTATTGATTAAAAAGAATCTATGGAGCCTACAATTTCTTATTAAAAGGTGAGCTAAACTTCCTGTCATTTCTAAAATGAAAATATGTAAAGGCCACAAACATTTTTTTTAATTAAGCCTTTGGAAATGAAAAGGACCTTCAAATAATGTTAATGTTATGGAGATTTGGAACAAATTGGTGCCAGAAGATTCTTTAAAATAAAAGCTTCTTGTAAATTTGTTTTGATTAAAGAACTGAATGTATATAAATGTGTGAAATAATTGATAATTTTACATGGATCTGGTAAATATTGGAAGCTCATTTTCCACCCAGTCTAAAAATAAAATAAATGGATTCTTCTCAAATAAATGTTAAGAATCTAAATATCTATCTATCTATCTATCTATCTATCTATCTATCTATCTATCTATCTATCTATCAAGTGGGTTAGCCATAAGAAGAGTCCTGCTATGACCTGTATCTCTCTACGTGGTTTGACTACAGCTTTCCAACCATTGACCAGGCCTGCTTGATGTGCAAATTGGGAGGGAGAGCTAGAAGTAACAGGGCAGGAGTTGCCACATGTTGCTGGTTATATAAAATTATTAGCTGGTGCTTTGGGATGAATCAAGAAGATGGGAAGAGTGGGGAACGGAGATGACACTGAAGTCGTAACTAGAAGAGGGAGATGTGGAATAATTGAATCTGGTTGGCCTCCCCTCCTGTCAGGCTGCAGTCTGACCAAGGTAGTCAAGGTAATAGCCAAAGTAGATCCTCCAGCTTAAACCTTCTTCATTTTAATACCAGGTCATGGCAGGCAAAACTTCAGTTTACTATCCAGGATTGAATTTGGGATGAAAATGCTGACTTGGCAAGAGAGGGTCCTTTTCACCGCCACATTCATGTGATTTCCTCCTATCCTTGAGATGGGTTATAAAATGTGCTGCCCACACAGCCTACCTTTTACTGTACCCTAGTGAGGAAGACTGTTAGTGTCTTCCCAAAATGTGACATGGAGTACTTTCAGGGCAGTGACTGGTGGATTACCAGCTGTCCTTTCCTCTCCCTCCAAAAACCACCTATAGGCAGGAAAAACAGCTACTAACTATACCCCTGAACTTGCAATAGGGCAGGGTTTGGAGTTATCTGCAGCTCTTTTGTCTTATCTATTCATTGGGTACTTTTAATGAAAAAGGAGCCCACCTGGGAACGGACTGCTTCTCTTCTTGCAGGGGCTGATAATCGTTTATTTATTTAAAAAATCTAGGCATAGGAATATCATCCAGAAAGAGGGGAATTACAGCTCCCCATCTGGGTTCCATTTTAGATAGCTTCTTGCTCTCAAGGGCAAGAACATTAAGGGCTGGCTGTCAACAGTGCAGTGCTTCTTCTTCTGGTTGGGACTTTGCCCAGAAGACTGGATGTTTATCCAGCAGCAAAGAAGCTACTAGCAATGGCAACAGGAGACAAGCAGGTTGTCCATCTTAAAAGGTGCTTGAAAATGAGGAGTGCCTATAGCTGCTCCTTTCCAGTAATAACCTCACTTCGTCTGCTAGTAGGGGAAAAAGGGTGCTGGGTGAAGTTCTGCCTTCTCCTTACCAATGGGAATATCAACCTTTGGTAGACGTGATGTCAGCCCCACTAGGTAGACCAGACCAGGAAGTCAACACCACAGGAAGACTAAAACTACTTTTATTGAGATAGGGTATTATAACAGAATCTTGCAATTCTGGTTTTGCTGTACCTCCTCCTCCTTCTTATAGTCCAGTGAATCAGGGAGGCATCTTCCTGAGCCACTTCTGAATATTATCTCACTTCTCAAGATTAAAAAAAAAAAAGTTCTAGCCCCTTTTGCCTAAGTAACATTTTTTGCATATTTCTATCAAGGTCATCTTTCTTACTCTCTTCCCTTGCATTTGATCTTACAGGAAGTTGATATTCCTAACTCTGACATGCCCCACCCCCACTCCCAAAGAAGAAATAGCCTATATAAGCAAAGTGTTTGGTCTTTCTCACAGTCACAGAGAAATGGCCATGGAGATTCAAACTAACTAGATAGGAGGGGTGATCGCATAGCAGACCTGCCGAGCTAACTGGAACCCAACAGATTGCCAACTTCTGAAGGCTCCTGCTCAATGTGCCTAGAACATCCACATGAAAGTTCTCATGCAACAATATGAGGGAAAACATTACTTTCATGTCTGAACATCTTAGTCCAGCTCAAGCCTGTCCCAGCAGTGGGCTGGTGATGACACTGGGCTGGTGGGTATGTTGTAAGGGCATATCCTTGACAAGTGGTTAGTGAGGCTTCTTCACAGCATGGCAACCAAGACTTGTGGATGATCCCTTCCCAGAGATTTGGCTAAGAAAGGAAAGGGAGCTCCCAGCTCTGTCAATAGGATTACTCTGTTTTGCAGCAGACTGTATCTGGAGGGTATGAAGGTGGTTGCCTTAGTCTATAGAAATCCTATCTCAATGATCGGAAGCCCCATCTGAAATTGCCATTTTTAAAAATTTTGTATATTAAAGTAATAAAATTAAAATTAAGCTAAATTTCCTTCCTGAGCTACCCTGGATCATCTCAGATATGTCAAATGGTTACTCTAGACTTTTTTATTCTGGAGAACTTTAATACCCACACTGAGGTTACCCAGTCAGAAAGGGCTCAGAAGTTCATGTCTATAGACCTGTCCTAGTGGATATCTGGCCTCATGAGTGCAGTAGGTCATATGATGGAATTGCCATTCTGTTCTGCTTGTGATCTGAAAGTAGAGGAGATGGACTTAATTCTGTTGTCATGAACAGTTCATCCCTGGTGGCTGCTGTAAATCTCTGCAGAAGTGGAGGACTGGATAAAATAGTCTGACCTGGAGATCTGATAATTCCAGTCTGCCAATTGTCTATTGGGTACAGTTTAAGGTGTTCATATTGACTTTAAAATTCCATATTGTTAAGGTGTGGCTATCCGAGGGAAGACTCTTCCTCCATGAAGCTGCCCAGTTCTTTAGATCAACAGGAGAAGCTTTTTTGAAGATTCCTCTGCTATTAGAGGCTCATCAGTCTGGTACATGGGGTAGAATCTTGTCTTGTATGGCACTCAGGCTATGGAATGTGCTCCCCCAGAAATGCATTTGGCCATCACTTTCCAAGTATTTCACCAAGCTTTTCAGTGAGTTGAACATATTTTTTATCTTGATGACCCTGACATTAATTTTTTCTAGCTTTTAATTCCTGTTTTAATTGCATATTTTACCATTTTTATTTTTTAATTGCTGTAAGTTACTTTGAATGTCAGAAAGATGGGATATACATATAATAAATTAAGGAAAAAAATAAGAAAAATGCATGCAAAAATCTCTACATTAGATAAAGCTCTGAATGGCAAAAATGGATTAAAAAAAAAAAAGAAAATAGTTAAAAAAACTAATGGGATGGAATAATATGTGAAAACCTCCAGTACTGGCATAGACTGAATTAGATGAATAGGCACATTTCTGCTCAATATAATAACTTTATTCAGTCGTTTAACTTGACACAGAACAGTCCAAGCAGTCTAGCCAGTTAGAATCTGTCATTTTTGCCCACTGTCTCCCAAGATTATCATTTGAATGGTGCAAAGTGGTTTTTCTCCATGGAAATTAATTTTATCACTTTGTAATATAAGTTCTGGTTTCAGCTCCATTCTTCTCTACAATGCAATAAAGTGGGCAGCAATGTAAATCATTTAGTGGGATAGGGACATAATGAGAGAGAAGGACAAACCAAATGTGCAGGATGGGTGAGGATGACATAAATGGACCTTATGCAGATAGATTGAATGTAGTAAAATAGGGGACCCGGAAGTTATTGTAAGAGCGATAGTACCTGTGAAGGGGGGAAATGATTGTCTGTAGGAAATGGGTTGGTGCGCTATTAGTTAATTCGAGGAGAATAAAAAGCCACACACCCTCCAGCATTAGAAAGTGGAATGTTTTATTTGCAAAGACAGACAATCAATGTACAAAACTTTAAAATGGAAAGCAAAGCATAAGAAACCACAATGCCCTGAAGTAATTCCCCAAAGACGTCTCTTTGCAGCTTTTACGTACTGAGATGTATCTGTCTCCAAGCTTCATGTTCTGGATGGCCATTCTAGTTTGACTTGGTCACACATATGGAAGTTTAGCATCCCACTTCAAGGGCATTTTTATCTGATCGGCAAGCAATGGCATCAGGCCACTGGCACTGGCCAATTGCTCCTTTGAAGCCTATTGCTCTTTTCCCATAATTTGGCGATCACTGAATGGTTGCTGTTATAATTCTCTAGACCGCCCTGTAGTTCTGTGGCATCTCTGGTGGGCATGGGCAGCTGCCCAAGATCATCACAATAATGTTGCAACTGTTGTCATCCTTCTTCACTTGCGGGAAGATTGCCTGTCCTCTGTTCTGAGCACTGTAGAGGAACATTTAGTTTTTAAGAAAAAGAATGACTTTCCTTGAACTAGTTCTGTTTGGTCCTTTATGAATTTATACATTCAAGAGAAAAATATTTGCATTCATTTTCACATGTATTTTCAGGGATAGTTTTGTAAAGTTTTTCCAAGCGTACACACTCATGGGTATAGTTTTTCTGTAGGCACTTTTGTGTCTCTCAGGGTACTACTTTGGTATGGCTATTGTAGGCTTTCCTGCAAAAGTATGTATTTGTGAGTTCTAAAAATATGAAATCCCCCATGTAATTATAAAAGGTACAGGTTTCAACACATCGATGTAGTCCAGGTTTTCGTATATATTTGGCAAGTCCAAAATTGATAACTTCTAAAAATGCTCATAAATGGATTTTTTATCCCTTCTTAAGTAGAAATTTGTGACAGATTATCTGCCATCACAGTGGTGCCAACGGGCCCAATACTGAGTCCACCCACAACCTGGAGACAGGAATTCTTTGCATGCACACAAATGCTCAGAAGGGCCTCTAAGCTTTCAAAAGACAAAACCATTTCAATTAATGGACAATAGATTGGAGGGACACCTTAAGAAGTCTCCCTCCAAATGTTTTATGCAGTCATACTATCTCTTTCTTTTAAGGTAATTTCTAGTACTATAGGATCATGTTTTCAGTGATTAAAAAACTAGAGCTATAACAGACTTGCTGGTAACCATTCTTATTTCAGGGCATAGAAATTACAACTGCAGTATGAATAGTCAAAAACTAACCTTATCCATTAGGTCTTTACAAAAATTCAGAGGAGTCCTTTATTTTGACAAAGCTTCGTGAGAAGTACAGCCTCCCTGGCTTTAGTTGCCAGAAGAGATTCAGGACAATGAAGCACCTCAGTAGATGAGAAGAATCATCTTGCCTCCTCAACTGACATAGGCCTATTATCTATTGGCTGACTTCTTTCAGAATAGAAGAGGCAGATGGACATCACAGTAGATAAACTGTAGAAACTAATTATGCCAAGAATGAGTATGCAAGTGATTGTGATGTTGGAATGCCAGAGGCTCAAATTATGCTAAAAATAATGCAATGAGGCAGAAGCAATGGAGATTCCCAAGCAACTAGTCTACATCAGGGAGAGTGATGGATGATGAAGAGCTTTTATAGGATGATAAAAGCATCTGATATAGTGAATCAGGGCAGTTGATCAGTTTGGCTGTTCTTATGGATGGTATTTTTACCTGCATTCATTACTGACACCTGATTGGTGGGCATGTGGTAGCTATAGAAATGCATTGCTGGGGACAGTATAGCAAGAGAGACATGCATCAAAATAACCGAAGTAACATCCTATGTGACTCAAATAAGGCAGACTCATCTGACTATGCTGCTTATTAGCTGCAATGAGTCCACTGGAGTCGGGCAGCCAATACATTTAAAATAATAATAACAACAACAACCTGGATAGTGTGGACATTGCAATACCTGGAGCCAGCAGAAGAGAAGAGAAAAACTGGAGAAAATCACAAAATACAAAGACCTGCAAATAGAAGTAGAATGACTGTGACAAAAGAAAGCAAAGTTAGTACCAATAGGAATAGGCACCTTGGGTGCAATCCCAAAACATCTGGAGAACCACTTAAGGACCATCGGCATTGACAAAATCACCATCTGTCCATTGCAAAAGGCAGTTTTACTTGGAACAGCTTCCATCCTGTGACAATACCTTTAACACCATCAGATAACACCATCTGCCTATCCCAGGTCCTTGGGAAGGACTCAATAGGTGGATAAAAATGCCAAATTCAGTTTAAACATCTAGCTAACTGTGCAACCAACCATAATAATGTCTTGATACTATTACAGTAGTTGTTCAGGGGTAGATATTTTTCCCCATAGTCAGGACTCAAGATGACTTGTGACTCTGGGGCCTGGTTTCTTCTCTTCTAGAATTAGAGCTGGCTTTTACCAATCCTAGAGATTGGGATTCAGCTTCCCGTATGCACATATTCTTGGGCTTAATCTTGCTTTGATGATAAGAATGGATGGTTAGAATCTAAAAAGTGATGTATAAAGTGAAGTGAGTATTTGTGGAATCTTCTCAAGGGCATCCACAGAGTTGCTTCTAAAAAGTGCAGAGCCAGTGTTTCTGTGGGCACTAGCTGAACTTCTGTGATACTGCAAATAACAATAACAATAATGATTAAATAATAATGATCACGGCCACCTCAGTTTGTAAGTATTATTCCCCTTTAACACTTCATAGTCTGGAGAATTTCCACATACACAAGAATGTCACTGAACATCCTGGCCAAAACTCCATTAGAAAGAAAAGTCAAACGAAATTGCTTTGGGTAGCCTCTGCCCAACCATTGAATGGCCTGATATTGCACCTTCATATTTAGGGCAACTCTAAACAGATAAAAACAGAGAATTGGTCTCAAAGTGAATTTATAATAGTGGGATCTTACATATGCCATCTGAAACATCTGGCACTGGATAGTCAGATCTAGTCCAGTGCACAACTGCTTCTTCAAGAGACTCTGTGTCCTCAAGGTGACATTCCATTGAATTACTCAACATAGAAGATACATTCACACTTTTTTTTTTATTGTAGCTGACCACCAGCAATGATCTTCAGAAGTGTAGTTTTCTTCTTTTTTCTTTAGATCATCCCCTGCTGTTGCAATGGAGTAGCAGTAACAATTGCCAACATTTTGTATCCTCTGCAGTATCTATATTTAGTGTCATTTCAAGGAATAAATGATGCCAAATACATGGAGATGTTTTTGCAACACAGCCTTCTTATGATCTTATGATAATGATGAAAAAAAGAGAAAGAGAGAAAAAAAAGTCTTCTGAGGAACATATAAGTTCAAATCTAGACAGAACTTTACAATGTCAGATGAAACAAATATCTAATCTGGTGAAGTCTTGTTTTCTTACATGAAGGAACTTGGTAGGAATCAAATGGAGAAAACAGAGGACATTGCCTCATTAAACAATCTCTCTGCATGACCACAGTTAGAGTCATGCTTTGGCCTGGCTTCCATCTCTTTCTTAGCTGGAATTGAAGTAGTGATCTTTTGCTATAGTCTTGGATAAACATTATGAGTGGAGGAAAGGGGTCGGGTGGGGCAAGGAAAACAGTGTACTTTCTTTATCCAAGGGATGCTAAGCAGCTGTACAGATGTATTGGAAGTGAGAGGGATGCTAGGAAGATTCAGCAGGACATATATGAGATTAAGTTTCCCACATTTTTCCAAGGGCTATTGAAGTGCCAAATCAGAGAAGGAGCCCAATAAAATACTATAGGATAGGGCAGGGAACAACAACACATATTAGATATAGCCAAAATATTATATGAAAAGCTTATAAAATATGTACAAAGAGCATTCAAATGTACTTTGAAGAGTAAGTGAGGGATACACACACACACACATGTATGTATGTGTAATGTTTTCTTAGAAGTCAGTAAGTATGGCAAAACAAGGTCAACAGTAAGCTGGACATGATTACTGCAAGAAGCATTTAGTAAATGAGAGCTCACTAGATGCTCAACCTTAACTCAGTCCACTATATTTGGACCTGGGTAGAAGTAGGAAGAAGTGCTTTGTAATAATAAAACCATGTGTAACAAAACAGAGTAAAGGACAGAACTAAAAAGAAATGTAAATTATATTTCTGTGTCACCCTTACAATGTACCCCAATCAGATAATATGTAGTTGTCAGTTGTACTGTTTGTACAGATAAAGGGCTATGTTATATGCAATATTTGGGTTCTGACTGCACGTGAAGCTTTGAATTCGCTGTTGTGGAATTTTTGCCAAAGACAGGAGCACAACACTGAGGAGAAAACCATGTTTATTGCAATGATCATTGGATGCCTGCTTTCCAAGAAAGAGGGACCCTGAACCATAGGAAGGCAAAGATTCTTATACACTTTGGGGTTGAGAGGTGGGAAATCCTTGGGATCTGATTGGTGGGCAAGTTTTGGATAGGTGTTAAACAGGGGACAGATGGTTTTTTCCTATGAGTCAAGGAATCTATGGCAAAAGAGAACGGAATGTTGCGAAGAGCAGGTGCGTGTTCTTAATAAGAATGGCATTCCTGCGGTTTCTCGCTTGTTAACAAAGGATTTCCTTATCGGGGTTGCCCCTTCGGCAAGCCCTTAAGCAGACAGGGGATGGCTCTCCTGTTGTTTCAGTCTGATAGCGTTAAGAGGGCAATTTCAGCAGCAGAAACATGGTCATCCTTGGGTCATGCCATAGCTTGGGACTGATTCTGTTTTACATGTGCAAGTGGGGGGGAGGCAAGAAATGGTACAGGGAAAAGGGGGGAAGGGTTTGCAGGAGAGGCAAGGGGGAGGGGGCAGAAAGAGAGACGGGGGAAGGGGGGGTAAAGAGTTTGCTGCAGGAGAGGCAAGGGGGAGGGGGGGAGAGTTTCCAGCTTTATTTTATTATTTTTCCATCACATCAGAAATGGCTAGATCTCAAAATCTTGTTTTTTTTTCCTGTCTATCAAATCAGAAAGGAAAAGAATCAGAAGTCAGGAAGAAAGGTAGCTGGCCATTCTGTAGGAATAAGCCTATCCCATTGCACCCATGGGGGTGGTGTCTTTAGAAGGAAGACCAAACACACTGAGACAAGCTTGCCCAGTTTGTCACCGATCACATTTACTGACATTGTTGAGATGCAGGTTCTTGACAATTCCTTTTTCTGCAGTCCCAGAAAGGCAGCAAAATCAGGATACAAAGTGCAGTGCAAAGCCTTCGGTGGACCACCAAAGATTGTGATGGTGTCAGTTTTATTTTCTGGTTAAAAATGGTAAGTTGCACAGGAATGGCTTGACCTAGGAATCAGACCTCTTTGGCCTTTGTGTTTGTCTCTGAATACAAGGCAGATTTAGAGGACAGCTGGCAGTGCAGTGTGAAAGAGCATGAAGGCTTTAAATTCAGGAGGTCACTATCCCCTTTTACTGGCTGAAGCAGTTGTGCTTAGTACGTGTCTGGAGGAGGGCAAAAGCATGGGCTATGGATTGCTGATAGTCTCAGAGAAGTCTCTCTCCCTATCTTTGCATTACATTGGGGAGGTGAACTGAGGAACATGCTGAAAGGGGGTAAGAGCTTATAGTATGAAGTGTTGAAGTTGGCTCAATCTCACAATTTCCCATGCAGAACTCAACACAGAAGTCACTTTCCTACCCAACACCAACTTTGAAAGCATGAGTCAGAAAGATTTCATCCATGAATAAAGATAATAATAAGTCAAAGCAAATAGGAAACAATGACTTGGATGGGATCAAGCTTTAATGTTTCATTTAAAGAAGTAGAAAACAATCCAGAGAAGGTTTGGACCCCTCATTAGGCAGAAGACAGATTTGTTGGGCAGGAAGTTAAAAAAGTCCAGCACACTTTAGGTTATGGACCATATTCTGATTATAGGTTTACAGCTACAGATGAGATGTGAAACTTCAAACATTTTCTGCATCATTCCCCTAAATAATTTGTCTGGCTTTAGTCCTATGCCCTTTGACTTGAGTAAGTGTTGGGCAACATTCACTGTCCATTTCAGATGGCAAAGTATCTCCAAAGAGCTAAGTGTGTAAGAGGCAGAACATTCATTAGTGGCTTTCCTTTAACTTTTTTCAGGCATTTTGTTTCCAAATGCACCTTGATGTTTCCTTTTAGAAGCTGAAGGATGTGCACTTTTGATTTAGGCATTTTGTTCTTAATTACCTGATGGGGTGTTTTGCTAAGAAGTATTAGTATCAAATGTCACTCTAGAAGAAATGTAACGGTATCACAGACGGGAAGCATCTGCTAAAGTATGAGCATAGATGTCTGTCCCTAACTACAATGATGCCAAAATGATGAAACTTTGTGGCACTGCATGCGTGTAAGGGCAGAGTTTGCATTGCAATGTCATGACGTGCATTTCATCACTTCTCCCCATCCTTCCTCCCAGCAGATGCTTCTGCGTCTGAGCCAGAGTTTAGATAGAGACTGAACTGAGGACAGGCTGAAAAGCTATTCTGTAGCTGAACCAGGGATGAGAGTGAGATTAATAGGTTGCATGACCACACTCACACTTCCCAGACTAATATTCAGATACGAATGTACGTTTTCTAGGATTGCAGTTCTTGGCTCAAATTTTGTATGTAAAAGTTTTTTTGGGTGGGGCGGGCTCAATCAGTGTTGACTCCTGGCAACTGCTGGACAAGTCCCTGCAGTTTTCTTGGCAAGATTTTGGAAGTGGTTTGCCATTGCTGGCTTCCTAGGGCTGAGAGAGAGGGACTGGCCCAAGGTCACCCAGCTGACTCTGTGCCTAAGGTGGGACTAGAACTCACATTCTCCAGGTTTCTAGCCTGGTGCCTTCACCACTACATGCAGCTAGCTATCTATAATAATATAATGCAAAACGATTAGTGAAAGGTATAAACCAAACTAAAGACATTAGAGTAACTGCATATCAAATGTATTCAAAAGTCATGAATTTTTCTATGCTTTTTTAAAAAAAAATCAGAGTGATGCAGAAAGCTAAGATAATTGACTTAGAACTGAATGCATGCAGAAAGAAGCTCTTTTGTCCACTCATAATTTTATATATACATATAAAATTATACAGACACACATTTTATATATATATAAAATGCATACACACGCACACGCACACACACACATACATACATATACATAGACAGTATATATATATATATATATATATGTGTGTGTGTGTGTGTGTGTGTGTGCATGCATACACACACACACACACACACACACATATATTCTTGAACCTAATTTCAAGACCTTCTCTAGAATACCAGTTTTTGAGTGCTAATTTTATAAAAGCATTGTAAGATCTTTCTGCAGGAGGGGAAATTTTGGAGCCTCATTATTAAGTAGGGGTAATATCTGTGACCACAAGATAATTTTACTTGCTCTGCTTTATGTTTTCAATGATGCGAGAATGTTTTGGATCTGTACATTCTATATATCCAACTCTGAGCTTTTAGAATCATGTAGGAATCCAATTTAAATCAATACTGTAATTTCTTCCATCTACAATTTGCTTGGCAGAATCATTAAACAGACACTTCGAATGGTTTGCCTCATTCCATGATAAAGCTACAGGGAAAAAAAATCTTTGTCTCACTGTTACACATGAATACCAAATTCCTCTTAAACTCACATTCCAATAAAAGTTTACAATAATGTAGACAACACGATGAGATAATTTGAAATGGTGCTTGCGTCTGGTATAAGATTTAAAAATGCAATGGATTTTTAGAGAATTCATATGTGTTGTTTACCACACTGAGTGTAGATTGTAGGAGGAGCTGGACGTAAAAATAAATAAGTAAATAAATAAATAAATAAATAAGATATGCATAAATTGCTCCTTTTTTTGCCATGCTAAGCACTATTTTTTAAAATGTCATTACTTAAGTAGGTTATGTAGATTGACAGGAAGAATGTGGAACAATGCAAGTATTCTTTTAAGAATTTTTTGTTTGGTCAGCTCCAGAATGATAGGCTACCCCAGTTCATGCATTGATATGGAAATAATATAACCAAATAAGTAATGTAACATATTTTGACCATTACAACTGATACTTTGCCAAAAGTGCTCATCTCACGTAGGAAATCGTCTCCCGTTTCAGTCATTATGTGTTTGTGTGTATGTGTGTGTTTTCCTGTATGAATGTCGTACAGTAAGTTGGGGGTTATTTATTGCTAAATACTCATTTTCTTGTTCACTTGAGTGAAAGATGTGTGTTAAACTCCTAAACTGTATTTCAGTCTATTGCAATGCTTGTCAGCCTATTTTGGATTGGTAACCAAAACGAGGGAATATCCATCTATCCACACAAACTCATCAGAAAAAGAAAAAGAGTAAAAGGCAGGAGCAAAGAAATTAAAAGCAGGAGGTCAGAGAAGAGAGAAGGAAATCTCACTAAATTTAGTTAATACCTCTTCATTTTTTTATGCTGTCAATACCTTCTTTCCAACATATACAAAACATCAGTTCATATATTGCCTGACCACATGATACTCACTACCTTACTACCAGCATTTGCCTGCCTTAACATTTCTCCCATTTTTAGTAAACATTTTAGAAAGGTACATAAATACATACATACATGGAGTATTTTTCACCATCTGTTTATAATTTGCAACTGTTTATTCCATTTTCCCTTGATTTTCAGTACATTTAAGATCCATATTTTTATTGCATCATACAATCTAACATTTGCTTCAAATGATTTGGGCTTTCTCACAGCAACATGACATCATCTGCATAGAAAAATATGTACACATGTTCCCAATCAATGGATCTCTATCCTATCCACAAACATATCTTATCATGTATCTATACATACATTTCAACAACTAGGGAAGCATTAGACATGCCTCTCTTATTACCTGCTTAAACCATAAACATCTCAGTTAACCCCTTCATTTTTATTTTTTTTACCTGTTGCTGTTTTCCCCTCACTGCTAGCTTCATAGATTCTATTCATTCTGCTGGTGATTCCTTGTTTAAGCCTTCTCACCCATTTCCAAAACAATTATTTCCATCAAAAACACTATGCTTTTTTTCTGCCTCTTTTAATCTTAACTGTTCTTTACTCTTTTTGATTACATTCTTTACAACTATCTTTTTAGGTTGTTTTTCATTGTACAAACATCCCTTCAGATTTCATTAAATCCCAGGAGAAGACATCAAGAGGAAACCCTCCCACTGAGCTTTTTCCATAGTCCTTTTCTGGAAAAACTGTTAGTCTCCTTCCCCTTTTGAGAAGCCGTACACCCAATTTTTGTGTCTTTAAATTTGGTGGAGGATCTTAGTGTTCATTTGTGCCTAGCTCTGTAATGTGCAGATTGATTCAGAATTGGTATAGAACTGATTATGAGCTAACACATTCAACCTCATTATTGCAGAGATTGTTTAAATAATACCAATTTCATCAATTTCCTTTGACTTCCTATACAAAAGGGCTACTTACTTAGGAGCCACAGTTAGTTTCTCCAAAACCCTCTAATCACTGTGGAACTCCAGAAGCAACAGTAGCATCTGGATCACATACTATGTAACAAATGCTTAAATTAATAAACGATCAGGAAACACTCTGATGTAAATCAAGCTTGTCTTTTTATTCTGCAAAAAAGTTAAAAATAGCTTTCTCAGAACTGAGTTGATCCAAAGTAATAATGCTGTGAGAGGCCAAGTTTATCTAAAAATGAGTTAGATGCTATTTTAAAATTGAGATTAATAATGTAATTACATAATGTAAAATTTTAATTTTACACATTTTAGGTTATTATTATGATCCAGTGGCAACACCTATCACTCTAATTTACACAGTAAGTAGCCAGGTTCCCAAATTAATATATTAATGAAATGAGATTACGAATAGAAAATTCTGGTCTGCTTATAAAACATAAAACTCAATGATCATAAAACGAAATGCTCTACCCCTGCCTTTTATTTATTTAGCAAAATTTATTTGATTAATGTAGCAAATTTATATGGCCACCCGTCTCACATAACATGACTCTTGACAGCATACAAACACAGTAATTCCACTGGTATTTTCAGAATTTCTGATTATATTGAGAAGAGGTTTTAAAGCCAAATTGTAATGAAAATAAGAAAGTTAACACGTACTGCAACATAAATTTAACCAAGGAGTGGATATACCCATGATTTAGAAACTGAATAAATCGTATCACTCCAAAATAGAAAAACCAGAATAGATCAAAACCTGCCTCAGAAATGTCTAAGAAATCAGGTTAAAGGTTTTCTCAGTGCCTAATGGAATTAGAACTTCTTGACCATTGTCCACTTCAAGTAAAAATATGTCTGACATTTTGATATAGTTAGACATTTGGCAGCCCTTTTTAATTCCCGTAGAACTCACTTTATGGAAAACAAAATATACCTTGGTTTTTGTTTGTTTGCTTGTTTGTTTGTTTATGATGAATTGGTACTATATGGTTTAGAATAAAATGTTTAAAATTGCAAATTAATAGTTCTGGAATCTGTACATGCAGATATAGATGATGCAATATTACAGTCAACAATTTTGACTCATCTCCCTTTTCCCAATATCATTGCCTTGTGCAACATAAAACAAGTTCTGTTTTAGAAGCATAAAGGAGAGATTAAAGATCTATATTAGTAAAGAAATGGACAGGTTATGTAAAAAGAAAATAATCTTTTCTCTAAAATTTAATTTTAAGCCATTGCTGCATCTTTCTATATGAAAGAAATGTGAAAATTTGACCTTCAGTAAATTATTTAGCACTATCCCAGTGATGTAACCAAATCTCTATTAATACAAAAAAACTTCTGCCATTTCATGTACCATCTACTTAATAATTTTTTTTTATCATTCAGCAAAAATATATTCAAGGATTATTTTAAAATATGTTTAAATATTTATCAAATAAAGAAATAAGGAGAATGTTCTGAAATTCTAATAGCTTCTATGTTGCACACTTTTAATAATTTTTTTAATTTTAAATTAAATAGTAACAAAAGAAAAAGAACAAAACAAATTAAACAAAGAAAATTATGATACAAATACATACATTCTAAAAAACACACAAAAAGTTATTTTAAAAAAGTGAAAAAAACAAATGATGATATATCATTATAACAGTTAACAGTTTCAATTCTATATGTACTTATCTAATTTAAGTATTATTCAAACGCATATATATTTATTTCTAATACTTATATAACTATTGTTTTTTAACCTACTGTATTTTGTATAAATGAGCTCTATATTTCATTATACTTGTCCATACAAAGTCTACGTCTATAGGCAATGCGCTCATAGGCGGCAAGTGTAAACAGGTCTTCAATCCATTGAATAAATGGGGCCATACATTTATCTTTACAATGCTGTAATATCAGTCTTTTGGCCATAGCAAGGACACGGAGAATCCATTTATGTTGTCCAGTTGTCAAGTTCCATGTACTAGGTATGTAATTTAAGAGAATATTATCCTCTGTAAATTTTAGCTTTTATCACACAATCATATTTAT
This sequence comes from Liasis olivaceus, assembly GCA_030867105.1. Taxonomy (NCBI): domain Eukaryota; kingdom Metazoa; phylum Chordata; class Lepidosauria; order Squamata; family Pythonidae; genus Liasis; species Liasis olivaceus. Next base: position 191,392,173 of record CM061349.1, read on the forward strand.
ATAGTCCACTACTTTCTCCCCAAACTTAGTAAGTGCAGGACATTGTAAAAACATGTGTTTTAAAGAAGCAGTACCCTTATTACATCTCCAACGGTATGTTGTCTTAGTCAATCCTTTTTTATACAAACAAAGTGGACTCCAATAAATTCTAAGTATTAGTTTTAGTTGTATAAGTCATAGTTTGAAGTCCATTGACACTCTTGCTATCGAAGTTAAGATGCTCTCCCATTATCTAGGCAAGATGGGAACCTCTAATTCTTTATTCCACTCATTTCTTAGCATCTGCATATCAAATTGATTTATTGGTAGCAAATATCTATAAAAACTAATAGTAGTTTTTTTGTTTTTTGTTTTAGTTGTAAGGGATTTAACAAGTTGTTCTAGTATCTCAGATGTCTCAGAAGAGGAAAATACTGCTGGTCCATACCATGTTGTTAACAAATGTTGTAGTTGCAAATATTGCCATTGGGTTGCATGTGATAGATGATATTTATCTCTTAACACAGCATATGTTAAAAATTCACCTTCATCATCTATCAGTTGGTCCAAAGTTAACATCCCCACCTCCGTCCAATTTTTCTATTTCCCAATTTAAAATTGGGTTTCCCCATAAAGTCAATTTAGCATGGGAAAAGGGATCAAATCTTTTTTTATTAGACATTACATTTTCTAATTGACATAATTGTTTCCATAGATACTAGAGTTCTAGTGTATTTTGATCCAAATACTGTCCATCCAACCAAGGGTGCTGTATATGCATATTGTAAAGTTGTCCAAATCCGAAAATTGACACCAGTTGTTGGGCTTCCAGTATTTAATACTTGACAATAGGTAAGCAAAATGATACAGCTTCAGATTCAGAAAACCAAATCCTCCCTCATTAATTGGTAGTTGCATTTTCTGTAAAGATAGTCTTGGAATCAAAGAACCCCATAGAAGTTTTCTAAACAAAGAATTTATTTTCTGAAAATATTTTCCAGATATATGAAGTGAAATTCCTCCCAGAATATAACGTGGCATGCTTTAACTTTAGTTATCAAAGAATGAGTTATTGGGAATTAACCTAATGAGAACAAAATTCAGTTTGCAGAGAAAAAGAACTATCTTTTCATTGGGAAGGATTAACACTGCCAGATATCCAGTAAAATAAATTCAGACATATGAATCTTGAAACTATATGTTGAGTAGTGGAGTACTATATTTTAAGAAAGTATCCAAATATTGATTTAGATTAACCCCATGCATTATATGATTCACTGATGTAGTTCACAAGTACTAAAACAATTCTGTATTTTCTTTGGAAAATCTCTGGTTGAACTATGTAGGTTCAGTGGTGTTAGACAATGATCATACACTGTAGCAATAAATATTAAAATATTCTCCATTTCCTGTTCAATTATCATTTCAGAAAATCTACTAATTAAAATAATGCCTCTTGCAAGTTTAGAGTTACTACTTCCATTGATTTCTCTCACCGGAGCTTTCTCTAAAAGGAATTTACCTTTAGAGGGTATATGATTTTCTTGCAAAAAAGAAAAAAAAATTCAGTTCCAATCATTTTTTAACTTAGCTAACACTTACCTAAACTTATCTGGAGGCTCCAAATTTTCAGCATTTCATGATAAAGATAATTGACATTAGGCAATGTTAATATTAAAAAAAGTGAGCAAGGAAAAAAAGTGTACACGTTATCAATCATATCATGTCTGGTCTGTATCAAAGACCAACCTTTCTGACCCAGTGAGAAAGAAAAAGCAGTCAATGAAAATAATAATACAGTGATAAAATATTTTAAAATCAACTATTTTGATAGATAGTAGTAAAGTGTTATATGAGGCACCCCTGTTACCCCCCTGACCCAACTTAATAAAACAATCAGGTTATTATTGTTATTAATATTATATGAACCAGTGGAGAGGAAAATGGAAGGCAGTTTCATATTTAACGAAGACTGGTTAAGAGAAGAAATCGGGGAAGATACAAGGGATAAAAAAAAAGAGAGAAGAAAACAGTATTACTGTAGAAGAAACTGCACTTCATAACCTTTTTCTAAACCATGGTAATGAAATATAATGATTAGATATATGATTCAGAACCAGAGATAAAAAACTTCAACAGCATCTACAAGGGGGTAGATATATTTGTCTTGACATTGCAGGCACTGTCAGACCTATAAGGTAGACCAGTCTAAGAAACCAGTGCCATATAGGTTTAAAACTACTTTTGTTGGAACAGCTGTAGTAAAAGAATCTTGCACATCTGAATGTGCTTCCCCCCTTCCTTTGCTTTCCCTTTGTGTGAATTAGGAAAGGGCCTGAGGCATTTACTCAAATTAGTTTCTTGGAATGGGCTCAAGCCATTCTTATCTGACCATTGCCTTGGTAGTGACTCTTCTTCCCATCCTTAAGGCCATTCCCTATGCCCTCTACAGGCATGCATAGGACGTGCATTGAAACACTCTGTCTTCATCTCACTGATTTTGATTGCCCCTGCCCTCCCCAGCACTGCTGAAGCAATTTCACAGCCTAGATGCAAGTAAATGCCACAGAAAAGTACCAGAAAAAAGTAATCCATCTTCCATAAGAATATAAAGAAATTAGATTTTTTTCCAGCCTCCATATGATTATGAATTTATTTCTGAGTACCATTTGATAATTCCAGATGGCCTACAACCTGATGAAAGTTCTTCTCTCAAGCAGTATTGCTTGCACTACAGAACTCTTTTCCATGCCATTGACATCCCTTACTGAAATCAGAGAAAAATATAATATAAGACTTTTTATCTACCCATTGAATTATAGAAGCAACCTGGGCTTTCTGTGGAATTTCATTCCTTGCAGCAAATCTAAGGAACCTCGGAATGAGTGTCTGGAGTTTATCAGCTATACAAAAACAGGAAGCTACAGTGTGATAAGCTTTCTCTATATCTAGCTAATAATTTTCAGGTAGAGCCCCTAATTTACAGATTAAATCTGTAAAGCAAACTGATGGACTTTTCTCAGCTTCCCTTAAAATTCCAATGATGTGTAAATTGGCCAGTGAGGGAAGGATTCCAGAGACGTTATTTTGTCCCCAAATATCTTACAGCCTTTACTTACTTCCCAGTAAGATATTCTATTATTCTATCTTCCATCTCAAATATTCAGTTCTTAGCCACATTCAGTCTGGAATGTATAGGATTAACAAATATTAATAATGTTTATATCTTCCCTGATCTCAAGGAATAAATGTCAAGCATCATATCTTTTTCAGTTGCTTCCCAAATTCTTGTCTTAATGAGGGAAGATAGTAAACAAACTTTCATGGGTGCATCACAGCAGATAGTGAACAAACCCTCTCCAATATACATACAGTAATAACTTATTTCTGGTTGCTATAGTACCATTTACCATGTAAATGAATCAGTAGGATGAATATTGTAGAGGGTATTGGACAAGACTGATACCTGATACTATAGCGCCATTTTGAGTGGAAGTTCTTCAGTCTGTTTTATGAGTGATATTGTCTGGGAGATACCAAGACCTCTGACTGAATTCAGTAAAAATTGTTCATGAAGGAAAGATAGGGCACATAGATGTTTCATTGATCAAGGGCAGCCATACGCTTTCTTTTTCTGGCCTGCATGGAAATACGAGACTTGCAGAACTAGCATCCTGGAGTCCCAGAGGAGCAGAGAACACTCTCTGCAGCTCCTCTGAGAACATCTCTGACTGACACCAGCAGTGACACTGATGAAATCCAGAGGGAATGATTTCCATTCCAAACTCCTCAACTGTAAAAGGTGGTCTTGTTAGCGTAGAACTTTTCCTAGACAAATTCAAGCAGGTAGAACCCAAAGATGCTTCGGAATAGCTTTACTTTCTGTCTTCCTTGGATATCTCCCACATTTTTAATTTATTTTAACACTGATGGATAGTTGAAAATAACTTGAAAAGAAGATATGAAGAAGCTGAGAATTATGCTTTCGAAATTACATGTAAGAGAGGAATAATCATAATAATTTTAAAAAAAGAACAATTACCAGGTTGCTCTGCTCTCTCAAGTTAGTGGAAGGGAAGACATTTTTAGACACTGTGGATCTTTCCCCACCTTGTTTAAAGCCATCCTTTTGTTTCCTGAAGCTTTTTGTTTTGGTTTGGTTTTGGTTCCATTTTGCCCCAGACTGTTTCTTTTTTCCTCCTTCCTAGATTAATTTTACAAATGATTTTAGCTAGCAAGTGATTATATAGTGAATGGGCTGATATTATCATGTTATGCTGTAGGTATGGGATGATGTTAGTGAGGACAACTGAGAATCCAGTAAAGAGCAATTTGAATTACTATGGTAAACATTTTTGGAATGATTGATGACATTTGTCAGAAAAAGAAAGCTTTCCATAATGCCAAAAATGTTAATCAAATTACATAACGTCAAAAAAGTTTCTGCAATGCCAACGAACATTAAAGCATGCTTTCTATTTTGAAGTTACAATAAAGCAATTAAAATGTGTAATAGCAGCAGGTGTCAACCATACTGTTCCATTGGCTACAAAGTTGCTCATATACTCTTACACTGTTCATTTTTTTATTAAAAAGTTATTGCCACATTTTCTTGCGGTGGTATTTTCACAGTGTTGAAATAACTGATGAAAAAGCCCTGCTTAATCCTATTCAGTGATTATTTTTTTTTAATGTTGTTAGAGTTTAATTTCTTCTTTTGGTTAAAGATGTTAAATATTCCAAAATGGCTCCCAGATAACACAAAATATAATTGGAAGATAATGGGACAGGAATCATTGAGAATACCAGTTCAATACATCATGTTCCCCATTTTTGCAGGATTTTTGTGCGTGTGTGTATGTATTCATATATCTTTCTATGTAGAATGAAATAAGAATCCACATGGTAAAATTAGTTACACAAGTTCTGATAGTTAACTTTATAATAGTAGTTTACTTTATAATATGTAACCAAAGTGTCATGTATTCTTTAGATGTTTATTTAATTGTAGAATTCTTTAAAGTCATGCCAACGTTCTGTCAATGACCCCAAAGAGTGATAGAATTTATGTTTATGCAGCACATCCAAGAAAGTTTAATGACTGTCTCCTTATCTCTCTTCTTTTTGCATTTAAATGCAAGGGTCAGCTTGTTAGAATAACAATTAGAGACTTGACACCCTTCATATATCAAAACTACATTTCAAGAAATGTTACTGTAGCATCTTCATACTTCGAATGATATCCATGTCTCCCTTGTTATGTTGTATCCTTGTCAACTGTAAAGTAATTCTCCCCTGTATTTGGAGTATGATTAACTGTAATCTGCTAGCTTTTGAAATAATAAATCCATTGTTGGATCCTCTCCAGTTGTTGGCATTTCATGGGTGAGTTTTTTCATCACATTTTCCAACTTTACATATTTAGGGTACAGCTTTCTATTGTATATGCATAACACATGAAATTTTCCCTAAAGGTGAACTTTTGAATGCAAGTCAGAGTGAATTTGAATTTTGCAACCTCTCTGTTTCTGCCTTATCCAATACGTGTCATTTTCTAGAAAACTAATTTCTACAAAATTAATTTATAATCACAATAGCAACAAAAATGGAATTAATAAAGGGACACTAAAATTATTATAATGGAAATAGAACACTAGATCATAACAATAGTAAATAAAAACTGATGTATAAAACTCTGATAAGATAATGTTTTTGAAGCCTGATACTAGAAAAAACAGTCATCCAAGGACTTAATTCCATAAACAAGGAGCCACTACTGAGAAGGCCTTTCTCATGAGGCAGTTTGTGTTATAACAGCTTGTAAGGACACTCAAAATAATTGTTGCAGGGATGATCTCAGAGAATGCTGAAGTAGATACAAGTAGGAAGAGTAAACCCTAAAGTTATTCTGCTGTGATGTTTCCCTTTTTCACTGATGATATTATATTTCATTGGTTTAAGAACAAATCAATCGGATGCAGTGTATAAGCCTATATATGTATTGGAGAAAAGAAAGAACAGAAAGATATTCATATGAAGATACTTTTTAAAGGGAAGAAGCACTCTCTTCTTCACACACCACAGAGGTTAAGATGTAGAGGTGGACACTATTTGCTTGCAATAGCAGCGCTACCTCTTTCTCACATCAGAGGCACTGGAATTCTTTCCTAAACAATTTCACTGTTGCTGTAGTAGCCAAGTTGTGGCTTCCCAACCAGAAAGGAAGGTAAAACAGTTTGAATAATGAACTCTCTTAACTGAGAAAAATTGATTGATCTACTCTTGTGCTGGAATTAATTTCTCTGCTTATTAATGTGTTCTATTGAATTTAAGCCTTGAAACTTGATGAACTAAAGTTGATGGAGAATGAACATGAGCCTACAATTAAAATGATCCCTTAAAACTTAGAAAGAAAAAGGAGCAAGGTGGGGGAAGAGAGAGGAATGCAAGCTATTCATTTCTATTTTGAGCTGCAGTCATTTACATCATACTGTATGTCACTGTAGATGGTTCGTAGCTTCAGAAGTGATTTTAGAAAGACCACAAAGTTCCACTCTGGAAGGGTGATAGATCAAAATCAATGGTATCCTACTGTAGTAGTGAATGCAGCTCCCTCTATCTCAGCAAAGGTGCTTAGTGCAGTAAAAACATTAGATAAAAATATTCATTTTCTTTAGATGAACCCCAAATCTGATTCCAAATTGGATCCTTTTGGGAAATACTTAAAAGAAATATGAATACCAGGGTTCTTCTGTAGTGGATTGCATAGAACTGGAATCCTCCTGAAGCTCACTTGTCAGACTGATGTTTAGAAAATGTCCCAAACCAAAGGGTGTTTAAACACTATACACTGCCCTCAAGCTTCCTCTAGGGAATATATCAGGATGGGGAGGCCTGCTGGGCATCCTCTGTTCATAAAATATTCTCCATTTAAAAACAAAAATTGTCAAGTACCTGGGGAGCAATCATGTGAATTGTGCTTAGTTGATCCATTTCTTCTTAGCACCATCTACCTTTCGGAATCCATTCCCAAAACATCTTACTCAAAGGCTGAGTGTAGCTCATGGCCCCAAAACTGTTGTACAACCCTGGTTTAGAAGAATTATTTGGGAAAATGCATTGTCCCCATCTGAGTGCAGGAAAATATCGATTGGTTAACTTTTGTTACTAAATTCTGTTCAATGTTTAGTGTAGATTGAATTCATCAGTGGATCACAGAATCCTGGAAAGTGAGCAGTTATGTCAACAATAGTGAATGCTGGATGAAATGAATTGCTAGGGTAATAATGAACTTCTGTTTCTTCATATCTGAGATAATTTAAATTGTCCCCAAGAAAAGCAACATTTGTTGGGTTATCTTACTTAAACCAAAAGAGAGAAACGTTGGTCTCACAATGGTATAGAACTTTTTTATGGAGCACAAAGTTTGACAGTGCATACATTTTAAATTCCTTTCTGTCTGGCAACTTGGTCTGCACAAATGAATTGAATGTGTCCCTCTGTAGAAACAGCTTTGGGAGATGGTGCTTTTATCATCTTTGAATATTCTTAGTGGAAATTGCATATAACTTTTCAGGGGCTTATGCATTACTGCAATGGTGATATTCGTTCTAAAGCTACAGTAACCCCTTCCTTAGAAAGGGGGAAGAAAAATGATGTGAAGACCTAAAGCTACTGCCTGAAAGATTAAATCAAAACAATCCTATCTAAAAGAGAAATGTACATGGATAGACCACAAAGGGTCAAACAATAAAGTGCCCATTGCCTCCTGTCAAAGTAAATCACACAAAAGGTTTACAACAGTGCAAGTGTTACAAGGTACTTGATAGCAATATTTTCAGAATGAGAAAAATCTATATAATGTGGCAGCAGGAGCTGTGTAGCAAAATGTGTTTAGGTTGCTTCTAAGTAGAAGTGAGATCATAAACTGAAGAGCGGCAGTTTCATTTATTTAATATCGAGCCTTTAAAAATGTACATCTTGCTTCAGGATTACTGAGGTTATACCAGTGCTTGACTGCCACAACTGTCTCATTCATCTTCTAGCCAGTAAACCAACCTTCTTTAACTTGATAATCCCCAGACCCATCAGGAGGGCAACTCCTGGAACACTTCGATCAGTATAAACAGGGAAATGTCACATGAGCATGCTTCCAGAGCCTAATAGATGGCATGTTTTTGAAACGTGATTTCTATTCTGTGAGATTCCGTAGAATAAGACACAAGGTTTATTTATTGGTGTTAATGATTATTACATTTTTAACTGTTTAATTGTATATTTTCATGTTGTAAGCCACCCAGAGTCTTTTGGAGTGGCTGGTCATAATTAATATTATTAATAATAATAATGATAGGGTAGTCAGGAGTGCCCTTGGCCTATGCTTTGCTTTAACAATTGGCAAGAGCTAATTAGGCAACAAAGGAATATAATAAAATATCGGGCAGAATTGTGCACAATGGCCTTTCAAAATTATCCACAAAATATGAGGGCAAAGAAATTGGTCCTTATTTTTCCAGGAGAAGGAGACATTGTCCAACAATTTATCATGGGCATTATACCCCCTTCATGGCAACAGTATTGCCAATCTTGAAAATACCCCATGGGGAGGAGTTTCCTTATAATGTCTTTCCTTCCGATGTGTACGAACCCAGGCAAGATACAGATTGCTGAAGAAAGGATTATGCGGCAAAAGTAGGACTTTCTTAAGTGGAAGAATGCCATACTCCATTCAAGAATTTTTCTGAAAACCTCTTCTTTGCATTTTGAAAGCAAATTCTCTGATCAAATCAAATGAAATGAGAATTGATAGGAAAACATTCAGTTTTTTGTTTTTTTGCCCAGCGTTAGAATTAGGTTGTGCTATGTAGAACATATGGCAATTACTTTAAGTAATCTATGGGATTACTTATGGGAATTAGTTTATGTGAATTAGCAGAGAATTACACTACTATCAGTAATTTTAAAATTTGCCTTGGTATGTAGGTTATGAGTTGTGTTCTTAATCACATGGCTTATTTATTTTGTATTTTTTCTACCTTAATCTCTCAGCTCCTACAGATGAAAGTTTTGCAGCCTGCTATCCCATGGCTCCACAGAGAGCCTCTGCAAAATAGTAAGGCCTGGAGATGAAATTTTCGTAGATTTCTCTCATCCAGCACATTTCTGCTAGAGTCCATCTGCTCTCCTGTGCCTACTTGGGAATGTACAACACCTCTGCTTTGCAAGCTGCCAAACTGAACAGAGAATAGGAGGGAATATTAAAATGGCACTTTTGATCTGAACTGGGTCTCTTTATTAAAATGGGAAAAGAGGCTCCAGATTGCCTTCATTTTCAGAGCCTGGGCAGCAGGCTATTGAAATAATCACAGCTGAGTCATAAACAAAGAGACTTTATCAGGGTCCCATTCAGGGGTAGCACAGAAAGCCGTAAAATAGAGATAACAAGGAGCTGCATTACTAATCAACACCTACACAATATTCCATTGGGAAAAGCGTCACAGGGAATGTGGCTAATTTCAGTGCTGTTTAGAGCTGAACCTTTCCCTTCCTGCAGTATAAAGAAATTAGCTGTAAAAAAGAGAAGGGGGTCATCTGAGATCACTTCTTCTGAAATACTGCTCAGAATAGGCTGTATTGCACTGGCTAGGATCAACTGTATGAAATGCCCTCATGGTAAATTAATTTTATTGCCATTAGAGATATCAGCAATAGCCGTATCTGACTAGCCATGTTACCATATATGTGGTGTCATCCTTGACTAAAGTATCAACAGAGAAAACTCATAAACAATACCAGACATGCCAGAAAAATTGCAATGTTCACAATAATTAAGATTTGTGAGAGGAAGATATATTGGTCCCATTAAAAACTGTATTTTTGAAACCCATCTTCTAGTAGTAGAGGCTTTATAAGTAGGGAATACCATCTTATAAACTATCTTTGATCTCCTTGACACCTCTACTGTATAGAATTTCACTATACTCCATCTTTGTTTGATCTTCTTTGAATCAGTTACTGTCTGTCCATTGCTCTTCTTTAGCATTCTAATCTGAGGTTGGAATGTTCTTCTGAGTTCAGAGACCTTTTAGAAGACTTTCCTTGTTTTTCCATGTCTGTTTCCATCTTCCATCTTTACAGATGTTGTCATAATACTGCTTCTTGTCTCTTCTAACAGTTCTCTTCTAAAATGCTTTGTTAAGTTCCTTCCAGAGATCTTTGTATTTCTTGGCTTTGACTTCTCTCATCTTCTTGGCAATTTCCACCAGTTGTTTTGACATCTAGTTCTTCTGTTTGATGGTCTTTGGCAGTCTGTTTTCACATTCCTCCTTAACAACTTCTTTGATTTCTTTCCATAGTTCCTCTAATTCCTGTCAATGGGGTTCAAGATTTGAAAGTGATTCTTGATGTTCTCCTAGAAAACGGTGGGTATGCTCAAGATTATATCATGGAAACTGACTGACCTTTTTCTTCCACTTTAGGTTGACTTGGAACTTGCCCAGGAGCAGGTAATGATCGCACCACATCTTTGCTGTTATAAATGAGCTGTTCCATATCCTTGTACCAATAATACAATCAATTTGATTTCTGTGCATTCCATCTGGTGATGTCGATGAATATAGACACCATTTTGGTTGTTGGAAGACTGTGTTAGCAATTAAGAAATGATTGGATTGGCAGAAATTGATAAATTGTTCTCCTACTTCCTTTCAGTCTGTTAGGGTATAGGTTTTCCTCCTTAATACTTCCAGTTTGACATTCCAGTTTCCAACCATAAGCAGCACATCTTACTTGTATGTTCTCTAGATTTCAGATAGAACTTGACCATAAAATCTCCTTTTCCTCTGCATCAGTGGTTGAAGCATAAATCTGGATAAATGTCATATTGAAGGGTTGTCTGCAAAGTCTAATGGATATTATTTGGTCATGGATTGCATTGTTCCCAAGGACTTCTGACTCTGAAAGCAACACTGTTTCTTCTTTGTTTTTTGTGTCCTAAGCAGTAAACAGTATGATTTTCTGACTGAAAGTATCCAATTCCTGTCCATTTCAATTCTCTTGTGCCTAAGATGTCCATGTGTAATCAATTCATTTCATCTTTCGTTATGTTGACCTTTCCCATGTTCCCACTGTAATCCTGACTTGGCAGCTCTGGATGTTCTTTTCCTGCATGATGACATCAGCAACTAAACATCCTGAAGTTTTAATCTAGCCATGCCATAAACAACATTAGTCGTCCAAAAGATCTTCAACTCTTCTACAATAAGATGTTAAGCGCGGTTTGACCTGAGGGGCCCATCGTTTGGCACTATACTGTCAGTCACTTTATCTTGTCTATCCATGTGGTAAAATCCAGGAGCGGTTTACCATTCACTTCTTCCAGGCAGTATGAATTGATGCCTTTGCCATTGTCACTAAAATGATCATCACCTCCAGCAACTTTCTATATTCCTGTTGTCCAATATAGGTGGCTGCTTGCTTTAGCTGGGCAGATGGAATGACTTTCACTCTTTGGGTGATCCTGCTGGGAATACTTCTGGCAAATGCTCATAGTGTTCCTTGCTCATCCCTCCCAGAAACACTCCTCCATCAGGATGAGGCAGCACAGCAGGGCTTGATGGAAGAGAGCGTAACAATAAATAAGTAGATAAGTAAATATTTTTAAATGAAAAAAGACAGCATGTAGACAGGACTGGCAGCTGAAAGAATCCTGAATCCTGACACAGCTATCATTCAGGGTCTTCCGAAACCACTTCCCTCTACTCAGCCAACATCAGCATCCTACCAGAGATTGCATTTAGGCAAGAGAATTCAAAGAGTCTGACTCCATCATTTGCAATGTATAGCTAATGTGGAGGCCTATCTGTCCCACTGATAATAGAGGCAGGAATTCATTTGAATAACATGTTTTTGAGGAAGGAGTTACTGGTCTTATACTCTTCCAAATTGCACCCTTATTTTCCTATATCTTTCCTGCTTTCTCTAAGAAAGTGTAAGGTGCACCAGTTTTAGCACAATAGGCAAAATGCAACATAGTTTTAGCAGGCATTCTGTTCATTCAATATCCAATCAATCACATGGAAAAAGAAATCTAGGCTTACAGAAGCAGAAAGACAATAGAGAAATGTAAAAATTATGTCTTCTGAATTCAAAACCTTTCCTCCTAATCCCAAGTGGATAGAAACTGGGCAAGATTGCTCAATGGAGACAGAAAGGTATCAAAACATGCTGAAACGGAATTCCTCTTGCATGTATTTTCACATCTTCTCTGAGGTTAAGCTATATTATTGAAAATTTATTTGAATCTTATCCTTGTTAACATTTCTCACAGATTATCTGAATCTCACGGGCAGAGCCGAGCTAATCAGAGCATAAGAATAAGTTGTTTTGGAAATTCTAAATATATCTAAGAAAGAAAAAAATGTCAATTAAAGCGTTTACGCTTTAATTGACATTTTTTTTCTTTCTTAGATATATTTAGAATTTCCAAAACAACTTATTCTTATGCTCTGATTAGCTCGGCTCTGCCCATGAGATTCAGATTTTGGGTTTGTAAACCTATGAATACCATTAGTGAAAAAGTATGAGAAAATAATAGTTTTGCTGCTACAGTATATAAGAAACATAACTGTTTCTATATCTTAGTGCTGGAAATCTGTATTGAATATGTTGGTTCCTTCCTTCCTTCCTTCCTTCCTTCCTTCCTTCCTTCCTTCCTTCCTTCCTTCCTTCCTCCCTCCCTCCCTCCCTCCCTCCCTCCCTCCCTCCCTCCCATACATACATACATATATCTCTTCCTCCATCCAGCCATCAGACACAGAATCAAAGAAGAAGGGATCAGGGCTTTGTTTCTAAATTTTCAAGAATAATCTCTGTCCAGTTCTCTGCGATTAAAGTTAAGAAAACTATACATGTGAATTCTTAAAAAAACGAAACAATTTTTTTTCCCCTAGGGAAGTATAAACAAGTCTATAGTACTGTTACAAAATGCAAAATAGCAGATGAGCAGGAGTCCTACTGCCTTGGAAATGGAAAATTCAGAGCTTTCAAAGATATCCACGCAGGTCTGGGAAGGATGGCTGCCACTAGAATGTAATAATGTTGCTTAGAGCGTATTACTGTTTGCAAAGTGGAGACAGTTATCCCAAGGCTTTTAGGAACTGAATATGCTTGTCTTCCCATGCTGCTCTGTGATATATGAAATCCTGAGGTTTCTCAACACCAGAGAAAGGTTATTTTGCTGTGAAAAGCAACATAATATAGTAGCAGAATAGCTGTCCAAGGTGCTGAAAATAGTGCCCCTGATACTTTTTCACACATATTTTCAGTCATGATGTGTGTATCAGTTGGGGGGGAGGGGCACTGTAGATTGGAGATGGATCATTCAGGTGTCATGAAAGTTATTGCCATCTTTCACATTTTCTTAAAAAGAAAAAGTTTATGACAGGTGATAATAATTGTAGGTGTTTCCTCTCTTCTCTCTCCCTCCACTATTTCCTAGGAACCTGGAGAGGAAACAAATCAGAATGGTTAAAATATTTAGAAAAAAATAGTGAAATGTATTTCAAAATATGGCTCCTAATTTTGCAAAACACTTATTGGAAATTCAAAACTGCATATTCAAATTGTGATTACAGCAGTTTTGCGGAAAATTTTTATTTCTAAATTTAGTTGAATAAATCTTTCTAGATGCAATTCCTTTTATGTATGAATTGGTGCTTAGCTGCAGAGAGAACAGAAGATTCAGCAAAGCATGGGGTAAATGGTTTTTTAAAAAATATTCTTTATTGCTCATATACTTGTATAAGCATACAATAAAATCGTACAGAAATCCATCAACAAGACAAAAACTGAAACAAAAACATGGTACTGTACAAGACAAAATTCAATACCTATTAGCCTTTGGAAGGAAAATAATCAGCAAAGGAAATAAAATGCCTGAACTCATGGAGTTGATGACTGCATAAATACAATCAACTGCTGAAGTGCACAGAAATGGCTCACAAGCTTCTAATCCATCCAAGGTAAAGCAGTGGCACCAGTTCAAATGCTCGGGGAGAAATTTTGACTAACTGGGATCACACAATGATGCCACTGAAAGGAACAAATGTATGCCCATGGAGAAGTGGGATTTGTTTGTGTATTTATTGCATGTCTGATTTATTAAAGATTGGGCTTGCATGAGGTTGCTGTACTTTGTCCTGGAGGTGCTTCATAGCATGCAAATGATGCCACTCTCCTGGTTGGATGGCAAGATGACTTGCCTTGTCAATAGGTTTTCATGTTGGTCTGTGGTCTTGTCCAGCATTTCTAGATTTAGAAGAAGTTTCTGCACGTGTGCAGAGGACTCTCTGGGCAGCCAGAAAGGCTGAATGAGGTCTTGGAATAAAGGAGATTGAAGTAACACAACTGCTTCACTTTTGGAACAGGTTCATCACTGTGTACATAAATATCCCTTCAAAGTTTTGCATAGCTCTATTAAATAAATGTTTAATATATCCAATAACACCAGGTCTCTGTGACTATCATAAGATGACAAACATCTGTGTGTGAAAAAGAAGTGTTGCCATATGTAAGCGTAAATAAATAATAAAGCAAGTGTCTTTGATAATCACAGCAAGCTGCATACTCTCCCTTAGATAGGACAGGAATAACCATAGATGTGTTGGTTGAAAGCCTTCCTTCCTTCTGTCCTTTCTTCTTTGAGCTGGAAGCTTTAGGTAGGCTTAATGATGTGGGCTGCCATCCCTGCCTTACAGTGCCCCCCCAAATCCAAATCCAAAACAAAACCCTGTCCTAATAGTAAGAACGACATTGCCTGCAATTCTACCACTCATGTGCATGTGAGGACCATATTGAAGTGCCTCCATAACTTTCTTGGGCTATTTCAGAAGGACCCTGAAATACTTGAAGAGGATTAAGCAGTCCATCAACCATCAGTGAAGCTACTAGGGTAATGTCCACAGTGGAAAAAAGGCATTAATAAACTTTCCACCTGTCCTTATATCCATCCATATATGAACACATTCAGTGCGTTTATCTTTTCTCTAGTTTTTCTACCTAGTCCAAGTATTTTCTAGCCCTAATTCTTTTTGAAAAAAATCAGTGAGCTTTTACCATTTGTATTGTAGTTCTTGTTTACAAAGCATGTATTTATGTGCACATCAAACGCCATGTAAAAATTCAAAAGAAATATTTCAACTAGAGCTGGGGAGGGAGAGAGGAAGAAAGGAAGAAAAGCTTTCACAATACATGCAAACTTATGCTTTCTAATGCAATCCGCAAATGGAACAAGCTTGATTACTGTCACAGATTCCTGAGCACCAAACTCTGGCATTTGTATTATGTGCAGGTCTCAGAATGTGAAGAAGGAATTCTCAGTTGATTTGTAACATTTGAGATGACAGAATTCCTAAGGGAAGCCATGCCAGGCACAACAGCTATAAAACAAGTTATAGACTGTAATGGGGTTGATGTTCTTTAATGCTACAACCTCCCCTGTATGACTTGAGCTTCTATTCTGGAAGCCAAATGATTTGATTGTGTTTCTTCCTCACCATCCCATATCCCTAGTGTTGGTAAGAGAAGCTTTTTTGAGATATTGTCTACTCTGTTTTAGATCTTTATTCACTTATTCTTCTCCTGAACTTTCAATTTCATTTCCTTATGGAGTGAGCTGTCAGTCACCTTCTCCCCCCCTCCTTTTTTTTTTTAAAATGGCACTATATAATAGAATTTCCTGTTTAGATGAGATGGTCTTTTCTCACACTGCCTGGCATAGCATTAGACATACTGTCCTTTTCTTGTAGTCATACGCCATATAACTTTTTTGAACCTGCCAGAACATGACTGGTCTCTTTTACTTAGGAAACACATTGTTTTCCTAATAACAAAAAAATTAGTGACCCTTTCTGTGAATATTATAAAAATGATTAAAAATTAATGTTAGATTGGAGACTCTGGATGGAATTGCAATGCGTCAGAAATAAATATTTCACTAATATAGATTTCCTAATAATGTAGACTAACTGGCTGATAAATCAAACATCATTTTAGTGTACGGATATACAATAAATACCCAATCTGTTATTGAAAATAAACTATTCAGCATCTTACTCCTTGCTTAAAAAGTCACCTTCTTTAAGCAAAATGAATACATGTATGTATGTATGTATGTATGCTTATTTTTAGCATTTCTATATGTAGAGTACCAAATAAAGGAACCAGTTCTTAATGTTAAATATCCGGGCTCTGTAAGGTGGGAAGGGTTTGCCTTGAGGAGATGCATCATGCTGTGAAAGTGCTGGATATTCATAAAGGGGCAGGTATGATGTGCTTTTCTTGAGGTGCTTCTGACGATTCCCTTCGCTCAAAACAGCTTCCACCCATATTTTGTGTATTTACAGAAGCCCATCACCTCAAGGAAACTCTCAAAACTGCCATGTGAAACTGAGCCCCCTCAGATGGCTGATATCACCATAATCCAGTTTGCTGCCCTGGCCTTGTGAACTAGAATCCAGAAGTATTTTGTGATGGAATGTTTTGATGTATTTACTCTTAGATCTGCCCTGAAATAGCATGTTCATTTGGGGATTGCTTATTTATCTCTTTTAAAATCCGGCAGAATAACGCCATCATTTCATACTGTTCTGCGAATACAGAATAACTAAGAAAGGTTAGTTTAGTCTTCCATTTATTTTTGGAAGATGCTCCCCCGATGGAATGGGAAAGGAATGCATTTCAAGGTACGTGCTAAGGTATTGAAGGAAAACGTCTTTTCTGTTGCTTCCTTCAGGCATATATATTTTATTGCCCTAGTAGTGAGAACTGGATAGAACTGAAGGAACTGACCAATTTCTCAGACTATGGCAGTTCAAGGAATTTCATTAAATCTCAAACATCTAAGTCAGGTGTGAGCATTTATTTATTACCCCAAGTTTCTTATGCAGTAGTTGTGCTTGCACAACACGCTAAAGCACAATTTAGCTATCCAGATTCTAGCCTACCATGTTGGTGTAGATTCAGCCTTGTTATAATTATGTGCTTATGACTTTCTGCCAAAGTTGGCAGAAGGTAAGGCCTAGGCCCTCTCTCCTTTTTCTTCTCACCATCTTATTCTTCCTCACTTATATCCCATTCAATGTCTTTCTCTCTTTCTTCACATGCACTTGCTTGATGTTTCTGCTGGATATGTTAACTGTATCATAGTTTAGTCAACCAATTGCCTCGGTTGGTGAACACTTTGAACCATCAGCTGATCAAGCTGGCTGGATTCACAAACCACACTAAGCCATAAACTGATAAACCATATTGTGAAAACCATCTATTAACTCACCCTTTTACACATGCAGGATAAAAAAAGTTTAAATCTGCCCTCCTGTGATATTGAAATTCCGTCATTCCTTCCCTCTGATCTACTCAGTTTGTGTGCCAGCTAGCATCCTCCAAGCTGTTCCCAGAGCTAATCAGCTGAACAATATGGAGAGGGAGGCATGTAATTGGATCTCAGGGATCCATTCATTCCCTCTCCCAAGATTATTAGTATTGGGAACAACCAATCACTGCATTTTCCTCAGCGATACTAGTTGTAACCAGCCAGGCAGCAAAGAGAAGAAGGAATGTTATCTAAGCTCTAAGGAAACAGCATGTGGTCCTTGCAACTTAGCTGAGAGTTCTATGTGGGTTACAGTTTTTGGGTTGATAATTTGTGCTCTAATTTATAGAATAACCAAAATTATTTATAAGGCTTTTTTAGAGGTTGTATTAAAGTCTCCCCTCTGCCACCAATTAATCTGTTTGAAGAAGGAAAGGCTCTGAAATGAGACAGAGGTTTTTCTGAAGCCAAAGCATCCTACAACAAATACACAGTCAGAGCTCCTAGTGCTAAAATAATAACAATTTCATTTAATTTCAGTCCTGCTAGCATTTCTAAATCTGTTAAACCTCATGCTTCATACTCCCTGGGTGAAATTAAGCTTTTTATGTCATGTATTTCTGGAATTAATTCACAATAAGCCAACTTCCCTTTGTGCCATTCAAAGATAACTTGCTTATTTTAGCAACAATTTAGAATAAGTGTGCTGGTTTCTTGAACCTTCCCCATCTCATAATGTTGGGTATATGTGTGCTAGTTGTTTGCCTATGCATTAGGACATTGCCCTCTTAGAATTTTTGCTTGCTACTTTCTACAGAAGTCATGGCAAATGTAGATATTATGGTTTCTGTAAATCACAGCTGGCAGGCACTTACTGCAATGGTGGGACATAGAAGTGCCAATTTCTCTTTTACAGAAGAATGGGCTGGGACTAGAATCACATAGATTAGATGAAGAAGGAGTCAACAGGGCAAGGATCTCCCTTTGAGGTTAAAGAATTGTTCACATGCTCCTACATAGTGCTTGACTTTAGACAGGGGTCCTGTTAAACATAAATAGCACATAAGTAGAATTTTGTCTTACTTTTCTAATCCAGGGAAAACTGGGGTGGGGTGGGGAGTAGGAGAGATGAAGGTGAGGATATAATGGAGTTCAAATTGCAGAAGAGCCAAAGATGGGAATCATGTACAGGCAATTATAAACCATGATGTGATCCCTGGAGTTAACTTATGTTTTAACATTATTATTAAGAAGGAAACAAAGGAGATATTTCATTTCTAAAGCTGCTTCCAATAATTGCTGTTTGAAGATAAGGTAACATGGAAGCATCAGTTTTACCTGAAAGCAGGATTTCTATGTTTGATTTCTTCCCCATGGCAACCAAGATGAAGGAAAAAATAGTATGAACCAGTTAATCAAAATTATTTTTAAATTAATTGCTATTTGTAGGTGGTGAAATGGGAAGAAAAGAGGTCTGCTGAAGATTTTGGGGGTGCAGGAAGAAAACAGAAGGGGGCATTTGGCTGTGAGAGGTGAAGGCCATTCATGCAATTTTGGATGGAACCCCAGCACAGTAACTGTATGCATGGTCTTCTTTAATAAACCTTCCCTTTTATTTCCACAGTGGGCAAAGCAAATAAAGACTGTACCACTTTTTAAAGGAATCTTTTAAAGAGTGAACATGTTTCCAAATTGGAACCAAGATATTTTGTTCAAGCAAATTTACAGCATTTGCAAATTGTTTGATCTGTAGTTAGAGCTCAAAAAGTATAAATCCTGGCAGGAGGAACTTGGTTTATCATCTTTGATATACCTTCCATATTTCATTTAAAGAGGCTGGTTAAAAATCCTAGAGAGCCCATGGGGAAAGATAAATGTAAATATGAATGTAACTCCAAGACTGATGAACATATAGTACTGTGCAAAAGTTTTAGGCAGGTGTGAAAAAATGCTGTAAAGTAAGAATGCTTTCAAAAATATATATTGTAATTGTTTATGTTTATCAATTTACAAAATGCAAAGTGAGCAAACAGAAGAGAAATCCAAATCAAATCAATATTTGGTGTGACCACCCCCTGCCTTCAAAACAGCATCAATTTTTACACTTGCACACTTTGTACACTTGTACAAAGTCAGGGATCTTGTAGAATTAGAGTCAGGTGTATGAATAACCAATTATTCCAAGCAGGTGCTAATGATCATTAATTTCATATGTAGCTTGAAACACAGTCATTAACTGAAACAGAAACAGCTGTGCAGGAGGCTTAAAACTGGGTGAGGAACAGCCAAACTCTGCTACTAAGCTGAGGTTGTGGAAGACAGTTTCATGTCACAGGTCATACACCATGGCAAGGCTGAGCACAGCAACAAGACACAAGGTAGTTCTACTGTATCAGCAAGGTCTCTCCCAGGTAAAAATGTCAAAGCAGACTGGGGTTTCAAGATGTGCTGTTCAAGCTCTTTTGAAGAAGCACAAAGAAATGGGCAATGCTGAGGACCATAGATGCAGTGGCTGGCCAAGGAAATTTAATGCAGCAGATGAAAGACACATCGTGCTTACTTTCCTTTGACATCGGAAGATGTCCAGCAGTGCCATCAGCACAGAACTGGTGGAAACCAGTGGGACCCAGGTACACCCATCTATTGTCTGGAGAAGTCTGGCCAGAAGTGGTCTTCATGGAAGAATTGCTGCCAAAAAGCCATATCTCTGACATGGAAACAAGGCTAAGTGACTCAACCATGCATGAAAACATAGGAACTGGGGTGCAGAAAAATGGCAGCAGGTGCTCTGGACTGATGAGTCAAAATTTGAAATATTTGGCTGTAGCAGGCAGTTTGTTCACCGAAGGGCTGGAGAGAGGTACAAGAATGAGTGTCTGCAGGCAACAGCGAAGCATGGTGGAGGTTCCTTGCAAGTTTCAGGTTGCATTTCTGCAAATGGAGTTGGAAATTTGGTCAGGATCAATGGTGTCCTCAATGCTGAGAAATACAGGCAGATACTTCTCCATGATGCCATACCATCAGGGAGGCGTGTGATTGGCCCTAAATTTATTCTGCAGCAGGACAATGACCCCAAACATACAGCCAATGTCGTTAAGAATTATCTTCAGCATAAAGAAGAACAAGGAGTCCTGGAAGTGATGGTTTGGCCCCCACAGAGCCCTGATCTTGACATCATCAAGTCTGTCTGGGATTACATGAAGAGACAGAAGGATTTGAGGCAGCCTACATCCACAGGAGATCTGTGGTTAGTTCTCCAAGATGTTTGGAACAACCTACCTGCCGAGTTCCTTCAAAAACTGTGTGCAAGTGTACCTAGAAGAATTGATGCTGTTTTGAAGGCAAAGGGTAGTCACACCAAATATTGATTTGATTTGGGTTTTTCTTCTGTTTGCTCACTTTGCATTTTGTAAATTGATAAACATAAACAATTACAATATATATTTTTGAAAGCATTCTTACTTTACAGCATTTTTTCACACCTGCCTAAAACTTTTGCACAGTACTGTACTCATTGGGTTTTTCATGTTAATAACTTTAAAATATTTCAGGCAAGTTGATAAGTTATTAAGAATTTTTTTATGAGATGGACAAACACCTAGATTTTCTCCGTCTAGGCACTGCATTGACCATATGATGGTGTGTGTGTGTGTGTGTGTTTTTTTCCTTTTCCTGACTTTTAGGTCTAACACTGACATTTTGACTCCTATTTTTCTATGGGATCCAAGTGATTAAATAAAAAAGAATTCTTAGGGACACAATTTGAAAGTTGTTACGTGATCATCTGACCATTATTTCCTTTTCAATCAAGATTCTACTCTATTTCCAGTTTTAAAGGCTATGTGGAAGAGCTTGGGATAAAAAAAAATTTTTTTTTATGGTTATTTGATAAATCTACACTTTGGGACAATCTCAGTCTAAACACTGTCTTCATCTAATTGCTATCTAGAAATAAGAGAATTCTACTTCAGATCAGGTAACTACCAGTCATGTTTTCAGTTCAAGCCATTTGAATGGAATGGCAGTATATTCAGTTAAAACATCAGGTTTCAGTGTTTGGTCTACCTGATTTAGTGGCAACAAAGATTACTGTAACCACTGCAGTGTGTTCTCAATGCTTTCAAATCTAGAGTATTTTTTAAATAGACAATTAAGATGTATTGTTAAGGTGAATATTAGTTATTTGCAAGAATGTTGGAATCCCTCATATTAACAGTGGTTAAAGTGCAAAGTGACGTAGAGCTGACCTTGCCAGAAAGGGCCATTAAAGAGGAACCTGGACAAGAGATTATATTACACAGTCCAGAGATAGAAGGAAGCATGAAAAAGAAACTTGAAATAACTCCTCCTTGATTTTTTTTTTTTTTTTAGTATAAGATGAGACAGAGAGAAATTTGAACAGGCTTTCAAGTTTCTTTTTCTTTCCTGTCATTTTTTTTACTGTTGGAATATTGAAATACAACGAAAATAGAAAAAAAGATACAAAAGACTGCTAAATAAAAAACCTCATGAAAAAAAGTAAATTACTTTTTAGTGATACATTCTCCCCTTCCATTTATATCCTCAACCGCTAACCATAGTTTAGATATTTGAACTTTGCGTCAAACATTAGTAATTATTGTTCATTTCTATTTCAGTCCTAAAAACTGCATTCCGGATGTCTAAATTTGCCTTGTTCTGTGATATATATTATATAAGGGAGCCATTCCAGCTTGAATTTAATTAAACTTCTGTTGTGGATAAGTAGTGTCAGTTTTGCCCTTGCAGCCTTTTAGTCTCTTGGTCTGATATCATACACAAGGTATCTCTTTTCCGATGTTGTGCTAGGCTTATTGTTGCTGTGGCCAATATGTATCTTAGTTAGGCTTTCAAGATTCTGTCAATATACCCTGCAACAATTAATCAGCAGTCATGGAATCCCTGTAGTGTTTGCTTCTTTATCTGGCCTACTCGAAGGGCTGACATAAAGTATATTCAGTATTTGTCTTATACTCTTAAGATGAAATCAGTTGAACAAAAGATGTCCATGTTTATTGAACATCTCAAAGAATGTTGAAAGGAAGTTGTCTATCAACTTTTTTATACGGGAACTATAAAATGAAGGAGCAGACACTTACATCTATAAAATGGTCTTGCCCCACTATCGTCCCATTTCGGTTGAATAAGCATAAGGATATTCATATTGTTTTGGAAAAAATAATGCTTTAAAGATGTGAAAGGGATTCTACATTATATGCCAAATTTGGAATCACTGGAATCATTATATGAAGAACTATGGATTGACTGAGCGTGGGGTGTCGCAAAAGAAAAAAAAAACTTTTTCAATGGGAAGGGAGGACCACCCTGGCTTTACTGTCTTAGATTGATCATGTGTATTTGTTCACTGCTTATGAATGGGCTTCTTATCAAGATAATGGAAAGAATGATCAATATTGCCTCATGTGGTCAAAGTTAAATGTTGCACTTGAAAACTGAGGTGTTTTCTCCATGGGTTATAATAGGCTTTCATCCCTTTTTCTTTCTTTTCCTTTTCTTCTTGTGTTTTTGCTTGTTTTATCTTTCCCCCTTTATTTCTGTATATTAAAGCAAATTTTTTTTGGGGGGGGACCTCTTTGCTGCCATTGGTAGCCCTGTTTGAATGGCAAGGAGAAACCAGCGCCTTGAGGGATGGCCAAGGCAGTTTAGACTGGGTCAGCATCTCTGCTGAACTCCTGAATGTAAACTAATCAAGCTGGGTGTCAAATCTTTGGGGAAACTTCCCCAGTTTTCCATGTCTAATCTCCAGTGGAATCTTTTCGCCAATCTGTGATATGACCTAAGCTTGTAGCACAGGGTGAATTCCAGCTGAATGATCTTGCAAGTCAGCACTAGCAAAGATTTTCTTTCTGCTAACATTTCTTTGGGTTCAGCCCACAGGCCCTTTAACCTGTATGCAACTGAGCAAATTGCCGCCCTAAAAATGGTGAGTAAGTATCATTACATTCAATGGCACGTACTTTGGAGCAGATACACGTAGGCTTACGCTGATAAAGGTTACTCAAGAGGTATATATTCTCTCATGGCAAGTTAGTTAACGGCTTCAGCTCTCCTACTACGATGATTTCATACACTTCAGAACAATTTTTCCCCAATCATATTTGCATTCAAATACAGGATTTAGGGGGGAAAACTAACATTTTATAAGATTAGAGGTTCTTGCATTGCTCACAATTATTTTATGTTTTAATCTGCTAATCAAAGGGGGATGCTAAAGCCCCAGGAACACTCTGCTATTCAGAAACATATTACATCAGTTATACCCATGGTACCGCAATTAAGTACCTGGCATATTAAATTAGAAACTCTTTAATCTGTAAAGTTTTAATAAGAATATGGTTCTGTTGGGCAACCTGCACTGCCGTGGCATATTCAGAAGTATTTGCAACATTATATGCAAACATAACCACCCATCACCAGCCCCACGGCCACAAGTTACATCTGTTAAGGGAAACATTAAAGCTCCATTATGCTTGTTAGTTTGTGTACCTTTCAGGGAATCTTTCTGCAAGGTTTGCAATTTCAATATTTTATCGAGCAATATCAGGTAAATCAGGCTTGGAGCTCTGAGACATTACTAGAGCACTTCTTAAAGTGGAAGATTCTTTGGAAGCTAAGCGGACAGGCTGGTTGGCTTTGTTAGAGGTGCTGCAAACAGGCCCTGGAACATGTGGGTTTTCTCTGCTATGGTTTGCTTATGACTTCAAGATTCATCAAAGCAAAACAATGAAAGGACCATTATAACACCCATAGGCACTGGTGTCAGCAGCTCTTAGAATGGTATATACTGTTTACCTTCCATCAAGCTCTCACAGCAGTGTCAGCCCTTTGGGGTTGTCCAGATCAGGAAACAGACTCTAAGAAGACTAGAACTAAGCTTTACGGAGATGGGCTATATTAACAGCAAGTCTGGTTGTTGTTTTTCCCCCTTCCATCTTATACCCCAATGAGTCAAAAATGAGGCGGCCCGAGTTTCTTCCTAATACTATCTCCTTCCCCAAGGAATGCTTCTGCCCCCTTTGTTTTTGTAATGGCTTCTGAACATTTCCCTCAAGGCCATCTCCATGACTCTAAAGAGATATGGATCATCATGTTATAGCCCTTGTATGGGGATTTACATGACCTCCACCAATCCCACCTGGAGGGGGGCAATTTCTCAGTTTTATAACCTGTGTGATGTTTTCAGTTATATTAACCTCCAGGTTAATGTAACTAACAACAAGAAGTTCATTCTCTTTGGGATTCATCAGACATGGGTAGCCAGATGTTACTTTAAAGGGTTCAAACCTTCTACCTGGGATTTAATTCATGGACCCTTGCACTTTAGATGACTACATAGAGGACATTAGCTTTAGCAGCTATTTTGGTCCTGGTTATCAGCAGTTGCAGGAAGGTATATATAGAAGCTTCCAGGGAGATCAAAACAGTAAGAATGGTGATTGCAGCAGTGCGATCAAAGCCCTACCCATTTATGTGTGTGTGTGTGTGTTTGACCAATCCTGCAGACACTGCAGCATGTAGAAAACTGCTCAGTTTTCAAACATAGCAGAGACTGGTTTTTTGAAAGGCTTATTCCTTACAAAGCCCCAGAACGTAGTGTTTCTCAAACTGTGACCCAGGGACAACCTGTTGTCTGGGGAGGTCCCCTAGGGAATCCATCACAACCTCCTTGTTTCCACCACCACTCAGCTGATCAGGCCAAATCCCACCTACTACCTTAGCCCTTACCTCCCCACATTCAGGGTGGGGGTGGGGGGGTAACTTCATTTGTGAAGTCAGCTGCTTCACAAAAATGGATCATTGGCTGAAAACTGGTCCATGGAAGTATATAGGTGATAATACAAGTAGCAATACAGTACTTAAATTCAGAGAAACGGCAATAGTGACCAGGCCTCCAGTGCAATTACCAACTGTGAGTCCACATGTGCTATATTAATGGGAATTGTGATCTTGCACAAACAACCCCTCCCCCTTACCCTTTGTAATAACTTTTGCTGTATATATATCTTATATCTTATATTTACCTTTACTCTTATATATGTTTATATCCAACAAAATACTACTTATTATAGTATAAATTAATAAGATATTATTTAATTTTGATTAAGGAGCTCATTCAGATTGTGATATAAATGTATTTTAATACTAACTAGAACTTGTAACTTTGAATCTGTTTGATTTTAGTTGGTTTATCACTTTTTAGACTCAAGGTGTATACTTCTATAGAATTACCGCTTGTACTAGTCGGTGACCGTAATAAAATTTATTGATTGATTGACAACCCCTCCCCCCAAAATGTGCAAATAGGAAATATGATGATGAATGTCTAATAATGGAGATCTACTTGCCTGTAGTTCCTTAGTACTTAGAGAACGCTTTTCACCAGCATGTTTGTGCTAAAAATGTTTATTACAGCATTAGTTCAAGTGGAAATTCAATACTAAACTTTGGATTAAAATTTTGGATACAAAATTTTGTTTAAAAAGGACTTTAAAAATGGTGAGGGGGGGGATGGAAGGGCATAGACAAATACAACTATAAACAATAGAAGAGAATATATGTAGCTCAGGGTTGACCTGTGGAGTCCTTGGGGTTCTCTGAGCTTGGTTGTTTTCTTGAAATATTTTGTTACCCAGCTAGGTTACACTGAAGATGTTACCTAGCCAGGTAACGAAACATTTGCAAGAAAACAACCAAGCTCAGAGATCCCCAAGGACTCCACAACTATAATCATCATCTTATTTGCCAAAAAAAAAAAAAAAAAAAAGTGAACTCCCATGGTTTTAAAGACAAGAAGGTATGGAGGAGGTATATGTTTAATTAGGTGGTCCCCACATTTTTCAAACATTTATTCAGTGGTCTGTGATTGCAGAATGTTTGAGAAATTTTGCTTTAGAAGCTGCTCAATACAGAAAGTTTTGCATCAGAAGATCCAGCTTCTTCAGCTGGAAGAAATGAGGCCTTTTAAAAAGTGTGCAATGGCAGCAGCAACCCTCAGAGCAGTAGGTCAGAAGAAGGCGTGCAATTTGGGAAGAAGCAGGATGCTGTCTACAACTATCCTCCTAGAGTCACATAAAAGTGAGATGGGTGGCTATAGAAATGGTTACAACAAAATAAAGCAGCATCGTTTTTTTCATGGAAATAAAAAAATAGGAAGTACAGTGCATGTTAGTCTGTTCAGCAGTAATGATTCAGTTGGGGGTGGGGGTGCCTCAGGGCCTGGCCTCTTCCTTCATCTTACTCAGCATCCACATCAAGCATCTGGGAGAGGTCACCTAAAGGTCTGGGCTGAGGCATCATCAGTACTCGGATGACGACCTGCTATACATCTATGTTCTGGCTGAACAGAAGAAGCAGTAGACCTATTGACCTAGGGTTCAGAGGCAGTGAGGGGCTACCTAGAACAAACAGGCTCAGGTTGATCCCTCTGGGACAGAAGGGCTGTTTATCCAGAACCATCTGGCTATTTACAAGTCCCAGCTTTGGCTCCAGAAGGGTTGCATTCCCCCTAAAGGAACAACTGTATGTTCTGCCAGTCTTCCTGGATGTACAGCTCCAAGAAAACTTCTGCCTAGCTGTAGCTGGTATGCCATTTACAGCCAACCTTGGAGCAAGATGCTCTGATGACAATCATCCAAGCCTTCATCATCTTGTGCCCGGCCTACTGCAACATCCTTTACTTGAGGCTGCTTTGAAGACAATTCAGAAATTATAGTTGGTAGTAAATGCAGTGGCCCAGATGTTAACAGATGAAAATCAATTAAGCAAAGCATGATCTCTTCTCTCGTTATTGCTCTGGTTACCTATAGGTTTTCAGGTGCAATTCAAAATGCTCTTTATACCTATAAAACCTTCTATGACTTATCTCCTAGTTATCTTGAACTCACATCTGTTTGCTAGCCTCATGAAAGGTGGGAATCTGTAGAATGCCTTCTTGACCTGAACCTATAGGATAGGCAGACTGAACTTGAAGAAGTGAGTTCAAGATAACTAGGAGATAAGTCATAGAAGGTTTTATAGGTATAAAGAGCATACCTATAATATGGGTAATCCCATATTACAATGCCATGAAATATGGATAATCCATGGATTACACAGATAAGACAATTATGAAAAAAAAACACATGAAAATTTCGAGGGTTGGTTTATCTACAGGTGGCACATTTTTCACAGTATTTTGGTTAAAAATTCAAGGGTCAGCTTATCTGTGGATGGGCTTATACGTGAATATATATGATATTTGTATCTTTGTAAGCCATTAAGACTCTTACATATGTGGTGGCATAACAGTGATGCAAATAAATAAATGTATAAATAAATAACCTAGCAACAAGGATGAAACTATCAAATGAGCAGCTGGAACCAAATCATTATCTCCTCCTATAAGGAACTTTTCCCTCATAAACTAGTTGCATGCTACTTTGTTAAGACATATTTAAAGATGGTCATATACCGAATGGGCACATAGCAAAAACAGAATGCTAATGTTAGCCCTATTCTCTTTTGGACATACTCCAAGGCTTTATGATTTTTGGGTCCCATCAAAACAGTCCTTTTTGAAAGAGGTTCTTTCTAAACCTTTAGAATGAGGTTCTTTCTAAACTTGAAATATTGATGTTTATATATTAATGGTTAATTAGGATTCTCAGCACTTGCTTCAGCAAAGGACATAGAAATGTTCTCTTAGATATAAATTGATACACGTGCATGCTTGACTGTATTAAATCACTGCCGTCAGACTGTATTTTGAAATCCATGGATTATTTTCCACTTCTGCACTGTTTTTCCCAAGGTATGCAATATATTCTTTTCAGAATTGTGTTTGGTCTTTGTACTTTGAGTTTTCAGAAAGGGCAGTCAAGACACTTTTTCCTCCAGCTTTTCAGTCAATTACTAATGCTTCTTATTATATTACTGTTGTTTTAAACGTTATGCCTGCAGTCACTGTATTATGTTAATTCTGTTTTTCATTGTGCTTTTAATTAATTTGATTTGCATGATTCATTTCTTTATCGTTAGTCACCTTGTGCATGATTTTTCTTTGGTGAAAAGGTGGGATATTAGCCAATAAATAAAAATAATGAGTGGGAGGCAATGATTCTTGCTAATACTGCTTCAGCCATTCACCTTCTGTTCCCTCCCTCTTTTGTGATGGGGAGGCTGAATGTGAAGATAAAAGAAGTGAAAATTGCCTCTCCCCCTTCAATTTGTAAAAGCCTTCTCTGATTCCAGCTCTTTTCTCAATAAAAGAGGCTATAATATTCATGAAAGAACTTCACTTTTCAGAAGGGTTATGCTGGATTCAACCCGTGACTGCATTTCTGATTTCTGCATTCTGAAACTTCCCTTTACTCTTTTTTATTTAACATCTCCCCCCCCCCCACCGCCCCCTCCACTTACTGCATTGTTCAATTGGACATTCTCATCAAAAGAAAGAGAACCAGAGATCCCCCCCCCCCCCCACCATTTCTTCTTTACTTTTCCATAGGAGAATATTCTATTTTTTACATTAAAAGTTACAAAACCAGTCATTCAGTAAATAACAGGTTTTTTTCTGTGTGTCTGTACCTGCACAGTTTCCTTTCTAAAAACATCTAAGTTAATATATTAATATTATCAGCAGAATGCCTGTGTAATAAAATATTAGGACTGTCATAAACTCCTGAGAGATGGCTCAACAGCCTCATCTATGCTCCTGTAGTAACTCACTGATGGCAATGAAGCCCCCCAAAAATTGGATTTAAAGAGCTATATTAAAAAGATGGATGGAGGGTAGAGGGGAAGAGAAGGCAGTAGCTAATACAACTTACATATTTATTATCTATAATGCAGATTTTCTAGCTATACCAATCAAGTTTAGACTTTGCAATGCCAAGTTCTTTTACTGTCATAGAGTCAGATGCAATTCCTTTCCATCTTCCCAGAAGGCTTATAAATCTCACTTTGTCTCAGCCATCCTTCTGAAGTGGCTTACATTTCTTTTTGTCTTCATATGAATGCTTCCTGACAGATAGGCGTACAATTTTTTCCTGTCCTCTTCCATTTAAAAATAATTATTTAAATAACATGCAAAGTACTGAAAGTTCCATTTTATAACCCTCCAGGACTACTGATGAAATCCTATTTTATTACAGTTTGAATTTCTCAGGATATTAAGGAAAAAAATGGGTATGAAGAAAAAAGAAATGAAAGGTAAAAAAAAAGAGGATGAAAAGAAAATCAACTTGTGGATTTGATTGCCCATGACGTTTTGCTCAAAATCAATCACTGTCAGCTTGGGTTAGACTGATTTACTATGAGGCTGCTATACAAAAGATTTGCCACAAACAGCAAGACTCAGAACTGTTTCCACTGCATTGAGCATAAAGATGGATTTATCATTGCAATCAAGGTGGGTAAAGCAGCTTGTTCCCTAGAGTAGTACATCAGCAAATTCATCACAACACTCCCAAAATTATAGAAGCACTTAGTTTATCTAGCCTCAGACAACAAGACCAAGCTAGGACTCTTGATTATCTTTATAGAAGTTTAGGCAGATTTTATTTCACTTTCTCCAGATCCTTTCCCTTCCCCAGGAGAAAGGTAGGCAGAGGATGCTTAGAAAAATCCATGAAGTTCTTTCTGGGCAGGCTACTGACCAAATAGAAGAAACTGGCTGGGCCTCAAATCAAGAGTGCTCAGGGATTTTCTAGTCATTACAAGAATTAGCCAGATGGGCACATTGTCATATACATGTAGAGAGATAGCCTTGAGGGAAATATTCAGAAGCTGGTATAAAAATAAAGAGGGCAGAAGCATTCCTTGGGGAAGGAGATAGCATTAGGAAGAAATTCAGGCTGGTTCCTCCCTGACTCTCTGGGGTATAAGAGGGAGGGGAGGGGAGGGGAGGGGAGGGGAGGGGAGGGGAGGGGGGGAATCAAACTTGAAAGATGCTGTTAATATAGCCTTGGTTCTCATCTTGGGGAGTCTGTTTCCTGACCTGGACAACCTCAAAGGGCTGACAATACTCAAGGCCCAAGGCAGACAACTTGCAGCCTTCCATGTAATTTTAAAATCCTTCCACAAACAAGCAATCCAGGCCTCCAGCAAGTCTTTGTGTCTTTATCTGCTGCATGAGGAAGGAGATGGATAGTTGGAAGAAGAGAAGGTGTCAGAATAAAGGAAATACTTGGTCCCATCCATTTTGGGCTCTGATGTTTTTCTCTGCTTGCTTAAGTCCCAGCCATCACTAACATGCAACCCCTAGTGATGACTTCCTGTGGATGTGGCCCTTGACTGTAGCAAAGTTGTTTGCCCTGCTTTAGGCTAATTCAGCCAAGCCTATTACTACCATTGCTGATAGATAGATAGATAGATAGATAGATAGATAGATAGATAGATAGATAGGTAGGTAGGTAGGTAGGTAGGTAGATAGATAGAGAGAGAGAGAGAGATAGATAGATAGATAGATAGATAGATAGATAGATAGATAGATACATGGACAACAGTCTGTCTCCCAATAATATTGGGATACAGATGTTCAACCTGCTTAAATACATTACTTATCTAAGCCTTAAAAGAAACTGGTAAAATAGTTCAATGTGGGGAAAAGAATACAGGTAGTCCTCATTTGCTGACCCCAATTAGGACTGGCAACTCCATCACTAAGCAACACAGTCTTAATGTGAAAAATCATGCAACCACACCCGACTTATCTCAGGTGTTTGTCAGTTCCAGATGCAGTTGTTAAGCGAATGATCGTGGGTCATTAAGCATGATATCACGTGACCACCACTTGCTACTTCCTGCCAGCTTCCCCATCGATTTTGCTTGTTGGAAGCCAGCAGTGAAGGTAGCAAATGGTGATCACGTAACCGTGTGACACTGTGACTGTCATAAATGTGCACTGGTTGTCAAGTGCCTGAATAGCAATTGTGTGACTGTGGGGATGCTGCAATGGCCTCACCTTCAAGGACCAGTGGTAAGTCTCATTATTCAGCACTGTTGTAACTTTGAACAATCACTGAATGAGTGGTTGGTAAGCAAGGACTACCTGTAGCAGCTTTCTTAAAATTGGGGATTGTGATTAAATTGGAATCCATGACTTCTCAATTCAGATTCTTAGCCACCATGCTGTATGGGCTGTCTATAACATGTCAGCCGAAAAGAGTAGTTTATTATGCAGTCTGTGGATCAGAATACCTATTACTGAGCATATTGTTATGAAGTGAAGCAATTGCCTAATTTTTATAATGGATGTAATCGCAACTGATTCGCAATCAGATCTTTATGCAAACTGAGGAAATAAGCCCATTGCTGGGTGCAGTTAGAAAGCCGCTGAACCTGAAGCCTTCATTCTGTCTAAACGTGGATGTGCTGTAATAAGAAAATGGGCAGTGTCCTTGAGAACACAGAACATTTTCTTTTACCGCGTTACCTATTCATTCTAAATATCCTTTACCGATTCAATCAAAGGCAGCTGTAACATGGAGAATAGCTGGTCCCAAGTCAATTAAAAGCTAAGTGAAGAGCAGCATCAGTCTTTTTGTGATTATTTCAGCTGGCAAACTTTAATTGAAGGTGACATCCAGAATCATGCAGCTTCCCCACCACCACCACTTGGTCACTAATGAACCCCAGAAGAATTTAGAAGATCAAATAATGGAACATGTCACTCTTTTCACCAAAAGGTGAGTTAGGCATTTGAGGGATGATGGAAGTGTCGTGGCACAGTAGTATCTTGTTAGGCTTTGCTTCTGTTGGATTATGCAGGTCCAATAGTGCCAACAAGTATTTAATTCACCTGAAGTAGTTTATGGAAAATGTAAATTCCATCCTGAATACTGAGCAATCAATACATTATATGCTGGGATTTAGAAATTAAGTCTGGGTTTAATACAGGCAGCCTCTAGCCAACCTTGTTTGGTTCCAAAATATCAGGGTTTTTGGAACAGGGTTGAACCAGATTAGTACTTGGATGGAAAACCACTAGGAAATCCTAAAGTTCTAGGTCAAACCCAAAAATTGAAGAAACATCCTGGAAGAAAACCACAGCAAACCACTTCCACATTGCTGCAAAGAATACATGGATGTGTCCATGTAATCACCAGCAATGAGCACCTTTAATTTTCAAACTTTAGTACCAAGTATGTATGTCTGTATACAAGAAGGAGAGATACTTCTGTGCTTCTTCAGTTTAAGGTATACATTGCACCATGCCATGGTTAGATAGAGAATTATCTCTTTCTTGTTCTCTCTCTTCCCTCCCTCCATGTCTCTGTGTTTGTATTTACTGTAGCCTTTTATTTATTTATTTTTAAAGGAAGACTCATTTTTTAAAAAACAAAATTATATGAATAAATTATATTAATTTTGCTTATGCATGCAAAAGTTGAACATTTGGTGTATATCCTAAACAACAAAACTGGGCACCATTATCAGATGTTGTGTGTGACAGGACAGGAAAAATTAGTGTTCCATTCCTTTTTGTTTTTCCTCATGTCAGTTTTCTCCTCCGCATCTGAGTTGTGAGCTGCATTTTTATGAAACTGTAATTGATTTAATGGGTAGATTTTTGCCAGGAGGATTTCACAGAAGAATAACAACAGATTAATCCTTTTTTTCCTTTTATTTTTTTTGACAGTAGAGGGAAAGTTAAGACACCTGAGGAAATATTGGGAGCTGGGAAATTGTCATTACTCCTCCTTCTCTAGTACCTACTCTGTGTTATATCTGATTCTGCCTTCTTTTATATAGCCCAGAATGGCACACTTGGCTCACACATAACCACTTTCAAAAGGCTTAGGAATTCCATGTTTTTCAGAATTCAGGAATTTCAGGAAAAGATTTGCAGCAGTATCCTGAAAAGAAAACGTGGGTTACCTTTCCCTCCAAGAGCTCCCTGAATCTGTTTGAGAGGGATGGGGCAGTCCCTGGAGCAGGTTTGGGAGGCATGTGGGGTGGGGGTTGGAGAGACAGCCACTGAGTAAGTCATGTGAGTCATTTGAAAGGGTTGTGCTTGCTACAGAGATGCTTTTTGGGACCTCCAGACTTGAACACAGAGGCATCTTCCTAGATTCCCAAGACCATGAGGCAGGTCTTGGAAGATCCTGGGGCTCTGTGCTCCAATGGGATAAACTAATAATTTTTAATTGTCTTGACTGTTCTGTGGTAAGGAGCACTAGGCAGCCAAGTCTAGGGTTGATGGTGTGGCTTGCATTCTCAGAACATGTCTTCTAAAAGGGAATTACACTTTTTGAGCCTACACACCACTTTTTTTTGTCAGAGGGACTCACAAACTTGGATTGTAACATTGCTACTTAGATGAATGTGTGGCCTGCTCAGTTGAATACTTAATTGTATTAAACATATTGCCGTCGTTATCTGAGATAGGGTAACCAGGTGCAAAAGAGGTCTGGCTTTCCCTATTTCTGATAGCAGTGGAGAATGGGAACTTCAGAAGATATTGCTGGTCTTGCAACCTTGCTAAAATTCCCTTGTCTACACAATTAAGAGCTCTGTCCTCTTTCATTCTATCTCCCTGCAATTAATGTATTTCAACTACTGAGATCTTGGAATTAACATTTGCTCCTGACAAGAATGTGAGAGTTTATTCCCCATTTTGTCTCCATACAACTATTTTCTAAACAGTTTCCTTTATTTCTTTTCTTACTGTACAAAAGATGGGCAGAGCTAATCCAGATTATTTTTATTATTAAAGAGTATTTTTTCTGGCATTATAACTATTATTATTCAGCTTATTCTTTTGCAGACTTTTGTCTGGTACACCTTCACCCTTTTGATCCCTGTCAAGGCATAAAAAAGCCCAGGCACCAAGCAGAAAGACATTTGGCTCAATAAGGGGCCTTAAACTCTCATTCTGTTTTACCTAATGTATGCAAAGTCAGGAACTTCATTTCTTATGAGATGACTAAAGGTGGTAATCTTCTCACTGGTGCCCTGACTTGCTAAACATCATAAATCACAGCACTGGGTCCCTGTAAACAGCAGCTCATGTGAGCTGAATAAACTAGGATGTCAGACAGTGGCCGTTAGATTGTTAACACCATGTTTAGAGTTTATGCATATTCAGGCATCTTGCTCTGTTTGTAGTTTCCAGCACATCATTCAGCTGCTCACTGATCATGCGAAGAAGACTGTTGTAGATCTGGATCAGTAGAGAGGCTGTACGCTATGGAATATCAACTAGACATTCCGTCCTGTGACATATCTAAGTGGATTAGAATAGCCGGTATGGCCCTGGTAGGCAGATATTTTTATTAATGGAGAAACAAATTTTGCTGTTTCTTTGGGCCATGGATGCCAACAGAGTAACTTACTCTGAGTACAATGGGCTTTATTTCCAGTGTACTGAGTACGGATGGCAAATTTGCTCTATAGAATAATATCGCCAGGTCCAAAAGAGTGAAGAGGGGACACGAAAGATCATTTGCTCTTGTGCTGTTTTCAGTAGTGCTTTTCAGCGACACATAAATTGTTCCAAAGGTTGAAACAAAAGAGAGATAATTGCTGTACACATCACTGGATGCCAGGGCTTGCTCACTGGAGTGCCATGCTCCCCTCAATTTACTACATTAGTGGTCCTCTAACTGCAAAATGCTAACTCTTGAGGGCATTTAAATGAATGTTTATCTCCTTTTTTCTGCAAATATTAAGTGGAAAGGAGGCTTCCCTCCCTCCTTAGAAATCAACTCCTTTTGATTTCAATGTGTGAAGATTTGACTTGTAAATAGTCTCCCAAAAGCTATTTCCCCAAATCCTTTACATATTTTAATTAAGTTTTAAATTAGCCTGTGATAATGTACCTGACTTCACAAAGTTCAAAAGCAATCCCCCCCAACTTCTCTTTGATTTGGATTTTTTCCTCCCTAATCAATTGTTGCTCCTGCTGGGAAATATTATAAAAATAGATATTCAAATAAGTTTTTCTCTCCATTTGTCCTAAAAGTGGCAGCTTGTCAGCTTTAGACGATTCACAAAAAACAACACCCTCCTTCTGCTGTCCTCCAGATATGTTTGGAACGCAACATTTGCCACTTTGGCTGAGAAGGAGCTACAATCACGACATCTGGTGGGTGCCAAGTTGGGGGAAATGAACGTGAAGGGTGCCGTTTCTTATGCACATGCTAAAATTTCCTGAAACTGTACACTGCAAGTTAGGATGGGCACCTATGTGAAGGCCAGGGTCCACATTTCACATTTGGAGGGAGGACAATGTCTGTGTTGTTGGGTGACAGTGAAAAATAAGTAAGGCAAGCGGGAGTTATATATTTTTCTGGGTGTTCTGGAAGGCATTCTTTTCTTTCTGAACTACATTAAGCCAATTTCAGGTCTTAGACTATAACTGTGTGTGTTTTCCACTAAAATTGGTGGAAACAAGGCCACCAGGTTCTGGGAAGGTGCTCTGCTTCCACGAAAACATGATTTGGGGATGGCCAGCTGCCCTGAGTCTTTCCCACTCCTTTGACTTGAACTTGAATCTGAAGCATGCTGTGAGCTATCAGTTAAATGCAAGCTGAACTGCGAGCTTCCTGTGCTGATTTTGAATGATTGATATAGATGTGGCAGCTATTCATTATTAAAACGGGAAACACCTCTTTCCACATCCTACCTTGCAAACCGAGTGGGAGAGTCTATTGCTTAATTGGGCATTAGTTTTCTATTCTGCTCCGGCTCTAATAGGCATCCTTCCAAATTTGGAGTAACTTTAAATAATCCAATCTGGTGATTGGATTCAACAGTCTTGGTAGCAGAACATTAATCATCTGGCAAGTGGTTTATGAAGTAGCTGATACGCAGCATCAGGGCAAAGCTGAAGCTTTCCAGGGTTTTGGTCTTCTTTTAAACCCCACCAAAAGGGATAAGGATTAGAAACAAGCTAGTCTGGGAAAGAAAAAGTCCTGAGGGTGACTTCCTGAGGGATGGTCACCAAAATAATCTTAAAGGCAGATTGATTTAAGGATGTATTACACAACAGTGCCAGAACTGAAAGGTTCCCTGAAGCTGTTTAACACGCAACCTGCTGAAATGTTCCTGAGAGCGTTGTCACAGAGCAGAAGCCATCGATCAGCGGGGCAAATTGCAGCACCTTCAAACTGTGTAGAGTGAATATGAATGCAGCACTTACCAGGGAGCTCTGGATAAATTTACACTAGTTGTTCCCTTTACATTGCTGCACCATCACAAAGGTCTAGCAGTGCAATTCAATGCATACTCAGAAAAGCATCCTATTTAGTTAATGGGTCTAAATATCAGCTTAAGCAACATGCTAGATACACTGATATCCATATTCTTTCTACCTACCTACCTATCTTGTATGGAAGTCCAAATATTTTGTGAACATCGACAGCCACGTGTTGATGTAACATGTTGAGGGAAAGGAGAAAATGCTCCAAGACAGAGGGGAAGAAAAGGAGCTGGGTTGTTTTCTTTCAAATTAGGACATACACTGAAAATATTTCATGTCATCGAACCCACTAAGAGTACCACTGTTTCCCAGTAAATGTTGACAAATTATCTATCACAATTGGGGGATTACCAACATTAGAGCATTTTTTGTACATGAACTAAAATGTTCCAGGCCACTCTATATTTGTATGTGAATATCCTGGGAATTACAGAGTTGGAAAGGAGCACAGTGACTGCTGAGAACAGCAAAGCAGACCGAAGAGGCGGGGGAAGCTGTGGCTAGAGACAGAAGCAGAAATGAATGCCAGATGCAAGTATGTATGTATGTATGCATGTATGTATTTATCATATTTATATAGCTGCCCATCTCACACAAAGTGACTCTTTGTGCCAGACTTCCTCAATTTGGCACCCTACTGAACTGTAGTCTTCCTACATTCACAGCAGTGGCCATGCTGGGGAGCTCCAGGAGCTGGAAGTCTAGATGTCTGGAGGAGGGTGCCAGGCTGGGGGAGCCGACCTTCGACCTACAACTTGTAGGTACCTAAGAATGACCGAGCTTTGTTCCTTCACCTTGGCAGCAGGCAAGCAATTACTGAGAAAAAGGGGCATATATGAAGTGAAGTAAGAAATGTTTATCTTCACTGGAGGAAGGGGAACACTGGTGGCAGGGTTGTCCACAGAGTATGGTCAAAGTATCAAGATGGCAACCATGATGGTGCAACCGAAGCTCCGCCATTTTTCATGTGGGCCACTCATGTGGTGCACATAAAAAATAGGCCAAACTTCAACTGCATCATCGTGGCTGCTATCTTGCCATTTTTAACCATGACCCACAGACTGTCTTGCCTGCGAGGCTGTACCTTCTGCCTCCCCAAAAGATTGTTACAAAAAGAAATAATAGTTTGGACTCCATCTAGACCCATTAGGCAAGGAAATGCTGGCCCCGTCCCTGCAGAAATAATACCAGTTCAGATCCAACTGCCCTGGAAGTGCAGAGCTGAAGATGAAACAGAGGAAAACTGGATTGATCCGTGTACATATGTGCATTATATTCTGATTTGTTTTTAACTGCCTTGAAGATGATTTTGTCTGAAAGACTCTAAGTAAATGTCAGTTTTCAACCAATTTGGATATTCATGGATGGTGAAGGTCTACCATGTGCTAAGTATGCATGCCAGGTGAATTTCCCAGAGGGTGGTGAATGAGAGTGCTAGATGAACCCCGGTATGTTTACATGGAATACACACACTTATGTGTAGGCAGTTCAATCCTTGTAGACAGACAATTGAACGCTGACAATGACACTTAAGGGACCTGTAACTCTTGAGCTTTTAGATGTTGTCTGGGCTTGCCAACCTTTGCAAGTGAATGTCAATAGCCTGTATGTTTTGAAAGTGCACATGGCACCTTCTCTCAAATGCATATGCACTTAATGCAGTTGCGTCAAGGACCCAATCTTGCTTAGAAAGCCATTTGCTAATCCACAGTATCCACTTGAGAAGCTTATTAGAATTGATTTTGCTATTGACATTTGGGCAAGTGTTCTATTCCTGGCAAGCTTTGATAATATATTAAACTAAACCTGTGACGAGACCAGGAATGTAGCTGGCGCGAACCTGGTCCATCATATCCTGATCCTCCTGATGAGGAGAAATGCCTCTTCGTTCTGCTGTAGTCTCTGCAACAGAGAGATTTAAGCTCAAGAGCAGAAATCATCTCTTTGAAAAAGACAGCAGTGTTTCCATTTCAGTGCTTTCTGTAGCCACCGTGCAGCGATTGAGTCGTCTGTTTTAAGCTGCAGGGAAATTTGGCTTTGAATGAAGTTGTCTCTTCCAAATATGTGTAACAGGAAATGTTTCACGAGACCAGGGAATGCCAGATCTGTACTATATCTGTTCTCTACCCCATTGGATAAAATGTTTGCTCATAAATGCATGGCTAAGTGATAAGTGGGGGGGGGGGAGGGGGGAGGGGCTTCAGGATTTTCTAAAGATAAAGACCTCCCTTCAGTCAAACAGAGTCCTTGTGATTGCCAGTGGTTCCTTCCAGGATTTTTTTTTTCTTTACAATTTCCTGGTTGTCTCCCATCCAAGTAGTAACCAGGTTTAATTCTGTTTGGCTTCCAAACCCAGGCAGGATCAGTCCAGTGCTATCACCTGCTGATAACCCAAACTTTGCCAGCTTCTCTTTAATCATTATTTAATAAGTTATAAGTTAATAATTACATCCTTATAGTTAATTAATTACTTCCAGTTAATGTGGGATAATAACTGTATGAAAGACATCCGAGGATAATGAAAATGGAGGCCCTCAGTTTAGCTGCAAGAGTTTAAAACTTATTGCACTAGAACCACCGATGAAAAAGAGCTGCATGTTGGGCCTAGAAAAGTCTCCACATATGTTTTTGTTATTGAGAGTATTTTCATTTTGCTAATAAGGATTTCAAATATTTATAAACTGGCTCCTGATGAAATCCTACCTTTGGACTAAAAATGGAGAAGACTTTGCCAGAAAAACATGTCCCCTCCCCACTTCTCTCTCTCTCACTGAGATATATACACACTCTCTAAGATGTATACCCACACACACGCACACGCATACCTACACCCCAGCTCAGTTCTTAAACAAAGCATTAGACCTTGTCCACATGGAATAATATTGATCAGCCTTTCCATTATGTCTATAAAGAGCCAGTTCATAAGCAGAAAGTGAACATCTAGCATTAGTCCAAGACTGTATATCCAGGGTAGCACTATCTTTCCATCATAACAGAGTAATATTTTCGGCTCCATGCTGAGAAGTTCTTCATATATTGATGAATGTCAACTTTTTTAATATATAATTTAAAATCATATTCACATCCTTAAACCACATCACTCTTTCCCAAACCATTTGAAAAAAGTTATGAATATTAAACCAAAATGAGGCAGTAATGGTACAAGTTCATATTATAAGTGTCTCCTTTATCATTTTGCACTTCCTGTATAATGAAGTTTACAGACAACCCTTTTAAACATTATTTGAGATGTCCAATAATCATGAGCAGTTAAAAAAAATGCTTAAGATCCTTTAGGATCCTTAAACATTGATTTAGTAACGTGGGTATTCCAAATTTTTTATTTGAAATTTCTTGCAAAAAAACCTGATATTCACCCTATTAATGCATGTATATATGTATGTATGTATATATGTATGTGTGTGTGTGTGTTTGTGTGTATGTGTGTGTGTGTATGTATGTATGTATGTGTGTATGTATGTATGTGTGTGTGTGTGTGTGTGTGTGTATGTATATATATATATATATATATATATATGTATGTATGTATGTATGTATATATGGGGGATGCAGTGGCGCAGTGGCTTAATGACGCTGAAAGTTGCTGGCCAGAAATGGTCGACACTTCAGTGGTTCGAGCCCAGCTCCGCGCAGTAGAGCGAGCTCCTGCTTCCTCCCCAGCTCCTGCCAACCCAGCAGCTCGAAAACTTACGTGAGTAGATAAATGGGGACTCTCACCCCGCTGGGAGGAAAAATGCTGGCAGCGCCTTGCAAAAGGAGATGGAAGCAGTTGCTGGTAGTGCAGAAACTGCGCACGCCCTAAAAAGGCGCGAAGCAACAGAAACCCCGCCTCCTGCGCTCACCAGCTGGGCTCTGCTCTAGGAAGGAGGCTCTGGCAAACCACTTCCAAAAACACCTTGCCTTGAAAACTGCAGGGACTCGTCCAGGCAGTTGCCGCAGAATCGGTCACGATTGAGTGCGGATAAATATATATATATATATATGCTTATATATATATATATATATAATTAAAGAATTTTAACATGAATAGAAGTAACATGAAAAAATATAAAACAGAAAATTAAGAAAAAAAAGATAAAAGAAAAAGTGCAGGAAAGAAAAAAGAAAAGAAAAAAGAAAAAGATATTAGAAAAAAGAAGTGGCTTCCAATCTTCTTTATAGCAGTTACATACAAGCTTATTTTCTCCCCTCTCCCTTTAAAATTTCATACATATTTCCCCCCTCCGCATATGCAACCCTTTTTAATAAACAAAAACAAAAATCACCTAGGTCATTCTTTACCATTTTCAGCAAAAAGTCCCTCAAGGGTTTTCAATTTTTTATAAAAATACTTATTATTCTTTCCTTGTAGCAATCTTCTAATAGATGTTTTTGGGGCAGAATTAAGTTGGTATTAAAGTCTTGCTGTATGACTTGATCTCTTGTTAACTTCCTGACAGAGTGCATGGGTGTATCTCTTGAAACATTCTTTATCTTTACAAATGTTGTATTAATTCTGCACACCCTGTCCGCTTCTGTACCCTCCTCTTCCTTTTCCCATTCTGTAGATTCTCTTAAAACATCGACAGCTCTCTCCTTAATGCCTTCCCCAGGTTGTTCCAAAATTACTCTCGATCTCAGACAAATTTCTTCCTCTCTTAGTTCCAATGATGCCACATCCAAATCTTCATTCATGTCTCTGCTTGTTATTTCCATCTTATTTTCTGGGATCTCAATTTTTTCCTCCATTTGTTTAACTCCTCCAATCATTTGTATTGCAGATTCTTCCAATTTTTTCTTCATTTTCTCTTCCTTATTTGCAAATCTTTCAGCCGGTAAAGATGTCACTGACTTTGTAATATTTTTCCTCCGTTCCTCAAACATCTTCCCTGGTGTAATGCCTCATCCTAGTGTTTACTGTGTTAATGATCCCCTTCTCCCTTCTTTCGCTGCTCCCCTGATAATAGTCATATCTCTCTCGTTCTCTCTCTCTCTCTTTTAATTTGTCCAACAAGGGAAAGCAACAGCCAAGAGAGAGCCCTTTCCCCCTTTTGTTTTCCTTTTTTCTTTTCCCTTTCTCTATGATCTTAACTCATTGGTCCCATTCAACACATTCTATGGTCCACGCTGTTTAACGACAGTCCCTCGCCTTTTTGTTTAGAAAAATCCCCTAATCATTTCTCTTGGAAGACCCAAACAGTTCTCTTTCCCACAAAGGTATGTGCTATTTGAGGATGCATCAGTCAGCCATTTTCTCCACTCAGAAGCCCACCTTAATAATGCTTTTTAATTGTTTATAAAAACGCTGAAGATTTAGGATAATCCAAAAAAACTACAGTATCAAAGCTGACAGGAATTCAGGGGTTTTAGATCGTGCTAATGCCGCTGGAAAAAAAAAGTGAAATCAAAAGAAGTTTTAATTGGTTATACTGCCTTTCCACAGTTTTAGATAACTCAAACTCCTCTTGCAAGGACTCAACGGTTTAAAAATGTGATTGGCCATAAGCCAATGTAAAGTAGTAATACCCTTATTAGCCTTTGAATTTGCCTCTCAAAAAAGACTTCCTGTTTTCAAACTGAGATTGTCCCAGAGTGTAAGATCATTGTGTGACTAAAGATCAGAACTCTACTCCTGTCCCAACATCTTCCAAATATTTCTCGCTACAATTACAGCTGGAAATACTGTAGAATTATGACAGTAATTCAAGAAACAAGCCCCTGCCATATCAAAGGGGCACATCATAACTTTTTAATCTTATTTACAATGGTTTGAGTCTTGATCATTTGGTTTCTACAGAAATAAAGTAAAAATGCATTCTTAGTGGTAAAGCTGAAAATAGTGGTAAATTTAAAAACTCCATCATCATGTGAAAACCATAATATACCAATCTGCCTGGAATACCTGAGTCTTGAAATGAT
The DNA here is from genome assembly GCA_030867105.1 of Liasis olivaceus. Lineage (NCBI taxonomy): Eukaryota > Metazoa > Chordata > Lepidosauria > Squamata > Pythonidae > Liasis > Liasis olivaceus. The sequence continues at coordinate 191,434,664 of CM061349.1, forward strand.
TTTCATTTTTTTACATTTATCTTCCCTTATGCATTCATTGCAATTTTAGTCCTCTATTTATAACAAGTTTAATCTGAGATAAAAAATTTGAATTATTTACATGTACAAAGAAAGATTTGTTTGTTGAGATAATTGCAGCAACATATTTAAAAGAATTCAAAATGACAAGTAAAATGCCATTTTTATGGTTTTCTACTAACGCATCAGAGCCTACAGAATACATATGAAACTTAATCCAGTTTTCTTGATAATTTACCAAAATGTTGTATTATGCAAATGGATTTTGGTATTGAGTTTCGAAAATTATCAATAAGGTAACATGTATTAACAACATATACTAACAAATTGTGCTCAATTTCAGCTGTTTTTAAGCCCAAACATCCTTCAGTTGCCTATAAAATAGGCCAATGATTCTAAGATCAAAATTAAATATTAGAGATTAAGGGCATCATTAGTGAGTTTTTCAAGACACCTTGAAAAGTAAGGAAGTAATTTCATTATAATAATCCTGACCAAGGGATTAGTATCCTTTTAACAATAAAACCAATAAAAGAAATCCTTATTTGACTAAAATTTGCTCCAAAACTTTGAACATATTAAAGGTGGCTTTTTTTTTACATTCAACAAAATCCCAAGTGCCAGTTTTAGTTTTTCTGAATGTATATCTAAAATATCAATTAGTAATTTAATATTATCCAGAGCTTGTCAACCTTTTCTAAAATCAAGTTGTGCAGAATGGATAATGAAAGGTAATGTTGTACACATGTCAGAATGCTGTCAACATTTTGATATCAACATTTAACAAGGAAATTCAGCAAATTTTGATCAGCGTTCAAAATCACAGTTATGTATACCTCATTAAAGGAAACTTGTTTCGTTGCCTATTTATTAACAGAATTTCTATACTGTCTGAATCAGATGACACTGGGTAGTGTATTATATGAGCATTATCATAAAAAAAACCTTATTCAAAAACCTCCAATAATACAGGATTTTTTTTAAATAAACATATGGCTTATACCCCTCAGTTAGGCAATCATTGAGATGATGAACCTTCATAGATTTCATAGTATATTTTATGGCCTGAAAAGAGAAAGTAGCAGTTAGATGAACAGCATGGTTATGTGCAATCTTTGGAAGACCTTTATTTTATAATTTCTTCCTCAGTAACCTTTGACTCAGTATTATGAAGTAGTTGTTTTTTTTTAATTGCTGATTCATTAAATAAGAATCAGTCTTCACACTGCCCTGGGCATCCTTAATAATAAGAATGAGGTTACTCTGTTTTACTGTTTTAATTGAAAAGCCAGTAATTTACCTTTTTTTCCAGTATCTTTGCTTTATGTGATCCAGCAAATATTCTATATCTAGTACATAAAAGGAATTATGCAAAGTTTTATATAATTCCATTGTAGGTTGTTTCAAATATATACTCAAAAGCTCCTTAATTTCATTGTTCAAATCTAAGGCCTTTTACATTTTAGAGACATAGACGGGAAAAGAGATATAAAGATGACATAAGTGAAAAAATGTAGCATTTTCAAAAGTCATGAAAAACAAATGTTTCATTAGCTGAGACAAACTTTTTAAAGAACAAGAATAAATGTATCTGAAAAACCATGGAAAATAAATAAAAAATTACATAGCTAAATTATAAATAATAAAAGACTTTTAAAAAAGCAAAAAATAAGAGACACAAAAAAAGATGGCAATTTTTGGAAGAGACATACTGAAGTACTGGGGTTAACATAACTTACCTCCCTCTAAAAAGGTGCTTTATAAAATATTAAACATTAAAAATTCTGCTATTTCTTTCCTTTAAATGATCCCAGGTCAATAAACTATTCTGCAGCCTTTGGATAAAACAAAAAACAGTTCCACGCCAGAATCCAGGGATAAACAAAAAAGTTGCTGGAAAAATTAAGAAAACAAATATTTACTAATCCTCATTTTTGAATACTGTTCTTAAGCTTCTTGGATAAAACATGATAGCCATATAACTCTATTACAAGTATATATGTACTTGAATAATATTTGTATTACATAAGCATATACAGGTGAAACTCGAAAAATTAGAATATCGTGCAAATGTTCATTTATGTCAGTATGGCAACTCAAAAGGTGAAACCGATATATGAGATAGACGCATTACATGCAAAGCGAGATATGTCAAGCCTTACTTTGGTATAATTGTGATGATTATGGCGTACAGCTTATGAAAACCCCAAATTCACAATCTCAGAAAATTAGAATATTACATGACATCAATAACACAAGGATTGGAAATAGAACAATATCGGACCTCTGCAAAGTATAAGCATGCATATGTACTCAGTACTTGGTTTGGGCCCCTTTTGCAGCAATGACTGCCGCAATGCAGCGTGGCATGGATGCTATCAGCCTGTGGCACTGCTGAGGTGTTATGGAAGACCAGGATGCTTCAATAGCGGCCTTCAGCTCCGCTGCATTGTTCGGTCTCATGTCCCTCATCTTTCTCTTGGCAATGCCCCATAGATTCTCTATGGGGTTCAAGTCAGGCAAGTTTCCTGACCAACCAAGCACAGTAATCCCATGGTCATTGAACCAGGTTTTGGTACTTTTGGCAGTGTGGGCAGGTGCCAAGTCCTGCTGGAAAATGAAGACAGCATCCCCATAAAGCTCGTCTGCGGAAGGAAGCATGAAGTGCTCCAAAATCTCCTGGTAGACAGTTGCATTGACCCTGGACTTAATGAAGCACAGTGGACCAACACCAGCAGATGACATGGCTCCCCAGATCAACACAGACTGTGGAAACTTCACACTGGACTTCAAGCATCATGCATTGTGTGCCTCTCCATTCTTCCTCCAGACTCTGGGTCCTTGGTTCCCAAATGAGATGCAAAAGTTGCTCTCATCAGAAAAGAGGACTTTGGACCACTGGGCAACAGACCAGTTCTTTTTTTCTGTAGCCCAGGTAAGACGCTTCTGACGTTGTTTGTTGTTCAGGAGCGGCTTGACAAGAGGAATACGACATTTGAAGCCCATGTCCAGGATCCGTCTGTGTGTGGTGGCTCTTGATGCACTAACTCCAGCCTCAGTCCACTCCTTGTGAAAGTCCCCAGCACTTTTGAATGGCCTTTTCCTGACAATCCTCCCCAGGCTGCGGTCATCCCTGCTGCTTGTGCACCTTTTTCTACCACACTTTTCCCTTCCACATAACCTTCTATTGATGTGCTTTGATACAGCACTTTGGGAACATCCAGCTTCTTTTGCAATTACCTTTTGGGGCTTTCCCTCCTTATGGAGGGTGTCAATGATGGTTTTCTGCACAACTGTCAGGTCAGCAGTCTTTCCCATGCTTGTGATTCCTACTGAACCAGCCTGAGAGACCATTGAAAGGCTCAGGAACCCTTTGCAGGTGTTATGGATTCATTAGCTGATTAGAGTGGGACACTTTGAGCCTAGAATATTGAACCTTTTCACACTATTCTAATTTTCTGAGATTGTGAATTTGAGGTTTTCATAAGCTGTACGCCATAATCATCACAATTATACCAAAGTAAGGCTTGACATATCTCGCTTTGCATGTAATGCGTCTATCTCATATATTGGTTTCACCTTTTGAGTTGCCATACTGACATAAATGAACATTTGCACGATATTCTAATTTTTCGAGTTTCACCTGTATAGAATTGGACCTGTGTACTCTTATAATGATATATTAACATTTTTGTTGTGTTTTTTCACTTTTGTGTTAAAGCGTTTTTATGTATTTTTCTATGTTTTGTAATTCAAAAAATCATAAAAATTAATCATAAAAAAAGCTGCTTCTCAAAACAGCTTAGTGTTGTTGCTTTTTAACACATACACACACAGTTCCTCCTTGTTTGCTCGTTCAAAGAGTTTGGTTTGGTTTGGTTTCCTTCTTTATGGACTGCCGTGCACCTCATCCAGTCCTTGGGGGATGGCTGGAGGAAGAATATAGTAGGTAAAATGAGGAGCGAGGAGGGATCAACGAGGCGAATCCAAATCAAGGACACTGAGATTTTGTCAACAAAATGGAAGCGAGGATTTTAGAGAGAATTGACAGGAGGACCGATAACATGGGTGAACACATCAATGAAGGTGCTGATCGAGAAAAAATGAAGCTGTATCTCAGAAACCGGAAAAAACGCCTAAGGATGTTTGTACCTACATTCAAGAAAGAGGGATGGGTGTGCATGGGTGCACATGTGCCATGTCCCACTATTAATACATGTCGACCATCCAGAAATATAATGACCATTATTTAAAGGAAGCGCTGAAGAAGTCCAATTAGTCCTCCAGTGATTCAAAACAGTTCAGGCCTTCTTTATCTGTTATTCAAAAGAGAGAAATTATTAGGGAAGTTTGTGCGGGTCCAGAGAAAATACGATTGAGCATTTTACAAGGGATGATGGTATAGAAGATTAGCTGGAGAGAACACATTTGAATATTAATATGAAAAGTATTTGTCAAAGCCCAGAAACAATGAAAATAATTGCTATGTATTCATTTTCATAACCCAGTGCCAAGTTGCTGGGGAGACAAACCCAATCTTGTGTCCAGAGCTTACAGTGGTTTTCCATATTATCACAGATTTTAAAAATCGATGTCAGCCATGATAAGTGTTAAAACTAAACAGACTGATTGTTTATTACTATTGCTTCTCATGCTTTTTAATGTGCAGGCTAATTAGCTATCAATAATATGGGAAGGCGTTGAGAGCGAAAGAATCATAGAAGAGGCATTTCATTATGCCATTAAGGATCCTTAACAGCAACCACCACTTTATTAATTCATATGTTGCCAGCCAATCGCTACTGCATTTAATTCAGGCACAAGATTTATAATATGGCTGCCAGAACTGGGGAGTTAATGAATGCCCAATAAAAAGGTTTTGCGCAGGGCATGGAACTAAATTGTGCTCATGGAGGCAGATCCCCTGGACAAATAAGGAAGCATTCAGGATGGATTAACAGGACAGAAAGAAACTAAATAATGCTCAGGTATGATTTGATTTAATTCAAGGCTTCAAAGAGGTGGGAGTCCCAACTAGTTTTCAATGCCAGGGCTGGGATTCCTCACCCCGCCCCACCCCACCCCACCCACCCAGGTAAGATACCTGTAAAAGAAGTAGTTTTATTTGATATGACTATGCATTATCACACTATATCCAAAACAAATCTGTTTTTTGCATTTTTTGCATTTTGCAAAAAATAAATCTGACTTTTTCCATTGTGATAGTGGTAAAATGTACGGTCTGTCTTGTCCATTAGGCCTACGTGGAAAGATTTTTTTCATCCATACGTAGACACATGAACATCCATCCATACTATAATTTAAAAGTCGCAAAGGTGGCTTTTCGAAGTGCCTTGCCTTGTCATTGCACACTCTAAGATACAGACAGCTAATTTTATAATAGCACGTATGTTCACAAGTTAGGCTGAAATTCTATGTTAACTTGCTTTAGAGTTAACCCCACGGTGGGGCTAATGCCTGAATAGCCATTTTATATATTTATTTGGTAGGTTTATATCTACAGTGACCATATGTCCTTTATTATAAAGGACATTCCTTTAATTCAGAAAGCTGTCCTTTGGATGTATTCATTTTTCAAAAACTCACTTTTGTCCTTTATTTTGGATGTTTAACTTTTGCAGTACAAATGGTACCACTTAACGCACAGTTTTTCACATTCATGTGAAAAATATGGAAACTAAATTGTCTTTTTAAAGCAAATTTACATATACTGTTTGATTTTAGATATTTTTATTAGAATATGCATTTTTGTACAGTTTTGGTGTTGCTTTTGAATTTTCCTTTGTAAAGCAGGATTATAAACACAAACAATTAAATTTTTTATTCTTATGAACTGCTTTCAGATTTGCCCCTTTTTCAGGTTTGTCCTTTATTTTTTCCAAGAAAATATGGTATTCGTATTTATATCCCACTTTTTGTTCAGGCACTCAAGACTACATGGTAGCATTCCTTCCTCCTATTTTCCTCATAACAACCCTGTGAGGTAGGACTGAAAGACAGTGACTGGCCCCAAGTCACATAGTAAGCTCCTGTAACTGGGCAGCCCAGGACCTGGGTTCCCCCAGTCCTAATGCAGCGCCTTAACCACTTCACCACGCAGCTGTGAAGGTCCTTTATAGCAACAGGCTAGTTATAACACACATTTTCTCTCCCAAATACAGCTTTGGGGAAAATGTCACCTGTCATAACTCAGTGAGGTATTGCTAAACTTAATGGGGAACAGGAAGCCATTACTGGTAGAACATTTGGAGCAAGAGGCGAAAGAATCTGTCAGCACTAGCAGTATTTTTTTTTAAAAAAAGATCATAGGCTTCACAAAAGCATTGTTCTGGCAATGTAATTGTGCCAAAAGCTGATAACCTGTGCTCATTATTGCTGCGTACTGAGCATTTATTCATGAAGACATGCATTTTGCATATTGCTGTATCTTTTCCTTGCCCCCAATTCACTTTGGTGGTCCAAGCATTAAAACACAGTCGATCCATCCTCAAGCTTCCATAGCAAATGCTAATTTGAATGATTTGCAGCACACAGAAGCAATGAAGCCCTAACATTCAGCCCTTTCATTTGGAAAAGAGCCACCCACTCATACTAAGATTAGTTCATTTCCTAATCTGCCATTAAAACCTGGAATGGATGATAAAAATATGAGAATAATTACTTTGAACAATTGGGATATCAAATATTAGAAAAATGAGACACTCAATCCTTTTTCTTTTGAGCTTCAGCTACACTTCGCACACAAAATCTGTATGAGTGTGTGTAGCCGTGCTTATCTATAAATATTTCTTAATATTTATAGTTAACATTTTCTGCTGCAAAATGGATTTCTATTTGTAACTATGTGTGGTTTGGGTTTTATGACTATGCTATAGGACATTTTAATCACTGTTTTTTTCAGTAAATAATCTTATTAGGGGGGATTAGAAATATAGTAACTGTTGACATTATGGTTCCTGTGGTACCCCTGCTTTCCTCTACAGTAAAATTAAATAAACATTCCTTGAAATTTTAAATAATTTTAATTCATGTGATTGACAATTTTTGGAGATTTCATAGTTCTCCCATAAGAAGCAGTGAGATTTCACAAAAGAACATGTGAGAGGTCAAGCATCAATATCCTATTAGACTTGGCATTCTTATGAGATTTTAGTACATATTAGAGATTACAGCCTGGCTTTTCAGATGTGTGTTCATATGTGCTTGTGTTTGTGTGTGTGTGTTTGTGTATGTGTAGGACCCAAGGTGCAAACTGTGCACAGAGGCCTCAGAGACAGTCCAACACACAGTGGCAGGGTGTAAGATGCAGGCAGGAATAGCACACACTGAATGGCACACCCAAGTAGCTGGCATCTACAGACAGGAACATTGGCACAGTGTATGGGCTAGACCCCCTCCAAGTCCAGATGGGAGATTCCACAGAAGGTTGTGGAAAATAACAGGGCTAAGATCCTGTGGGACTTCTAGATCCAGATGGACAGGGAGGTACTGGCTAATCAACCAGACATCATGATAAGGACCAGAAGACAGGTGATAGACATAGTGGTGCCAAGTGACAGCAACATCAGGAAGAAGGATTATGAGAAGCTGGAGGAGTACCAGGGCCTGAAGGAGGAATTAGAGAAGATGTGGAAAGTCAAGGCCAAAGTGGTCCCAGTAGTGGTAGGAACACTCGGGGCCGTGACTCCTAAGCTGGGAGAGTGGCTCCAACAGATCCCAGGAACAACCTCAGAGCTCTCTGTGCAGAAGAGTGCAGTGCTAGGAACAGCTAAGATGCTGCGCAGAACCCTCAAACTCCCAGGCCTCTGGTAGAGGACCCGAGATTGAGGAAGACACGTACCACCCACAGGGGTGAGAGGGAATTATTTTGTTTGTTTGTTTTATGATGTATGTGTATATATACACACACATGCACACATAACAGAAAAGTCAAAATACAAACTTATAAAATAACTGAAATAGTCCTGTGAACTGGTTGCCTAACCATCTAGTCTTTTAATTTTTTTTATTGTATTATGCAAACCATTTTTTAAAAGATATAAGTATAGAAATGAATTAATAGATCAATACAACCGCAAAATAGATAAACATCAATTTAAAAGAAAGGAAAAAAGCAGAAGAGGCCTGGAATTATTTAGAAATGGAACCACTCCAAAACATTGACTCTATTACTTGAAAGTCTTCCTCTTTGCCTCTTTGTCAAAAAGAGTCTACAGTAATTCAATTTTTGACACATAAATTGCTAATCTCCATTTCATCATGAACCCTATAAAAGAAGGGTTACTGGCTTGGAAGCCACAGATAATTCCCCGGTATCTGCAAACACTGTGGAACCTAAAAAGCAGCAACTGTATCTGAATCAAGTCAACCAAATAATTTGTGCTTGAATTGATATAGACCAAGAAGCACTCTGAGATAAATCAAACTCATTTTTTAATTATGTAAAAGGTTTTAAAGAAGCTTCCCTTTGAGTTTATTTGATCTAACATTATGTTAAAAGAGGCTTGGTTCACCCTAAAAAAAATAGATTACGTCACTATGTTTAATCTGAGATTATTGATAATTTAAACTCTTCATGGGTAAGCATATTAAAGTTATCTCTGCAACCCAATACAATATATGTTTTCCACATATATCTTTCAGCATGAAGACTAGATATTGAAACTGACACCGGTGATCCCATTACTTGCCAGGATTTCAGTGGGATTGGTTAATATATCTTAAACTGAACCAAAAAAAGAAATAAATTTTGAAATTCCTTACTCCAGGAAGTAACCAAAGCTAAATAGATATGCATATAAAAGAATAGTTTTCCAAATGAATTCTTTGAGAATCATCCACAGTGGCTCTCAAGAGATAATAAAAGTAACAATGCTGGCTTGTATTTAGTTTCCATAATTTTTAAATGTAATCTCGAAATTTTGGGAGGCAAGGATAATAGTTACATATATCCATACACTTATCATTCAGCCCACACAAGCAGTGTGTTAGATCTCATTTGTGTATCGAGAAATAAAGTTGACCTCTTTTCAGAGATTATAGTACATCTAAGAGGAGAAAGTGATCATCAGCCAGTGAGTGTAAATTTCATGGGTAGTTCAGATTTAAGACTATTTAATGAGACTGATAGGTGGCTCACTAATAAATATGAGGTATGTCAAAATAAAAGATTAATATGGGCCAAAGTCAATACCATAGCTATATTAGATAGCCTTAAAGCAGAGAATGTGGCTAATTGGGTTAAGACAATTCGATCTCCTAATGCCGATTGGTTGTCAGTTTCCAATGCATTTACAAATTTGTGCTATACACTGAAGAAACATTTAACAACCAAATCTTTAGTGAAAAGCTCTCATGTAGGCAGATCTCCCTGGTTTGATAATGAATGTCAGCTGACGAAAAATAAACTAAAGTCCGCCATGAGACATGCTCAGAGATGTTCCTCTGTTTAGATACATGAGGAGATGCTGACCTTAAGAAGGGAATATTAAAAAACTTACAGAATTAAAGAAAAAAAATTACGCCATCTCAATTTCGTCTGGACTTGAGGTAGTGGCAAAAACTCATAATTTGGCTATATTCTGGCACTTCGTAGCAGGAATTCTAAGAGAATGGAGATTTGCATTTGATATCCCAATCTCTGCTGAAGATTGGGAGAATTATTATAGAGGTTTATTTGCTTTAACAGACTCTGCAGAAAAACAGTGTTTAAGCAGTGATTCATTACCTATTGAAACTTCTTTGCCCTGGCCAGCAGTCTCAAAAAATGAGATACAGATCATTATACAAGGTCTAAAGCGTAATAAAGCTCTGGGAGAGGATTTTTTGCCAGCCGAATTATTTAAAAACTTTCCTGACTGGTGGGGTTCCTTACTGGCATGTCTCTTTACCCATATAAATAATACCTGCCAGATCCCAGTCGGGTGGAAGATGGCAATAGTGGTGCCTATATATAAAAAAGGGAATAAAGAGGACTCTAGCAATTACAGGCCTATCAGTTTACTAGATATTGTTGCCAAAATATATGCTAGATTACTCTTGAGTAGACTTGAAAGCTGGGTATATGAAAAAGATATCCTGGCAGAAGAACAAGTTTTAGGCAGAACTGATCTACCATCGATAATTGTTTCGTTTTAAATCACCTGATCGCCAGATATGCCAGTAAGAGGAGACATTTGTATGCTGCTTTTATTGACTTTACTACAGCATTTGATACGGTGAATAGAGAATTACTATGGAGTAAACTGATTACCCTCAAAATTGAACACAGATTGTTGGTATTGATTAAAGCTCTATACACAAGCACTTGTTTGAGAGTGCAGTTTGGGGTAAACGGAGCTATGACAAACAGGATCGATACATATAAAGGGGTAAGACAAGGGTGCATATTAGCGCCATTGTTATTTAGTCTTTATATCAACAACCTGCCAGGAGTAATGAAGGCCCCCGCAGTACATATGCCTAAAGTCCTAAATACTTACTGTATCACCTTGTTATACGTTGATGATATGATATTATTATCTTATTTGCAAATGGGACTTCGCAGGTTGTTAAGAAGACTTAGCTCCTATTGTCAGGATAATTCTCTAATCATTAATAAATCAAAATAAAAAATTATGGTATTTGGAAAAGGTCAGCAGAGACATAGATGGCGATTAGATGGTGAAGTAATAGAACAAGTGAAAGCCTTTCCTTACCTTGGGGTAATTTTTTCTGAGACTGGATCTTGGGTTTGCAATCATCAAAGGAGCTCGCTTAGAGCAAGGGCATGTATGAATCTACTGCTTAAATTAAAAACTCATAGCTATCCAGGTTCCTTGGCCCCGATAATTAAAGTATATAAAGCTAAGGTTAATCCTATGATTTTATACACAGCAGAAGTTTGGGGCTTAGATCCTACAACAATAATAGAACGAACACAATCACAGAATCTGAGAAGCATTCTAGGTTTAGATAAAAGGACTTCAGCTGCTGCAGTTAGAACTGAACTGGGAATCTACACAATCTATTCACGTACTAAAATTAGACCGTATAATTATTGGTGTAAAATTAACAAAATGGACTTAGACTTCCAAGATTGTGTTTATTAGATAAAATCCCAATGACTGACCTCTTGGATCATACAACTGATAAATTATATAAGGAACTGTGGTCTCCCAGTCTCTGACGCTCCTGGAAATCAAGCTAAAAAGAGTGCTGTACAAAGAATCTTGGATATTGAAGCATAAAAAGATATTGCCAGACTTAGTAAGGTTGGTAATTTGAAATGGCTGAGCCATTATAAACACACATTTCAAACTGATAATTATTTCAAAATACAAATGCCAAAACAACTTAGAGAGGCATTCACCCGAGCTAGATTTGATCAACTTGATACTATGGTCAGATATGGGAGATTTAACAGGATCCCTTATAATGAATGCACTTGTATATGCGGAGCACCCGAAATTGAGGATACAGCACACATACTATTCAACTAATGATGCGGAAAGTTGCCGGCCAGAAATGGCTGACGCTTCGGCGGTTTGAGTCCAGCCTTCGCGTTAACAGGGTGAGCTCCTGTTTCCTCCCCAGTTCCTGTCAACCCAACCGTTCGAAAACTCACGTGAGTAGATAAATGGGTACTCTCACTCCGGTGGGAGGAAAAATGCTGGCGGCGCCTTGCAAAAGGAGTCGGGAGCAGTTGCCGGTAAGTGCGAAACCGCGCTCACCCGAAAAAGGGCACGAAGCAATGGAAACCCCGCCTCCTGTGCTCGCCAGCTGGGCTCTGCTCTAGGAAGGAAGCTCTGGCAAACCACTTCCGAAACACTTGCCTTGAAAACTGCAGGGACTCATCCAAGCAGTCACTGCAGAGTCAGTAATGACTGAGCGCAGACAAAAAAAAAAAAAAAATTCTAATACTCTAGCCAAATACAATATAATGTTGAGCTATGTTAGGCTAAGAGGTGCATGTGTTACCCAATTCAAGGATGAACAGCAAGGTGAAAAAGTTCATTCAGCTAACATGTGGCATTAGCCTTATCCACAGAAACTTACTGGGTGGCTGTCACAACTTTTTAGCCCAATCTTAGTCTGAGGGATATTATGCTGGGTAAGAATTGGAGGAGGAAATGCTATGGAATCACCTTGGAAAGACATGGTAGAACATCTGGCTCTGCTCTAGGAAGGAGGCTCTGGCAAACCACTTCCGAAAAACAATTGCCTTGAAAACTGCAGGGACTCGTCCAGGCAGTCACTGCAGGGTCAGTAATGACTGAGCGCAGACAAAAAAAAAACTTGTATAGGACAGTGGGAGACTTGCATCTTGGTCCGTATGTTAAACGAACGACCCACTGGGATTCACATATTAGAACAACATATTTTATGTGTGGTCAAAATACAAAAATAACATATAACACAGCTTTGTTTTTAAGCAAATCAACGCACTTGGGATCTACATATGTGAGGTCGATGGGAGCGAACTGCTGGGGTGATATGAATATATGATTTGTATTTTCACTTATATGTATACCCACTTATACTTATTTACTCTATTTTTATACACGTCCTATTTAATCTGTTTGTTATATTAATTTTGTAAAGTGTTTTATTAATATTTAGTGTTTAACTTTTATTTTGCACTTTGCCAAAGAAGTTCATTCAATATATTGTAAAATCTTTTGCAGTAATAAGACGAAATAAATGGGAAGGCCTCTCAAAATATAAACCAGCCTCAAATAAGCAATATAGCTTTAAAAGGACTGTAGAAACAAGTAGGATCATTGACAGACTCAACTGAATTTGAAAATTCAGAAAATGTGGGGCATTTGCTGAACCTTATGCATAAATTTCTGATGAAATATGACTCTGAAACCAAACAAGTTAAAGACTGTCTGATTAAATGGATGCAGAATTTAGGTACAATAACCGATAGTAACAATGGGAATTTCAATGGAAGAAAAATATTAAATTCACTCCAAATATTATATTTAGAGAAAACAGGTATGTTTTACTGCTGGTATATTTCAGTGTTACTTTCTGTAGAGGAATGTTGAGATAACCTTGATGAAGGAATGCAAGAGCCACTGCAAGAGCTGGTAAGGGAGGAAAAGTGACAATGTAGTCCTTGGAAAGAGGAAAGTGTGAGAAAGAAACTCAAAATAACCCCGCCTTGATTCTGTCTGATATAAGAGAGGGCAAAAAGAAAGTCTGGTGGGCTTTCAAGAATTTGTTATTATACCTTAGAGCATTCCTATAATCCTTGTGGTGTCTGTTTCCTGACTTGGCCTACCTCAAAGTGCTGAGTGTAATACTGTAATAGATGGTACATTCTCTAAAAATGGTTGGAAATGTAACAGTTTGGATCAATTTTATCAATTTTATTACAGTCATAGACCAGTACAACTAAAAAAGCACAAAACATGTTTAATTAGAAATTCTTAGATATAATAATAACAAATAAAATCTATATCATAATTATAATTTGGCTGCCTAAATATCATTTATAGATGAAGTCAAGCGGCCTACACTGTAGTGTATTATTACTCCTTAAATTATGATATCCTACAATTATTGATTGTTAACTATAATAAAGGTGAGGATAAAATGATAATGTCTAAAATTGAAGGGTGTTGATTATATAAAACTATTTACAATAAGATATTCATCAGATGCCGATGAATCTTTAATGCCGCTGCGCAGAATCGAGCTACCTGAGCTGTGACTATGGTCTGTTTGTCTTTGAGCAGGAACTGTAGATAGTCAGTATCAGAGCGGCCTGGATACCTATTAATCATCGGATGAATAAATTTTGTTCGAATGTCTCTATAGAATGAGCATCGAAGGATGTGGCCAGTGGTTTCTACCTCTCTGGAATCACAGGGACAGAGCCTTTCAGCCAATGGTATCTTTTTACATTTGCTATCCAGAACAGCTGACGGGAGCGCATGGCATCGTGCAAACGAGAAGGCTTTCTGATGGTTCGCTGTCTCTAACTGGCTAAGATATCTGGCAGGATTGACAGTGTATCAGGTATGGTCTGGAGACAGGAAGGATGGAACTTTCTCTAAGTCCGTTTGTCTATGTCCTCTACCCTTTGTCTCAAATTTTGTTTTGCCTGTTCATAGTCCGATTCAGGTATTGAGGAAGGAGAAAAGCCTAGTTTTGCAAGGTCAGACTCAACAGCCTTGATCCATGAAGAGGAGAATTTGTCTTGAAGGATTAATGGTGCAAGACCTTGAGGAAAAAAATTAAGCTTTAGCAGGAGGTATAAGGAAGCTATACAGATTCTTGATTCTACTTTTATCAGCCCAGTCTCCAGATGTAGGTGTTCATTTGAAGCACAATGGGGCATCTGGAGAATTGCTCTAATAAATTTGGATTGTACCCTTTCCAGAGGCATAAAACAAGAAGCTGGGGGTCCCGTAAAGAAGTTGTGCTAGCGACTTGGCCTGAAAAAGCTTAATTGTTGCAGGAACATGATATCCTCCCTGTGAGTGGAAGAATTTGAGAATGGCATTGGCTAATTAGCTGGATCACTTTTCCATATTTGGCAGCAATGTTGTAAAGCTCAATCATTTTGGAAAATTATTTATAAAAGAATCAATCAAATTAAAAAAAAACTGAATGTCTTTTCCAACCTGTTATTCTTTAAGGCAAATATTACTAAACATCATATTCCCACAAAGTATACTGAATTAGCTTTGTACGCGGTAACTGCTGCAAGGATATTGTACATTTCCCATTGGAAAGTACGCGTAGTTCCATCTGCAGAAGAATGGCTAATCACGTTCTGGGTAGATGCCACAAGGTTCAGAATAAATTGTATTTCCATAGTCAGTAAAGTCAGTACGACACAGAATTTAAATCCAATTTGAAAACATTTTGGATTATAACTCTATGTATGGGTTTGTACCATGTCTGAAATTTGGATTTCTTTTAACGTAAAGCCTTTAATTGAATGGATAAAAATTACTGTAATTTTTAATCTCATTTTATGATTTACACTGTCTTGACTATTGCTGTTGAGACTCATCTATTACTTCATTTTTAACAATGATTTGTAGTTTTTTAAACAATAAAGCATATTCGGTTACTTAAAACTAATTAATGAAATATTGGAAATGTTATCCTAATTCTGCAATATCTGTAAATTCCCTGTTCATCTACTTTGTGCATCATTTTTCCTTCCCCCCCCCCCTTTTTATCTCTATATTTCTTTTCTGTGTGCATCTTTTTGTTTTCTTTTCTTTTTCTTAAAATGCACAATTAGCCTTAGAGTTACATTGTCTTAACTGCATTTATCTTACTCAAATACTCAAGGGACTTCTAGACCATTTGTTTAGATCTTTTTTCCTTTATATCAAAACAGTAGATCACTTTATCGGTTGCGAAAGGTTCTTAAAAATTCTTATGATAAAAAAAAAAAAAAAGGAATCAGAATATAACTTAAAACCCCAACCCTTATACTTTTCCAAATTGTTACGATGGCATCATATCTGATTCATATCATCTTATTCTATAACCATATAGTATTCCAGACTCATTATCAGTGAAATAAGATTAGGAATAAAAAATTTTGGTCTATTTATAAAACATAAAGTATCATTAGCATCAAATGTTTTCTTCTTATTCCATTGTCCCTATAATTCCATTGATACTTTCATTTGTAATTATGCGAGCAAGCTGTTCTAAAGGTAAATTAAGACAAAAATGAGAAAGAGGGATCCTTGACATCTACATCAACATAAATTTAACCAAGGGGAACGCACCCATGGTTTAGAAATTGAATAGATCATGTCAATCAAAAATCTAAAACTTTGTGGAAATCCCAAAATAAATCAATATCCACTTCAAAAACTGCCAAGAGGCTGTATCAAAGGCTTCAGCATTGAAAGAAATTATGACTGCGGGGTCTTGTATACAGTATTTTGAGTTTAAGCAATAACATAAATTAAAAATCTGATATTATCAGAAGCTTGACAGCCCAATATAAAACTTACCTGAGCTGGATGCAAAATTGGTAGAATATCCTGTAATATACAGGTCAAAATAACTCTTAAAATCTTAGCATCCACATTTTTCAGGTAGTTAGTCTACAATTAGAAGACATACTGGAATCGTTTTCTGATTTAGGATTAACTGTGGCATCTGCCTCCTTAAAAGTAAAAGGTGGCGGGGGGGAGGTTGAAAAAGTTTCACCAAATGCTTCTAATAAAATAAAGACAAAAACCCAGTATACTTGAAAATCCACTTGACAATAGTTAAAACCAGAAGTTTTCTCCAGTTTCATAGATTTAATAGGTGAAATGAATGAGGTGAAGCAATATTAGTAGCTGGGGGATGGGGTGAGTATTTGGGGGATGCGTTCCTTCTGGGCAACTGCTGTTCTTGTGATATAATATTGTTGTTGCCTGCTCTTCATAGTGAACTTGGCCGAGTTGCTTTGGAATCAGGTGGACTAGAAAGTTGATGAATGAGTAAACAAATACATTGAAAAGGGGATGGGAAGGAGAAAGTGAGAGAGAGAGAGAGAGAGAGAGAGAGAGAGAGAGAGAGAGAGAGAAAGGAAATACCAAGTACACTTTCCATGTAACTAAGATAATACAGACGTAAATACAAATGTATAATTAAGAGCCAGAGATACAGTTTAACAGCCTGAATACTAATGAACTTAATAGGAAAACATTAGGAAAAAAGAAGAAAAGAATGTCTTCTGTCAACAGAAGCTTAAATAATATATTTTTTCAGTTCCCTTGTAAATATGAAATGATTTCTGTAGACTGTTTGATAATTTCAGAACAAAGCTGGCCAGACAACTGATGAAGTATTGAATATTTTTCTCTCAAGCAATATTTCCCATGTTATTAAAAAAAAAATCTGCATTATTGGATTTCTTTAGTAAAATCAGGGAAAATACAAGATGAGACTTTGAATCTCCCTATTCAATTATCCTTGCAGAGCAGAACATATTTAAAAGTTTATTTCTCATGGCAAATGTAAGGAACCTCACAACCGATGACCAAGATTTATCAGATGTACAAAGAAAAATTGGAACAAGGTGAGCACTCTAAATATCTACCTTATAATCTTCCAGCACAGCCTTCCTGAATCAGAGTTTTGATAAAAGGGGCTGGCTGGCCATTCTTAGCTTCCTCTGGAATTCTAATAAAATGTCAATTAACCCTGTGAGAAGGCATCATTTTACTCTGAAGAGTCTTAACCACCTTTAGTAAATTAGTTATAGATGTATCCACTGATTTCCCACAAACTTCCAAATGAGATATTCTATTTTCAGTCATGTCCCTGTTGGAATATATAGCATTACCAGAGTCTTTAATAGTGTTTATATCTTCTGAGATCTCAAGGAGAGCAGCCATCACGTCTTTCTCAGTACTGCCATCACTGTTGCTTTAGTGAGCAAAGAAGGTGGTAAAATTTTCTTGGGTAACATCCCTGCAGAAAATGATCATCAAAACCCACTGTAATCACCTGTTTCTGACTACAGTAGTAAACCATGATCAGGAATTGAACTGCAGGGAAACGCTGGAAACTGCTGGTAGCTGTCTGAATACAGTGTGTCAGAACCTGCATCACAACAAGGCTGTGGGTTGCAGTTGTATTGCATTCGGTGGGAGTTAGAAGGATTTGGTTCTGCCAATAGTAACTGGAGGGGGGGGGGTTACTGGCAATGAGCGTAATAGGAGCTGGGGAACTGCTTAACCATATATGGGCAGTTTAGACGGGGAACCATCAGGTGGAGAAGACACAAGACGCCAGGCAATTAGGGAGGGGGGATAATTAGCGAGGAGTCAACCCGAGGCTTTAGTTTTAGCAATGTTCTGTTTACAAGCTACCTGTACCGCTCAATAAAGAGTATTTTCCTGAACCAAGCCTGGTTGCATGGGAGTGCTTTTGACTCGGGAGCCAGACAGGGAGGACTTGACATTTTGCTAAAACTCACCCAAAGTCTGGATTACACCCGAGAGGAAACTCCCGGAGGCAATTCCAGCATTAGCATGACCTCTGAGGAGCTACAGAAAAGTTCACCAGAGGTGCGGGGAGAAGCTCCCCAATTGGAGGCAGATGGAACGAGACGGACCCTTGGAGAAGGGATGGGGACCGGATGGGCCAGCTCCCAAGCAGCAGCAGGGGAGGCGCAGCCAGCCCCCCTAACGGAAGCGCTGACGGGCGCCCGACCGAAGGACATGAGGCGGCGAGCACAATTTTGGGACCCACCAAAAGAGCTGAGCACCGAGGGTGACACCGGAGGGTTCACCCCAGAACTTCCCGCCCGACCACGGTGGTCAAGAGCTTTGGGGACCGCAACCGAAGGGCTAACACCCTGGGGTGAGAGCGAGAGGGTAAGGAAGCTGGAGGATGAAGTGCGCGCCCTGAGGGAGGAGCTGAGCAAACTAAGAAGCCCAACGCAGCTCACCCAGCCCTCCCCGACTGGGCCGATGGGACTGCCGCCCCTTCCCCCCCTTCAAACCCCTACCGGCCGCGGCCAGGAGGCGGGACAGCAGCCAGCCGCCCCACAACCGCGGCAAGAGGAAGGGGACTTGCTGCGAAGATGGGGGCTAGTGGAGAAATACGGCGGGGACCCGGCCCAGCTGCCCGCGTTCCTGAACCAAGTGCGGATCTGCATGGGCACGTGCGGGCGCCTGTTTGCCAATGATGCCTGGAAGGTGCTGTACGTGTCCCGCTTTCTGGTAGGCGTGGCAGCGGAGTGGGTGAATGACTTAAATGAAGCGGAGGCCCCTGAACTGAGGGACTTTGACCGCTTCGTCACCGCCCTCCGAGAACGCTTCGAGGACCAATGCGCCCGCGCGCACGCAGCGGAGGCTATCCGGGGGCTGAAGCAGGGGCCGCGCTCGGTGACCACGTACGCCCTGGAGTTCAGGCGCTTGGCGGCGAAACTTCCCGACTGGCCCGAAGCGTTCCTCGTGAGGCTATTCCAGGAGGGACTCGACCAACGGCTCTTCGAGAGGGCCGTGGTGCGGGGGTGCCCGGAAACCTTGGCGGGGTGGATCACCCACGCCTCTGTGTTGGAAGCGCAACTGGCGAGAGTCAAGCCGCGTGGTGCAGAGACGAGGGGGCGGGCCCCTAGCGCCGCACGACAACCGGGCCAGAGACCGGCAGGGAAGGAGTTAACCCACGTGGCAAGGCCGCAGGGCGGGGGAAAAGCCTGCTTCATGTGCGGCGAAAAAGGGCACTTCGTGGCGGCTTGCCCACAAAACCCAAGGCTGCAAACAGCGAAGAAAGAAAAAAAAACCGAAAAGCCGGCTAAGCCGATAAAAGCCCCCCGGAAAAGCGCGGCGGCGCGAGGAGAGGAGGAGAGGCTGAGAATTACCTACCTATCCGACAGCGAGGAGGAAGGCGGAAGTACAGGCGAACAGGAGGAGAGGCCAAGGCCAGATCAGCCGATCTCAAGCGAATCGATCGAGGACATCCGGGTGAGTCCGATGACATGCGCAGTAGAGATACGCGCTCCGCGATCGACTCGCAGGGCTCGGCTCACCGCGTTGCTAGATTCAGGCTGCTCCAAGTGCTTAATCAGCCCTGAACTGGTCAACGGATTGAAATTAAAAGTGCACCGGCTGAAAACCCCCATTATCTTCAGGCAAGTGGATGGAACAGCGGTGGGGGGAGGTGCGGTCCGCGGCTACACCGAGGCTTTTGAGCTACGCATCGGAACGCACCGGGAGACGTTAAAGTGCCTGGTCGCGCCGCTGGCTGGCTACCCCCTCATCCTGGGTATGTCCTGGCTGGAGCGGTGGGACCCCCGCGTCAGCTGGCGGAAGAGGGCGCTAACCTTTCCGGATGGCGGGCGTGGGAGCGCGCAGGTGGAGCCCAACCAACGAGGGGAGCTGGGGGCGGCAGCCCTGAAGGAGCAGCACCAAGGGAAGAGGCCCCACGTAGGGGGAGGGGAGGAAATCCCCTGGCAATACAGAGACTTGGCAAAAGTCTTCAGTGAAAAGGAGTCTGACCAACTGCCACCTCATCGCCCCACTGACTGCGAGATTGAGATGGTGCCAGGAGCAAAGTACCCAGCCCCAAAGATGTACTCAATGACACAAAAGGAGATGGGGGCATTGAGGGAGTTCATTGACAAAAACTTGAAGCGAGGCTTCATAGTGCCCGCCAAATCCCCCCTGGCAGCGCCAGTATTGTTCAGGAAAAAGAAAGATGGGACTTTGCGCTTGTGCACGGACTACAGGGGGTTGAATGCAATCTGCAAGGAGAATAAGTACCCTCTGCCATTAATAAAAGACTTGCTGGCTCATTTGGCAAAGGGGAAGATCTTCACCAAGCTAGATCTGAGGGAGGCATATTTCCGGGTGCGCATTAAAGCTGGGCACGAGTGGAGAACCGCATTTCGCTGTGCACTAGGACAATTTATGTATAAAGTTCTCCCATTCGGCTTAAAGGGCGCCCCCGGGGTCTTCATGCAACTAATTAACGAGGTCTTACATGAGTTTTTATACCAAGGGGTGTTAGTATACTTGGATGACATTTTAATCTACACCGAAACAATGGAAGAACACGTAAAATTAGTCAGGAAGGTGCTGAAGAAACTGCTAGAAGCGCAGTTGTATGCAAAATTGTCCAAATGTGAATTCCATAAGGATTGCATTGACTATCTAGGCTACAGAATATCTAGTAAAGGGGTGGAAATGGATCCCACTAAGGTGCGAGATGTCCTGGCCTGGGAGGCCCCAAAAACCAGAAGGCAACTACAAAGTTTCCTTGGCTTTGCAAACTTTTATAGGCAGTTTATTCCCAATTTTGCACAGGTGGCCCTCCCCTTGACTGATCTGTTAAAAACAAAGGACAAAGCCACGGCAGCAGCAAAAGCTCCAGGGGCCCCTTTAAAATGGACAAGAGAATGTCAGGGGGCTTTTGAAGGCCTCAAGCAACTATTCACAGCGGAGCCCATCTTGAAACACCCTGACCCAACAAAGCCTTTTGTCATTCAGGCCGATGCCTCAGATGTAGCAACGGGGGCGGTCTTATTACAAAAGGATGGGGAAGGTGCATTAAAACCATGCGCTTACTTGTCTAGGAAGTTCACTATACCTGAGAGGAGATGGTTAGTGTGGGAAAAAGAGGCCTTCGCAGTGAAATGGGCATTAACGAACTGGCGACATTTGCTGGAAGGGGCGGAGGAACCTTTTGAGGTGTGGACAGATCATAAGAACTTAGCAGCCCTGACATCACCCAGGAAATTGTCGCCTAAACAAATAAGATGGGCTCAATTCTTCAGTAGATTTAATTTTACTTTAAAGTACATCCCGGGGGGACGTAACTTCCTGGCCGATGCTCTTTCCAGGCTACCACAGCATAATAGCCAAAGGGAGAAGGTGGTGTCAGCTGTAATACCCCACAGGCAGGAGACAGAGCTGGCAGCTGCAGTCACCAGATCACTAAGTAAGGCCACCAACCCTCCCATCCAGTCAGACTTACTAACGGACTTTAATCAATTCCTGGAACAGGATGAATGGTTTCAGAAGAATAAGGGTGAATTAACCCAAAGGGAGGGAGCATGGTGGAAAGCAGACAGACTGTACGTGCCCCAGGAAGCTCGCAAATTGGTGCTATTAAGGTGCCATGATGATAAAACAGCAGGGCACTTTGGCTTTGTTAAAACGCTACATCTACTTCGCAGGCAATTTTGGTGGCCATCTTTCAGAAAGGATGTGGCGGAATATGTAAATACTTGTCATGTGTGTGCTATGGCAAAAAGGCAAGGGGGGAAACCACGTGGCTTGTTACAATCTGTGGCACATCCTACAAAACCCTGGAAAGAAATAGCCATGGATTTTATTGTAGGCCTACCTGAGAGCAGGAAAATGACAGTAGTATGGACTGTTACTGATCTCTTCTCTAAACAAACTCACTTCATCCCGTGTAAAACCATCCCCTCAGCGCCTGAATTAGCTGCAATGTTTATTCAACATATATACAGATTGCACGGTTGTCCTGAGAGAGTGATTAGCGACAGGGGGGTCCAGTTCTCCTCTAAATTCTGGAAGGCATTTCTATTCCATTTGGGGTCCAAACAAGCAATGAGCTCCGCCTTCCATCCTCAGACGGACGGGGCGACAGAGAGGAGACATGCGGGACTAGAGCAATATTTACGCTGTTTCATTAACCATCAGCAGGACAATTGGGTGGAATTATTACCATACGCCGAAGTGGCTTACAATAATGCTGTTCACGATAGTACTGGACTAACGCCCTTCCAAATTGTATCGGGGCAAGACTTTGTACCTATACCCGAACTCCCTCATGCTCAGACAGGGGTTAAAACGGTAGATGAGTGGGGTGACAGGATCAGACAATTGTGGCCAGTCGCTGAAGAAGCTATTGACAAAGCTAGAGAAAGTTACAAAGCCCAGGCAGATAAGAAGAGGGCCCCACATGAACCGTGGAAAGTAGGGGACAAAGTGTGGCTGTCTACCAAGAATCTGAAGTCTTCCAGAGCATGTAAAAAACTGGATAACAAGTTTATAGGACCTTTCACAGTGGATAGAGTTATTAACCCTGTTTCTGTACGATTGAACCTCCCTAAATCCCTCAGGAAGATAAACCCTGTATTCCACAGTGAATTGTTGAAGCCTTACAAGGAATCTGAGAAATGGAGGCCATCAGCCACCCCGCCTGAACCTATCATGATCGGGGGGGAGCAACACTTTGAGGTCAGGGAAATCTTGGACTCTAGAAAATGCAGAGGGGACATTCAGTATTTGGTACAGTGGAAACACTTCCCTAAATCGATGGCGGAATGGGTCTCTAAAAGGCACGTGAAGGCTCCTGATTTACTTTTGGACTTTTATAGAAAGTATCCTAACAAACCCTAGTAACTTGGTTGATGTCCATGTCATGTATAGTTTTGTAATCCTAGTCCCTCTTTCTCTCCTGTCTAGGGTTCCTGGCCTGCGTGGTGAAGAGGGATTCTTATGTATATATATACACAATTTTGGGGGGCGGCATGTCAGAACCTGCATCACAACAAGGCTGTGGGTTGCAGTTGTATTGCATTCGGTGGGAGTTAGAAGGATTTGGTTCTGCCAATAGTAACTGGAGGGGGGGGGGTTACTGGCAATGAGCGTAATAGGAGCTGGGGAACTGCTTAACCATATATGGGCAGTTTAGACGGGGAACCATCAGGTGGAGAAGACACAAGACGCCAGGCAATTAGGGAGGGGGGATAATTAGCGAGGAGTCAACCCGAGGCTTTAGTTTTAGCAATGTTCTGTTTACAAGCTACCTGTACCGCTCAATAAAGAGTATTTTCCTGAACCAAGCCTGGTTGCATGGGAGTGCTTTTGACTCGGGAGCCAGACAGGGAGGACTTGACACAGTGTTGATAGCCATTTTGGCCCAACAAACAGTATTTTGAGGCAATTTACTGCTATTTCCCTTGCTTTATACAATGGAGACCACTTTGTCCTCCTTTTTCCCATACTATGTGTATTTTCTGGAGGCATTTGATGGAATTGTATCCATTTTCATGGGATCTTTTGGAGGATTATAAATAAATAAATAAATCCTTATGGTAGGGAAATGGTTACATGTACTGGTTCCTACCTGAATCAAAAGTATTTGTTCCAGTGTGCAAATCAAGGCAGAAACATTATCCTGCCATGGGAATGGAGTTGCACATTATAAGTGCTTTTGCTTGAGGAAGCCTTCAGACTTAATTAGAACTTAACACAAAAAGCAGACCTAAATAAAGTCCTCTTACATTTGTTTCAAAGAAGGTTAAGGGCATGGGTCACAAACATATGCTTGGAAAAATGATCCACAACGTAGGGAAAATCTCAACAGAGACCTGGAGTAATTAAAGAATACAGTTTGTGCAAAAGAAATAGAAGCAACAGAAATGGATCAGGAGTTGCACTGTACATTAGAATTATCCACATTTGCTCCAAATGGGAAAGAAAAGTTGATACTATAGACACTTCAGAGTTAACAGAAACGTTGAAGGTCAAGATGAACTTAAGTAGAGTTTGACTCCTGGTGACTGGACTGATTAGAACTGAAGCCAGAATTTGGCAAGCTATCTTATTAGCATGGTTGAGGACCCTCTGAATCCCACTGGACTACTTTCACTTCTAATATCTGATTATCATAGGTCACAATGTCAGAAAACGA
The DNA here is from genome assembly GCA_030867105.1 of Liasis olivaceus. Taxonomy (NCBI): domain Eukaryota; kingdom Metazoa; phylum Chordata; class Lepidosauria; order Squamata; family Pythonidae; genus Liasis; species Liasis olivaceus. Next base: position 191,458,841 of record CM061349.1, read on the forward strand.
TTAAGAGCAAAGTGAGATTTTATGGCCTTTCCCTTGAATATTTGTTATTTTCGGGCATTACATAAAGCCAAAATGGCCATCAAGCAGTGGATTTTGGACAATGAGTGGCAAAACAGCTTAAGCCAGAGAACTAACACTGTCTTAGAGAGCCAAAAAATCTCCCCTGCAGTTTGCCAATTTTCATTTACTCATTCTAAAAAGTGATGGACATTTTCTAAAGCTTGTTTTAGTGCCCACCCTCTGACATTTTTGAGAAGGTAGATACAATAACATTCCAACTTTCCAGAGGTTACAACCCTGCAAAAGAGGGAGACTGAGACAATTAGACTTGACCTGTCACACTGAATGTTTTAGGCTGATTCTTGGTTAAGACTAATTCAGCCTTTATTAACGAATCTCCCAGGTCACATAAACAAATTTAACATTGATTAATTGATTCTTGGTTGCAAATTTTTGCTTTTATGCCAGCTAAAAACTGGTGTATTACAATAACCACCATGGGAGCGGATTGTTAATTACAGTATATTGCCTACAACAAAGGAGCTGATATTTTCTGAATGCTGTTTTACTGTTCGTAACACTACTTTTGTTCTGGTCTAAGACCATTACAAAGTTTTATTGTAAAGTATTGAATTGGGTTTTTTTTCTTTTTTTCCTGAATAAGACAATAATTTCAGAGATGTTCTCGTGGGTGGAGCCTTATATGGTTAAGGTGGATTTCTGCAGGGCATTGGACTAAATGCCACTTTCCAGTTGTATATCATATGATTCAAAAATGATCTTTGTGAACAATAGTTAAGGTTTAAATGCTTCTAGCAAATGTCTGCTAGATCTTATAATCTTCTTTAGGCATGACCACTAAACTTACATTTTTATTTGGGTCTGTTTACTTACTATATGCAAAATTGATGAAAGCATACATAGATTAAAATCTGACATCTGCCTTTCACACTTCTTAGAACAAGGTGATTATTTAGGATATTTCTTTCTATATTATAAAATATATAATTTTTATCATTCATATACAAGATACAATTCCTGAGCTGACTGGCCAAAGGATTAAATCTGTGTGTATATTTTTCATTTTTTAATTTAAAATCAATTTATTTAATATTTACCCTAAACATACAATTCCCTTTGCTTGTTTCAGATGAGATCCCAATATAAAAACAAAAACTTTATATGAGAGATTCACATTTATTTACTCTCCTAGAAAGAAAAGTTAAATCATTCTGCTTTTGAGGTAGAACATCCTGTTTTGAAAAGTGGGTAGCCAGAGGCAACTGCCAGAACCTCAATTAATCATAGAATGGGAACAATTCATTGAATAGCATTTTCTCAGTGAAGCTGAGAAAATACTGGCCTGCCTCAGGCCAGCTTGTCACATTATAGCTGAAGTGAAATTTGAAACTGGGGAATTCCAGAACTTTCCTCATACTCCCTTAAGAGTTATGCCACAGTAGTTCAATAGAAAATTGTATAGCCAGGGCACCAATCAAGATTCACATAGGGATGAATCTGATCTTTGTGAATTGCTGTAAAAAATGTCCTGATCCACATCACTCAATCAATATGTGGATTGGGACTTAGCTTTCCAACAGATTTCATATCTCTCCAAAGGATAAAGTTCAGTCGTCAGCAGTTCATTATAGATTTAAATACATTTTAAGGAGAAAATTACACTTAATCATGTTCTAATAAGATGTTGAGGTCTTATAATAAGCATCTAAATATATCCCTTATATATATAATGTATTACTTGTTGTATAGAAGTCACTGGTTTACAAAAATATCTTGTAAAATTCTATTGTTATCAAATAGAAATAAAATAACATGGTTAAATTCATAAAGGCTAGCTTCACGTCCCAATTTTACATTGACTTTAATTAATTCATATTACCTGCTAGGAGCGAATAAATGCCTGTGCGGTCTAAGTCTGCTAGAAGGAAGACCAGCACAGACCAAGCAAGGGAGCAATGATTATTAGGAGAGTCTGAATGGGAGAAGAACTCTGGTTTGGTTTGGTTTGGTTTGATTTTACTCAGTGAAAATTAGAGTGGTTGGCTTTAAAAGTTAAGCCACAGATTGTCTTTTTAATTATGTTTCCAACTCTCATATAGTAGCATAGCCTCTGTGCTAAAGATCATATATGCATTCCAACCAGATTACGTATTTAAGTGCTGAGAACATTTTAAGTCCTGAACACAACACATTCAAGAAAGAAAAATCTGTGATAGATATGCTGATTTCTTCATCTTTCCATCTTCGTTCTTCACTTCGAAACACATCCCAGCCCATATATTCTCATCAAATAATGTGATGAGTTGATTCAACTGTCTGCTTTAGATTACAGAACAGCAGATAATCATATATCCAAAACAGAGGTGTATACGTTGTTAGGAATTTGTCTTGAACCACTATCTTTTGAGACCGGTATGGGCTTTTTCTTACCTTTTTGGACAGATACTTAGCTCTGTTTTAAACTCAGAATGCCTGATTCAAGATAAAAAAGAATTTTATCTTTCAGGTGAGGTCGGAACAGCATCAAAAGTCTCCCTGTAAAATTGAGCCAGCCTGCTTCAAACTCAAAACATTTGCTTCAAGCTGAAAAAGGGGCCATTTTAATCTCATTTTTTAAAAATTCAAAATATTTTTAAAATTCTGCACCCCCTAATTCAATGCTTTCTCTGCAAAGACATCCCTTGTGTGTGTGGGGGGGGGGGGGGCGGGGGGGGAGAATCAGCCTCAGCACTCTCCCTAACATCAGCTTTCAAACTGCAAGGGTTTACAAAAATGGTTCCTCCCATATAAAATTGTTCATTCCAATTCCTGCAGTTCCTCCATATTATCCACAACCAACTCCAGTTAACCTTCATGGGCTGGTTCCCTTGCCTATATACTGAGTGGAGTCACTCTGACCTGTCCAGTCAAATCCAAGATGATGTATCTGTTTGTTCTGGATGTTTCTGCTCCCACAAGACTTGGGATCTGGGTGCTTCCCAGGTCCTGGGCTCAGGTCAACTTTTTGACAGACACATATCTAGCATACTCCTTCAGTATTCTTTTCTTTTTAGCTCATTTGTTGCTGCTTTCTCCTTTTATCAGCTACTACCTTTTTCTTCTCTTCCTTTCTTGTGGCTTAAGGTTGAGCATTGCCTCAAAGTCAGTTCCATCTTTCTTACTGGGCTAATAGAGGTAGACACCTCACTGGGAACTACTTCCTGGCTGGCAGCTTGTTCCACCTCATTTTTTTATTTACAAGGGGCATCTTACCTGATAATACCTCTGAATAACACGATGGAGACATTATGTGGCCTTGAGTCAGACTGTTGTCTAGCTGGGCTCTTTCCCCCTTTTTGAACGACTTCACTGGAAATAGCTGGGGCAAAACTGAATGCAGGAAAGAACTCATCCCACCTCACCCTGATGTTCATGAGTAGTGGAAGGCATAATAGAAGACAGTGCTACATACATTGCACGGCCAATGGATTGTGGGAAGGCCTTGTTCACTGGCAGGTTATAACCACCACCTTTATGTGTATTACAGTGTTGTTTCTAGATCAGGACTGAAGCACATTATCCTACTGCTAAACTCAGCGATAGACAATTTGTTTTTCACTTGCTCAGAAAGGCTTTCAGCTTGTTTTAGTTCACACATGCTAAGGTGAATCTCTGATATCTCTCATTTGGGGTCCAGAGGAGGCATGTTGTTGAGCTATGGGGTGCCAGAGCGGTGACCTCCTCTGCTGACTTCTTTTTGGTGCTTTTGCTTAAAAGAAAAACCCTATTCTGCAGCAAATGGAAAGATTGAAAATAGTTCAAGAGAGTGATTGTTCTGGTACTGGAGTCAATCACAGTCAGAAAACAGTACATTTTAACCCAATTCCCTACCAACAACAATGTAAACTTGAAATAAATCTGTGAAAGCTGGAGGTTAAGTTTCAGAGTTTCAAGCTAAATCAGGATTCTTCAGGGTTGGAAATCAAATTATAATTCCCAGGTTTGATCTAATATTGTACATTGACCCCCAGTTAGAATAAACATAGGACTTCTTTTGTCTGTCCCTTCTTAGTAAAAAGGGTGAAATAAAGATTATCTCTTTGTTTTGTATGTTCCTCACTAAATATCTGAGCTACACCTAATTTAAACATCAATAAAGAGTAAATAGATGTAAATTACTATTCTTTCCTCATTATCCAAGTCTGCCAATTCCAATAACCATTGTGCCAGACTGTGACCTTGTAGCTTTCCTACCCTATTCAGAATATTAATTCTCTAAGGTAGGAGTCCAAGGCATCCTTACCTGGGAGTAAATTCCAATAGCTGTCTTCTAAATACAGTTATAGGGTTGCATTCTCATCTCTGTTTAGAATTCATGCCTGTAATCATGAATGGCTTTTCCCTTGTGTGTTAGATGGCATAGCCATATGCAAATCTACTGTGAACACCATTTTGCTCTGGTTCATAATTAACATCAGTATTCTCAGCATCTTTGGATATGGAAAATTTGGTAGATGGGCTGGGAGACCATTTTTTTAACATTAAAGTGGGTGGCTCCTGGGGGAAGAGTTAAAAGGGTCATTGCTTATTCCCCTGTGAACTGCACTGAGAAGGTAGAAGGCCTGCAATACGTAGTTGCTTCCTCCTCAAGTCACTAACCCACAATTATAAATAATAAAGTCAAATTATATACATTCACATGTATATAGAAGAGCCAGTTTGGTCTAGTGGTGAAGGCACCAGGCTAGAAACCGGGAGACGGTGAGTGCTAGTCCTACCTTAGGCACAAAGCCAGCTGGGTGACCTTGGGCCAGTCACTCTCAGCCCTTGGCAGAAGGCCACAGCAAACCTTTGTAATCTTGCCAAGGAGTCAACACTGACTTGAAGGCACAAACATACGTACACACATATGCATACATATCTACGCTCATATACATATATATATACAAGTATGCATATATGTATATGCATTTGTATATATATACTGTACATACCAACTACCAGTGATGGCACTGGGAAGTGGAATCTTAGGGTGTTTCCTAAGAACAGGAACAAATAGATCTTCTTGCACATTTCAGTATCTTTCGTTAAATTGCTGTGCTGTTATGATTGATGCTGAAGAATCTCCTTGTAAATGCACAGAAGCTTTGCCCCAGAGATGTGAAAGTGTTATGAAATTCTGATGCCTAGCTCAGGTGCATAGAATTGCATTATGTGGAACATAATGTTGTGAAACAGAATAACTGAGCATTCAATAAAATAATATTTGTAACAGCTGGCACATTTTTTGCTTGGTCTTGCTTTAAAAATTGAGCTATTTCCAGATGAATTGCCAGTATCTTGCTTGCTCTAATTTCTGCAAGCATAACTAGCTGGGCTTAGTTATTAGCCTGCAATATTTGCATGATGTTATCAAAGGCACATATTTTTTTCCTCCTTACAGGCAAGTACTGCCTTTTGTTTTAAAGACAGCTGTGTTATAGGCTTGCCCCATCAACTTCTTCCTACCTGAAATACGTTAATAGTACAGAGAAAGATGAGATGATCACTTATGGGCAGTTTGTCATTCAGTTGCATTTCTGCCTCTGCTTTAGTTTTTTTTTTTTTTTAAAAAAAGCATGACATTTGTACACAATTGTGTATAAAAATTCAGAAGGAGCTACAGGACTTGCAGATCCACCCCTGTTTGCCCTTTGTTACAGAGAAGCATTGGAAGCAGAAGCTTTATCATTTCTGAAGCTAAATTTATTACATTTTGGTCTGCATTTTTTAAAAAAATTACTGTATTTTAACTAGCTAGTTTGATGGAAGTTTTTTTCGATCATTTCAATAGGATTTCCAATAAAGTCCTATTCAGGCAATCTCGGTATTCTCTCTCTTTGAGGACCTCATCAATTCTATCCCACCTTAGTTTTCACCTTCCTCTTAACCATTCGTTCTTCCTTTACATTTAATTTGCAATTTGATCCTCATTCATTTTCTCTCTATGACCAAACAAGTCTATCTCGTCTTTTTTTACCATACATACTTCTTAGGTAAACTGCCCACCCCCCCATATTCAACCTACTTTATGTTTCTTCTGATACATCCAACTCTTTTTTTCATAACATTAATTGCTTAGCAGCATGCCCTTATATACAGCTATTTTTACTTCTTTCACCATTTATTCCTGTCAGCTTTTTGAGATAATACCATATCAGGAAGTAGATTCCATAAGTTTGACTGGAGCTATGCTTTATTGATCCAGGTTAGAGTAACAGAAGCTTGAAAGCCTGACTGTGCATTCCCTTCCCTCCCTCTTATTCCCCAGGGAGTTGTGTTATACTTACCTTGTTTCCCAGGCGTGAAGCATGTTAATGTTTTTAACGGTTGCTGCATAGTTTTGCCATGGCCCTCTCTGTGGCTCTCTATAGTTCCTTCCAGTGGATTTTAAAGATTATCCAGAGTTTCTCAAGCTAAAACTTACTAAACTGATTTCTCAAGCTAAAACTTACTAAACTGATAGCAAAATGCTGTATTAATTCCAGTTTTGCACATTAATAGGAAATCCATAAAACCTACACAAAACATTATGACCTGTTGAAATGATTATTGGGATCTTAAATCTCTTCAAACTTCAACACAACGATTGAACACGGGTCTTCTTACATGTCAGAGAGAGTTCACGAGAGAAGCCAAGCACAGTGGGAAAAATCATGTGAGGCGTGTAAAAAGTTCAAGCCCTAGCAGCTATATTATTACCTGGAATAATGAAATATACTATTGGTTTTTTAAGTTGAGCTCAACCCTGGAGACTTCATAAATGCATCCATACAGATTTCTTACAATAGCACAGAATTGTTTAGCATTGTCTTCTGATTTCCCAGCCTCACTTACTTCCTTGGAGGTCATTCATCTATCCCAGTACTAGCCAGGGTTGATCTTGCTTACTTTTTGAACCCAGAACATCTGCCAGGTGCTGCCATTACTATAAAAGACACCTGCCTGAGACCCCTGAAAGTCACTGACCATCAGAACTAGATGGATTGGGATTGGAGGTGATATATCATAGAGAAACAATAGCTGGACTGCAAAAATCTAGATGGCTATGAAGAAATATACCCCACTCTTTGCTACCATCTAGTAGTCATTTGGAGTGCTTTGGTCCAGATAGGCCTGTAATATAAGGACATTCTTGTCAGATAAATAATATTCCCTATCATTTCTAGAGGTGCTACAATATACACATTGGTCTTTATCTAAATAAATTTTCTGTGAAGGTAAATGTAGTGCTAATTTCTATACAGATAAGCTCAGCATCTGGCAAAAATGTCAAGGTGAAAAACCAAACAGATGGCTAATTTAATGTAAGCAACTTTGGTTCAGATAATACCTTTGAATTAACATCACTTTAACTGAACATGCAGCAGTGGCTACCTATTGTAGTACCTACACACAAATAGGTGCCTATTTAATCCTTTTACAAAAAAGCAAAACAGTAATTGAAACTTCATATGGTTTTCATTATTCAGGTTGTTAAATAGCATAAACAACTGGATAAAAATAATAGCCAGATAAAGTATACAGCACAGAACAACCATAATTTGGGCCACTGATAAATCGCTTGCAAACTATTATTTGGAACAAAGTTGCATTTTTCTAATACAGAATGTTTTCTTTCATCCCATATTTGAAGAAGGGAACATCTGAGGTTTCAGCAGACAGTGATTGACTTACAACACAATCTCAGTAAGGCAGATGTGTATATAGAATGGAACGGATCCTTAAGGAAGGCAGTTGATATTACAATAATTGTTAATTCAGTGTTGTTATCCCCAGTGTCAGTCACAACAACCTATCTATTGCATTTACTTTCAATGAAGCTGGTGTTGTGTAGTGTGGAATTGGAGTGGAGAGTGTTAGAAGTGTGATTTCAGTTGTGCTGACTCTTCAGCATCTCATAATGTACTGACCACAAGGGGCAGGGTAGCATAGATGAAGAGCTAGGAATTTCTTCTGTGTTCCCCAATTTAATTCTCACTCAGTCTGTTCTTTGTTTGGGAGATTTCTAATCTCAATATGCTTCCTTCCTGCCCTTGTCTTCCCGGCACTTACTCTCTGCCCCTCTGCTTGATAGGATTTAACTAGCTAGGAGTGAGGCTTTGCCTCTTCCCCCTCCCCACCCCTTCCTCACATATTTCCCATAAATAAATCTTTCTGTTAAAGTTACAAAGAGCTGCTTCACTAGTCCTTGCTCAGGTTAAATTCCTGCGGTCCAGGAATATACAAAAATGCTTTCTCCAACAGGGAGATCCTGTTTTAAGTCTCCATTTATCCATGCAGCACAATGAGTGACTTTGGGCCAGCAATTGAGCCTCATTGCATTGTCATGTGATTAACCTGTGTGAGTAATGGCAGTGAAGAACTGTGAATGCTGCCTTGTGCTCCTGGAAGAAAAAGTGGGTTATAAATAATGTTTATTGTAAATACATCTGGGAAAATGCAGGTATCTCTGTAGTCTAAAGTAGTTTGAAAAGACATTAACCATAGATGCAATTAGGGCTTACTTAAGTCAAAAGAAAAAGGAAGTGTCAGAAGATTTATTCTTAGAACATTGCCAACAGTCCTTTCGAGGGCGTAAGCGTGCTTCTGTTAAAACATGCATGACAGCCAATGTGGTGTAGTGATATAGTGTATTAGGATTTGGGAGAAATACCTGCAAGTCCCCACTCAGCCATGAAACTCACTGAATGTCTTGGATCAGTTATGATTTCTCAGCCCAACTTATCATGCAGGAATGTTGGGGTAATAAAATTGGAGGAGTATATGGGTTTGAATTCCTAGACAAAATACGAGATATTGGATGGGTGGATGGATGGATGGATAGATAGATGATAGAATCTGACTTATTTTTGGCATTCCAAAACTGGCATTTCAAAAAGCTGCTAATACTTTATGTTAACATTGTAATGCTACAGAATGGTAGCATTACTTAATTTATCTCTTCTGCCTTAACCAAAATGCATGATATTTGTATAGTATACAAATCATATTTTCAGGGACTGTAGCCTGCCAGCTTTCAAATAAAAATGCATAGAGGATGTTGCACAAGGAGAGTTCCTACAGTTCTGAGGTGGTTAACAAAAATAAAAAGAAGAAAAAAGAACGGGGCAATCTGCATGGGAACAGCTACCTTTTTCAAGCATTACTATCTACTTCTTTCTTACCATTTTATGGTTATCTTCCTGCCAAGAAAGGTGGCTTCAGACGTGGACTAAAAGGTTCAGATGGGTAATAAAACTAACCAACTGAGAAAAACCTCAAAATTAAGGAAGCAGTGCAGAAGCTTGGATAAACGAGGTGCTTCTAAGAGCTTAAAGCAGAAGAAGATGGATGATCTGCTGTCTTTCAGGAAAGTTTTTAATTAGATAAACTTACTTAACCATTCAATGTCAAGTACAATTTACTGTTCAAAAAACTGACAGGCAACTAATCCATGAAGATGATAATCAAAATAGTTTTAACCATTTTAATTATTTCAATTATGATTTAGTGAATGAAGATCCAAATGACATTTTCAAATATTCCTTTCTTCAGAATAGTTCTGCCTGACAAATGGACTTAAATTTAGTGGCTAAACATTACCTCCTTACTGTCCATATGGTGCGTCAATTTATGACCAACTCTTGGCAGCTATGAATAACACTGATGAGCTTAAATCTTCAACTGAGACTCCAAAACCAGGGAAGGAAGTTGCTGGAAAAGCAGGAAAACGAGGACTGAATAGGGAAACGTGGGAGTAATGAGTTATCTGTTGAAGGCAAACAGCCAGGAAGAATTTATATGAAAAGGAGGTAGACAAATTAAAATGTAAATGATTATTGTCTCATAAACCAAGGGTGTCTTCATTAATACCAGTGGTAATGCTAGCCAAAAAGTTGCAAATAACGATGTATAATATCAGCAAGGTGAGATGGCACAAAAAAATGACCATGATTAAATATTTTATCTCAGCTTACACAGTATCAGATTCTATTTGCTGGAGGAATCATCTGGATGTCTAGCTGGAATAAATACGAGAGGATAGTGTTAACCTTCAATCAGCCTGTTTCCCCATGTATGGTTTTTAGGAAAAACAACTATGTTAAGGTTCCAAATCCTTCCAATGAGAATGTTTAAAATTTTACAAGCTTTTTCCCTCTTAGAGGGAAAATGAAAAACTCTGCAGGTCCCCAGGTCAGATGAGACAAGCTCTTAGAGATAATATTCTTGACCAGATGGCGCTATTGCTATTCTCCTCCACAAGGTTAAATGACAGGGAGTAGAAATCAACAATAATAAAGCTGGAATATTTCCAAGCAAAAGGAGGAGGAAAGGACTTATAAAAACCTGCCACAAATGGTACAGAAGGAAATCCTCTCAAGACTAGAGAATTTAAAATTCACACTGATGGCAGTTTTGAGTCTTGTCGTCTCCACTGAGAATGACAATCCAACAGGTGAAGTTTTGCAATTGCATAAAGAAAATGAAGTTCTGCCTTCTATCAGGGGGGAAAAAAAAACAACCCCCTACAAATCTTCTGTCTAAAGTCATACCTGAAAACAACTACTATAGCCAGAAACACCTACTCAAAAACCCGTCTGTTTCAACTTACTGGTTGACATATCCCCAAGACAAGCCACAAATAATCAGCTGCATTTAAATGAAAAGGAATGGAGAGTTATTGACATTGAATGGATAGATAATTCACTTGTGCTTTGGCCTGTCATTTTGATTATCCACTTCAACCTCTATTTCAGGAAAATAATAGTGAACACTGATAAAGAGCAAATAGAGCATGTTGTAGCACCAGCCAACACTATTATTAATAAGGAAGTGGACAAACCTTTTGAGCCTGTCCATTATAATATTTACTCTCTGATAGTCAAAGAACTCTTAGAAAAAAATATGGGCTGGATAGACAAATTGGTCACTACCAGGATGATGAAAACTTCTGTAATGGTACTTCTTACATTTAAAGACGCTAGCCCAGCTTTTCCTTTGCTATATGATCATACATGCTTTTCGTATGTGACATGTATGATCATATAGCACTGTCGTCATGAGTGATAATCAAGGTTCTCTTGTCTGTTCTGCCCTTTTTGATCAACAAAATGGCTCCATGATACAACTGAGGATTCAGTTTTGCATCATGCAGAGTGACATTATCCTTCCAGGAGGCTTGACTCACTGGAGCAACTGAGTTTGATGGATACTGTTTACATTTGATTAGTTTTACCACCAGCAAGAACAGAGAAAGAGTTAAGGGTACGTTGGGTTTCTTTGTCTCCACAGGCTGACAAGCAAAAATCATGAAACTTACCCTCCATGAATTTGGGCTGTTGTTTATCTAATTAAGGTTAAATAATGTAATCTTCTTTTAACTAATATCTATCTGCCTCCAAATGTGCATTCACAGACAAAGCCATTATGGTACAAGTTAGAACACTACTAACTGTTTAGATGCTCATCTATTTGCATACATTATCACTGGGGAAGATCTCCATCTCCAATGGCAGAATGGGCTCAACCAATAAGGCCTTATATACAAAATATCAGACTGCCTCCCAGGCACTGAGGGGGCATTATCCTTACTTATGCAACTTTTTGAGGACACTAAATGCAATTTGAAAGGGTCTTGTTTCTTTGTTTATCGTCTTATATGCCACCTCAGTCATAAAGTGACTCTCTTATTCTAAACAGCACAGTGGAAAGTAATAGTCCAGGAGATTTTGCCCTCTGGTCTGGATGCAAAATGTTGACTCTAGATCAGTGTTTCTCAACCTCGGCAACTTTAAGCTGTGTGGACTTCAACTCCCAGAATTCCCCAGCCAGCATGCTGACTGGGGAATTCTGGGAGTTGAAGTCCACACAGCTTAAGGTTTCTAAGGTTGAGAAGCACTGCTCTAGATTATCCGATGATACCCTGCATTTTAGGAAATGGCAGATAAATGAGATAGGAACCCTCCTGTTTTAGGATTAGGGATTTTACAGATCCCAGGCACACTCTCATAGAAGTCCTTTTTGGACAGCTGGGAAGTTTCATAACTAAAGAAAGACTATCTAGCACTTTCTTACTTACAATCAGCGTCTTGATCTTACATCTCCTATCTCTATTCTATTTCTCTCATTTCCCTCTAGTCTAGCTTCTGTTTCTATATCCTATTCTTCCTATCATCTTTTTCTAACCACCCAGCTCCTGTTCTTGTCTGCTTAATGCCTAATTCTAACATCATTACTTTCTTTCAACCTACAATCTCTCTATATATCACGCTTTCTAATTTTCCTGTCCTCTCTGTCCTGATACTAGTCCCCAGATGCCATCATCCACCTCTCCCTTGTTGCTTCTGCTGCCAGCAGACTTGACTAGATGTGACTATCATTGTGTTGGGAGTGCTGCTAGTGTCCTTGACATGACCACCAGGGCCAGTTCTTCTAGGGCTGGTGTTTGACACATCTGGCTCTGGCTTTCTTAGACTTCTCTCTTTGGCTCACTTAGCTTTGGCTTGTGGTGATAGCCCCCTGGCATTGGGTCTTCAGGCTTTGCCTTTCTTGGCCACTTGACATGTCTTGGCTGCTCTGGCATGACCCTCTCTTTTTTGGTCCCCTCCAGCTTGACCTGTTTTGGCCTGCTCTGGCTGGGCGTTCCAGTTGCTTGTCCTTCCACTCTCTCATAGCTAAACCTGTCCATTGCCTTCAGTCTCGCGTAACAAGGCTAGCTTCTGGTCCCCTGATCACATTGGTTGTCTTTCTCTGAACCCGAGCCAATTTCTTAATATGTAGTGTCTAGAAATGGCAAAAGTACTTTGACTGGAGGCTGACCAAAGCAGAATAAAATAAAATAATTACTTCTTGTGATTTAGAAAATATTTTTCTGTTTATATAGGTTAATATTGCATTTTGTTTCTTTTTTTAATTTCTTGCAGCCACATCATGTTGTTCACCTGTATGGAGTTTGCAATCAGTTGCTATTCCAAGATCTTTTCCATGAGTACCATTACAAAGCTAGTTATCTTCCATTCTGTACTTGTAGATTTGAATTTTGTTTCCTAAGTGAAGAATTGGGTATTAAATTGTATTAGTTTTTTTTCAGTCTATTTCTCTTACCTTTCAATATTATTTTGATTCCTCCTCCCCTTCCCCTCCTCCCTCCTGCTGCTGCTGCTGCTGCTGCTGCTTCTTCTTCTTCCCTAGCTATTTGTTCTCATCTTTAGATTTGATAAACATTTCCTCCAACACTTCATCCAAGTTATTAATTAATATCTTATCCAGGACTGATCTTTGTGGTATGAACTCAATACCTCTCTCTAACTGGATAAGGAACAATTGATGAACACTTTAAAAAACAATTTTTGAGTCAGCTATATATCCATTTGTCATGTCATCCAGCATTTAATTAATTGCTAATCAGCATGTCATTAATTAATTAATTAATTAATTCATTCATTCATTTCATAGTGCTTATAGGCCATTACCAACACTGAGTGCCATAAAATCCCCTCTGCAACTCAAAACAAAATAATATGCAGACAACAAATCAAAGTGATAAAATCACAGTGAAGTACTTTATCAAATGCTTTGCTGAAATCAAGATATAATATGTCTTCAGCATTCCCACAATCTGTTAAGGAAGTTATATAATTTTAAAAAATGAAATAAGTTTAGATGTTTACAGATTGATCTCTTTATAATCTGTTCAAAATCTTCCCTGGTATCAGCATCAGACTGATTTATAGGTTGAATTGGTTCAGTTTTGGATAGCTTCGCCACAAGATTAACTATAACGGAAAATATAATACAAAGCCCTTTTCAAGTACAAAGAGAATGAAAACTTAAAGGGTCTGGGCAATAATTAATACAAAATGTTAGAAAAGTAGATATAGGAGATTTAGTGTCGGGAGTCGAATATTTAACCTATTCCAGATCCAGGGAATTGTTTTCTCATCACTTCCTTGTAGTTGTGAGGAACAAGAAAGCCAAGTTGTGAGTAAGACTAAATTGGAGGTAGAGTGTAATGCAAATCTGATGGAAGAGTGGAGTAAAATGATACAGAAATCCATCTAAGTAAGCAAAGCTGTATATTATAGGCACGTGGAAGGAACAATCCTAAATGGTGGTTAATCGTGTTAGTGAAAGGTATGTTAGGAATTAATGAATTCTTTATTTCAGTCAGTGACTAGTGCACACACACACACACACACACACACACACACACACAAATACAATAAAATGTAATACACATCCATATGTGTATAACCTTAATCCTAAGGCATATGAATATAGGTAAGTGAATAAATTAACAATAAAACCCATAAACCTATAAAGCTAATCTAAATAATTAAACCAATAAAATCATTATCCATGAAGCTGTCTACTTTGTTTACTACTTTACAATCCTTGGTTATAAGGATAAGTAAGAAGAAATAAGGTAAAGCTGGTGAACAATTTTATGATATACAAAATTTAAGATATTAAAATAAGATAAAATATAAATTTTCCCTTTGTAAGCCTGCTGGTGGTTTTTCTCCAGAAGCCACTTGCATTTCTGTATGGCCTCAGAGCAAATCTGGTAACTTGTGCCAAGATACTAGGGGCTATATCACTTAATAGTAAGTGGAAATAAAATTGTGTAGGCTGCCCTTTAAATCTTTCCATAAACAGGGTTATCCTTCAGTGTCTAGCTTGCTCATAAAAGGGATTGCAGAAAAGAATATGAGCCATTGATTCTTTTCCCCTTTACTACATGGGCAGAGTCTATGTCAATAGGGAATCTTCTTGTATCTGCCCTCGAGTGGTACAGAGGGGAACGTTTTGACACATACCCTCAAAAAGGCCCATCTGTGTTTATAAATGGTAAGATTATGTAAATAGTTGGCTGGGGCACTATTAGAGCCTTCTACCAATGGATAATAAAATTCTGGAGCTTGAACCAACTCCTTCTGATATTCCATATCACCTATCCTTTCTTTATTGTTCTCAGGGCATTCTCATATCCCAATTGACTTAAGTATTCAGAAGAAAACTCATAGGGTAATGTTTTTATGTTCACAAACTAATTGCCAATTGTCTTTATATTTATCTATTAACAACACTGGAAGGAACCCAGTGCAGTTTAAAGTACAGTAACTCTGATCAAAGTTGTTAGTATTCTGGACCAGGCCTGGGTTTCAATACTTAGTGAATCTGCTACCAGCCCAAAGATTATGTTAGTCACTTACCTGGGGGCATCAGTTTTGGCCCTGAGGAAAACCGACTAAATCTGTCCATAGCTTATAAAATATGAAGGTGGACCTAATTTTATGCCATACATCATTTGTACTATAGGTTTGGCCTGAAATAGCTTAATCAAATTTCAGTAAAATCTTAGAATAGCTATGGCACTTATCAATGCCTTTTAGATGGCATAAGCAATTTGAGCGTTTAATTTCTTATTGCTTTGAAAGACAACCACTAGATATTTATGCTATTAATGTGCTTGATTGTATGATTATTTATTGACCATCTGTGCCTTTTTCTGCTATTGGAAAACACTAATTTTTTTGTTTGTTTTTTTCATACTTAATGGTTAGGTGTTCACTTTTGTAAAAGCATGCCAAGGTTTCAGTGCTCACCTCACGCCAGCTGGAATCTGTAAAAGTATTACCATACCATCTGCATTTAAAAGAATTGGAATTCTTCTGCCTGCTAGTTTTGGGGCATGGATATCCATGGAATGGCGTGTTTTTAGTAGTGAATTCATATAACTATTGAAAAGCAGTGGGGCTATGTTATGACAGGTGCAAAATTTTCAGGGCATAAATAGCCTTGTCACAGCAATCTATTATTTGTTTATTTCAATTTAGGATTTGCCTGACTCCAAACCAACTCTGGGTAGCTCACACTATAATAAACAATAAAAACACAATACAAATCAAAACAAGATGGGATCTGGTCACTTGATACAAAAGCATAGGCAAAAATGCATTCAGCAAAGGGGCTCCACTCACCTTAATCCAAAGTTGGGAGAACAACAATTTATGTGTTGATAGCTCCAAAATTAGATTGTAGGTGGAGTTCCACTTGAGAATGGTTCAGAGACTGAAGCTAGTGCAGAATCCTGTGTGTACATTCTCAGTGGAGCTCTTATCCTTCTCTACGTATACCTGATATACTAAAGGCATTGGTCTGCCTGCCAGTCAGATACTTTGTGAGTATGAATTGTAGATGATTCAAATCTTTGATCCAATCCAATTTGGTGATTAGAATTGATTCAGAAAACCAAGTCAATTTGATTTTTTGAACCAATTTGAAAACATGGCTTTTGTGCTTCCAATCTATTTTGGCAATTATATTTAATTTCCCAATCTGATTGATAAAGTAAATTCAGTTTGAAGATTCAATTGAATTGGCTTGCAAACTCAACTGAAGCCTTATTGTTGGCATATGGGGTCCTAAACAGCTTGGAACTAGATGATCTGAAGAACTGCCAATTTCCATATCTTGTCCCTACCAGGTAGATGAACTTTTTTTTTTTTAAACCAGACCCACTCTATGGAACAAATTCTATATAAACTTTAGGTAGGCTCCACCATAAACTGATTGTAGCATACGCTAATAATCTGTTGTTTTATTTTCTTGATTCACTCTCTGCCTTTTTACCAACTACCCTAATTGTTGGCTATTGTTGTTTATATTATTGCATATATTTTATTCTGTGCTTTAAATATTTTAATGCAAACTGGTTTATTATTTCTTTCAATGAAAAATTATAAACAAGCAAATAATTAATATTTTAAAAAGTTTTCCAAGTTCCCAAGCGTATCATTTCACAATTATTAATAGTATATCTTTAATATTATAAATATAGTGCTTGTGAACATTGATAATATTTACTGTGAGTGCAAAGAAAATCAAGCAGTCTATAATACTGCAATGCTATTCAGAGACCAAAACAGAGAATGCAGATTTTCATGTTTAGAAAGAAAAAATCCCAGTTTGATTGACTCTGCATGTAAAGAAGACAGTTCAAGAGTTTCCTCCATTATAAATAGATGTCAATGAAGGAATGTACATACAGCCAGACATGATTCATCACACAATATATGACATTCATATTTATAATGTAAAATTCTATACTGGATTAATTTTGTGAGATAGGGCAATTTAAAACAATAGAAAATAATTGTCCTGAAGAACAATTGGAGCCAAAGTTACAGATGTCCCTTTTTTTAAACAAACAAACAAACAAACAAACTCATTCTTTTCATCCATTTATGAAGAACTGGCCAGTGTTGGTAAATTCTCATAAAAAGTGAACCAATCAAACTGTCACCCATCAGAACGTATGACTAACCAATGGAGATGAAAGTATTAATCTCTATCTGGTTCATCTCAGTTTCACATATATTCAATCATAAAACTATCAGAAGTCAAACCCACTCCCAGTCAGGTTTTTATGCATTCATTTGCCCATCAGTCATAAATCAATTTCTTTAAAATGTGCAAACACAATTATTTATATGTTTGTATACAACTTACCTAACACATTTTTATATACAACTTTCCTTAACATAAATATTTTTGTATCCAGCATTGAATCAAGGAATGTATAATAAAAGCAACATTTGAAAGATAACCATCATCTCCATATTGATCTGGACATATGAATTAACCATAGGATAACTTTACTGTTTCCTGTTTCCCTGCCCCACCCAAAGCAAATAGCAATAAAACATTTCAGAAAGTTCAGACTTGGTATTAGGAACCTAGTTCACAATAGGCGACCAGTTAATCTTTCCAAACTGGCCTAATTTGGTTTGGGATTTGGACAGATCTGATGTGCATCCAATGAATTATCAAAACACATTCTTTTCAGGTGCATAAGTTGAGTACCATAACACTCAGATGCACTTTTGGAACCAGAAAAGCTTTATTTCTGTATGCCTAAATTAGGAATATGGAAAAAGAGCAAGTAATGCCTCATGAAGTATCAAGGGGAGACCCATCTGCCTGTGCCAGTGGCCTTTCCTTCAAGATAATAACTCCTGCACATGAATTATACATGTATTATATTGCAGTATTATACATGTGCAGAATCCTCTTTTCATAAACAAAGCAATATGCTTGTTCCACTTCTAAAAACATGCAGAACTGCTTCATCATTTTACTTTGTAGGAGAAACTTTCCACCTTCCTAATCTAGGCACATTCACACCAACCTTAGGTGAAACATACTGGTACAAGAAAGGTGTGTGTATCCTTCAGAGATATTAACATTCTAGCGATGTTGTTTTTTAAAATAGATGATAGATAGATAGATAGATAGATAGATAGATAGATAGATAGATAGATAGACAGACAGACAGACAGACAGACAGACAGACAGACAGATCGATCGATCTTGTTTTTATTTTGTTTTAATAGTTAGCCACCCAGAGTCATGTACATGAGATAGAGGGCCATATAAATTTACTAAATAATTAATTAAATAAATAAATTTCAGCTTCATACCATACACCAATGGGTCCCCTTATTTCTTCCCATATGAAAGAAACTGGTGTTTTTCTACCTCATTCTCAGATTTTTCTGGGGACTGTTTTTGAGTTTACTTTATTGTTCCAGAATGGTAGGGATGATGCTTTTTTTTCCTGTTACTTACTTCTGTTGTATCACTCTTCCACCTGCTTTACTGTCCCTCTTTTCTGATCTGAAAATGGATTTCTGCATTGCGCCTTCCCTTTAGATTTAACCAAAACATGGGAAGCCAAGAGATGAAAAAATGCTTGTACAACAAAACCCAAACCATACCAGAGACACATGCACAACCCTCTTCGCCTCCTCATAACTAGGGTAAATAGCAGAATTGTGTGCCTTGCTCATAATGATTTCCTGTGATGGAATGGAATTATGAAGGCCAGACTCAGGGAGGGAAGCATCCTCTTTCGTCTCCTGAGGGGCAAGGAAGAGATAAGAGGATGAGGCTGGCACCTCCCTGAGGAATTCACTCTGTTTTGACTGGCTGACCTTGGGAACAGAGTTTCAGTCTGGGAAGATTCTTGCTAGAGGCTGTAGCTAATAAACATTGCTGAACTGAATCTGCATGGTCTCCTGAAGTTCCTTGGGCTAGGCCTGACATTTCCCCAGTTTTTCTTCCTTGAAAATAACTATTTCCCCATCAAACTGAATGAGTACAATTTGATGGGGTGGGTGGCTGAGTGTTGGAATGCAGGGGAAAAAAAATTCAACACACCTCTATTCCAGTGTTGACTCAGTATCAACAAAGCACCATTACCTGAACATCCTTTAACAAAGGATACAGCAAGTCTGGTAGGGCTAGTATTTGTAACCATATTATTTTTTTTATAAAGCAGATCATCAGCCACTGCCACCGAAGTTACATGAGCAGTTACCTCCCTGTGGAGAATCATGCCAGAGCAGAGGGAATAAATTTGAAGAGTTGTTGATATTTTGTATTTCATATTGGCTCAAGGCAAGGAATCAAAGTTTTCACTTGGGTTATTTAAGGTCTTCAGTAGCAGTGACTGAACACCAAAGAACAGGAAGAAGTTTCCTTGCTGGACTGATTTTTCTCAAAATCCATTCCAGTTTAAGAGTGTTAAAAATTCAATTATGGTTTCAGAGCAACATGATTCTCCTCCACCTGTAGTATCTCCTGTGGTTAATTATTATAATGGTTTTGAAATAGCTGTTGTTGCAGGACTATTAGTGGTTCTGAGGGCAACAGATCCCTGCCTGTCAAAAGGGGGGAGGGAACACAGTTATAAAAATATCAATGTTTGATGATGAGTAGAGGGGGAACTGGTTAGGGATGGGGGGGACTGGTGATGTCTAGGTAGATATTTTTATCTACACTGGGAAGGTGTAATTATCTAAGTTGGCTGATTGCTACCTAAAGGGATTCAGATCAAAATTAAGCCCTCTCCTGAAGTACTCAATTAAAGTTATTTGGCAGTGTTTGGGAGCAAACTGGCACTAACAGGAGAACATGCGGGCCTGCAAACAGATACTCCTTTGGAAAGGGAAACCCAAGATTTCCTCTCTGGCTTCATTGTACTTCATCAAATGTGACAACTTCCACTTGAGGCTTGTATATTGGGTTAAAAAGAAAAGATTAAATTTTTTTGGGGGGGAAACCCTCTCATTTGATTTTAGCAACTGCTATATAGCATGCAACCTGGAAACAACTTGACTCTAACCGCCTTAGGTTGTCTGGTATGTGTCCAGCTGACTGACTGACTGACAGACAGACAGACACACACACACACACACCTTGGAGGAAATACAAAGCCCTGTCAATATACCCTATTCCTGTTTCATAATATTTTTATGGTCATCTATATTAATTTAGGGAATGATCCGAAATGCCTGGTTCCAGATTTTCCTGCCAATCAGTGAAGAAGTAGCAGAGTTTTTGCAAATGTCAAGAGAAGAGGCAATGCATTATTTTTCAACTCAAAAGGTTCATATTATCATTATTATCATTATTAATTTAAATATATTGACCGCCCAACTCCAGTGGACTCTGGGTGGTGCACAAAACTAGAGAAAACATAAAACAGCTGAAAGTATTAACTCAAACAGACAGCCCAAACTAAAATAATCTAATAGACAACAATCAACAAAACAAAATAGGGGTCATTGAACAAATAATAAACATTAATCCCAGGCCAGAGACCAAAGCCAGGTTTTCAAAGCTTTCCAGAACCCAGGAGAGAAGGTGCCATCTCTAAATAAATTTGGATTATTTTATTTTCATGCTTTATTAATTTTGGGACTTCCCCGCACATGAAGTTCTCTTTCCACAGTACATCTTTTTTCCACTGGCTTCAACTGAGGCAATAATTCCTACTCATGCTGTATCAGAATGGGTCCTCCAATCTTTCATAAGTCCCCTTCCCCAGTAAAAGAGGCATTTGATTCTCTAGTCTGTCCTTAGAGTGTTTTAGCATTTCTTTTGGTGGGATGTCCCAGTTTACTTTATTTCTGGAAGGTGGCAGAAGATGCTGTTGATTTTTGCCCCCTCTCTGTTTCACATTCTTCCTTCTGCAGCCTCCCTGCTCCATGTGCTTCCTAATCTGAAAAAAAGAAAAGGGAACTGCTCCATTTTGATTTAATTAAGGTGTGGGAAGGCAGGGAGGCTGCAGACTGCGGGAGAAATTGCTGCGAGTAAAAGCTAGGGCAGCCCCCCACCCAGTGAGAACTTTTTTCGCTTTGGGGGGAAAATGTTTGCAACTTTGTTTTGCGATGATGAAGATGATGATCCGATCCACAGTAAAATGAACCCTAAATCTCCTTTCCTTAACCAACCACTTCCAGGTAGCTGGGGATGGTGACCTGGGATGAGGGGAATTAGTGTCCAAAGTATCTGGAGTTGACAAAGGTAGACTCGTATTTTTGTTAGGATGCTTTAAATAACTGTATATCATTTCCTCCTGTTGCTGTGGTGTACTTCTTATTCCCTACACGTTAACACTTACTAGTGTTAATAGAAAACATGCCTGAGATCTGAAAGGGCACCTGCTCTCTTCCTTAGCATCAGCTCAGTTAATGACATTCATATTTGATAAGGAGAACTGAAGCCACGAGTGAAAAGAAAAGCTAAATTAGATTTTGCTATTGCTGCTATAACTTTGGGAAGCTTAGACAAGAAGGAGGAGGAGGAGTATCCTTGCTGAATTTCTGCCTGTAATATAGTACAATTTATTTTCTTTTCATTTTCTTCCTCCTTCTCCTCCACTCCCCCAGAAGAGTTCAAAGTGGTTTATAAGAGAACAATAAAAACAGTCTTCAATACTACCACCACAACCACACAAGTACTGCTTAAATACAATAAATATAAAAATCCAAGCAACCTTCCTTAAAAAAAAAACAAAGCAAAATAAAAGGCAGTCTGATCCTGGTGTCAATCATCCCATAAATGCTTTGGTGAATGGGCATGTCTTCAACTGTTTTTTGAAAGAAGATGGGGGAGAGGTTCTGAGGTTCTGAGAGATGCACCACTGCACTGAGAAGCAAACTCATCACTGAGACAAATAGATCCAGACAATTGTCATGCATGAATTGGATGATCTTGAGGGAAGCGATTTTAAGTAGCAGGGCTTTAAGCTATTTAGGGCTTTGCAGGTTAATGTAAACACACTATCTCAGGACTGGCAGCTCACAGGCAACCAGTTCAATGCTTTCAGAACCGGAGCTATCTGGCCTAAATCCAAGAAGGATCATAGCTGGCACACTAGTCAAAACTGGACATCATCCCTCGATCCCACTGAGGCTACCTCTGCTTTTAGTGAATGCAAAGGGAACCCCCAAGCTATGCACCTGTTCCTCATCTATTCAGGCCACTTCTCCATCCTATCCACGATGTGTATCTTATCTGGATTCCACTCGTTGGCCCCCATCCAAGCAACATTCTAACAACTGAACAGCCTTCTCTGGTCCAAGTGGAAAGAAGACCTAGAGTTAAATGTGTCATCTATATAGAATTAAGTGTTACAGTTGCTCCATTCCTGCAGTTTCACATATTGAGCTGTTCTGGTAATAATCTATGATCAGTGTAGTCAATGACTGTGGAGAGATCCAGGAGAATCAACACAGCAGCACTCCCATTTTTTCTCTCCTGGTAGATGTCAATGATCAGAACAATCAAGATTGTTTCTATGCTTTATGTAGGTCTGAATCCAGACCAAAATTGGATTTTGGCTTCTTCCAACTACAGTTGACGACCACTATTTCTAGCATCTTGCCCAAGAGAGCTGTATTTGGAACTGGGAAGTTCCTGTCCCAAAACTCAGGGTCCAGGCAGGGACTGTTTAAGAGAGGCTGCTCCATCGCTGTCTTCAAGGTGATTTTGAACACTCCTTATGTGATCAATCCCTGGCCTCAGTCTGTTAGACTGAACCTGTTTGGCAAGGCTGTAGAGTGTAGGCCTACCCACACAAGCATCTTGTCCACTTTCTCAAATCACAGTTACAGAAACTGGTCCCATTAGGTCTGATTAAATTAGCTGCCATAAATTCAAAAGGATCTGCAAGCATCTAACTCTGAGCAGATGTGAGTGATTAGACCCTGAAAATGCATTGCAAACCTAGCACAGTTGGTACTGAATATTGACCATCAAAGAATTTCTGACAGAACTGGGGATGGTGGAAAACCCTACAATATAAAGCCCTATTACAGATATTAATTGAGCAAATAAATTGCTTGCTTAAATAAAGTGGTTGTTTGGGAGCTTCCATACTTCAGAACTGCTCACTTGCAAATGATATGAGGTGGGAAGACAAGGAAGAAGGAGGAAAAGAAAAGAAAGGAAAGGAAACAACTCAGTGGGTTGGTAGTCTGCGAACTGTGATGTAAACTGGTGTGCTTTTATCTGATGTAAACTTAACCAAATTGACATTGGTTGAAGACTTGCTTGTATAAATAGTCTTTCTTTTTTTCTATTGGGAAAAATGGCATGATCATTAAACTTTGTCATTCAATAGCAAGTCACTGTAAGAAACTAAAGTTTCCAAAGACCCCAGGCTGATATTTTATGCATTTATTCATTGATTATACAAGACAATAAAAACAGTTTCCTCAGTGAGATACCTGGCCTGGTGGTTGAAGTAGCTCTTTTCCCCTTTGTTCCATGTAATTTATTTTGCTTCAATTCTGGTCATTTTAGGGATGAAATAGATTAGGATCAAGGAATAAATTAATACCAAATTGAGGGTAGTAAGGATAGCTAGCTAGGTCGACTCTGTTCAGGACAAAGCTCTCCTTTTGAATAGAATTATTTTGCAGAACATGAATCCTCTGAGAAATTTGTTGCCTAATTGAAACTCTTTCAGCTTCTTTTAGCATTGTCTCAGGAGTTCTGAGCAAGAAAGAAACTTCAAACATTTGGATATTATATTCATCAGAATCCAGGAATAACAATGGCTATTTTGTGACTGCCCACATGTGCAGACACACACTGTAACTACACACAGATCCATAAACAAGTGTTTTAACATTAAGAATGGAAGCCTTGTTTTGATGAATCAGAAAAAGAAGAACTATGGTCAGGGCTGGGCTATGTGTGGCCCCCTGGATTCATGTTTTTTAATACCCCAGAGATCCCTCTAAACATTATTGGCAAAAATAATGACAATCATGAAAACTGCAGGGTAAGCTCTAAAAATGCTCCTATTCCCTAAAACTTGGGAAATCCCACTTCATCCCCACACAGCCTGCCACTTTGCATCACTGCCTAACCCATTTTAACCTTCAGCTCCACAAACACTAAGTGGGCAAAGGTTTCCCATACCTGATCTTGACTTGTGATACATACGTACACATTATATTTTTTCGTTTCAGGTTAAGCAGTATCCTGCAAAGTGTAGAAAGGGAGTAAGAAATCGTAAGCCAGAGAAGTTGAAGACAACAGAACAAGAAAAGTAAATATAGCTAAACTAGTTCATACCATTCACTATACCTCTCTCTGTCTTTTTATTCTTGCAAACATTTTCCCCTCACATCTGTACATTGCCTTTTGTTTGTTAAATTGCTCGCCCCTCTTTCATGACCCCATCAACTTTATCCAATCACAACTTTCTTGGTCTTCTCCTTCATTTCAACACATTCACTTTTTCTTCATATATTCATCTTGTGATTCAGTCCTCATTCATTCTCTCTGTATGACCAAGCCACCTCCACAGACTTCATTTATATGTGTCACCCAACTGCATTCGGTCCACAGCCGTTCAATATCAGTTCTTGTTTTGTCCTGCACATTTCTTAGATAACCTATTCCCACTGCATTCAACTTTTATGATTTTCCTAACATAACTCACTCTCCCTTCCATATAGCAAAATAGACACAGCCATTTTTACTTTTTTGACAAATATTCTTCAAAGCAGACCAGATATTGCTCACAACCTGCCTTAAATTTCTTCCTTTCCCCATCTTTAGTAAATATTCTCCAAAAGTACACAAATTCTCTATATTTTTTTGCTATTTATATATAATTTGCAAACCTTCATTCTATTTTCCCTGTCATAAACAACTACCTTGGTTTTTGATCCCATGTTTTTGAAAGCCACACTCCTGGTTATTTCATAAAACTAACTTTTCCTGCAAATAATTTGGTTTCTCAGCCAGCAACATTATATCATCTGCATACAAATATACATGGATCATCACATAATCCTAATCAAGTATTCAAAACAAACATTTTTTTTCTAAGTCACCATTCTCCTTCGTTCCTAGGTCTCCAAATTGCCTGATCACTTTTCCTTTACTTTCTTTTCTCATTCTCATCTGTCCATTCATGTTGCTAGCAGAACATTTTTTTCTACCACATTGCATTCAATCAGGATGTTGCACAATTTTTTATAACATTCTTTTCTGGTTCTTCAATTATCACTGTTGACTGGAATATAATATTCCATATTTCTGCCTAGGGATTCCTACTTTCATACAAATCTACAACAACAGAGTCACTTGTTGACATAGGCAGCTATAGAAATCAAATAAGTAAATAAATAAAACTTAGATTACACTGATTTATATTTTCTGACGTATGTTTTCGTCCCCTTTAAGCCGTAAGTACATCTATACTTCCATGCATGTATTCATCAGTGAGTCTCCACTCACCATCATTTAGATCTATTAAATTCTTCTCCTTGTTATGTAAAACTCCTTCCTTGCTTTCTTCCTTTCTCATGAACTGTGTTATTGACTTCTCCTGCATTCCAGTTCTCAGTCTTTTATATGTCATGGAGGTCACCAGATAAGCCATAGCTACTGGCCACCACTGCCCAGTGGTTTTTCATCCACCAAGCCTTGCATATAATGATTTTTAATATGATAGAGAAGGTTTAGACTAGTTAGTATTTCCTACTAACAGGAAGGACAGTACCATTGAGCTTTGTCACATTTTGGCTACAAACGCAACCAAAGCCCAATTTTATCCAGAAATGTTCATCCTATTCCAAGCTTCTAGGACTAACTAGGACTTCTAATCTAGAGACTACCTTGCAAGCCAATACACTATTTCCCATATCTCCCCAACCAGAAGTTATTCTGCATGTACTAACACACTTTCAGGATGTCTTGACTCACAGAGGTTAGCCAAGCATTTCTGGGTCACTATAAGAATATGCCACTGGTATCTTCTGGATATGGAATTCACAACAAGCTTTTGATTGTCAAGAAAATGATGCATTGCTTCAGAAGACAATCACCTCACTTCAGCAGCAACAGCAGCACCAGACAAGTGGCAACTCAAGTGGCCTTTTGATGTTATGTGATTGCCCAATTATTGTTTGGAGGTGAAGTGGAAAATTTGGGAGTGACTTGAGGTTACACATCTTTTAATTTACTCTATTGTTGTTGTTGTTTAGTCGTTAAGTCGTGTCCGACTCTTTGTGACCCCATGAACCATATTGCACCAGGCCTTCTTGTCCTTCACTGCCTCCCTGAGTTTGCTCAGTTTCATGCTCATTGCTTCAGTGATGCTATCTAGCCATCTCATCCTCTGCCGTCCTCTTCTCCTTTTGCCTTCCATCTTTCCCAGCATCAGGGTCTTTTCCAAAGAGTCCTCTCTTCGCAAATTTACTCTATACTATGGACATTCTCAGGGAACTGGTCTGAGTTAGAATAATTCTTAGTGCTCCCACCTACAGATCTGATGTGGCCAGTCTAGTTTGGTGAATTGAGATATCTGAATATAAAGGGATACTTATCCAACCAATGATCCAGAGAAGATATAAGAAAAAGTATTTGTCACAGACAGTACCTGCCTCTATCTCAAATAAGTGGCTCTTTCTGTAATTTCTTAAAGTTGTGGTTATTTTCATAAGCTTGCTTGTTCATTTGTACACAACAGTCCCTCTGTGTTTTCCAAATGGCCACTGGGTTTAAATTTGCTGCTTTGGATGTTGCCATCATTCAGAATGCAATTCTCACCTGAAACCCCCAAAAGCATCTCTGAACCTGGTTTCTTTCTCAAAGAACCTGGCCATATGACAGGATGGAGCTATTCTCTGAATCTGTGGACTGTCAAAGATTTCACAAAAATCAAGTTTAAAACATAAGAAACAATATTTGATGACAAGGTATGCTTGATGTTTAAGAGTTCTTTAAGCATGCCCACTTTAGTAGTGATTATAAGTACATAATTTGGTGTTCAATGTTATTTAAGTTACAGTAATTTTCAGTTCTACCCAGTAATTTCAGAACCGCATTGCCTAAATAGAACATAGTTTACTTCCTATAAGTTTTCCTCCTGTGCATTCATTTGAATTGTAAGAGTTACTTGCAATATCAAACAATTTCAAAACTTTGACAATTTAAATATAAATTACCCATAGACATTGTCAGCATCATTCAGTTAAAGCTATCCAGTGAAGGTAAGAAGATCTAGCCCTTTAAGGTGTATCTTCTCAGCATACCTTAAAGCTGGCAACTGATCAGAAATGGAATCAGTTTATGGACAAGACTCAATATGACAATGATCAGTTTATGGAATTGGAGTCAATATGACAATGATGAATGTATCTTGCTAAATCTTATCTTAAATTAGAGAGGCACACACTATCTTTGGTTGAATTGCTAAATTATTCCTTTTTCTTTTGTGGATACTTTCTTTTGTGTTAAAAGATGCTTTGAATGGTGCAGATAGTATATATAACTTGAACATAGATAAGCAGAAACTTATTTTCGAAACAAAAAATGCTTGTAACATGAATGGAAAAGAGGCTCATGGCATCGTGACAGTGTGAAACAGCAAAACATGTGGCAGAAATCATATTCATGATATGACATTAAAACACCACTTTCTTTTTTCACCAAAAAATGCCAGAGAGATAAGGTCACTCAGCATGAAGAGTATTATAGCCACTTCAGCACAATAGCTCTAAAGAGCCAAGGCTGAAGAGGTTTCGCCCCGCAAAGATTTCTATGACTATCTTCAAAAGCCATCTCTGTGAGCTCTTCCTGGCTTAATATTTGCAAATCTCATGGGAAGGCATAATGAGCAATCTTGACAAACAGCAACCACTTGGGGGTGGGGGGGGGGGGGAAGTGAGAGGACAGGATAACTGGCTTCCTCAGTGGGCATAAAAACAAATTAAGAACCAGAACACTGTGAGGATACTTACTAATCTTCAAGAATAGTCTGCAAAAAAATCTAATTTTTCCCTGAGGTACATTCGCTGAACTTAGTCCATTGTATATTACAAGGCAAACACATTATCTGGTCATATGAGCAATCCAGGAAGCACCAGGGGTGAAGCCTCGATTCATCAGAGCTCAGAGGATGCTGAAAGTGTGCCAAGTTTTTGAAAAATATAGAAAGGTCGCACAGACTTTGCCATCATCTCCTATATTTTAAAAAGGAAATCCAACCCCCATCCCCTCCCAATGGAATAGGAAATAATGACCAGATTGCTTCATGGCTCGTGTTCTACAAGGGACTGCTGACGATGTAATCTAATCATGAGACACCTTCTTGGACCAGTTTAATAATACTGCTGAAGTTATGGTTTCTTTACTTGTTGGGATGAGGTTGGGGTTTGATGTTGGGTATATTATGCTGATTTACTGTTTGCTGGTTTTCATTTTTATTGTCTATTGCCATAAATCCTCATGGGGTGCAGTGGCATTAAATAAACAATTTAATGCCCAGATTTGCTCCCATAAATCAACTAAAATACATTAATCTTCCTTCAGTAGATTATTTTGTATACCACCTCCTCACCAGGCTCAAAGAACGTTGCAATATTAAAACATCTAATAATAAAATATTAAATTAAAGGACATCAGTTACTGTCCTTCAGCTAAAAGTCTTCATTTCCAAATGCACTACACAATAGGATTGCATTCCCCAATCAAAAGATAAAGAGTGTGGGCTAACCTGACCTCTAATGCAAGCTGCTCAAGGGGATGGCCACTGAGAAAGTTATATTTTGGGTTCCATCCCTTTGAACTCTCAAGCAGTGGGTACCCATGGCATCCACTCCTGGCTAGACTATGTAGAGCAGGCAGATTCTACTTGAGAAAACAGACCCAAAAGTAACAAGTGCCTCACCTGGAATGGCTTTATCGATAACCACCAGCATTTTGAATTGGGCCTGGAAGCTTATCAGCAGACAGCAGGGCTCCTGCAAAATAGGTGTTCTTCTGCTGAACCAGTTAGCTCTCATCAGCAAGTGAGCAGTTGACATCTGTGCCAGCTACAGCTTCTGAATCATCTTCAAGGACAGTTCTACCTAAGCTGAATTATAACAATTTAATTACTGACATCAGTTCCTTCTGATGCAGGAAAGAACATGACTGATGCACCAGCAAAAACTGGCTGAAACCTTTCTAGCCAAAGCTTCCACCTGCTTCTGGAGCTGTGAATCCAGAAGAACCTCCAGATTGTGCACCTGATCCTTCAGGGGGAGTGCAACCCCATAAATAGAATCTCCGTAGAACCAGAATTTCTGTACCAGCAGTAATACTATTTTGCTAGGATCCATTTCTCAATAGCTTCCAGGCACTATGTCAAGGCTTCCACCTCATCTCCTTGTCAGTACAGATGTAATAGATTATACCTGCCCCCATATCAATGGATGAACTTCCTCAGCAGTTTCATGTAGTATTGAACAAGTCAGACGAGAGGGCTGAACCTTGGGGCAACCCACTTTAGAGTGCCCAAGGCTCAACCTCTTCTCCTCCAACAACACTGATTGGAATGACCCACATAGAAAAGAATGGAAGCATTGCAGAACAGTATGTCTGTTCTCCAACCTTTGTAGGCAGCCTAAAGAATACCATAATCAATGGTATGGAATGCCACAGAGAGCTCTCTCCAGTGGCATTCATGCCTTCATCGTTCAGTATGTATGTACTGTATATATGTGTGTGCATTACATATACAATTGTTTGCATGGAAAAAAGACTTCCTCACATATAGAGTCCCCCCCCCCCCAAAAAAAACATTATAGGGAACATTTGCATTTTATAAATACCTGAGATGAGTGAAAATGAGCTGCCAAGTTTACCACCACAGGAAAAAGTAGTATACAAATGAACAAAACAAATAAAAATAAATAATTCGCATCTTGTGAGCAGAAATCCTTCAGACATTCAGCCAATGGTCACCAACTGTTGTAATAATCTGACCAGGCTAGCTAGGTAAGCTGTTTACCTTTGAGTATCTTCTCTCTGTTAGGACTAATTCATGGACTATTCTTGCAAATATTTTATGCTTTTGCTGTTCTGAATCCAAATCTAAAGCTTCTGTTCCTGAGTGCTTCTGTTTTAATGGCAGGGGATGTTGAAAATATTAATAGTTCTCTGTCATAGTCAGCGCAGGAAACTCTAGTCCCCAGGAGGACACTGATAGATGGTGTTTGCCCACACAGCACATCACTATGTATGAACCACTGTTACAAGCTGGAACAGAATTCTCAGAAAAAGAGAATTATACTGCTTTCTTCCCAGCACTCATAAATACCATATTGAGCTAAATATACTTTTCCTAATATTATTGAAAAACACCTTATCTCCTCACCATGTAAGGGTTTTGAAATCTCTGGATCATTGCAAAGATGTCATTACTGTCCACCCAAATGGAGAAAAAATTTACACAGGAAGAGATCAGCGTAAAAACTTCCCCAACAGGATATGAAGCAAGCCAAATTTAGATTTTAGCTCACATAACCAAGTATCTGGTGTAACCAGGCATCATTAGTGACGTGCAAATCACTACAAATCTCATCTGTCCTACTCAGTAGGGCAATAGATTAGCAAGGTAACTAGTTATATTAGTTTGTGTTAGCAGAGCAAGTGGACTATTTTTATTGGGAGGGAGGGAGGGAGGGAGGGAGGGAGGGAGGATGTGCCATCAAGTGTTTGTCAACTCTTAACCACGACATAGACAGATTTTCTGCATAACAATCTGTCCCTAAACTGGTCTTTCAGATCTTCCAACAGTGCACTCACTCAAGACCACAGTATCTGAGTCCATCCATCTTGCTGCTGGTTGTCCTCTTCTTCTATTTCCTTCCACCTTTCTTAGCATTAGAGCCTTCTCTAGAGAGCTAGGTCTGCATAATGTGTCTAAAGTAGGATATTGAGCCTGGTCAATGTTCAATGATCCATTTGTTTGTTTTCTTGGCTGCACATGGTATTCTCAGGAGTCATTTCCAACACCAAAGTTCAAAAGCATCAATACTCTTCCTGTCCTTCTTCAAAGTCCAACTTTCACTTTCATAGAACGTCACAGGGAATACCATGGCTAGATCTTTTAAAATAAACAATAGAAAACTTACAGGCATTTTGTATCATAATATAGACAGATTTGGTATGCATATTCCCCTAAATTCTTTAACTTTTGATGGTATGTAGCTCAAAACCGTTTTTATGCAAAGCAATCCTCCCTTAATTCTTTATATGTAAAAGTCCTGATTCAAGGTTTTAAATACAAAGTTCTCCAATGTCATCATTTTTAAAGAATCTAATTTCAATTGTTTCTATGCAACTTTTAATAGCTGATTTTTTTCTCAGGCACTTTTTTTGAGCCAATTTTTGATAAGACAAAGATAAATGCTAGCACAGCAACACTGGTGTCTGTCTGATTGCTGAATCTATTGGGAACAGTATATCTAAACTCACTTTTCAGTGGAACCCGTGATGGAATTGTTTGACATTCCTATCCTTAGCTTCTGCTGTTTGTGTACAACTTTCGACAGCTTCAGGGCTCTATATTACCTCCAGCTTTGTTCAATGTCTATATTAATTCTTTGATCCAGCATTTAAAAGCCATAGAGATTCATGTTCCTAAATTGGTGAACAGACATCTCCCAATTCTGCTGTATGCAAATGTTGCTGCTTCCTATCACTAATATGGGTGGATCTAAAAAGAGCACTTAATGTTCTCACTCAGCACTGCCAAGAACAATGGGTGATCAGTGAATGGTCTTATCTAAAAGACCCGCAGCCCATACAATTGAACAAGTTAACAGGTTAAAATATCTTGTGGCTTTATTGACAGCCAATGCCAGAAGGATTGTGTTGCTGTTTGTGTTGACAGTCTTGTGCAAAGGAGTACCTCAGCCATTTTGCAATTCCACTGTATGCAAGGAAATCATTTTCTGCCTGTTGCCATCAAACTCTTTCAGGCAAAAGCTTTGGCACAACTTCTGTTTGGGACAGCTCTTGGCCAATATAGTAACTTCAAGCCACTTGAGATCATATTATCTAGGTTTCTCAGAGTTACATTTGATGCTCTGCCCATAGATTAAAGTCCAATTAACTATTGGCATAAACTCAGCTGGACTCCATCTGGGCTGCTGTCAGCTCCACCAGGTAGACCAGGAAATCAACTCCTCGGGAAGGCTAGAACTGCTTTGATTGAGATTGGCTGTAATAACAGAATCTTGTGAGTCTGATTGTGCTGTACCCCCTCCCCTTTCTTAAACTCCAGTGAATTAGGGAGGCATCTGCCGGAGCCACGTTGTCTCTTTTCTCTGGACTTAAAAAATGTTTCAGCCACTTTTGCCTAGTCGGCGGTTCCTGCATATTTCCATCAAGTCCATCTTCCTTACTTTCTCCACCTGACCCACCTCACTTTGAGTGACAATTTACAATTCAGCTGGAATAAAGCTCTTTTCCAGAAAATAAATCTTGGGGCTTCACCTCAGTTAATTTATGTACGTTAAATTGGGATCATGCTAAGGAATTGATCACACAACATCTGGATTTAGAGCTAAAGTGCAATTTAGCTCAGTTATCCAGTCTCTCTAGGACCCTCACGCCCCCCCCCCCCCATTTGATGGCAGAGCCATGGCATCTTTACACACTGATCTAGTTCACAGTCTAGCAGCCTTTTACATGGGCACGTTGCAATGTCCATGTAACGCCCACTGCTGCAGGAGAGTTATCACAAAGCTCCTATAACTGGCTCTTGTGATATGGAGGAAGTTAAAACAATTACACATGTGTTTTTACACTTTGGGGCCAAAATTTAATCTCTCCTTTTTAAAATAATAATGACAGGGCAGTCAGCTTGCCATAATGTAGCCTTCTTATTAGCCAACAGGAACTTTCAGGTAGCTTATAATGCTGCCAAGTTCTGTTCAAGAGTACAGAAGATGATGCTTCCTGAAGGCTAAGTTCTTGCTGTATTAATTACATGTCTGTCTTTTTGTATTTGTCTGCTTGTTGTTGTTTGCTGGCCTTTGGCCATAATAAAAAATTTTTATATACGTATTTGATTTGATTTTCAGCAACAAACTTTTTTCCCCCTCAGATTCTTTTGTGTGTGAATTTTGGACGGGAGAAAGAAAGAACACAAGCAGGATTAGTTTGATGCTGTTGTGCAGGTTACTGGGAAGACAATGCCCAATCTATCCCTTCTTCGTTTTTTGCAGCCCCTATGGTTCCTCCCCTACCCAAATATAGGATCAGAGACAATGGTAGCATGTACTTCCTCCCTCTTTCTTCTTTTTCCTGATATCACGAATGTTTAACGGCAGCATCCCAGATGAAATGAGCCCCAGAAAACATCTGGGACTCCTGAGTATTTAGAGTAATGTAATCGTAAGCCACTCAGAGTTAACAGGAGTTGGATAGCCTTTAAACTGCTTGCCTGCTTGCTTGCTCGCTTGCTCGCTCATTCACTCACTCACTCACTCACTCACTCACTCACTCACTCACTCATTCACTTATTCATTTTGCCTTCAAGTCAGTGTTGACTCCTGGCAACTGCCTGGACTAGTCCCTGCAGTTTTCTTGGCAAGATTTCAGTTGTTTGCCCCTGCCTTCTTCTTCCTCTGGCTGAGAGAGAGTGACTGTCCCAAGGTCACCCAGCTGGCTTTGTGACTATGGCAGAACTACAACTTGTGGTCTCCTAGTTTCTAGCTTGGTGCCTTAAGCACTAGACCAAACTGGCTCTCCAATATTGCATACATTAAATTAAATTAAATTAAAATTAAATTATTACTGGTGAAGTCTTCCCTTTTGAGCGTAGCTTCTGATGACTTCATGGAGATGCTGTATGGTTTTCTTGGTAATTATATAGAATTGGTTAGTCATTACCTTCTTTTGGTATTTTTTAAAAAACTTCCAAATCTGGTTTACTACCTAGGATTTTCTAGTGGCTTCCTATCCACATACTAAGCAGGTCCAATCTTCTTATCCAAAAAGTGAACAGAAATCAAAGAAAGCAGAAAAAAACCTTGTCTTACCCCTTGCCTCATCTAAATTTGTATAGCTAGATCATTGCCACAGTTGTGCTGTTGTTTTCCAAAAAGACAGAGGTGAAAATTCTAGCTCAGTCAAGCCATTGATCCAAGCCAGTTTCTTGGAACTTTTCTCTAGGGCGTGTTATCCTCCTTCCCAAGTGACATAATATAAGCAGGGGCTACCAGGCTTTAAAAAGTGGCATTTGCATAATGCAGCCTCTGGATAATTATGTGTAACAGATTCTCTACTCTGAATGGGGGGAAAATCACACTGGGGAAGAATTTCCTTCTAATTTAGAGAGCTTGATGACAAACACAATATATATGCTTGTGTTGGAAATGTCACGCACATCAACATGGCATATTGTGGTGTGACATGTGCAGCCGGATGTGAGTATTTAGAAGAGATTGGGGAAAAAATATCCGGCCTCTGTCTGTGATTAAACCAAACTATGGCTGGCATGTGTGCGTGAAGGAGAATGTAATCAAAGAGAGCATCAATTGGATTGCTGAATTAACCATGGAAATTCAGGTTAGCCACCAACAGCTTACAAAATTGGCAACAGAAGAAAGCACTCTTCACAAATCTGATAAAGTTTATTCTGTGGCAGCCTAGAGTTCAGACTATGGAGGTGAATTGACTCACATCATGCTGCTAAGAAAATACATTTTCTTTACCGAAGCTTCATTTCTAAGGATCAGCAATGTTTTCTGGCACCAGGCTTAAAACAAACAAACAAATAAAGCCACTTCTTATCAAATCTTGCAAGAGTTCAGCATTCTTACTGGAAGCCCTCCAAGAATGTTGTGAGATATGCAAAAACAACCCAATCTCATGAAATGTGGCTCTCCTGTGAAATCTGGACTATTTTGTGGATTCAGTGGGGACCATATGGAAGTGTCGCAGGTCCTTGGTACCTATCGCCCACCCCTGTGCCACAAGACCTTTCGGTTTGGTTTGGTTTTGCTTTAACCAATTAACTTGGTTGCCTCCTTGCAACAGATTGCCATTGTATGGCATGTAATGATGGCCGTGCAGACTCACTGCTGCTCACGGTAGTAAAAAGGAGGTATTTCTCACCCATTATCACATATTTTCGTATTTTGATATTTAATACTTCTTGCATTTTATTATTCTCTCTGTCTCTTTTTAAAGTATATACAAACACATATACCCACACATATATAGAAACTCTTGTGTACATAAATATATGCACACAGGTATTCAGGTATTTTCATACCATGCCCGACTACAGGCATCTCTTGTCCTGAATGACAGTTCATAAACAATGTAATAAAGAAAGAAACAAGCTAATCATATCCATGCTGTCATTTATGCATTACAAGCATCTGCAGTTTGTTACTGACAATCATGTTCATTATGGTGAAGTAAGGCATTCTGGGAGAAATTATTTCCCCCCACGATGCACTGGGCTGCGGCTTTTTGAGGAAACAGCACAATACCTTCTAGGAAGAGCTCCTAACTCAGCTCCCCCGTCACAGAGGAAAAGATGATTTCCCATCCACCCCTAGGAATGAGTAAAGAATGAGCTTGAATCTGAGTAACAAACCACATATGGTTTCATAGCCATTCATTACTCATGGTGTTCATTTTGGAACAAATGAAAATTGTACCAAATGGGCTCCATCTGGTCCAATTTTTCATTTGTTCCAAAAGAAACACAAGTCCCTAAGTGAAGCTGGGAGAGGGCAAAAATGGTGCTGCTGAATTGTTTCTCTTTGTTGTAATGACAGTATATTGGGCTCAACGTGGTTATTTATAGCTCTTCTGTTTTACTGCTAGTTTATGGCAATGGATTCCCACTGCTGTCTTTTATGATGGCTGCCTTTTTTTTTTTTAGCAAATGATGTGATTTTATATTTTACGCTTATATGACATGAACCACTTGTGAGGATCAGCTTCAAAGCTGATATCAAAATACCACAAATAAAAATATACAAGAGGGAGGGGCAAGATTCCTAATAAAATGCTGTTTGAATTAAAATCACACCCCTCCCCAAATTAACTGTTGCGGTGATTTTTTTAAAAAAACACAAAATCATGGTGGATCCGTGGACCGAGTTCTCAAGTGGAGGAGGTTCTTCTTTGTTTTCCCTAAGTGGGGCACTTCCTAGACCTCTCCAACGACATCACCTAATTTGTAAGGGAGAGGATACGAAGAAAATTTCCAGAATGTGCTTTCAAAGATTCTGGATGAGCAGATTTGCATTTCTCTTGCGTCCATTTAACATTATCAGTATCAGTTGTACCCCAACTAATTACTGGGCATAAATGGTAGCGGCAAACAAAATGCCATGAATGAAATCCCAAGTCAATAATGTTTTAAGAGATTAGGTCCATTATTTCACAAATCCTTTTGACCCATTTTTTTGCTTCACTGTATGCCAATTGATTGTTTGTCAGCGAAAAAGGTAGCCAGTTTAGAACTGACAGCAAAGTGAAGTTGAGAATTAAACACAAACACATTTGTAGAAGATCCCACTTTCTCCTCACTGAGGTAAATACAACTGAACTAGAACAAGATTCTAAAGGCTAAAATCCTGAAATTCATAAATACTGATTTCACAGCATGACCAGAAATGAGAAAATGAAAGCAAACACAGATAAATAATCAATAATAAAAAATAGTGTTATCATAATTGAACTTGGGGGGAAGCAGCAGAAGCAGCAGAAGCATGATGTTGGCCTATGAATGTGCATGAAGTGCATCTTCTTCTCTTAGACTTGACCACTGAGCTAGAGAGATTTAAGGAGAAGAAAAAGGATATGTCAGATGAATGAAGAAACAAAACAAAACACCGATGCGTAGGAATCTTAAATAAAAATGATTAAACAAGCCCCTGACCTAAATAAAAAATTATACAGAAATGGGGTTAATTAGCACAGAATGTTCAGTATCAGTATATATTTTGCAAATGTGGAGTCCTTGGGTTCTCTGAGCTTGGTTCTTTTCTTGCAAACGTTTCATTACCCGGCTAGGTAACATCTTCTGTGCTAAAATGGGATGGGGTTTGCTCTCTATTCATCTGCTGTGGCCTGCTTTGCCAGTGCTGGTGGGGGTGGCGGTTCTGTTTTGCTCCTCCGGTAGTTCCTTGATTAGCATCTGTTTACTGCTTGATTGTGTGCCTGGTGGTGACCTTTGCTTCTCTGGGTGATGATTGCTGGTGATTGAATGCTGGTGAGGCGATCTTCTGGTCTTTTGTCTCTTTTGAATAGTATGTATTTGCCTCCATTGATATTTTGCAAATTCTAGCAGTGTAAGAGCAAAAATTAACATAATTCATTAAAATTTGGTTTGGATTTTAATTTTCTATCTTGGTTCAAATTGCTTTCCAGATCAGCATGATTTGGACTGGGATTCAAGATTTGGTCACGCCTCATAAAGTCAACCAGTGCTTTTTTGTGTCAGTGGGAACCTTCATTCTTTGTTGTTGGGTTCAAGGAAATGTTGGATTCAAGGAAGCATTTAGTTATTGAAGAAAAGAATATATGTATCTCTCAAATGCCCTGAAGCTTTGTGTCATTAATGCAAATTCAGCGAAGGTAACTGGATGGATTTAGATAACTGTGTTGTGAGGAAAACTTGTTCAATATTAGCTGTACCCAACTAATCCTCTTTGTTGCATGTGTTCAGAAGATCATATACATGTCAAAAGGATTATAGTATCAAAAAAGAAAAAAAGAATTATTTAAGTCTTGTATTGTGCTCACCAGTGTCATAAAATATGAAAATGGTTCTAGGGACCTCAATTTTATGGTTCTTCATCTGAGTTCTGCAAATGGTCCAAAAAAATAGACCCCTGGATCTTCTGCCAGGCCACATATGGCACAGTTCAATTCAGTTTCTACATGAAATGTTGTTGTGAAATGATCTAAATAATACTTTCTTGGGAATAACGTCTGAAACACATACTTCAAATCTTTAACAGCAGCAACATTCCCAGACCACAAAACTGTGCTATTGGAGAGTCAGCAAGCCCTACACCAGGTATCTCTTTAATGTCATTAAGAATCTGAGCATTCAGTCAGCTGAAGGCCTGCCATGTATTTATTAATTCAGTACTTGCAACCTTCTTCACAATTTCTACTTCCAGAATTTCCCCTTTTGCACAATGTTATTATGAGGATTCTCTTGCTCTGATTTAAAGGATGGGTCAAAAACAAGATCATAGGACTCAGTCTTATGAAACCTTAGAGACCCAGCAAATTGGGAGGCAGGAAACGTGAGCCCCCAGGCAATCAGGAAAGCATGCAGTGGAACACACTATATCTAGCACTAGATAGACACACTGTGCCTCCAATAAAGGCTAAAGCTGGCTCAATGGGCTTCCTGGATGGATACTGGCAGTGGAACATTACCTCTGAGAAAACCTGCAGATATGAAGATTCTCAGATGTTTCTTCCAGCTTTTGACATAGTCTCCTTGTGCCTGAATGTTTTTTAAGTGTATCTATCCCATAAGCCAGCCTCCCCATACCTGAGACCCTCTTTTACACTGAGGGGAATTCTTTAAGTTCTAGGTTCAACACATCTGGAAGACACCAGATTGGGGAAAACCACCATATGTCCTATGGATGTAAGGTGATCTTGAGATTCAATGATAATGTTCAATATACAGAGGAGATTCACATTTAGTTAGCTCATGGAAAAAATCAGTGCTTAACTTGAGGAGGTATATCTGCCTAGAGTAAATTAGCTAGAATAAAAATAATTATCAAATACATCAGTAATAGTCTATTGATTCTGTAATGAAATGTCCAACTAAGTTTATAAAAGGAACATGTGCATTAACCTGTGCATCCACCTTTCTGGATCTCCACTGTTTCTCATATTGGGTTATTTCAGATATAAAGTTAAGTCTAATTGAATGATAATTTACCATAGCATTACAATTTATGGCTTATCTAGAATAATGTAGAATTTTATATAAAACCCAATCAGACAGTAAAACAGGTTTTTAGCCTTAAGACAGAGGTCATCTGGTTGCTGCATAGTAATGAGGAAGAGCCGAACCTCTCAGCGGCAGAAGATACGGCTTTAACCCTTCCTATTGCAAGTTGCTGTATAGTTAGGAAACCAGCTAATAAAATTAAAGTGTGTTGACATCAGAAACACATCTGATCTGATGCCAATTAACTTGATTAATCCCTGTGAAATGCTAAGATTCCAAGGTTCTTAATTTCAAGTGACCTTGTGGGGCAGGGGGATCATATAGGGATGCTTACTTTAATGCAGGAGTATGAAATCATGAGAGCTTGGAAGGGCCCAGGGACATTTGGACAACCTTGTCAAGGCATAGCAGCATTAATTAAAAGCTGTCAAAAGCTAATTTAGTGACAACATAAACAAAGTTGGGTTTGGAATGCATGAGGCCCTATGCCTGGGTTTATCCCAGGGCTCTGCAGAATTAGCTTACTTTTTAAAAAAAATTTATACAGCTGATTATTCATACACTTAGATGTAATAAAGTGTGATACAGGGAGCAGCTTTCCTGCACTGGTTTTAAACCTCCCATGGCAACAAATGCAAGCACACATGTCTTAGGAAGCCCCAGACATATCAGGAGTCAAGGGGGTCAATGGACACTAACCTCTCATTGCAATTCTGGCTAGGAACGAGATGCAGCTGATTGTCTATTATCTCCATGAGTCACAGCTACTGTGGGTAGATACATAGAAGTTAGCATATGAACTTTACATTTTAGGCTCAGTTTTGCAAAATTACATTGTATGAACCTTCCTGGAATAAATATTTAGGAAGGGCAGTGTGGGTGAGAGAGTGTGTGTATATGTCAGTGTTGTCCAAACTTGGCCACTTTAAGATGAGTGGACTTCAACTCCCAGAATTCCCCAGCCAGCATGGCTGGCTGGGGAATTCTGGGAGTTGAAGTCCACTCATCTTAAAGTGGCCAAGTTTGGACAACACTGGTATATGTATATACAGAGAGAGAGAGAGAGAGAGATCAAGCTGGTGCCAACTCTTAGTAACCACAAAGAAAGATTTTATCTAGGACCATCTGTCCCCAATCTAGTCCTTCAGGTCTTTCAATAGTGCACCCATTGCCACTGTAATTGCCTCTTTTTGTCCTCTTTTTGTTTTTCCTTCCACCTTTTTCAGCATTATAGATTTCTCCAGAGAGCTAGGTCTTCAGATAGTGGGTCAAGATAGATGACAGAAGATAGATTAGAGAGAGAGAGAGATGATAGATAGATAGATAGATAGATAGATAGATAGATAGATAATAGGTTAGAGAGAGAGAAAAGTGACTTAAATAAAATATTTGACTATACATTTTGTTAAGGTGGTGGATTAGGAGCACGGAAACCACATTTCTAGTCCTGCTTTAGCAAAAGGTTACTGGTAAATCACTTCTGAAAATGCTGCCTAGATAACAATATGGATATGTCCATATATATAGTCTCCACAGTCAAATTTTGCTTAAAAAATGCATTGGTACCACCTCTACTTCTATTGTGAAA
Source organism: Liasis olivaceus (assembly GCA_030867105.1). Taxonomy (NCBI): domain Eukaryota; kingdom Metazoa; phylum Chordata; class Lepidosauria; order Squamata; family Pythonidae; genus Liasis; species Liasis olivaceus. The sequence continues at coordinate 191,499,553 of CM061349.1, forward strand.
TATGGCTATGTATGGTTATTTTTAACTCACTGAAGATGAAATGTCTGCCTTTAAGTGGACTTATCCCCAGTTCAACAACCCCGATGAAACCTTTGATACGTTGTTTCAGAACTCAGCGTGCTGGATGGAATGGCAGAGTGTCCACGAGCGAAAACGCTGTTTAAAATTGGAGTGCTTCCGACAGTTTTAAATGCCTCATTGGCAAGGAAAGGGAGGGGAGAGAAGAGACTATGGAATGCAGCGACTGACTTCACATCAGAATGGCCTTTTGCTATCAGACTACCACTGGCTAGTCCAATCACCGTGTCTTTAGGGCGCTGATGAAAAGAATGTGAGAGAGGAATCGCTGTTTCCTATCTCCCATACTTAGAAGTTGTAACAAGTGGTTTGGTGGCTGTCTTTGCCTGACTAGTTTAAGGACTGCATTTCCTTTTAAGGAACAGATGAGTGAGTTAATCTATTATACTTTCTCTGCACTCTAACCTGACAGTCAGCTCCAATCTATTCATGAAGTACATCATTATTCCTTGCCACCAGTTCTTCCCTTTGCACAAAATGTCTTCAACCTATCTGCCTGAAATATGCCACAGATATTCTTCTCTATAGGCTTCATTTTCTATGCAAATTGCATTATATTCTGTCTTGTAATAGTAACATTATGGACACTGCAAAAACAGATTTTAAAGACATGTAGCTCAAAAACCTGTGCAGTGATTTTTATGAAATTTGGCAAGCTTCCCTCAATTATAGTGCTATGAATTTCTTGATACCCTGTTCTGATGAAAAATTTATTAGTGTATGTGCGTGTGTATTTCTCATGCTACATAATGGGAAGCAGAGGCTCCATTTTTTTGATTTACACTCCACAATTCAGACAAGTCACAAAGAGCTACCCTTCAGGGCAACACAAGGCAGATCATGCTACTTTCTGAGTCAAGGATCTATCCTGAAGCAGGTCAGATTGTCTATGTATAACCCCAAACAAATAAGCAAATGCATGCTGGTTAAGTATGTGGATCATCTTTTAATGTCTTGCCAGAACAATGCTACTAAAAGGAAAGTTTTATTGAGTTCAATGGAGCTAACTTCCAGAAAACTGATTTGGGGACTGTAGATTTAAACCACCAAAGAGAGTGAAAAGAACTGATTCAGTACAACTTATATAGGTAGCAGTATTTCATTGCTTTATATTGTTCTAAGTTAACTTAGAAGGTTGTCAGACCTTTGAGGTTGCCTAGATCAGGAAACAGACTCCACAAGAAGACTAGAACTAAGCTTTACTGAGATAGGCTATTCTACAGTAATAGAACCTTACAAATCTGATTTTTCCCCCTCCTTCTTATACCCCAGAGAGTCAGGGAGGAACCAGGCTGAGTTTCTTCCTAATACTATCTCCTTCCCCAAGGAATGCTTCTGCCCCTTTTGTTTTTGTAATGGCTTCTGAACATTTTCCTCAAGGCCGTCTCCTGGCTCTCTACAGAAGGTGGAAGAGCTTGGCCAGTCTTGTCTGGGCTTGGAAACTGAACAATGAGAGACCTCAACTAAAACTCAGAGCTGTCAGCTAGACTGGGAAGTTGAAAAACATCTCAGAAAAAGGCAGTGGTAAACTCTATATTTCCTTTTTAATCCTCTCAATTTTTGTTTTCAATTAAAGCAGCATAAAAGCACTTGTGGTAGGTAGGTAGGTAGGTAGGTAGGTAGGTAGGTAGATGATAGATAGATATCATGTGAAACCAAGAGAAATTGAGTATGTTGATTTGAGTAAAACCGTCTTTTAAGCGCCATCCCATCATTTGGTGCCCCCTCCTGAATGGAATTAGACTTCATTTCCCATAATCTCAAACCAATACAGCCAGCACAGCCATGGTCATGCTCAGTGTGGGACATGGGTGTTGAATTTCAACAAATCTGGAAGGCACCCAAATTAAGAAATCTGTGTTAGATGCTGAAAAGGGTTCCATAGCAGAGAAGAAGAACACACCTGACCTCTAAGGTTGACCATTAAGGTTCAGTTCTTGGCCTGGAACTTTAGAGGACAATATAGATATTTTTAAACTATTCCCAGGCAGTTTAGATGTTATATATAGTATATGAACTACATTCCTTGATGGACTTTACAATATATTTAGTGGCTTTGCCTACCCTTAGCAGAGGCACCAGAAACTTCAGTAATTGTGCCCTTTCGAGTCCTTTCTTTCTCTCTGCTTGTATCTCCCACCTAGTACTGAAGTCCCTTTCCAGAGCTGCAAAAACAAACTGTTCAACCACAGCCTTATAGACACCTGGAAGCAAAATCTTTTATGAAAATATTTGTTTTGACTCACCAACCCATTGCTCTGAATGCTGACCTTCTACTGATTTCAAATGTAAAACAGAATCCCCAAGGGACAGACATGGGGAGGAATTAAAACTATTTTTGCTCACACAGATAGCATTGTAAAGTACTAAAGTTTGGGGAAATTCCAAGAACCTACCTGTCACCACAGAGCAACATCTATGGCTAAGCCTGAGTAACATACCAGAATCCTTAAAACTCATAACAGAGTATCTCTTTTTAAGTCTTTGGTTAACCTAAAAATGGAACACATAGAAGACATGCAATGCCTGCTGGAATTATGAATAATAATAATTGCCATCTATCCTAGGCCTGCTTTAAGCTTATTTAAATCAGTTTGTAAGATCCTGGGCTGGGCTATATTTGATTTTGTTGGAATCATTAGAAAAATGAAAAAGGCAGTATGTTTCCCCCACCCCCATCCACCTCCCAGAGGATTCTGCATGCCAGAACTGTGGAATGTGCATCTCTCCCCCCACTCCTTTTTTTTTTTTTTTAGCCCAAAGACTCGTCTGTATTTGAGTAGATAAAAGCAAATTGAAGATTGAGCAAATAATGTTAGATATTTTAATCCATCTGGATATGGCTAGAGCTGGATCACTGCATACACTCCCACTGTATTGGAAATGTGAATAAGCTTGGCACACAGAGAGGGGGAAGGGGGGAAAAATCTGAATGTTAAGGGAAATGAAAAAAGGGAGAGAACTGGTTGAGCTTTGACCATCCAGCCTGGAAACGGAAAGATTCCACAATATTTTCCATGCAGTTCAGTGTGATGGGAAGAGAAAAATATTGTAATTACACATAGCACTCCTTGCAAATTAAAACCAAAACCAAAAGCTCACTTGGAACTAGGCAGATATGAGGTTAGCACGAAGACTAATAGGCCTCATGTTAAGCCCAGGGATCCTTCAGCATTTTAAACATGTCAAAGTTAAATGTTGCGAGCAGACAGGTGGGGAAAAAATCTCGGGCCTTGGAATTAAGGCACATATTACACCTTTTGCAATCTGAGCTGGAGAGAGGTATAAAATCTATACAGTACCAGCCTAGTATGTAAATTATTGAGACTGTCAACTCCTATGACCCATTTGTCTTTGAGTGCTGGTAATGCTGATTCCTCCCTCCCCTTGTGCATTTTTAATGGTCTGCATCAGTATTTGGGCATCAATTTTTAATATCATACATATGTATTTATTCTTTAAGAGCTCATTTTTATCTACAGTGCCCAAGGAAAATCTGAAACATAATAAACTGATTGACAGTAAGAAAAGAAGATGATCATGTATACATTCCCTAGAGCAACTACGTGGCACTCTTAAGCACGCTTGAAAGTTCTGTGGAACGCTCTTCGGGAAAAGCATATTTGAGAGCAACAAAATCCTTTATGTGGCTTATGAACCTTTCCACTTAAGATGTAAGATGAATAAGGGGCTGAATCCAAAGAGACTGGACCATTCATATGTATCATGAGTTAAAGGAGACATCATTCTCCTGCTGAGCAGAAAGCCACACTGAAGAGTAGAAGATGGCAGGATTTTTTAAAAAAATATGTCCGTGGCCTTTTTTAGGGGAAGATGCTTAAAGGGGGCCTTACACAAGGTAACGCTGTGCATTAGAAATGGAGATGTACCTTTCTATTCCCAGCATACAATTCATCACAACAGAATTGCAACATTATTAATTGCCCCACTGATTTCTGTGGAGAAAAGACAGACAGACAGACAGACAGACAGAAAGAAAGAAAGAAAGAAAGAAAGAAAGAAAGCTGACATATGAGAAGAAGCAGGGGGTTGCCCCAGAATCTTCCAAAGGTCCTAGTTGTATCTCCCACAGTTTCCGAAGTAGTCTCTATACTTCTCTGCCTCCAGAGGAAGCTCCTTACTGAAGTCATGGGGTTCTTCCATACCATCTGCTACCTGTAGGCAGGTTATATTTCAGCATATTCATTGAGAAATGGATGATGCTAAGCTTGCTTTACCCAGGGTGCAGGCAGTCAGTTATTGGACTCTCCTGCTCCACTTCCAAAGTAGTGTTTTCTGACTTGTGCCAGCACAAGCCCAGCTGAGTGGTTTCTCTGTTATCCTTTCATTCAATCTAGACAATGTCTATGCTCCTATCACTCACTAAATGGAGCCACCAGCAAGCCCTCTCCCCTCTCATCACAGGACATTGTCCCATGACCATTTGGGGATGTCTGTGCCCCAGGCGAGGAACATGCCCATGTAAAGTTTGAAGCTTGAACCCCAATGTGGTTTGTGGGGCTGTTTCCAAGCAGGATGTAGGTTTCTTCTCTATCTCTGATACTCAGTGCACCGAAGCACCAGTTCATCAGTTCCTATCCACACGTGCAACCAGTGTGCCACCAACAGTCTGGGCAAGCAATAGCTGGTTGGAGAGGACCAGCAAACAATTAGATTTTTCAGAAGACAGGCAAACAGTTTACAGAGGACCAAGGGAAGACTGGATCTTTTTAACTGCATGAAATTGGTAAGAGTTCTGTCAGTTTCCACTTCTAGCCCAAGTGACAGAAAGAATAGTAACACTATTGGGGTGGAGGGTGGGGGAGGTTCCCCCACAGGTCCACTGGGCCTGATGGGAGAGAGAAAGCAGGAGAATCCACCACTTGAATGCTATGGAAAGCACCTTCTGAACAGAACGCCTTTCTGCATTGTTGTTAAACCTGAAGAATGAATTAAAATCTGGACAGCATTATTATTGTCCCTTATTATATCTGTGCTTTGCCTGTGGACTTTCTCCCTTTCAAAGATCATAAATAAGATTTCTGACAATCTTATTTAGAGATCTCTAGATGTTTGGCTGTGGGTCCACTTGGAACAAAATTTCAGTTCATACTAATAGCAGAAGTAACTGGAAAGATTCTTCCTTGACTGTGCACCTTCACATTTTGATTGGGACAAGGTCTGTTTGCTTAAATTGCTCCCTGCAATGGGGGGGGGGGGGGGGGAGAGAGAGAGAGAGAGAGAGAGAGAAAACCCTATGCATATGGCATTCTAACCTAGCTAAGAATAAAAGACTTAGCCTAAGTTTATGCTGGCATGGTATTTTCCTATATTCCATAGTATCAGAGAAGAATTGTGTCTGCTGATCACAGAAAGTAGTCTGGAGTATTTACTTTATTCAGTTCTTCTGAATGCGAAACTAAACCTTGATTTATATGTTTCTCCCATTCATGTGAAATCAATTATAATTGATTGCTACCAAAAGATGGTTAAAGAAAATAATAGAACATCATGCCACAAATTCAAAGAAAGTGCTTTTGTGCTTCTTTGGATAAGCTGTACAGCACAGGTTAAGGAGGGACACTTTTGCAACCACCATTAGAGGAAGTCTATTAAAAGTACCCAGTTTTTCTTTTGTCTGTCGATACCTTCTCAAAATTACCCGGTCATGTTCTCTAACCATATCATGAAGGAGGCAATCAATTTGTTTGGAGTTTATAATGGCTACTTCTGTGAAGCAGAAAAAAGGAGAAAAAGGAATGTGAGAAGATTAAAACACAACGGAGTAGGAAGCCAAATAATTAGAATATTTCATAGGCTTAGACCAACAGCAAAGAGCTCTGAGAGTCCATCTCCATGTTGCTTAGGAATGCAATGCGATACATTGACTTGAAGCCAAGGATCAGGTTACAATCCAGACTTCTCTTTTCAGTCAGAAGTGAGCATGTGGTGCTGGGTAAGACCCAATTAACCTGCTTAGCATAATTGTAGTACTGCTTGTTGATTTGCAACATGTATAGCATACTAAAAGAAGGTGATAGGAAATGGGTGACATGACAATTGAATTGTTTCATAACCAGCATGGAGACACAGATTTATTTTTCACCATTTCCCTTCTATTTTTTTTTTACCACACATAATCTGTCTAACAGAGGCATGTAAAAAGACACCATTAGAGATGCTGAAGAAATCGGTCTGGTCTATATTGGAAAGCAAACTCTCCTCATATGTATTTCCCAAACAAATACTGAGTTGGGACACATTTAATCTTTGGATTTTTGCATTTTCCCCAATTTAGTGGTATAACTTTCAGCTCAGAAAGGGACATACCAAAGCATATAACTGGGAAAATTATATATAACAAGATACATGTAAGGGTCAGAGGCATATAAAGAAAAAGTTGTATGCTTGTTTAATGTTCACAGAACTATGTGAAAAATGAACAGAATGAAGATATGAGTTTGCAAATTGATGTAAACTGAATATGGGCTAATTTGTACATCCCTACTTACAACGCTGAGATCTGTGCATTTAAGCCTGTGATCCCACAGACTTGTAAGTCCAAAGGGGAAAGCAGGTTTGCAGGTTACAGTGCTTATGCAAGATGCATTTCTTTCTGCTCAAAATCCCAGAAGACTACAGTTACAAGCTAATCCATTTGTGATCTCTTACAGTTTATGTTCCCCCATTGCCTGTTCTCCCATTGCCAGAACAGGCCAACAATAATTATTTAAGGGAAGACAAGGATTGTATCGCCTTTTATTCACTCTCTACTCACCAGGAAAGCAATTTTTGCATGTGTTTTCCTGTTGCGGTTTTATGTTGTGGTACAGTGAGTCCTTATAGGCTAACTTCAGCAGTTCATTGTCTACTTAACAGAGAAATGAAGACTCCTACAATTCAGTCAGTAACTGCCCTTATCCTCTAACACATTCTAAAAGCTTTTTTTTTTTTAACAATAACACTTACATAGCACACAGCTATGCTCTTTGCCTAATCTATAGAAGGTTGTTAGTTCAAAATCCACCAGAACCTTTTTAAAAAAATATTATTTTTATTTTCTTGAGCTAGCTAGTCTTTCCCTTGGGCTTTTTAATTTTTTAAAGCAAATTTGGGGTTAAACATAACAATGAAATGGTAAACCCCCTAGAAGCTTTTCTTTTTAAGCTCAGGGGGAGCAAAGTTAAGTAGCAAACCCAGGAAAAGAAACATGGTATCTTTTGGTCTTGAAACCAGCAACTTTCTATATACAAGGCAAAGTTCATACCCACTATGCTGTTTCAGCACTGTGATTAAAGATTGCTCTAGAAGATTAGAGTTCATCAGTGTGGCAAGAGACAAAGTATTATTTTGAAGGTGGTTGTGCCTTCATAATTTATTTTTTTAATTTTTTGCCAACATTTCTATGGTGCTCCATTTCAACAGGCTCTGAGAGGTGTGCATCAGAAATGGAGATGTTTATTATATAATTTATATTATATCATATCATATCATATCATATCATATCATATTATATTATATTCTGCCCATAGTTGGTTGGAGTTGGGTGACACCTAAGTTGAATTAAATAAATAAATATTTCATAAAAAAAGAGCCCTGGTATCAACCATAATGGTGCCACCTACCAAGGGCAGGCCCAGACTTAACACCAACAAATAACCTCTTCCAGATCTAGATTTTCACATCCCTATAGAAACTTACCAAGGTGCTTATCATGTGCAGCTGGATAAGCTATTCACAGAAGAGTCATCATATATTGCATCTTGATGCTTTAACCTTATATGTATACATTTAACTTAGCACTTACAAATATATCTGTCTACAGGAAGGAAAACAATTGGCAGTTGTTTTCCTGGAAGACAATAGTGGAACGGCATGGCAGCAGGAAAGTTGTTCAGTGGAGGTTGTGATAGCCTATTATTAAGACTGGATACCCTGAAAGCTGTTGCCAAAGTATCTCGGTATCAAAAGGATTTTCTTGAACCAGCTTAGAGTTTATTTATTTATTTATTTATTTATTAAATTTTTATTCCACCCATCTCCCCCAGAGGGTGACTGGGCAGCTCACAATTAAAAAATATAAATATCCACATTCATTTAGTTAAAAGATCAAACTCTATAAAAAGACTATATACATAAAAAGACTAAAGCATTCAAGTTGAAAGGGGAGGGTAGAATCAATTACTCCAATTCCAATGGTGCAAACCCCCATCAGGCCCCCAGGCCATCTGGCATAGCCAAGATTTCACACTCTTCCTGAAGGCCACTGAGAGTGGGGGCACACCGCACCTCGGGTGGTAAGTTATTCCACAGAGTGGGAGCCAAGGCAGAAAAAGCCTTCTTCCTGGACCCCACCAGTTGAAATTCCTTGACTAATGGAGTCTGCAACATGCCCCTTCTGCCAGACCAAGTGGGGCAAGCTGATATAACAGGGGTGAGATGGCTCCTCAGATAACCTGGTCCTGGGCCATGAAGGGCTTTAAAGGTAATAACCAACATCTTGAATTGGACCTGGAAGCAAACCAGCAACCAACGCAGCTCGTGTAACAGAGGTATTATATGGGCCACCCTGGGGGCATTCAGAACTGTCTGTGCTGCTACATTTTGCAATGGCTGTAGCTTCTGGATACTCTTCAGGGGTACCCCCATGTAGAACCCATTGCAGTAATCCAACCAGGAGGTGACCAGGGCAAGAGTTAGCATAAGCACAGGACAGAAGTAGCTTAAAGGTGCAGTATGGATATGCCCTAGTGGACTGTGAGGATAGATGAACTTTGAATTGCTTTAGCAGAGGCTGTCCTAAAGCTAGAACTGTTTTCTGCCTTCTAGACATACTGCTGATAGCATAGAATATTCTGACATGATCATAAACAGATATCAAATTTTGCTATAAGTGAATGATACACTTTTGCTGAAAACAGATCATGCCAAGAAACAACAACTCTGTGCTTCTCTTTTTGCAAGTAACTGTTCCCAAACAGCAAGATGAGCGACACTGGAGAATGAATGAATTCATGAAAAATGGGTCAAAAGTAAAGGAATCGTTTTGTTAGCAAGAGAAGAAAATAAGTATATATAGAATATTAAGACAGGAGAGGAGGAGGAGGAGGAGAAGGAAGAATCCTTGCAGTATGCCTTGAGTTGAAGATGTAACCAGTGTGCTACAAAACCTTTTTTTAAGGTTGTAATTTTAACTTTGATTTTTTAGAGTGCTAAGAGTTAGTTTACCCTGAGGTTAGGTGGACTGCTGGTAGATAAACAGGTGGGGAAATGGTATGATTTCAAACCTAATCAGATGTTGATGTCTGCTCATTTGAAAACTACAGTTAAAACCGGAAAGCTTTTGAATTCTCTCAGCATGCACCAGACAGCTTTTCCAAGCAAATGAGGGAGCTGAATTCACCCCATCAGCCAAGCATTTAGCTTCATGCTTTTGTTTTTATTGAACAATACAATTGCACTAATACGGACTATCTCAAACTTTTTCCCAATGGGCCATCTGACTTCGTGAACAAAAAAGTAACTGTTTATAGAATAACTTTAAGGCAAAGAACTTAGCTTCCAAAGGGCCTGATGACATGGTGGAGCATAGAGAGAGCTTGGAGAAGGTAATTAGTAAGTAAGATGCTGTTATGGGTCCAGAACTGTCTTAGAACATGCTAAAATAGAAATATTATCCCTGTAATCATATCATATTTTTCAATTCAATGGTTCAGGATTGATACACAGTTCTGCTGACGTTTGTTTGTTTATTTATTTATACAATTTCTATAGCTGCCCATCTCAATCTAAGTGACTCTGGGTGGAGAACAATTTCAATCATTAAAACCATTAAAACAATTACAAATTATACATATAGGCAGCCAAGAATTATCATAATAATTTCATAAAAATTAAAGACCAGGATGAGGACAGATCATCTGGAAGTCTATCTATATGGTTGCTAAGAGTTAATATCATCTTGATGGTACATAATCAATCAATCAATCAATTACTGCTTCCCATTATACTGAATAACATTCATCCCTACTTAAAATCCTATGCTTTTGAGAACATTTTTAATCTAAGGAAGTCTTGAAATGAATTCCCTAGAAAGATGGTAATCTCATTTCATCTTATGATTTGTCAACTTCTTTTCTGGAGGTGATCAAGCTACCTTGCTTCCAATGCATTCACATGGTGCATAGTTCATGCAAAGCAACCCTTCCCAAAGCCATACCCATTTCTAAAACTAAAGAAGTCAGGTTGCTGTGTTCCACTCTATGACCTCTTGTCTTTTATTGTGGTTGGGAACTTGGAGACAACTAAATTGTTTTCTATAATCAGCTCAGCTATGTCTTAGCATAGCTTCATTAACCAATGTATTATATTTGTAATGGGTAAAACAGAGTTGTTCCTTTCTCTTTTGTAGTCTGACTATCTGTATCTGTCTTTTTTTTTCCTAGTTATTTATTAAACCCATATCCCATATTTCCTCTCAGAACTCAAGGTGAGTTAAAACTGCTTCTTCTCCAAGGTGTTCAAGTCAAAACAATATGTATAGTTCTCCATTTTCAGTTCCTCTTTATCCTCATAATTCAATGGATGGGTTCCTACATTGTCCTAGGCCTTGGTTTGCTTAGTTATGGTTTGTTGAATAACCTGGGATCCTTCAGAAGTGCTGAACTACTAAGAATCCAAGGGGTCAGGGAAATATATCCTCAAAATATAAGTGAGGGTGGAGGAATCCGGACAAAGAAAACTGGACTAATGATTCAGGCTCTTGGCATGAACTGAGATGCTGCAGACCCTGCTTCCTGACTGGACTCTGACATGGCGGGGGGGGGGGGGGTTAAGATCCAATCAGTGAAGCCCTTCCTGACTCTCAGGGAGCATGTTCTCATTGTCTGTTCTTTGCTTCTTCATGTGGTATGGACAGTGCTTTCATAGATCTGGAGACTGTGGAGTTGTTTTAGAATCTCAGAAGATCTGAATCCTCCCAAAATCCAGCAGATCCTTTGATCTGTATCTACAGTATGCTTATTTCAGAGCTCTTATGTATTTCCCACCTCAAGATAGCAGGGAAAATGCTGTCAGTTTTTCAGGAATCATGGATAGAGAGGGCTGCAACAGGGAACTTGGTGACTATACGTTGCTCAGTCCTGATCTGAATCCTCAGGAGAGAAAGTGTCCAAAGATTCAATGTGCTTATCATCAAGTAACCCCATTGATCACTATGGTTGATTTGGCTGATCTGGCTGGCTAGATGGGTGTCCTCTTCCTCCCTCACCACTCCATGCACATCCCTCCTGAAGCTGCATGCTCAGTGGAAGAGGACAACCATCCCAGATAGGAGTGCACTGATCTTCAGTCAAGGGTATATGATAGCTGTGCTCCCCTGCTAGAACCTCCAAACAAGCTCAAATAACTCCTCCTCTAATAACGAGTTGGCCAAAGCAGTAAGGCCATATCTCTATAAGGACATCCGTACGTAGAGCTGAGAGATGGTGACTGACCCGGAGTCATTCTGTGAGTTATGTGGTTGAGGGTGGTTTGAACTGAGTTGTCCTAGTTCAGTACCTTAACCAATACAGTACATTGGATCTCCAATTATTCCTTTTAAATTTCTAAATAGCAACAAAAAGAGTATTCTGTATCTCTCTGCTGCATTCTACTGGTCATTTAGATGTCCACAGTCCAGATATGGTACTTCTACTTCCATCTTGCATGGGTAAGAGCAGGTTTATAAGTAGGACAAGAGTAAGAGCATCTCAAATTTGCATCTCTCCTATTATATCTTTTTTTTTTTTTTACATTGAATTGAAATTTAAAATACAAGCACCCTTTTATTAAATTTAAGGTATCTTGAATGTCTTAATGACTTTCAAAGGTACTTCAGAAAGAGCCAGTGTTCTCCAAAGATTTTTTTTTTTTTCTGTAAGAAGGCAGCACCTGTAAAATGCTAACCCCTACAGTTCCTATTCATATTTTTATGAAAATGCATCCTCTTTGCTGCAGTAATCTAGAAGTGAAGCTCAAGGGAAGAATGATGTGAAATGATAGGAAAAGAATACCGCATGAAACATAAGAGTTAAAGCAAGCTCAACAGTAGAAAAAAACTTGGTACCACTGAATTATACAAAAATTGTCTTGAAACAAAATTTTTATCTTTGTATATGCAATGATAAACAATGGAAATATCAAGTGATGGGGGTGTAGAGAGAGAAAAAGGGGGGGGGGACTATTTGATTTGGTGTTGATCTAATGTGTGTTAAATTGCACAGGTTTAGTCCGAGATGGATAAATTTGGCCAGAACATTTATGGCAGTTATTTGCCCCATGAGATTCAGCTGGCCACTAGATGGCAGCAAAACCTTTCCTGGACCTATTTTCCTGCCAACTAGTGGCTGCTCAAATTTTTGCTGCTCAGATATGGCGGTCTTACCTTAGAGCCAGTTGCGCAATATTTCCTTTGCTGAGAGTCCCATTTGGCATTTAAGTGCTTTGCCAAGAGGCTGCATTAAAATGAGTCATGTGGCCAAGACAAAAACTAACTCTGACCTGATTTCATCTTCATACAATTATAATTAAAATTAAATATTGTTAAGACAAATTACAGAAACTGGGATTTTCATTTCAGATGCTGATATCCCTGGGACAAGAACAGACTATGGTAGTTCTCAGACAAAGGATTCTCAACATAGTACTACCAACTGAATACAGTTGCGTTCTCATCCAGAGTTCAATTGGGTCAAAGCACATTTCATTTTAAAGTGGCATTATGTACTGAGCAACCTACATATTACACATTGCATAGGGCCTTCACACTATTGTGGTTCAATAAGTTGCCATTAGCTCTGCTGGAGGATTAACTTCCAGAAAATCCCCTATGTAAGCTTTGCTCTTGAAAAATCAGAATCCCAGGCTCCTCTTTCATTTTATTGTACATTTTACTGAGAGTTTTGTAATGAGCTACTAACACCTCTTTTTAGCCCATTTCCTGGACGCACAGAAGAATTTTATATATACAGTAGCTTCTTTTGACAGACAAAGATCCTAAAAAAACATGCTGCCATTGGTAAGCACGTCATTGTAGCCTGTGGGATTCATGGTTTGCCAAAAGCAAATTAGACTGAGCTTGATCACAGGCTTTGTTGTTACATCATGCTCCTGGAGGTTCCCCTCCTGACCTCCCACCTTGTGATAAGAGATCCAAGGAGGAAAGATGAAGTGAGCTACACTTTGCACAGTGGGATTCCGGGCAAGCTAGGTATCCAGTAGATGGTGCGACTCTTCTGTGTGTAAGGCAGTTCGGTACTGAGAGAACTTCATCTCTCTCTGATGTTCCAAACATCAGGCAATTTCCAATGTCTTGACAGCTCTTGAACTCCACTTTAGAGTTGGAGCAAAAGCGTACCAATTTTACCCAACACTGAAGACCAAATCAATGCTTCCTGGTTCAAAAGTTCTACTTGTCTTTGTTAAGTAGGCATCCTTTTAAGGATGACAAACCATGGACACATCTTTGGATCACACTGTTATTTTTCCACATCTTTCACTTGTCATGCATTCAAGATTTATCTTATAACCAGTTAATGGTTTAAAGGCAGGAAAGAAGATAATCTCACTAGAACCCCAGGTTGAGACAGATTCTTGATAGGATTTAAAAATCCCTCCTGGCACCTACTGGGACCAATTTCGTACTTTTTCCCCAAAGACTTTGATTTAAAAAAAAGGGAAAAGGACCACTGCCATTCAAAAGCAAAATCTCAAGGACCTTTTGAAACTACCCCATATGTCTTGAAAGTAATAATGATGTAGCAGATTCATAATGCTACTGATGCCAAAATCTTTTCAAGCATCTTTCTTTAATGTGGAATTTGAAATAATGCAGAGGGCCAGAACAAACACTGTGCAGAGGCTCAGTGGAATCCTGTAGAGAAACATTCTGCCTTTCAATATAATGTAATTCCTCATTAGGCACCAAGCCCTATGGCATTAGAGTATAACATGGTTGATACAATACATGGACAGCAGGTTGCACATTTTCACTTCATCCTCAAAGCAACCAAAGATAATGATAAAGATGCATGGATGCTCTGTGTGTGTGTGTGTGTGTGTGTGTGTGTGATGCTGAAATACTACTTGGGACCAAAGGCCCATACACATGCTGGTGAATATGGAGAAATTTAACTTCAAGAGGTTCAGACACTGCAAGGGTTAATGGAGAATGAGTTGACCTGTTAATCCAGATAATGGGTAGGGAAAACAGGCTCCTGGGTCAATCAAATGCCGAGGAGCCAATCAGGAGAGTGGGTTTCCCTATGGGGACGGCTTTTACAAGGGGGGCAATCTCCCTTCTGCCTTTGCTTGGACATTTATTTTTCTCTTCCCTGAGGCTGGCTAGAAGCCAGAGAAGCACACAGCCCCAGCCACTAACAGCAGAATCTGGAGCTAGTAATTTGGACAGCAGACTTGGGTCAGTTCAGCTAGTTGCAGTATAGATGAGATTTGATTTAATTGGCTGACATCTGGGCAGATAAATTTGTACTGAGCTGTGTGCTAATGTGAACCATTGACTGAAATCAACCTTTAGAAATTTTTCTTATTTCCCCTCCCTCCCTCCCTCCCTCTCTCTCTCTTTCTTTCTTTCTTCACAAGACTTTAAAAGTGCTTACTCTGGGAAAGGAATTTAGCCTTTCCACCAAGTAAGCTAGTCCAGAAAGGGAGTTGCCCTTGCTTCCTCCCTGGTAAACCAATGGCAGAGAGGATTTCTCTGGAGTAAAGCAGCTGGTATATGAAACTGGATCCCTCAGGAGCTGGAGGGAGGATGTGCTGGGGTAGTAGGAGAAAGGTTTGGAGACCCTAATGGAATCAGCAGGGACCAAACCTCACATTCCATGTATCCATGTACCCCATTAGACATGCATCTTTCTCAGAGGACAATAGCCTTGAACCATGTGGGTCACTGCCATCCTCTGGCTCTGCCATTTAGTTGAATTCCTCATGTGACTGTCCTAGAATTATATGGATGATTCCACATGTGAACCTTACTGGCATGGATTGCAGAATAGAGAAAGAAGAAATGATAATTCATACCTTATACAGTGATTCCAACAGTTAAACAAAAAATCTTCTCCTTGGGAATATGCAAAATTGGCCATGAAAAAGTAATACCTACCCATTGGCTTCAAGATTTCTGTTCTTGGGTGGGAAGAAGTCATATTCTAAGGGGCCTGAAGGGGGGATTATGGAAATTTCAGAAGGTGGAATTTTCATGACAAACTACATCTGTTGAAAATCCAACTGCTGCACATTGTTGCAGGAGTAAGATTTCTGTTCTCTCTTGCATCTTGCGCATGTGTGCTTTGTGGCAACTGTAAACTTACTTATTGCTAGAAATATGAATTTATTTACTAATTTTGATAGCAATCTGACCAACATCTAAGTATGATATACATGAAAGGGGCAACTAAGGTATTATTTTTTCATCCAATTAACTTTGCCTATGAAGTTACATATATACTGTAAATATGTATAGTGTCACGAAAAGGTACTCTCTTCTCTCTATCATTAGAGTTTCCTGCAGCTCTTGAGTAACTATCCCTGAGGATTTGCATCAACTGCAAATCAACATCATTAAACAGCCCAGGACAGGTTTTTCCAACCTGGCAGTCTTCAGATCTTCACATCTAACCAGACTGAGCTAATGACAAGGGACTGTGAGAGTTGTAGTCTACATATAAACAGAATTAATTGCCTCACACACAACACTGAGTACAAATAGATGGAATGGTTCATATAAACACATCCAGCCAGCCTCTGCAATGCATAAATGAAATATATCAAGGTTAAGGAAGGCAACAATGTTCAGTATTTCATCCTTTTTGTACACCAGATTTCTCCTCCATCTTGAGTGTTATATAACATATATTGTTAAAGACAGTTCCTGGTTAGGGCTGCTTCAGGAATCCCATTTTCTGGATTCTAACACAAACTGAACTACTGTGCAGATCTGAGTATGGCATTTGCCCTGACTGAATGGTCCAACTTATCTCAGTTTTAAAAAAAGAAAGAGCTCAAAATGCATTTGAAATGCATGCCGTGAGAGACAAATTGTTTAGATATACTGTTTTGAGCCAAAAGGTGTTTTAATGTAAATATTTATAGCCAAAATGTTTGCATTTTAAATTTTATTTTTATAACTTGCAACGCCTTATGTTTAGCCTCATAATCATTTGATCATCTGCAACACTCCTTAATAGCAACTGCAGATCTTGAAACGAGAGTAATAAAAATGGACTAACGTCATGTGATCATTTTAAATCTCATGAGTCTTTGGCATTCTCTTGTAAGATCATACAAGATTTCAGGTGAGAAGTCAACATTCATGAGATGTAAGCAATGGGTATCACTGTATTGTGTGGGCCAACATGTAAGCCCTGTCTTAAAACTAGGAAGCAAAATCACTTAGATAGAAATATGTGGAATCAAAGCCATACTGTTGATCAAATGTGATTGATAATGTTAATAAACCCTTTAAAAGCTTGCAAACCATTCTGTTCCCTGAAGCAGACTGCTTTAATGAACTTTCAACTTCTGCCGAAGGATGATGAGAGTACTCAAAATAAAAATGACATCATGAGATTTTTAGCAAGCAATAATTCATGTACTCATCAAAGTCTGATACTCTTACCACCCTGTTTCTATTCTGAGAAAAGAGAAGAGTTTTTCCTTCCACAAGATATTAAAATAGGTGAGTATTGTTTGAGATATATTGATTAGCAATCCTTCCCATTTTATGCAGGAATTGCACATATGGGTCCATGTCTGTTGTCATACATTATCCCAGCTTCTAGCATCCTTCAGGAGCAATATGGGCTTTTTTTCTATGTTTTTAAAAATATTTTAAAATGTTTATATCATGCTTCCAAGTCTTCTAGGCATATCGTAAACTGTTTTTCCAGCAATTCTTACAATAAAACTATCAGTATTATTTTTCCCATTTTGCAGATACAACAGATTGTGGCATAAATATAGTAGCTTGTGTAAAATGATCTAGTTCAACTTTGAACTAAGGACATCTAATAGGTAGGTTTAACCCTGTATATGGACTCAAGAATATTCTCTGTGCAGCTAGTTTTCTTGCAGATCTAATGATGGACATGACTCTGATTCACAGGTCATATAGTTAGGAACTGAATTAGCCATGAGGGCCAGGACCTTCTCTCACCCAATCTGGTAGGCAGAGAGTACAGTGCTGCTGTATGAGGATAAGCCCTAAATTGACTCTCTGCCTGCCCCACTACCTATAAGAGCTGTTATTATTATTCCTATCATTTACAGGTAGTCCTTGGGTTATGTCCATTCATTCAGCAACTGTTCAAAGTTATGATGGTGCTGAACGAGGGGGACTTACAACTGGTCCTCAGAGTTCCAGTCAGTGCAACTTCCCCACAGTCATGTGATTGTGATTTCCAATATTCCCTGCCAGCTTCCCACAAGCAGTCAGTGGGGAAGCCAGCAGGAAGTTGGAAGTCGCAGTCACGTGAGATCCTCATTTAACAACCCACACAGTCCTCACTTAACAATGGCAACCAGGACTGCCAGAATTGCTGTTGCTAAGCAAAACAGTCATGTGACATCGCACTTTACAACCATGTCACTTAGTGACAGCAATTCTGGTCCCAATTGTTGTCATAAGCCAAGGACTGCCTCTATCCTGCATGGTTGCAGGATCTGCTTGTTTTCCACTGTGCTCACTTCAGTTCACATAGCAAAACCATCAGAGGTTTTGTTTTTCAACTGGCTTGTTACCAAGCCTGACAGTGAGTATGGCTGAAAGGGAATGAGTTGCCCAAGGCCACCCAGCCAACTTCCACACTTAAGGAAGGACTAGAACCTGGGTTTCTCTGTTCCTAGTCTAGTACCTTAGCCACTGCACCATACTGTCTCTGCTCAAAGTGATGATGATAAAGAAGATTATCCTATTTAAAAACATCTTGACACCATTTACAAAAAAATGCAATATGCAATCAAAACAATAAACTGAAGATATGTGTGTGCTTGTGTGTGTACATACACACATGCACATACACACCCAAAAGGAGGGGGAAGGAAAACAGAAATGGAAACACAGATCTGGCTGAGATGAAGAGAGAGGTCTTCACGAAGTACCTAAAAGATGAAGCAGTGAGTATAAGCACAAATTTCAGGAGATACCACACAGAAAAAAGTTAGACCACAAAATGGCCCTCTGGTTTTAATCACATGCAGTAGGACCTCCCTCAAGAGATTCTAATGATTGTTCTTATATCCTATTTGGGATCGGTATATCAGAAACAAATCCTTGAACCTGCCTCAGTAGTAACTGATAGTTACACAGTTGCTTCCACAGAGGTGGAGCCAGGGGCCTCTGCAAGGGAGGGTAAAAAAAGCCAAGATGGCAGCCACAACCATTGTGATCAAAGCCCTGTCCCCTTTTTATTGTGCGTGAGATGCATGTAAACAAGGGAAGGGGCTTGATCATGAAGCTTGGCCATCTTGACTTTTTTACCCCCACCCCCATGGATGCCCCTGGGGGTAGCATATTCATGGACAGGTGCTACGTCAGCACCCGGGCCACCACATTCTGTCTGAATTGCAGCTTCCAACCTAAATCATATAAGTGTGATAAGCAATGTCTGAACAACAGGACCTAGAAAAGTGTGTAGTTACCACTAGTGTACCACATGTGTAGTTACCACTAGTGTACCACTTGAAGCCCACAATAAATGCCTTTGGCCACAAAGATCACTTTGGTCTACAATGACAGCAAATTCCCCTAACTGTGCACCTTTTCTTTTGATGGAGTCCACTCCTACTGAGAAGTGGCAAACTTCCCAATTCCAGATCCAAGAACCACCACCTACAAGGTCTTTGTCTTTTCAGGCTCAACAGAAGTTGAGAACTTCCTCCCAAAGGAAATAAGTCTGTTAGAGTGTGCATTCCTTATTCTGTCCCAGAATGAAGCTGGAGCCCGTTGTTGAAAAAGGTTGAGATGCCTAGTGTCCTCCATGATTGTCTGCACCTGCACAGACACCATCTTCTGAATTATCTTGCCTAAAAAGGAATATTTGTGTTTGGGCAATAGTTGGTGAAATCCTCTGAATCCAGGGACAGTGTCTTCAGTAGATGGACCATTGCCTCAAGACCAACAGCACCATTCCTTCATGTAAGGATGCATTCATAATTCTTTGGATCCAACCCATCTCACCTACCACAAATAAGGTACAGGTGGGCAGGAATCAAGACTGAACAGTTCCATATCTCTATCACCAGGCCGAGTCAAATCATGCACCCCATTCTCTTTAAAGCCTCATCACTCCATCCTAATCAGCAAAAGTCCATTAAGAGTGATCAGAAATAACAACATATCTATTACAAACAAAATCAAATAAACCCACTTAAGATCCTTCCTTTCATGTTTGTATCTCATTTTCTGTCTTTAAAGAAAGCTATGTTAACACTATTTTAGTCTTAATCAAATAAACTTAAAATGCAACAAATGAACTCTTTCTCATGTCTCATCTCTTATAGATAAACAAAAACTTTAACACATTGTCATCTAGTCTTAGTCAGCAAAAATCCATTAAAAATTACCAGATATAATTACCCATCTATTTCAACCTTGATCAAATAAACCGACTTTATGTTCTTTCCCCTTTCTCCCAACAATCTTTAGTCCCTTCAGATATTGTCCTAACATCTGCTTTTTTAATGTTCTCTTTGTCTCTTCTCACAAAATCATTGACACCTTAACAAGTCCCTTTCCAGTATAAAAAGGTTACCCACATCATTCTTCTGGTTTAGTATTTGTATGTCTTTTTCAGCCAGTTTCCTTTGTATATACAGTATTTCATGTTTTTGTATATCCAATATTTCATCTTTTTCCAACTCCTTCTTATTGCCTGTCATTTTTAAATCCACATTTAAATCAGTTCCAGTATTTTCCAATGAAATGTGTTCCTCTTCCATGACCCCATCTAGTCCATCTATAATAGCAGATAGCTTTAAAATTAATTTCTGAGCCCAATATTTGTAAATCTCTCTCAACTGATCCATTGATGCATTTATTTCCTTCTGATGCCCTCTAGTATCCAAGCTTCAAAGTCATCTTATCAGTTATTTTGTTTCCAAATGTAAAAATATAGACGGTTTCCCATGGGAAGGATTCTTATAGTTAATTTCAAAGTTTTAATTCAAGGCCATCCGGACCCTTAATCCATTTAACACTTTCTAAAATCAACACTCTAATCACCCTTTTGTTGTATATTCCAAAAATATTTTTGCAAATCCTTAAATTCATAATTAAAACTTCTTTCTTAAAGGATTGAAGAAAACTCACCCAGTGAATCCAATTAAACTTGCTGTTCTGAAGGTTCTCAATCTTTAAAAAAGCAGTAAAAAAGAAAATTAAATCCAAAGTGATCAGATGAGGCTCAGTTGAACCTTAATGCTACATTAATGACTATGAGCTTGATGGAATCCCACAACTCCCAGCCATTTGCAGGCCAACTGCAAAAACCTCAGTTCCTGCTGTCTGCTCATGAAAAACAGCTATCCGGAGTATGTATGGGCAAACTCAAGATCTCACCTTTCTCAGGAGAGCTTTCAGTGGTTGAGATCTAGCATCCATCTGCCATTTTCAGCCATAATGTCATCCCTCTCTTCCAAGGACATCGGTTCACCATGATGCTCACTGGAAGTCTCCCCAAGATAGTACTATTGAATCAATATCCAAGACTAAAAAGATTGCTTTAAAATGAACACAATAAAGGTATAGCATCCAGTCATTCATTTCAAGATACATCATTTGGGCCAGCCTCAAGGGCATATTTGCATTCATGATCCCACAGTGCTTCAGTTTCTTCCATCTTTAATGAACTACTTTATGATCTGCATTGCCATGATATAATACAGCAATAATAGTAGAAGCATTTTTAGAGTTCTAACATGTCTACCCAGAGAAACTGGACACATCATCTCAGCACAGGATGTCACGCATATTCTCCAAAGGAGATATGGCAGCTAATCCTGCCTAATTTTTATTGTGAGCCGCCCAGAGTCACCCGTTGGGGGAGATGGGCGGCATACAAGTTGAATAAATAAATAAATAAATAAATAAATCCTAGGTGCCTGAGCAATCTTAGTAGAACAGAAAGGATGGACCAACCAATTACAGTAAGAGACAGGCCAAGGGGATGAGTAAACATTAACAGAGGTAAATCCTGCTTGCAACAGGGCTTTCCATCTACTTTCCAAAATTATTTTCTCATTCTTAAGAAAGGCTTCTGTTTGGCTACCTAATTCTCACAGTGCTTCATATCTCTGCTGGCCATGTTTGCGAGCTTTCGTCATTGTTGAAAGGTTGCAGAAAAATATGTTTTGGCTGCTTCCTTTTATATATGTCCCATTATTTTGCAGCCTCCCTGTGTCCCTATGCTTTCCAGTGTGAAAAAGCCCAATAGCAGGAGTTTCTTTATGATGAATTTCTCTGGAGATTTAATTGAGTTCTGGGAGGCAAGGGAAGCTGCACATTACTTGAGAAAATAGAATAAGGCTATGCAATGCTTCAAATTAAATTCTGAAAAGACAGTTTGGACCAGCAGCATCTTCAGCATGTTGCAATGTCACCAAAATTGTGACATGTGCAATGACGTCATGTGAATGCCACCATTCCAAGCTTGAGTTTTAGCAAATATGCAAATGTGTAAGTCACAGCATTTGGGTGGATGACATCGTTATGCACAAGTCTTTTTTGGCACTCCCTTGACCCCATTTATATAGTTCACAGCACCTTCCCAAAATTATTTCCGAAGTACTGCACAACCCTTGGATATAATGCAATGAAAGACCAGGATACACACAGAAACAATGACTATATTGTCCACAAAATATTCCACCCATGGTCATTCTTTGAAGTGATCTTCTCATTGAAAAACAAACAAACATAGATGCCTATTTATTTTTCATAGAATTATAAAGTTGGAAGAGAACAGGGAAGCCAGTCCCCTGCTCAATGCCTCTGCTGGAACATACCAATATTCAGCCCAAGCTGGGGTCTTGTTTTGTTTTTGGTTGCACTTATGGATGATCCCTGGTGGGAGCGGGATGGTGGAAGTGCAACCATCCTTGCTGTCCTTGCTCTCTCAGTGGTTTTCGATACTGTCAACCACGGTATCCTGTTGGGACAACTCAGGGAATTGGGGGTGGGCAGCACAGTCCTGGATGGTAAATATAAGGGAGTCCCACTGGCTAAAAGGCTGTGCCCATGTGGTTCTGGGGAAGTGGAAACCACTGGGCATGTCCTCCTACGGTGCCCATTTTATAGAGAAATACGAACAAAATTTATCTCTCCAACGATCAGCAGATATTCCGGCAGACCGGACGCTGAATATCTTCAAATTCTCCTTAAAGATGAGTGGAGTAATGTTACAGTGCAGGTGGCAAGATTTTGTGCAGCAGCCCTTAAGAGCTGACATATTATTGTGAACAATTGATATAAGTGCGACCATCCTTGCTCTCCTTGATCTCTCAGCGGCGTCTGATACCGTCGACCACGGTATCCTATTGGGACGGCTCGGGGATATGGGGGTGGGCGGCAGTTTTGTGCTGGTTCACCTCCTTTCTCCGGGGCCGATCCCAATTGGTGGTGATAGGGAGCGAGAGGTCCCATCCTCGGCCCCTCCTGTGTGGGGTGCCGCAGGTTTTGGTTCTCTCTCCGCTCCTTTTCAACATCTACATGAAACCTCTGGGTGAGATCATCCGTCATCATGGGATGAGGTATCATCAGTATGCTGATGACACTCAATTATACATCGCCATCCCAGGTGAGGTAAATGTTGCCGTGACCACCCTCTCGCGGTGCCTGGAGGCTGTAAGGGTCTGGATGGGGAACAACAGGCTTCAGCTGAACCTTGATAAGACAGAGTGGCTGTGGGTTAATGGCCCCTCTGTATCCGGGACTTTGTCATCGTTGGTGCTTGATGGGGTGGCACTGCCCCAGACAGACCCAGTGCGTAATCTGGGGGTCCTCCTGGACTCACGGCTCCTGCTCAAAGAGCAGGTGGCAGCCATGGCCAGGAGGGCTTTTGCACAACTTCGGGTCATGCACCAGTTACACCCTTTCCTGGATCGGGATGCCCTTCGAATGGTCACTCATGCCCTTGTTATCTCCCAGATAGACTACTGCAATGTGCTCTACATGGGGCTACCCTTGAAGAGTATCCAGAAGCTTCAGCTGGTCCAGAATGCAGCCGCATGAGTTATTTTGGGGGCCCAAAGAAGGACCCATGTAACACCACTGCTTCGCGAGCTGCATTGGGTACCAGTTTGCTTCCAGGTCCAATACAAGGTGTTGGTTATCACCTTTAAAGCCCTACATGGCATGGGACCAGGTTACCTGAGGGACTGCCTCTCCCCAACAAGTTCATCTCATCCCACCCGATCACACAGAGAGGGCATGCTCCGGACCCCTTCAGCAAAAGAACTCTGACTAGCGGGGTCCAGAAGACGGGCCTTCTCTGCTGTAGCCCCCACCCTTTGGAATATCTTGCCCCTGGAGGTGAGATTGGCCCCCTCCCTCCTGGCCTTTCGGAGGGATCTGAAGACCTGGCTCTGCCATCTGGCCTGGGGCAAGGAGGGGGATCATCAAGTGTGGGGTTGGCTTGTCCCTCAGTGGCCTGGCATCACTGCCTTGAACCATCAGCCTCCTGGATTTTTTTCCCTTTTATTTTTGTGAATGTGAATTGTTATAGGTTTTAATTGTATATTTATTTATTGTTTTAATGTGTTGTGAGCCACCCAGAGTCCCCTATTGGGGGGAGATGGGCGGGGGACAAATTTAATAAATAAATAAAATAAATAAATGAATCTGCTTTTTGTCCTGGCCCTTCCCTTTCTTTCTGAAGTGTAGCTTCTGATATAGATGTAGTTGTAGATGTAGATATACAGTACGTGATATACCAAAAGTCAAACCCTACAGGCCAATCACAATACATTTTATTAATTACTTTTTCAGACTAAATGTTACTGTACTTAGGAATGTTCAAAGGTCATGCGTCAAACACGTTAAGGAAGTGTTTAGAAGAAAATGGCAACCAATTCAAACAATTAATGTACTTTCAAGAAAGCTGACTGGGTGATTTTGGCCAGTCGCTCTCTCAGTCCACGATGTCAGGCTTGGGCGACAAGCCAGTCGGTCACTTCCTATCGCAACCAACTGATCAACGTTCAGTTGATCTGAAAAAAGGTGAGCCCTGCACATGCAGAAAAAACACTAGGAAGAAAAAAAGAAGAAAAAAAATGAAATTTATATAATAAATTGTTTATGGGCCTAATCTTTGGTACACTCTGTATATCACACACACATGAAAGTATGTGACACACATACATTGCTGGCGGGGGGGGGGGGGGGGTGTCTTCAGAATAGCTTTAGCTTTGAGCTGTAGCTAGCAAACATAAGTTAACAATTCTAAAGTTTGCACCAAAATTTTGTCTCCCTTTCATTTTGTGTGTGTGTGTGTGTGTGGGGGGGGGGATTGTCTTAGATTCAGGTTTATCTTCCTTTCAGATAATTATGGTAATAGCCATGCCATCCAGCCCATTCTGAACTACTGTAGCTTGCTAATCAAAATGCCGGCCAGTACTTCATTGAATGGTTTGCTGAAGTCAAGAAATGAAATATTCACATATGTCCACAAATTAGGTGCCTCCCCAAATGAAATAAAGTTAATCCAACAAAATTTGTTCTGGACAAATCTATGCTGATTTCTGGTAATTACGGCATTGTTTGCATGATGTTTACAGATAGATCTCTTTGTGATCTACAAGTTCCCAATTATCAATGTCAGACCGAATATTCTGAAATTTCCTGAGTACTTCTGTTTCTCCTTTTTGAAGGTAGGGACATTTGCCTTTCCCCATTCACCTTGTTCTTCAATCATTCAGTCAGTCTCCAGGATAGACAGCAATCCAGGCAGATCATTAATGGGTTCCTCAGAACTTCTAGAACTGGTCCTGTAGAGCTGAACCCATTCAAGGCTGATAGGCATTCCCTGACAATGTTTCTGCATTTTCTTCCTTATTTGTCACCTTTCTGCTATCTGCACAGAGAAGCTGGTATACTGCTTCTATTAACTTCCTTTCATGTGAAGAAATCTGAAGAAGCCCTGTTGTTTTTCTCAGCATTCTTCACTAACCTCAATTCATCCCAAGTTTTCATTTTCCTGACATTATCTCTACAAATCTGGGCTACCTATATGTGTAGTGTATTCTTATGTTGAACTGAGCTATGTTGGCTTCTTTTATTGTTTTCCTTGTTTTGTAACTGGAGTTGTTTGCAGCTGTGCTTTTCATATCACTTTTTTAAAGAAAGGAGCTCCTTTTCCCATTAATTGCTATGGAATTATCATTGCTCTTAATTCCTGCATTGCATAAGCAGTTTGGCTAAACCATTTCTAAGGAACCTTCCAATCCTTACATTCCATGATTCTATAATTCTATTATCAAATTTTCCAGCATTACATGGTCACTTTTTCCCAAAGTTTCTGCTACTTTCACTTTCTCAATTAGTTTTCTCTATTGGTCAGTATAAGTTGACAGCAGTTGATCTTGTGCCTCCTTCCACCCTCTGAAGGAGACAGTTGTCAGCCAGAAAGATCAGGAATCTCCTGGAAGGACCATGTTTGGCAGAGTTTGTTCTCAGTTAAAGATCACCATCTATTTCCTCTTTGAAAAACCTCCACATTTGCTTCAAGAGAACACCCTCTACATGCAGCAGAAATGAAACTGAATGAGGAACAGGTTTGTAAGCCTTACTGATGTTTTATTTATTCTTCTTATATTCCAAAAATAGTCAAGGCAGCTCACAAAATTTAATTTAAAAATGGACTATGTAAAGTTGGAAACATAAAGCACAGATAACATTTAAATTGATAGTAAATCAACAATTTAAAAAGAAGTGTCTTTACAGATTTACTAAATGCTGTGTGGGCAAACCCAGATCCCTTATATGCTGCATCATCTCAGATTAAAGTAGGAAGAGACCTTCTCCTGAAAAGATGAGATTCTGGCAGCAGAGACATTTTTAAAAGGATCTCTCCCGAAGATCTTAACAGCTGTTCAGGTTTGTAATGAGAGGGGTGGTCCATTAGACAATCAGCCCTAGAGCATTTAGAGCTTAAAGGTCCCAACTGATCCCTTAAATTGTGCCCATTAAGCAAGTACCAACCAGTGAAGTTCTTTAAGTAAAGACATCATATCAACCTTGCTCTTGATGGTAGCCAGCTCCTGAATTTTGCACCAGTTGTAATTTCTGAAAACCTTTCAAGAGCAGACCCATATATAGTGCTAAAACAGTAAGGGCAGGATGTAACCAATCTGTGAATCATATTGTATTTTATATCTTAACATTCAACTGGTTCAGGCAATTGTGAAAAAGTACTCACCATGGCTGCCATCTGCACTCCAAAACTGTAGAGGATCCAGGAGCACTCACAGACTGTGAACCTACTTGTGGGACTGCCTTTCTCCCGTTGTTTCTGCTCATCCCACTAGATCTAGTACAGAGGGCATGCTCCAGGTCCCTTCTATCAGACAATGCCACCTTGTTGGACACCAGAGTCCTGCCTTCTCAGTGGCAATGTCTAGCCTATGGAACAGCATCTCTCCAGAGATTTGGATGGCCCCAACCCTGTTAGCCAGGCACTGAAGGCCTGGCTGTTTCCCCTGGTGTTTGTGACATGTGGGTAGATGAGTTCTGTTGTTATTTTTGTATTTCAGGTTATTATTTATCTTTGGGCACTGGGTGTTATTAATGGTGGTATTCTGTGTTTTAATCTTTGTAAACCATTCAGAGTCACTTGTGTGAGATGGGAGGCTATATAAATTATATGAATGAATGAATGAATGAATGAATGAATGAATGAATGAATGAATGAATCAGCCTGCCTGCCTGCCTGCCTGCATTTTCAGAGGGAATGCAATCCCATCGCAGAAACCTGTTATTAAGGCTTAATAAAAACATATACTTTGGGCTGAAGAATTTTTGCTACCCTTCCACAGTCCTTCTTGGGAAAGAATGTGATTCATATCAGAGTCTGAAACTTTCTTCCAGGATTTTCTTAACTTTCAGACTGCAAGAATGCTGTTTTAACCTTGTAATATGTGCTTTTTATCATATAGAGCAAAAATGGCTACTTTTCAAGTATTATGTTATATCTGGAAGGCTGAGTGGACAAATGTCTGTAACTATAACTTTGATATTCATAGGCATATATACAATATACAAATTCTATGCATAAATATGAATTTTCTGCTAATCTGTTGATGATGGAACTAGGAAAAAAAAGGCAAATTTTCATTTCTCATCACTGCTGCTATTAATGAAGGCCAAAATAACTTTCCTTGTCTTCTGGCACTTTATAGCACCACAATAAATAGTTGTAAAGAAAGAGAATGATCTGATTCTACACAGTTCTAATGATAATTAACTACCACTTCTTCAAGCTTATATTTATGGTGATTTTGTAAATCGTGTAAGCACATCAGTGCAAAGAAACTAGTGGTTATATTTCTCAGCAACACTGAATGGGCAACTATTATTTATTAATAATATTAAAATCTGCTCTTACTTTATACTTAGGGAGACCAAGGCTGGAGTCCTCTTAATGCATTGGACCAGTCTTGGGAAATTTGGGAATGGTAGCTCCAACACATACAGAAAGCGCCAACTTGGGGAATGTTGGGCTAAGCTGTAGATATTTAAGTTACATACAAGGAGGATAATGCTGTATGTAACTGATCTTTATTTGCTAAAGCCAAATGGATCCATTTACGTAAGCTGAGGGAAGTCATCTCCTTTCCTGAAAATAAATGAGTACTTTTACTCTGCCATTTAGCTGAGAGTTGTAACTTCCTTTGGCTTAATGAAACTGTGTTTATGTAGATGGCTGTGCATATAAATCTGCATGCTGCAGCCACTTTTTGATGGAAAAATGGTTTTCTGTAGGGTTGCAGTCCTGGTGCAAATCAGGGATAAATAGGACTCCAGCTGACAGGCTGAATGTGAGGGAATTAACATTAATAATACAACTGAATTAGTATTAGCACTAATTGATGACCATTCTTAATCTGTGATTGGAAAGGTGGACCCTCTTAAAAATTAAAGGGCAAATTAGTTTTAATGACTAAAACAACAGGAAATGTATAATGAAATGTAGCCTCCATGCTTAGAGTTCAGGGGAAAATGAAGGAAAAAGCCTTCCATGAATGTTAAGAGCATAATCCATCAACTCTCCCCACCCCCAGTACTCCAAGATTCATAGTTAAAAAGCTCAGTAAACCAGGCTCCAAACCAAGCACCATCCTTCATGTATTCATATTTCACACAACTTCAGAAATTGGCATGACATGGATGGAGAATCATTCCATCACCAGCAAGAGTTCCCTAACCTGGAGACATGGCTGCCTACATCCAGTTTAGTCTCGCCATGCCTTGTTTTTTACTTAAGATAGTCACCACTGAAAGGTTGACAGAGGGCACTCCTTGTTGGGAAAGCATCTTCTGTTTGAAGTTTTGCTTCTGTTCAGAAATTCAGAACCATATGAAGAAAGAATAATTTAAAGGCCTTGAAGTTGCCTATCAGTTTGGACAATGTTCTTTGGATAGCAGATTGATCAGGCATACAAGTCATTTGCTCATGGTCTTCCTCACCATTCCACTATGCTGATATGTATTATTTCTGGATTTGAATTGTAGCTATTATTTCTAAATCTTCCTCAATATATTTAAAAAAGCACATGAAAATCATTGGGTGATGCTTCCTCCTATCTTCTTTGATGTTGCATAAGTAGTTTTCTTCCAGAAGAATATAATGCTGCCATCACTTCTATTATGTCCCCATGTTAAAGCACATTTCTAGAATTCAGGACACTTTTAGAGAGGCCAATCAGGAACACATCAATTAATTTGTTTTTGTTTTTTTCTTGTGGGAGCACATAGGGCATCCATGATTGGAATTCTTCTATTCATGAGAGATCTCTGAAGCTTTCAGCTTGGTGGGACAGGTGTCATAAAATCCTGGAGCTACTCTTGTTCATTTACTACACATAGGTATCTTGTTTCTTTCAGTTTATCAACCACGCCAACATTTCATTGGTGTGGTTGTTTAATTCTATTACATTTATTAAAAACCTCATAGAATAGATTTCATTAGGTATTACACAATTCAGTTTAAAAGATAATATTAGCATAATAGCAATAAAACAAAACCACACTAATAAAATCCAACACTGCATCAAAACAATGGACATATTTGCATACAGCATAAAAAATATATATGCATAATAAAAATGAAATATGAAACAGTAAAACGTAAATGCTAAAATATTAAAAATAGCTTAGAGAAGAAAAATAACTAGCCTGACATACAGTGTTAGTGTGAGGAAGATGACAACAAGGTCAAGACGGTGGCAGAGATTGGATCCACTACAACTCTTCTCTATTATTCTTCCCAAATCTCTGAATGAAGAGCTACTTGAAAGAGGACAGAAAATGGAGAGGCAGTTGAAGAAGGACTATGGTGATCTTGGAGTCCCCTATTTTAAGTAGAACCCCATGACCTGAAAATATTCAGGCATTAAAAATGGGAAATTGGCAAGCCAGAGAGAAAAATGTAAAATTCTTAATTTGTTTTAAAAGTCCAGTATCTTTTTTATTGTCTTTCTACTCTATGCTTGGATCATGGAAGATACCAATATCCTTCAAGGTTGTACCTGAGTTGTACCTGTTCACTTCATTTTTACGTTTAGCTCTGTTGATGACATTTCCCAAACTTAATACTATAGATTAATAGATAGGGATAGCTGGAACCTGGGTCTCCTCCATCCTACAGCTGCAATCTAGAAATTGTACAATGAATAATGGTTTTCTAACTTGGATGAAGAATTTACCCAGTAATTGAAGACAAAGTGTATCATATTCTGACTTCCTTATTATAAGTTAAATAATTCAAAAATATGTTTTAAAAGATTCTTAAAATACCACTTGCTCCATCGTACTTTAAATTCTCCAGAAAGATACTAAGCCAGAAGAAAGAAACCTGACTGGTTTTTAAATTCAATCAATTTACATTCAGTCGGTGGTAAAAATAGAAATCCTGGGATGAGGTGGAGAATGAACAAACCAAAACAAATCTATTAATGCCTTTGGGTCAAAAGATCTTGTTCCCCAAGGAAATCAGCAGAATGAATTACTGTAATAATGATTGTCTAAGTAGAATGTAATGCATATACTGAACTTTGATTTATGAGTTCATTGAGCTCCTCTAAAGAGCAGCACCTTCATCAGTAGTGGGGCAAAATGAAATAACTGATTCAAGCTTGAGTGAAAGGGATTGATTCAGATTTGGTAGCAAGAAAAGATTCTAAACATTAAAATGATAGTAAATACCCCCTCTGGAGAGCATGTTACTGTAGAACAGAAAACAGCATTATCATTTTGTATATATTTAAGGGAAGACAATACTTCATGCTTCCATACAAACCAATTTAAAGGACTGCCTTTTAATACATGTATGTTCATCTCCCAAAAACTGTCTTCAAACTTAGGTGTTTTCTCTTTCATCTACTTTCCCTTGCAGACAATTTCACAACTTACAACCACTTCCTGGGGCAAAAGTTGGGACTGTGAGATGATGATGAAGAGGATGTGTCATCAAGTCAATGTCAATTCTTAGCGACCACATAGATGGATTTTATCCACGATGATCAATCTCTAAGCAGGTCCGCAGCTCTTCCAACAGGGCACTCATTGCTGCTAGAGTTTATCCACTTTGCTGCTAGTCCTCCTCTTCTTGTCTTTCCTTCCACCTTTCTCAGCATCAGAGCCTTCTCTAGAGAGGTAGGTCTTTGCATAATGTGTCCAAAGTAGGATAATTTGAGCCTGGGCATTTGGGCCCCAAGTGAGAACTCTGGGTTGGTTTGTCCAATGATCCATTTGTTTGTTTTCTTGACTGTCCATGGTATTCTCAGGAGTCTTCTCCAACACCAAAGTTCAAAAGCATTAATACTCAAAAACTCCCAACATGAGAACAGATCAGATTGATCAGTGAAAAGAGAGACTGACCCTAACAGCAGAGTTGGATGAAGCCACAACAGGTAGGACAACAGGGATGCTGAAAAAGAGGTTTACCTAGATCATCTGGTGAGCAGCTCACATATTCTAATAGCTGAACAGACAATGGAAGAAAGTGCCACCTCTGTGTTCTCAGGTAGTCCTAGAGTCCTGTCAAAGATTTAAATTATTTATTTGCAAACTATAAAATCATCTCCTATTTTAGTCTTAAAAAAAACAGTGCTGTTCTTTGTTTAAATAACATTTATTATTATTCAACACCTCTATTAGATTTCACACTATTAATGAGATCCAGTGTAAAGATCATAAATGTGGGAGATGTAAACCATACTAAATAAAAAGTGAAAGTTACTGTTTTGGGCTATTTCAGATAACTAATTAAATACATTGCTGCTGGGCAAGTAGCAGACCTTCCCATTGATTCTTCTGGACCTTGATTAACAGAGCAGCTTTTTATTTTCCCAGTTAGATAAATGTCCTCCAGCTCCAGAGGGCCCTGGAGAAAGTGGATTATCAGAACCTTTTCCAGCTGGGATTCAAACGGGGGTATAATACTGGTGTGGTTTTGGTCACACTTGTCAATGGCTTCTGGAGAGGTTGAGATGGTGGTGGTACATCCATCCTGGTTCTCCTTGAACTCTAAGCTGCTTTTGATATCATCAACTATGATATCCTTCTGGACCAGCTGACGAGACTGGGAATGGGGCGGGGGACACCATCTTACAGTGGTTCTCCTCCTTCCTCCAATGCTGGTTCTAGTTGGTTTTGGTGGGATGGGAACATTTGAGCCCAAGGCCCCTGCTTTGTAGGGTTACGGCTCCCCCTTCCTTTAAACATCTACATGAAGCTGCTGGGTGAGGTCATCTGTTGGTACAGGCCAAGGTATCATTATTATGCTGATGAGACCCAGCTGTACATCTCAGCTCTCAGCCATATGTGTGAAGCTGTCAAGGTTCTGCCCCAGTGTTTCGAGGCCATGCTGTTCTGGATGGGAAAGAACAGGTTGTGGCTCAACCTAGCCAAGACTCAGTGGCTATGGTTCTGGGTGCCCCAGATCCAGGAACTGGAATGTTTCCATTTTTTTTTTTTTTTTGGTTCTCGACAGGGTAGCACCACCCCGTTAAGATTTGATGTGCAATCCTGGACTCACAGGTCTTGTTCAAAGAGCAGGTGGAAGCTGTAGTCAGGGGGGCCTTTGTACAACTGCATCTTGTATAACTGTTGCACCAATTTCTTTACAAAACCCATGTTAAAGTTTTCTATGGAGAGTAATTACAGGAGCAATGCTGTGGAGGACAACTTATATTCTCCTTACGTATATGATGTTGAAGTATGTAGTAGGCAAGACAGGCAAACTGAAATTGCTTGATGACCCCAGCAGGGAAGGAGACAGATTAACAAAACCAGGTTGTTGTCTTTTTCTGTGGTGTGAAGGGAGTCAATATATGGGTACAATAAAGATATTATTTATGTTAGAAGGTGCTAGCATCAGTAGAAAGGGCAGGTTTGGAGTCTCCTTAGAAGAACAGAATGTAGAGGTGCCATAGTAAGGTCACCCCATGTTATCAGATCCCACATTCCTGCAGTAAAGGTCATGTTATTATTTACACTGCTTTTGTAAGCCCTATGTATCATTTTCAGAGGGAATATAACCTGTAACTCTGTGGGCCTTGGGGCTCTTCTGCATTCCTTTGATGAGGGGAACATAGCTCCCTGTAGTTGTGCATGCCAATAAAGAATACTTTCTTGTATCTATCTCCAAACACTTTGCTTCCTATTTTAAGTGCGCATTTCTTCCACAACAGTGTATTACATCTTTATGGTGCAGTGATAGTGGTCAAAGCCTGTATGCTAATTTTGGAAGGCTTATGTATATAGTAGAAAGGACATGCCCAGTTTAATGGATAGCTTTAAAAGAAATGAAAGAAAAGAGTCCACCAATATATAAATGAAGTGATAAAGGGGTGCTGGCTGACTTTAGAACCACAGAGTATGGCCTCCTCAGTAGTAACATAAAGTGCATAGCAAGTCTTTCATTCTAATCACTAAAAACTTTCTTTAGAAGGGCTATGCCACAGTGGCTACCAGTTTATGATGACTTGGAACTGAGGCCCTTCTTTGAAACAGATACACCATCCTTTTTGCATCTTTTCTTCTTCAGGGTCACTATGCACTGTGTCTTCTTGCAGGGAGAATTTTCCTGCTAAGGATGGTGGATTTCTGATGGTGGAGCTGTCAGACCTGGGTCAATCAGGTGATCTACTGCCCTGTTCTAAGCTGTTATGCCTCCCACTGCCAGCTGTTTTTCGAAGGAGTCTTCAGTCCCTGGCCCATCTTTTTCAAAGGAGCAGGAATGAAGGAATTGAATGTGATAATGATGGTAAGAATGCTGCTTTTGTAATACTTATTGGATGAAAAATGCTTCATTAATCTTTGACATAGCCATGCTAAGCATGAAGTTGGATGGAATGATGAGTATCAGTCAAGGGAGCACAGATTGGGAGAAGCAAGGATACCTTTACTCATTATTCTGCTGCCATATGGTACAAAGAATTAATTATTCCTAGTGCTGTTGGCGGCAACATGCTGACCTTCCCACTGTCCACTGTTGCTTTCGATGAAATGAATTTAAGGCAGAAGCAATGTGCTTTCTTAGCAGGTGTGCTCCAGACTTTCTTTAATAAGTTGAAGATAAAGGGAAGCGTTAGAATCCGTGCACAGATCATCTATTCCAGGTCTGTTCTCCCATCAGCAATGAATCTGAGTAGAATTAAAATGGTAAATACAATTTCTCCCCTCCACCGCCAGTTTTTCCCGTCCAGTATGATTATGCACTTTCGATAGTTAGCATTTTATTGAGCTTCTATGGCAGCTTATGAGACAAACAATTAAGTGTATCAAGCATTCCCATCAATCGAATTTAATCTACATTAGAGGAAAGCCATTAAGTCATATTGTGCATCTTCGGTTTTTTAATTATGCCTACAGCTGTGGAAAAGTTACCAGGTGTAATTGACAATTTGTGAGCATATGAGAGATAAGTTGGAGAGACAGACTAGAACCGTTTAGCTGTCAGGGCTCCGGAGGAGAATACAGATGACTGCAGCCAAACGATCAGAAAAGTCTGGTGCTGTGGCATTCTCAGAAAGCCTGCTGGCTTTCACCTCTGGCCAGAGCATTGACTACCTTCACCATTGTCCCAAGGCCCCAGGAGTGGGGAGTTCAGCTGAACACGAGACATCCAGAAGATTAAAAGTCAGAAAAGAGGGGCGAGGTCTGGGAAGAGGGCCATGGAGCACCACTTCCAAAAATCTTGCCAAGAACCACTACACACTGGCTCTCACACATGTGTGGAAATCTTGTTAATGTTTCTCTCAATATGCATATTTGTCTATTCATTTTCTCCTAAATCAAGGATAGATGATTTGGGGAAAATGTAGGCACATATGGACTTTTGAAAGTATACTGTGGGTGTTTAGAGAGAATGGCTGCCATGAAGGAGGATGACTTTTTAAAATGTGCTGCAGCCTGGAGTGTTGCAAATCCCAAGAAGGCAAAGTAGTGAGAGAGCTCCCTGCCCTCCACCCCAACCCTACAACCCTACAGAAATTCTCTACCATTGCTTTTGACTTTTTTTTTTTTTCCAGGATTGGTAGACACTTTTCCAAACAATGGACTGAGCTAGAGTTACCTAAAAGTTTTAAGGTATACCTACATGGGATGAGAGATATTCTGGTAAATAAAGTGGACGCAAGTGATTGATAGATACCTTGTAGGTGGCAGGTTCTCTCTTACTGTTTAAACATTAAAAGAAGTAACATTTACATTAGAAAGCCTAACAGGAGATGAAAGGGATATTCATTGGCACATGGATGCCTGAACTGGCAGGTTGCCTGTTCTTTTAAAAATTCAGTTAAACAATTATACATGGGGAGAAGTGGCTCAAATATGCATGCCCTGAGGAGGAAGGCCCAGAAAAACATTTGCAATGTTATGCACCTGTCTTCCTTCCCATATATGTATTTCTGTACACCTTTTCTTGTAATGCATTATTTTGATCACATGCATGCCTAAAATGGTCTGCCAGTAAATAAGTTAAGGGAGAAAACAAGCATATATCAATAACCAGTTCCTGAAAGATACTGAAATTCCATTTATTTTGTATATAGGTACAATTGGCAGCAAGATGGAGGCTTGCCCAAATTTCTTGCATTTCAACACATAACTTCTTTGTAAAGTAGTCTCCAATCTGAATACAGAGAAAGTGAGTTTAGAAAACAGCGATTTGAAGTTTATCTGACATTCCAACAGCTTGCATATATCCATTTGACGATTTTGCAGAATGAGCTCCAGAAAACTAAAATACTTTCTATTAAGATAGGTTTCACAAGGAGATAAATGGGTAGTGAGAATTCCAATTATCTGTTGCAAAACATATTATGCCCCCAAATTTAGAATATTTTCCTTTTATTACACTACTTCAAACTATCCAATAAAGACAAATATAATAAAACAGAAGTGGAGGAAACAAGAAAATGTCTAATTACTGTTTTCTTCAATACAATTAGTCTCCCTAATTGTCTTTCCTCAGTGATTTAAACAAACTCCAAGTATCTTCAGTGAAAGAATTATTAACACAATTAATGTCACAACTGAGCTGATATGAAACTGGAGGCTAAACGTAAACTTTCTCTTGCAGAATCTTTTCATATCATCAATATCATTGTTTTCACTATAGCAATAGAAGCTGAAATATGGTCCAAAATAATATTTGAAGTTCTAGCACGATGTATTATTCTTAGAGACTTGTACTGGATTTGGGAGAGCTTGGTTCCCTGACTTATGCATCATATAATTTATATGAGCATGTGGTACAATTCTTGGCAGACTGTACTATTCTAGACTTCCAGGTGGGAAGGGGATTTGTAAGTTTCAATATTATGCTATTTTCTATCATTCTTTGTATTAAGTTCATCAATAGAAAGACACAGATGGGATAGATAGATAGAGATAGTATTCCCATTTTTATTTCACTCAGAATGAAAAATATGTTGCCCAAGGGAAGTAGTTGGATAAAATCAAATGATCATTTTTGCTTAAGATGATCACTTAGAAATATATTGTATGAAAAGCCAGCAGTACAATTGCTTGGTATGATGAGTTTTACTAGACTGTTGCATTTGCTAAAATTGCCATTTCCATCTCATCAAATGACTGGAGGCTAGAAACAGAAGCCTGCTCATCTCAACAATGTTCTTCCAAGAGAGGCTCATCTGGTGCCCCATAATGTCCTTCTGACACCGGGCAAAGGGATTCGGTTTCCTCCTCCTCCTCCTCCTCCTCCTCCTCCATCATCATCATCATCATCATCATCATCATCATCGTTTTCCTTTCCTTTGCTAATGGTCACTGGGTGGTTTTCATTTTCATTCCTTTGGTTTTAGTTGCTTTGTTTGTTTGTTTTTTATACTGACATTTGTTTTAGCTCTTCATTTTGCATTTAGCTCTCATTATTAATGACTATATTTAAAAAAAAACAATTGCTCATATTTTGGATTCTGTATGTAGTTTAGAGAATTGCATTTTATTAAACAGAGAGCAAAAATAATACATTAAATAAATACATGATTGTGCTCCATATTAAGTACTTTAAGTAAACATTATTTGAAACCAGCCATTATGCATCATTATTCAATGAGCATCCTCTACAAAATGGAAATTGCAAAAACCTTCCTTGTAAGGATTTGTTCATAAAGCATTTTAAAATGATTAGAGGATGACAAAGAGAAAAAATTGAACTTGCTGATACCTTAGAACCCTTTTTTTTCCTCTATGCTCTTTGATGTCCCCATCTGGCACTTAAATAATCACCCATGTGGCCATCGTGCATCCTTTGGAGCTTTTTCTACTATTAGTACTTTTTGGCTGTTTATGTGCTCTTTGCTTGTAATATCACATGATCTGGATTGCCCAGGCTGAGGCTCAGCATTCAATAGATCAGCAGTGCATGTCTAACCGCAGCCCTTAAAGATATGCCTAGAAAGGTCCCAAGGTGGGTTTACATGCCACAGCCTTCTTCCGGTGTAGAGTGACCCTGCTGATGTATAAATGGCCTTTTCCCCAATCAGATCAGAGTTTTGGCCTTTTAGCCCTGTACTTCTATTTTCTGATAACCTGTTTCATCCTGAGAATGTTTAGTTGTTGAATATATTGACCCAAAGACACTACATCTTTCACTTCAATTTTCTCTATTTATCACAACTGGTTATGAATTTATTATTCACATGTTCCTCAAACTTCAGAGACATAGGATTATACAAACAACTAAATTAAAGGTTCATAAATTCACCCCTCCTATCAAAAATGATGGAAGTTTTCTTAAAATGATACTACAGGCATAGATGTCAGACACGTTTTCCCAACCTTATACTCTCTCAGTGAGTTGAAGTACCATCTCCATCACTATCTCTGGCACAGTGGGAATCACAGAGCCTTGCAACACCACAACCCAAGTGTATATCCAAGGCACTGCAAATACAAATCAGGATCATTTCTAGTCAGTCCCAGTAAGATTCACATGGTACGTTTAGGGAAGAGATGGAAGGGGCAAATAGCAAATAGCTATTTTTTAAAAAATCCTTCCTTGTTCTTCCCATTGCTGTGAATAAGTCCCCCCCCCCCCCCCCCATTGCTAAGCTGCTTATTTAGAGTGGCTCAGCTCTCCAAATATAAAAACAAAGAAACAACCATTGACAAGTGTGAGTTCCCTTCCTAAGGCTAAGGAAGGAGGCAAAACCAACAATCCAAAGATCCAGCACTTTATAATGAGTTGCCTGTGCTTTACAGCTGATGCTATGCAAGTGGTGTTGGTGCCTCCAGGAGCATACGGTAGACCTGATAATCTGAAACAACTAGAGGGCACCAAGCTGGAAAGGTTGCACGGTAGACCTGATAATCTGAAACAACTAGAGGGCACCAAGCTGGAAAGGTTGCTCAAGAATGCCCAGTATGAAATAGTTGAGCTTCTCTGCTTCTATAGCTCAGGTTTAGTTGTTTCCTTGTGACCAGTGGACACGGCAGAAACAGTGTGGGTACGTATGTGTCTATGCCTTAAAGCTAGATCATTTCCAGCCCTGGGAATTTGTTTTACAGTAGTTCTCATACAGCATTAAAGGCCCTAGAGAAGTATTGTGTTATCATGGCTCTGAAAATGAATTCCGTAGAGTTTCAGCCTGCTAATAGCTTTCCTTCTGCACAGTTTTTACTTTGCAAGGGGTTGTCCAAACTGGCAATGTTTTTTAGACCACGTACTGTAATGCCTTACTGTTGTTCACAGCAATATGTACAAACCTGGCCATTAAACCTTGTGGCTCATAATGATGGTTAATAGGCTGGAGACAATCAAGTAACACTATAACATTGATTTTAATAAAGCCAGAGTCTATTTTCTATGGAAGAGCCATTAGGCATTTAGGTGATTTTCCCTTTTATTCCAGCAGCTATATGCTCACTTTGAACTTGAATGATTTTTGTTGTGGTTTCATCTGAAACAAAGATTTTAAACATCTGACCAAATTCATTTTTAATACTATATGAAGAGATGGCTAGAGGTTGTGCTCACACATCACAGTAAGCCATGACTTTTGGATTTTTTTTCCAGTCAGCTACAATTGGCTTGATTGGTACTAAGCCATAGATCACTATTTACAAATAGTTGAGTTTGCATAACATGCTGAGTCATAACCAAACAAAAGCAACATGCACAGCACACACACACACACACACACACAACACAGAGCGATATGCTAGGTTGGATCAGGATGTGAGTTCAAGCCAGACAATCAGTAGTAAGCTGATCTTCTATTTGAAGTTGTTTGATTTGAAGTTGTACCTGAGGCTGGAGGAAGAGAGTGAGCTAGATTATTACAGGTAGTCCTCATTTAGCTCCCACAAATGGGACCAGCAATTCTGTCATTAAGCGAAGCAGTTGCTAAGTGAAACTGTGACTGTGCTTAAGATTTTACAAGGGAAGGTTGTAAATGTGCAGACTGGTTGCCAAGTTACTTTTTCATCACTGTCGTAACTGTGAATGGTCTCTAAATGAGGCAGTCACTAAACAAGGACTACCTGTAAAGTGTTCTGAGCACAGGCTTAGGGCATACTGAATCATTTACAGTACTGACCCTTCAAATACAGGCACAGATATTCAATTTAAATACATAAAAATATCTCAGTATTAGCTTTTGTTGCATATTTCTCCTGGTATTTTATTGCCACATTTAACTTTAGTTGTTGCTCATTACCTACAAAGAGATACTTTCTAGGTAACTGACACTGAAAATAAAATCAATTTTAACATTTGGAAGAAATTGTGCAAGCATTTCAATTTGTTCAGAGGAATGAAGAAATACTTGCTACTAATAACTAGTATCGAAACTACCATTACTGTCAATATTTTAAGCACTAATCTTTAAAGTATGAGCATGTATCAATTAATATACCATGTTATGATTGACTTATGTACTTTTGTTAAAAATGTAAGAGATACCTAGATCAAACAATTGGACTACTGCATTATGGTTTACACAGGGTTGCCCTTGAAGACCATACAGAAGTTACAGCTGGTTCAAAATGCATCAGAGTGGGCAGTAATGAGCACATTTCATTCTCCCCAAATGTCACTGCTGCTTTGCAATCTGCATTGGTTACCAGTTGGCTTCCATGGTGCAAATCAAGGTGCTGCTCATCACTTATAAAGGCTTTCATGGCATAGGGAATGGCACGATCAATTCAAGGAGTGTCTGTCTCCAACTGTTTCTGCTCATCTGGTACATTTGGGCAGAGTGGGTGCATTCTGGCTCCTTTCATTTACTGCAACATGCTCTACATAGGGCTGCCCTTGAAGACCACTCAGAAGCTAGAGTTGTTCCATAATGTGGCAGCAAGAATAGTTATGGGTACACTGCACTATACTCATCTAATACTATGTCAGCTGCACTTGTTATAAGATACCTGTAACATATGTGCCTGTAACACTGTACCTGCAGATCAGTGGCAAAGCCATGGGCACAAACATGGCTCCTCAATATGCCAATGTCTTCATGGCTGACCTAGAACAACACTTTTTTAAAACTCCCACGCCCTGACGCCTTCTTTACCTGAGACCTATCGATGACATTTTCATCATCTGGACCCACGGAAATTAATCTCAAGATCAATGATTTCAACCACTTCCTTCCCACCATCAACCTCAGCCTAGACTTATCTAGAGAATAGGTCCTTTCTTGATGTCACTGTCAAGCTACACAGTGGACACATCAACCACACAATATACAGGAAACCTACAATTTGCTATACATACTCACCAGCCTCCACCCAGAACACACCACCAGATCTATCATCTACAGCCAGGCTGTACACTATAAGGTCAAAGTAATATCAGAACATTTCAGTCTCCTAGGACACTCCATGGCAGACCTCAAGGTGACTGTTTTGGAAAAGCAGAACTTTAACAGCACCATCAGGTGAGAAGGGAGTTCAAAGGGTTTCAGGCAATCTCAAAAGGTCTCAACAAACACAGTGAGTTTTGAACACATTTCAGTTGCTAATTGGTAAGGTGCTTGTAATCTGTCTCACATGTAACCTGCATCTGCACGACCATCCTGTCTTCCCCTTCCTTTCCCCCCCACCTCACCCAAATTAAAATCCTACATCAGTCCAGTCACTTATGCAACTGATGAAGTAACTGCAGCTCACAAAAGCTTATGCCTTTTAATACCTTTTTTTTTAGTTGGAAAAGGTGCTACCAGATTCCTGATTTTTTGCCACCATAAACTAATATGGCTGTTCTTCTACAATGGGCTTCCGGATAAATTTCAAGGCTATATGATAATCTTTACAGCCCTTCATGGATATTTGTGGGAATGTCTGTCTCCAATTATCTCTGGCAGGGCAGGCAGGCGTGCTCCAGGTCCCATCTATTAAAAAGTGCCACTTTACGGGATTCAAGAAGCCTGACTTATCAGCTTCAGCATCTGCCCTGTGGAACAGCTGCGCCCTGATATTCATCTCTCCCTGATGCTGGGCTAGGAAGTCATATACCCTGTTGGGACTATATGAGGTATGCATGTGATCCCTTACAAGGATCCTTTACTTTATTATGTTCTATTTTTATTATTGTCTTTTATCAGTGTTTTTTTTTTTAACTTTAACCTTAATTAGCTGCCCAGAATCACTTGGTGAACAGATGCCCATATAATCATACTAAATAGATAGACCCAAACCCATGTAGTCCAACAGTCTGCTCCCTAGAGTCTCCAACAAATGCCCCATAGCTCTCTCCCAGTGCTATTCCATAGCAAGTACTTATATCAGCTTCTGGATTTGGTATTTGTGTTTGGCTCACATATAATGCTTGGCCATTGTATGGTTTTTTATGGCTTAGTGCAATATGGGAACCTCCTAAGGATGTGCAAAACATTTCAGCACTGAACAATCTGATTCCCAAACTTTTGGGCCCCATTTTGATTCTAGAATAGACTGGTCTGACCTGGTCCAACTTTGAGAGCCATTCAAACATTCAAAATAGCCAATTCAAGGCTATTGGACAACTTCCAAAACACCATTTTGAGGTCAGAATGACCTATCCACAATTAAATGTAAGCTATGTTTTCATAAGATGTGAATGATTGGGGACATTAAATGTTGTTTTGTGAAAAACCAAGAATAATCCAACAAAGGATGTTTTTATTTGCTGATGAATAAATAAAACTTGAGGGCAGGCTTCTAATTTTGTTGAAATTGCTGGAATGATGGGTTTCTGATATATTTTTATGTTTTTGTTTTTATAGTTCTGGTCAGTGGCCAAAATAAGTTTTTTTTTTTCTTTTTGACTGAAGATGCATTATGAAGGTAAATATAAATTATGAAAGGCCAATATTCTGAGACACACCACTTTGCCATCTTGCAGCACCAGTTGATAGGAGCAGGAATGTGCTCCAGTGTCAAGAGAGGATATACATATTTAAGTCAGAATACAATATTCTTTTCAAGCCTTTTTCCTATCAGATCTTCTTCTGCTTCCTGAGAAGCTTAAGGATCAGAGACCCCTTGGAGAATTACTGTATCTGTTGTACTAAGCGCTAAATGGAAGTGGTGCATGGAAATGCTCTTCAGACTCTAGCTCTGTCATATTCCAGCAGTAGGATGTCAACATTATGTCTTTTCTGAAGTGAAGATAAATGTAAAGTGCTGTATCTCAGGGGCAGAAGAGCCCTGTGGCATGCAGGGGCACCTACATTCAAACCTTAGGCTTGGAAAATCCCTTACTGGAATTTCTAAAGAGCCACTACCAATCTAAGCACATAATTATGATCTAGAAGAACCCAAGGATGACTCGGATTAGGACAGTTAAATAAATTTCTGTTTTTTAAATATATAATTCTAAAATGGGAGTTATTCCTATTATTATTATGGTTGGTCAGCCACATGTTTAGATTGGATTTGGCATTTTTATCCACCTACCAAGACCTTCCCAAGGACCTGGGATAGGTAGATGTTGTTGTTTGATGGTGTTAAAGATATTGTTGCAGGATGTAAGCCGTTCCAAGTAAAGCTGCCTTTTGTTACTGACTGATGGTGATTTTGTCAATGCTGATGGTCTTCAAGTGGTGCTCAGATGTTTTGCAATTGCACCCAAGGCATCCATAATTATTGGTACTATCTCTGCTTTTTTTCCCCCCCATAATTATTCTACTTCTATTTGCAGGTCTATTATTATTATTGTTGTTGTTGTTATTATTAATTATTCCCACCTTTAAAAAAAAATGTATAGTTTTGGGTCAACTCAAGAGGGCGAACATACCTAATACTCCTTCCTCCTCCTTTAATAATTTTAAATTTTAAATTTATTCAATTCATAATTTTAAAATATTAAAAATAATATTTTAATTGATAATTGTGTTTAAAAATTCATAAATATTGATATTGCCCCCCTTTCCCAACAGTTAGCATATTACCTAGGTCCTTCAGCCTCCTCTATTTAACACTTGGGGGAATGAACCCAAATGGGAATTATTCTCTTGACACAAAAATACTTAAGGGTATCGCAGAGGAATCTATCAACTTCAGTGCTGCCCATGTGGATTGAAAATTAGTTGAATTCAGTAACTTCTTCAACTTTACTCCTTCTAAATGTAAACTTCTTGAAAATATATTCATTCATTCATTCATTCATTCAGGTGGGAATCCTTGAAGGATATTACTGATGAATAAGAAGTAATTTAGAAGTTATGCCAGTGAAGATATGCCCTTTTATTACCAATTAAATAAGAATGAAGAAGGACAAAATGATTTGATTATTCTTTAAATGTTAATTTGTTTGCCTGAAGTATGCCTGCTCTTCAGATTATGAGTTGTACTTCTGTCAACAATGACTCTTGCCTTTCTCTTTATTAGTAATCAAATATCCATTTTGCATGCCTATAAATAGCTCTTCATGAGCGGAAAAGTAGCCAAGTATTTAACATTTACAAAATGCCTTGCAGGCAAATATG
This sequence comes from Liasis olivaceus, assembly GCA_030867105.1. Classification (NCBI taxonomy): domain Eukaryota; kingdom Metazoa; phylum Chordata; class Lepidosauria; order Squamata; family Pythonidae; genus Liasis; species Liasis olivaceus. The sequence continues at coordinate 191,543,341 of CM061349.1, forward strand.
TTGGCATATGAGCAGCAGCAGCAACAACTGTGAGGTATTTAGGGACACCTCTAAAATGATCCTCCTCTAAATTTCTTCCTGGATTTTTGGAGTTCGTAGTTGCAAAAGTGAAACCGTCCGCATTTTTAAAATTACAACTTTTAGCAGTTTTCCATATTTCCTTTCCAGCCACCTTTGCTTGCGAACCCTAATTGTAGTTAGACCAAACAAAGCAAAGAAATGCAATAGGATTGCGCTGAGATTTTTTTTCTTGGAATTTTCTTAATATGTCCATATGTACAGGTGAAACTCGAAAAATTAGAATATCATGCAAATGTTCATTTATGTCAGTATGGCAACTCAAAAGGTGAAACCAATATATGAGATAGACGCATTACATGCAAAGCGAGATATGTCAAACCTTACTTTGGTATAATTGTGATGATTATGGCGTACAGCTTATGAAAACCCCAAATTCACAATCTCAGAAAATTAGAATAGTGTGAAAAGGTTCAATATTCTAGGCTCAAAGTGTCCCACTCTAATTAGCTAATGAATCCATAACACATGCAAAGGGTTCCTGAGCCTTTAAATGATCTCTCAGGCTGGTTAAGTAGGAATCACAAGCATGGGAAAGACTGCTGACCTGACAGTTGTGCAGAAAACCATCATTAACACCCTCCATAAGGAGGGAAAGCCCCAAAAGGTAATTGCAAAAGAAGTTGGATGTTCCCAAAGTGCTGTATCAAAGCACATCAATAGAAGGTTATGTGGAAGGGAAAAGTGTGGTAGAAAAAGGTGCACAAGCAGCAGGGATGACTGCAGCCTGGAGAGGATTGTCAGGAAAAGGCCATTCAAAAGTGTTGGGGACTTTCACAAGGAGTGGACTGAGGCTGGAGTTAGTGCATCAAGAGCCACCACACAGACGGATCCTGGACGTGGGCTTCAAATGTCGTATTCCTCTTGTCAAGCCGCTCCTGAACAACAAACAACGTCAGAAGCGTCTTACCTGGGCTACAGAAAAAAAGAACTGGTCTGTTGCCCAGTGGTCCAAAGTCCTCTTTTCTGATGAGAGCAACTTTTGCATCTCATTTGGGAACCAAGGACCCAGAGTCTGGAGGAAGAATGGAGAGGCACACAATGCATGATCCTTGAAGTCCAGTGTGAAGTTTCCACAGTCTGTGTTGATTTGGGGAGCCATGTCATCTGCTGGTGTTGGTCCACTGTGCTTCATTAAGTCCAGGGTCAACGCAGCCGTCTACCAGGAGATTTTGGAGCACTTCATGCTTCCTTCCGCAGACGAGCTTTATGGGGATGCTGTCTTCATTTTCCAGCAGGACCTGGCACCTGCCCACACTGCCAAAAGTACCAAAACCTGGTTCAATGACCATGGGATTACTGTGCTTGATTGGCCAGCAAACTCGCCTGACCTGAACCCCATAGAGAATCTATGGGGCATTGCCAAGAGAAAGATGAAGGACATGAGACCGAACAATGCAGCGGAGCTGAAGGCCGCTATTGAAGCATCCTGCTCTTCCATAACACCTCAGCAGTGCCACAGGCTGATAGCATCCATGCCATGCTGCATTGCGGCAGTCGTTGCTGCAAAAGGGGCCCAAACCAAGTACTGAGTACATATGCATGCTTATACTTTGCAGAGGTCTGATATTGTTCTATTTCCAATCCTTGTGTTATTGATGTCATGTAATATTCTAATTTTCTGAGATTGTGAATTTGGGGTTTTCATAAGCTGTACGCCATAATCATCACAATTATACCAAAGTAAGGCTTGACATATCTCGCTTTGCATGTAATGCGTCTATCTCATATATTGGTTTCACCTTTTGAGTTGCCATATTGACATAAATGAACATTTGCATGATATTCTAATTTTTCGAGTTTCACCTGTATATAGCTACACAATGATATTTGGAAGTAACTGAATGCACAATGAACATTGATTTTTGATCGCAATAGTTATTGCATGTACCAGCAAAACATTAAGAAAAAAAATCTTGATATAATTATATACACAATTGCCTCAATTTTCTTTTAAAATAGAAGGATTCAATCAATCTGAACATTTGCATCAATAATGAGTTGGGAAGATTACTCAACTGAACGATGTAGAAACTAGGACAAGCTACCCCAACCCCAATTTGGAATTAATTTTAGTTACAAAAAAATCAGGTAGAGTAGAATATAACACACAAAACCAATGCATCATAAAAAGGCATAACAGCTGATATTCACTCCTAAGTTTGAGGGAGCCTAAAAGCAATTAATAAGACAATTGGCATTTCTAGGCAAATGAGTATTCTTAGTTACTGAATTTATTGAAATTTGCCTAAAGGAAAAGGGTTTGGACATCCTGAATTCTACCTTAAGCAGAATTCAAAGAAATTCAGAGTCTGTCTTGGTAAGACATTCTGGATTCTGAGTGTATGTCAATACATAGCATGTACTTCCTAAAACCCAGACCTACTCCACCTTTCTAGATTTGGGTCAAAGCCAATTCCTCTCCATCCAAACCCTTACAGACTCCAGGCACTGGGCCACCCCTGGGAGAGCATCACTGGGTTGGCCAGGGGTACAGATCTATAGCTGGGTATCCTCAGCATATTGACGATGCCGCACCCCGTGCCATTGGATGACCTTTCCCAGTGGTCTCATGTAGATGTTAAAGAGGAGGGACAGAAGACCTGAGCCCTGAGGCACCCTACACTGGGGGGCTTGACCTCTTGCTCCCCACTCACACTGATTGGAACTGTCACAGAAGAGAGAGGAGAACCACTGCAAAACAATGCCCCCCACTCCCAACCCTGGAGCTGGTCCAAAAGGATACCATGGTCAGTGGTACTGAATGCCACTGAGAGATCCAGGAGGGCCAGGACTGATGCAGCACCCCCATCCCTAAACCTCCACAGGTCATTCATAAGTGCAACCTAAGCTGTCCCAGTGCTGTAGCCCAGACTGAACCCTGACTGAAAACAATCTAGAAAATCTGCTTCATCCAGGGTCCTCTGAAGCTAAGCACCTACCACCTGCTTAACAACCTTCCCTAAAAAAGGAAGAGATTGGAGACCAGACGAAAGTTGTCTGATTGGGTCTTAAGAAGTGTACATGTTAGGTCTATATAATACTCATAAGATGGAGGAGGAGTTTGCTAAAGGGTGTCATATGAGGGAGAGGGAAGGAAAGGGGAAGAGTAGCTGAAGTGTAGAGAATTTAGAATTTAGATAAGGACCTTAACAGAAGAAAAAGATTCCTGCCCATTCAGTAGCTATTTAGAAATAATAGTTGCTTGCTGATTTACCTTCAGTCTCCATCGCTGCCTCTGAATGTTGTAGGCAAGGAGAAAAGAAGCTCTCCCACAATTACTCATAACTGATAATTATGGGAATGGATGAACTGTTCTCTCAGTCCAGAGCTCTATCTCATTCGCTAATGCTGTTTTTCAGTAACACTTATTTTGATTTCACCATCTAGACCTAAAATATGAGAAAAAAACAAGGCTGAAGGACAGATGTTTTACCCCTCTCTTCTGGTTCCTTAGCTGCAGATAAATTCTGAATAAATGCTACATCTTCCTGAAATAATATTTATGTTCATGTTTATCCTGCTACGAGCTGGCATTAGAAATCATCATTTGCTAAATTGAAAGTTTTAGTTTTCTTTCTTTTTTTAATCCCCCAAGACTGGTTTGTTTGGTTTTAGCACTCTGCCACACACCATTATCTGCCCCCAAGGTTCTTGTGTACAGATGTCTTCGTGAATTATATATAGGTTAAAAGATTTTCCCATAAATGGTTGGTTCACTGGAGAGACTGCCTGAACATTTGAACCCATCCATAAGGCAAGACATTTTGCATTAGTCTTCATTCAACTCTCAGTCACCCTTTCTAATTCAGCCTACTGCAAATGTAGCATTATCTCTCACTTTCTCTGATTTCCCTCAGGTGCTTTTTCGATAAGAATTCCCAGGCATTTGTTGAAATTCTTCCTTAATATTGTCAGGAACTTGATATCCTTGGGTATCGACTTGATTAATGCTTGCTAAGAAACTGCTTAGAACATGTAACCTACGTAGGTATACTTTATAAAAAAAATATTCCCAGTCCCAAAATATATTTTTATAGAAACCAAAACAAAGAGAAATAGAAAATGTTTCCCAATTTAACAAAAAAAGTGTATGTGAGGAATAGATATTAAAGAAAAAAGTGACAGATTGTATCTCATTGGATTTTTAAAATTGTCTTTTCTTACATGATATGTTGTAACAAAGACATATACTCCTTACATTTTATATTACAATCCCAAATAAAGTTTTATGTTTATTTTATATATTATTTTAGCTTAGGCTCATCCATAGAACAATTCATATTTAGTTTTGTATTTATATAGCTGTTGGCTGGTCTCTGGACTTCACTTATTTAAAGAACCCTCAATCTTGATTGGCAACACACCCCAGGAACCCCAGGAGATATGCAAGACAGCATCTGTGGACAATCCCCCCACCCCAATTTTTTAAAACAAATGTGACCTGAAATCTTGTGATCTATGAGAATTTGAATCTGCTGAATATTTTATGATCAGGCAAGATTTTGGATGATTTTTAAAATTTATCAGGCAGCACCTACCATCAGTGGAACCCAACATCTGAAAAGTTGCTGACTGTGGACCTACAAGGTAACCTTCTACATCTAGCCCAAGGAACAAATAAAGCCCATATAGTTTCTCATCTACCTCACCAGCATCTAAGCCTGTTTAAGGTTTAGCCTTCAGTTACTACTTTTTATTTTTGATGGCTCACACTATTTTTATACATTTTGAATGTATTTATTTATTTAAATTTATTGGCTGCCCAACTCCAGTGGGCTCCGGGCAATGTACAAAAATAAAAAGCTAAAGATGATCAATATCATATCAACATCATTATAACTTCTAAATTCATCAAAATGTTTTGCTATCACAAAACACACACACACACAAATTCTACAAGTCATCCCCTGAAACTGGAAGCACCTTTCCATCTTTTCGTTTCAAATGTTCTTTCATGTTGCCAAGACTGTATGTAGCATTGCTATGTTGGAATTTAAGCAACTGTCCATAGGTTTATGAGCATTTCATACTGTAAATCCATATTTCCTGTTAGTATACATTTTGTTCCACATACTCTAAAAAAACCACACAATGCCTTGCAGAAATGTAACTAACCTTTTGGAGATATATTTGGATAGGGATGAAATGATAGCTATTGCAAGTTTGAACTTTCAAAAAACTTGTGACGAAACCTTTTACCAAAGTTTTCGGAATGGAATTAGCACTCACAGATTAAGAGGAGCTGTTGTCTTATAAATCAGTTATTGAGAAGAAGGAGAAGGAGAAGGAGAAGGAGAAGGAGAAGGAGAAGGAGAAGGAGAGGAAGAGGAAGAGGAAGAGGAAGAGGAAGAGGAAGAGGAAGAAGAAGAAGAAGAAGAAGAAGAAGAAGAAGAAGAAGAAGAAGAAGAAGAAGACGACGACAGTTGGAATAAATCAACAGTTACAATGAAGGGTAGTAAGAACTCAGAAGAAAAATAGTCTTAAAACTCTGCCCTCCTGTAATACTCAGATGACTGTGCTTCCCATGTTGGTGATACTGTTCTTTATGGTTCAGGACCAGACAAACTTCTTTTAGCCAAGAAAATAATAAAGTTCAGCTTTGTTTGGCCATACTCCATGGTCACTATATCTGATCTCTCTATGACTGCTTCTTCTTCTATTGTTTCAGAGCTGGAACTGGATATAGTGACTGAACTCATTGCAGCACTGAAGTATTCACAAGGGTAAAGACAAAAATGAATTGTAAGACTTTCCAGAACCAGAGGCACAGGCTTACTGGCAAACACAGTTCAGCTTAAGTAGGTATATATTGCAGGCCAAATCCTTATTTCTTCACTACCTTGATAGGATCTAAGCTGACAGTGACTGACCAGGAGAGGGATTGTGGAATTGTAATAGACAGCTTGATAAAAACATTGGCAAATTCATTCTCAGGGTTACTAGGCAAGGTTGAAAAAGGAAATTCCTTACAGAGTAACTCTGTTTTACATATCTATGTTGTGGTTATGTGGTGAACAAGTAGTGAAGAACATAGAGCTGGTAATGGTTAAAAAAAAACCACACGTTAATTAAAATGTTCCTTTAAATTGGTGTGTGTGTGTGTGTGTGTGTGTGCATGTACGCATGTGTGCATATGTGAAGAAAACAGTTTTTTTTTTTTACTGTAATACTTAATCCAAAGTCATACACAGCAACTAAACAGTGGCAGATTTTTGTTCTTGGGTGCCCACAATTAATTAATTAATGGACCATCTTTATTAGCAGCCCCAATTTTATTGTTGTTGTTGTTGTTCAGTCATTAAGTCGTGTCCGACTCTTCGTGACCCCATGAACCATATTGCGCCAGGCCTTCCTACCTTTCACTGCCTCCCTGAGTTTGCTCAGTTTCATGCTCATTGCTTCAGTGATGCTATCTAGCCATCTCATCCTCTGCCGTCCCCTTCTCCTTTTGCCTTCCATCTTTCCCAGCAAATTTTATTGTACTGTGGGTATATAAGGAATATTTAATCATGCGGAAAAGGTTGGTCATGACCCCTCCTCTAAATTGTCTGCATCCCAAAGAAAAAAAACTGTAGGACTTTCCCTGGAATTTCTTCAGTCCTGAAAAGTTGAGAGCACCTGCAGCGTGCTGGCATACCCACAGTGAATACTCCTAAGCTCCCATAGAAGAAAATATGTTGCAGATTTTAAACAGCAACATCAGAGCTGTGCGGTTAATGGACACTGCTGTTCATATAGGCAGATATACCTGGAACAAAGATATCTTGGGAGAGTTTTGAATTTACAGGACAGGAATTCTTTTCTAGCCATTTAAGAGTGCAACTCTGTTAAGATAACATGAATCTTTTATGAAGCTTAGGCTCTGTTTTTTAGGCTCTCCGTGTAGAGATCGTATTGGTATCTGCAATGAACAGAGCATTGTCATTCAGAATCTCTAAGCTGATTCTTTTTGATCTTATGAAAGTTGGCTAAGGTGGATAACAAGGTTAACAGCCACGTATCTGTTTTACAGTTCAGTGTTTTAATTTGGGCGTGCACGTGTGTATTGAGTTCATGTATAGCAAATAAGAGTGAATGTGTGTGTGTGTTTGAGTGTGTATATCCTTGTTTGCTAATTCTTTCTCTGCAGCTGTTAGAAAGCCAAAAATATTTGGAGAATGATAGAGGATGCACAATGTTTGTGTGTGCTACTGCAAATATTTATTTTATATTCATTTGGGTATTCTGAGTAAGTGAAAGAGGAGTTTTTCAGTGCTATTAAAATTTAAATACTTTGCAGTTACTAAGCAACTCTGTATTCATATATGTTTACCCAAAAGGAGACAACCTTGAAGTTAACATGACTCCCCGTCCCCCCTCCCCCAACCCATCTGCCTCTCAGAAAATCTAGGATGAGGTTAAATTTGTGAGGGGAAAAAAAAAGTTCGCTTTTCAACTAAATATGCCATTCCAAAATGAAAGTATATCATATATAAGAAAGTTACAACTCTTGTCAAGATACTCTGCAAACTATTAGGTAGTAATATTTTATTTCTATGCTTTTTATCCCTTTTTTGTAATGCACAGACCTCCATATGTTTTAATTACAACTTCTCCTATCAAAACATTTGATTGATAGAAGAATTGTTATACTTCATATTAGTTTCTTCTCACAACAGTTTTGCAAAAACTTCCTTTCTTCCATGTGTATCCCCAACTACCTACCACACTCTGGTGTAAAGCATCACATCCACATAGGTAATTTCACCTTATTTTAGGCTGTGGTTCTAATACCCTGGAAGAAGGCAATGACACACCACTTCCTTAATGCTGCTGAAAAATAAAACACTTCCCAGCCTGGATGCAGTCACCAGCATCCATGTTCAACTATGGACACTCTTAATATTCTTCACAAGGTCTCTAACATTTTGCTTTGAAAGATCGCCTTTGGGAGGGAAGACGATGCTTCCAGAAGCTACTCACATCTCTCTAGTCTTGTTTAGGCATGATCAGGCAACTCATATCCTGTGCCAGATATTGGATATAATGAAGTAGTAGCAACAACTTAGCCATGGTTCGATCCTTACAGTTTAGAAAGTGCCATTGCTGAGGAGTTGTCAGCCTCCCTGGACCAGGACTTAACCAACATTTGATCGCTGTACACAGCTTAACTAGGCTGCTATATTCAGACTTAGCCAAAGTCTTTCAAACACATGGCAGATTCTAGATAAGAATCTTTACTGCAATTATATCAAACTGACATTAAACAGTTGATTGCCCTTGTTCACCATGAGGGTGTGGTTCCCTCTTACACCCACCCTTTGCTTTTTTCCACCTATCCCACATTTCCAAAGACTTTGTGCCCTGTGACTCATGGTTTTGAAGCTGAACAGTTGTTAGTTGTTGACATAAATGATCTTTCTGCCCCAAGAACCTCTGATTCTTGGTTTATCTCTCACAGAGCTTCTCTCTCATGCATTGTAATGTGTCTATCTTCTTATATTTCCAGCCCCTCATGTGAAGCAAGAAAATACCTGCCTCAAGTGGCAGACCGGGCGAGGGCCTTCCCTGAAGTTTCATGCCTTTCTTACCTCACTTCTGCTGTTCTTGAGATCTGTGCTGCTGCTCCGCTATGGTGCTACTGATCTTCTCCTACCTCCTGCTGATCATCATTTCCAGCCTGTGCCATCCATTTTACAGACTTCACTCTATTTACTGGCTTGTTCCTGAGATAAGTTGTGTTTGGACAGTTAATTTCTGTTTTCATCCTCCTGTTGCCTTGCCTTTTCTCCTCCTCACCGAACTCCTGCACAGTTCAGTTATATTAGTATTTGAAATGAAATTTCTGAATATAGACAGTCTGGCGACATTTCCTAATCCATACATCTGTATCCATTCCCTCTGTGTTTCCCTTGTTTTCCTGATTCCTCTTTGTGTTTTCCTGGCTCTTCTGTGTGTTTAATCCAAATACTGATGCCGTGCACAGGAATAAAAGGAAGCAAACAATAGTAGTGACTTACAACAACTAACATCTGCATGAAAAAGAAAATGGGTAAAGTTAACTCCAATGCTGTTATTGCAGTTATGGAAGATGGTGCTTTAATGGAAAGGCCTGAATGAATCGAAGGTAGAGGAAGATAGAATTGCAGCAAAAATAGCTACTTTTAATTTCTCTGCTACCTGGTGTTGAGGCAAGATGCATTATTTGAAATAAATGTCACCAGGAAAAACCATCAAGAGTTTAATCCTGATATGTTGGGAACCACAACACAACTGAACCCAGAAAATAATTCCTCCAGGATTACTGCTTAGATGAATTATTTTAAAATGTTTTGAAAAAAGTAAAGTTGGCAAAGCAATTTAATGTTGATGCTGCCTTTCCAGCTGTGTAGATATTTAGATGTCACTGTAAAAGGCCACTTGATTAGGAGGCATGAGATAACTCCTTCACAGTTTCCAAACATTTCCAAATGGATTTGGGAGAGAAAACACCAGATCTACCCTGCATAGTCCACTCAGTTCAATAATATTTGTAACAACACAAAGAATATCACGATACATTTGGAATACTCTAGAATGCTCAGAAATTCAGCAAAACAACATGTGATATCCTACACCGCAAAACTGGAGATAGTATTAACATATGTTAACATGTATGCTGCAGATGGAACACAATTGGCAGTGCTTTCAATGATGATTGAAAGCACTGCCAATTCATGTCTAAAGATTCCTTTGGAGTGTCCTTGAACAAACAGGAGAACTGGACTTTTTAAAAATACCTTTGTTATCTTATGCTGACAGAAATGAAGAGCCCAGTTTCTTCTACTGACCCTGACATATTGCATTCATCAATATCACAAGAAAAAGTTTTGGGTCTTGCAACCACATGAACAGAACATGAGGTTTTGCCCCTCAGTTCATTTATAGTTTGAGGCATTCGTCTGAACAAGAGTTGACCAATTAACTCTTAATTACCATAAAAATCCACAGTGTTCACAGCTAACAAAATAGTTGTCAATGAAATAATGGCATCTAAGAACCTTCCATTGGGGCAGGGAAAGGATTTTATTGGAAACAGAACCCCTGAACAATGGAAACTGATATAATTAACCTCTCAAATCTTTTCTACAAAACTGAGGGAAAGTATGCACACACACACACATACACATATATATGATAAATAAAAAGCACATAAAAATAATGTATTGACCAATCAAGCTACGCTATATGCATAATAATATTTCCCCTCACTAAAAGATAGCCATGAGAAAGAAATGTATTTGCATTTATGGTGGAATTGTCCAAGTATATGAACTTTTAGGGGATGATTTCTCTGAGTGTAAAAAAAATGACAAGCAAGGGTTCTGCTATCATTTTTTATGGATGCTGCTAAAGGACAAAAAAACCCCAAGACATTGCTAACATTTCTTTAGATAGCAGCAATACATGTAATGGTACAGAACTGGAAATCAGCGTCTTACATTAGTTGTATGCTACCAGAAGATTTGGACTATGGCTTTAAATGAAAAACGGATTAAAAAATTAAGACACAAAGATTGCAACACAATACAACAGAATTTTTTAAGCAATGGTGTAAGTTTATTAATGTTGTGACTCAGTAGAATCATTTAAGTTTATTACCAAACACTAACAGTTCCTTTAAAGGTCATATCAGAATGACTGAAGTATTTTCGTTATTGCAGTCAAAAGTCCAGGAATGAATCAAACGGAATAAGAGTTGCATATCTGTACAGAAAGCTCTATGCTGTCTACAATATGTAAAACAGCAACAACAGCAGCCAAGCATAGATCTTAAAGAAGCTGTTTTTCTCTTTGCAGCCAAGAAGATACAGAAAGGACCATAATTCTTCAAAAAAAGAAAAGTGCAAACATGTTTTCTATGCAGGTAAGAAAAGAGAAGCTTGCTGCCTGAACTTTCGGAGGGTTTCCTCTCCACTCCTTGTATATTGTGCAGTTTTACCTCTAGCGGTTCAGGGGTAGATACATGTGAGCTATGTAGGACCATCAGATTTTTGGAATCCCATTACTGAACATGTTGGGTTCTTGAGTAAGAAAGAGAGTACAGCATCTCAAATTGCAATTCTATATTGCTATGTACAGCCCTTTACGTTGGGTAATTTGAATCCTGGATTTGTGGCCATACTTGGATGACTCTCCTACACCACATCCCCACTAGTGTTGAGCTTGCACCGAAGTACGTATGTCAGTTCAATCTCTCTATTCAGTAGCCTAAATTTTTACCCAGCTTCATCGCAGCTAGTTTATTTGTACACAGCATTTTCCTTTGCAGATTTAGCTACCCAAGAGCATGATACTTGTTTTTATCATTGTATTCAAGCCCAGATAAGGGGCAGTATCCAGCCAACCTTGGTTGATCCCAAAAACTTGGTTAGTACTAAGGTGGGAGGCCACAAGGTCTGCAGGTTAGATTGGGAAGAAAAAAAATATATTCAGGAAGAAGGCAATGGCCAGACATTTCTGCACTGTTGCTCCAAAAAGTCAGGATTCAAGCTCAATTCAAAAGAGACTTTACTACCAAACTTTAATATTGCTGGATTTCACCAATGACATGATTATATTATTGTATTGCAATATTTCTTGTCTAGCATTATGTATCCCAAACTAAATCAAGACATTTCCACAGGTAAATATTCCGTGGATTGAACCACATGGAAAGATACCTTTAAGTCCAGTTGATAGACAATATCAAGCCCACTGCAATTTGTGTATCAGTTGGAAGCATTCTCCAAGATATTAGGCAGAGAGCTTTTTCGCTGCTTCCTCATCGATGGAAGTAGAGATGCCAAGAATGGAATCTGCTTCTTTCTTTGCCATTAGATGTGGTCCCATTACCACTATTAGGCATATGTTCTATCACTGGGACTCATTTATGTATTTAATTCAATTTATATGGCCACCCATCTTGCTAATGAGTCTCTGGAATCACCTAAATGGGATCATTTTAGCATAATTATAGAAGACAAAAAGACTAGCTAGTGGGGAGGGGGAGGGGCGAGGAGCTTTCATTTAACATTTTTCATTAAAAAAAAAAAAAGTGTGTTGGCTATCATTAATGAAAAGATCCAAGCATCAGCAAAATAACTTCTTAAATCAGTCTTCCCCAGTCCATTTCCCTCTGGATATATTGGTCTACAACTGCTATGATCCCAAAGGGAAGGAAAGCCCTCTCATCTGCTAATACCACTCACAGAACTAACAACTGTAGTAAACACTCATTACTTCCATAGCACATTTCGATTCATAAAAGTAAAAAGTGAACTTTAGATCTGGGGGGGGGGGGGGATGTTTTTTCTTTTTTTCTTTTCTGATCCCCCAGCTCTTCTCTATTGCACTGACTCAAAGAAATGATTCATTGAAGTTGGCCTTTGATCTCCTACGCGCATTGCCCTGATGGTGCAGTGGATTGGATGGGTAAAAAGGTGAGTATGGCAGGTGAAAAGGTGCCAGCAAATAAATATGACATCAAGAGGGAAAGGAAGCAATTTGGTCTGCAACAAGTGAAAAGCCGCTTGGAAGATAAATGGCATGGGAAGAAACCAAACCGAGAGAGGGGTTGGGAGGAGATGAACAGAAGCGCAGGGGTGTTTGTGGACGTCTGTGGAAGTGGGCAGGACAGCATGGGAAGAATGCTGTCAGATGAGGGAAAAGGGATTTTACGATATTACTCATCCATTGTACTGAGCAAAGTTTTGGAAAGCATTTGAGAGGAATCTAATAAGCAGGGTCTTTGAAAAGCCCTGCTTGACCAGAGGCAACCGGAGTAGCATCAGCAAAGAGCACTATGCTTCACTGCCCTGTAATTCTTTGCGGATATTACAGGCAGAGAAAACTGGGGCTATTACATACAGTGCTGAGATGATCAGCTGCCATTTGACAGAGTGCCACGTTAGGAGTTTATGTCTAAGGTGCTGAGCCATGAGGTAAGCGGGAGGCTGGCTCATTGGATTGTGAAATTGGTTAAAAGGAAGGAAACAAAAAACATATGCCCAACTATAACTTTTTAAGCTCATGAGAAATAACTAGCAACACAAGAGGAATACATTCCAGATTCTTGATCCCTTCAGGGCATTTTTCCCCATCTCTCTTTTCTTACTTTATATGGCTGGCAAAACCTGAGTCTGGCTACATATGTAGGATAGAAACAATAATGGTTTAAAAAGCACTGCATTATGAGGTGCAGGCAGCATCAACCTCCTCTTTTTTACAGTTCTAAATCCCCAGGCAAACTTTTCACTGTCTTCAGAAAAAATTCCTGCATTTTTCACATTTTGGTAAATCCTCAGTAAACAGTACTAAAATGGCATGAAAGGGTAGCTGTGCTTTCCAGATTTTTCTTTCTAACCAGGTGTTTATTTGTATTAGTAAAGTATTTATTATTCTGAATTAGATTTTTAAACATGTTCAGATGTGATTAGCACATAACATGCAAAAAGCTTTTTTTTAAAAAAAAAAAAATCCTGCAATTGATTTAGAATTAGGAATCTATGCACATCAGCACACAGCAAGGATTTTTTTTTAAAAAAAGCAGAGTCTGATGTGTATTAGCATATTCATAAACTTAGAGCAATGAAACCAAAGAAGATCACAGAAAATATAATTTCAAATAAAAAATAAAATGACATGAAAGAGGCAGCAATCAGAGAAACAATGGCAGGAAACAAGCATGAAAACAAGACTGTGGAATAAAAGAAGGTGCAGGGGTTTTCATGGATTAGTTTCTCATCTTCCAAGTAGCAACATTCACACTGAAAATCACATTTCACTAAAAATCAATGCAGGGCTACTGAGCATTTTATGAATGCAGGCTATTTGCGGGAAGAAGCCCCCATTGTGTTAAAGGGATCATTCATTCATTCATTCATTCATCCGTTCGTTCGTTCATTCATTCATCAAATGAGGAAAATATACATATGCTATCTTAAACTCCAGGCTACTAAAAATTAATGAACTACAAATACACTGCAGTCTAAACTGTATCCTTGAAGAATGCCAACTTTTCAGCATTCCATATATTTTTCACAAATGAAGTACTTTGGTGTGCTTTCTCTCACCTGAGGGTGTGATCTCAGCCAGTCAAAGATTATGTGTGGATTATAAACATGTCACAACACTGTGTAATGCAGGGATGAGATATTCACAGTCCCATTTGGCCCTTAAGCTCCTCTGACCATGACTGTTGAAAATATTGGGGCAGAATTCTGCCATTTTGAGTCAGGAACACAAGAAAACTAGGGCGAATTTAGCTTTCAAGACTACCCCAAAACCTTGGAATAACAATCCTAAGATTGCTCCTTTGCATCATCACTGACGCAATAGTCTTCTACAGTCTTTGGACTCCTCCTAAATGTTAGACACCAGTGAAGCATAGCGGTGAAGTTGTTGGACTGTGAATGGGGAGATCCAGATTCTACTTCAGCCTCAACCATGAAAGATCCCTGGGTGACTTTGGGTCAGTCACTCTCTCTCTGCCCGACCCAACTCAAAGGGTTACTATTGTGGGGGTAAAATGGAGGAAGAAGTGTTCTATATGTTACCTTGAGCTGCTTGTTCAACCAAAAAAGTGGGATACAAATCTAACAAATCCTTAACATGTTAAGTGAGGTCTTCAGCCACCAAAAGGTTACTGAAATAATTTGCATTATTTCACTTAATTCAAATTTCAGGGGACCTCCTGCTTGCTAATCTGCATATGATCCTGGTCTTTGGTTCTGCAGTCAGTCTCTGAGCACCACTGAGTACTGCAGCTATTTTAATGGGACATCGTAACCACAGACGGAAATAGCATTAATACAGCCATCAGTGCCTTACATGGAATTCTCTTGCTGGCTAGAATTCTCTTCTCAACTAGAGTCTCCTGTAATTTTGACGCTCAGAAATGGGAAGAGTGAAAAGTTTGCTTTGCTGTAACGTTAAACTAATTCAAGCAGTTTTCAGCAGGGAGGAAAAAGAAAGTGGTTATTATCTATCACAAAGAGAGATGTGCTTCTGTACATATAATGAGGAAATGTAATCATAAAAAATTCACAGGAAAAAGCCCCAGCAAGAATGCACCATATCAACTGTAAAAAAAAAAAAATTCTCATTCTGTGTTCTATTTCTGCTTTCTTCTCCCCAGTTTTAATTTACATGCTGCTAACTGATGAAAACACAAGATTCACTATGGATTTTTCATTATAATATTCTTCCTCTCTTGGTGCAAGGCAAGTTATTTTTGAAGTTGTGGCGCTTCACTCCAAAAAGAATCAACATATTATTCTAGTAAATGTTTATATGATTGCTAAATATCATCACTCAAAGTCAGATGGATAAGGAACCCACACAGGTGAGTATGTACATGTGTGTTTCCTAAAACAGCCACTCCCAGTTCATTGCCACATTTGAAAACTGAGGCCAGCATTTCAGGGCTAAATTCAGGAAGTTCAGTGGCACTCCTAAAATGAGGATCTGTGGGACAGAGGGCAGGCAACTATTTATTTAATTAATTAATTAATTAATTAATTAATGAGATGGTTACTGTTGTTTGTTTGATATTGTGAGCTGCCCAGTCATTTTGAAGACAGGTGGCCCACAATAGAAAACAAACAACATACCAATACAAGGTAAGTAGGCAAAATAGCATCTGCCCAAAAGGTACACTTTATATCCAAGACATCTAACAAGTGGGCCCCATCCATCCCAAGGCCTGGAAAAACAGTCAGGGTTTCAAGGCCCTCCTGAAGGCCATCAGGGTGGGAGCCATACAGGCCTCTGGAGAGATCTTGTTCCAGAGAGCAGGCACCATGACAGAGAAGGCATGCTTCTCAGTGATGGCATTGCTTAATCGAGGGGACCCAGAGTGCACCAACTCTGCCAGCTCTTATTGGATGGGTAGAAACCATAGAAGATGGGTGGTTCCTCAAATAACCAGGCCTCTGCTTGGTTCCTATGTTGCCAAAGCTGTATTTACAGCAGGTGGATTTTCAAACAGTAAAACAAATGGGAGGGGGAGTCAAACCTCAACACTGTCAGCCTGGCAAAGCCCTCCACCCCTCTGAAATGCATATCGCCAGGATCTGTTGGAGAAAATGGATTGTGTAAACCCCTGATTTCAGGCCCTAACTGGGCACATGGATGGCCCAGGTCATCTGGTGAATGATATGTACTCTAAACATATTCTAGTTGAAGGGGTGGGGGTTGGCTTCAAAACTCCTTTTTTTTTTTTTTTTGCTCAGGCCTGTAGAGATTTTAGAATTTTTTATGCTGCTAATTGTATGGTGTGTGTGTATGTGTGTGTGTGTGTCAGTAAGTGCAAATTACCCAGAGTCTTTTGGAAATGGAAAGGACATAGACTGGTAAAATAAATAAAGGTAAATATTGACAAGAATATCCTTTCTCTTCTCTTTTTCCCCCCTCAAGATGCCTCAGGGATTACAGAAATGCCTAAAGAAGGCAAAAGGGGGAGGCGGTTGTTTTAAGGGGTAACTAGAATGATAGAGAAAAGGGATAGTGGTCAATGAATGTCAGAGGAATCATGTCACATAAAGTCTGGAGGGAATCTTGAAGATCATCTGGCCCAACCCCTGCCCAGTACAAGAAAACAGCAGTACAGCATCCAAGACATGACCAGCCTTTGTTTGTGGAGTCCTTGGGGTTCTCTGAGCTTGGTTCTTTTCTTGCAGACATCTGCAAGAAAAGAACCAAGCTCAGAGAACCCCAAGGACTCCACAGCTCGACACTGAGCTACACATATTCACCTCTATCAGCCTTTGTTTAAACGCCTCCAGCAAAGGAGAGGCTAACGTCTCCTGAGAAAATCTGTTTCATTATTGAAGAGCCCTGACCAATGGAATTTTTTACATCTCTCTCTCTCTCTCTCTCTCTCTCCAGTCAAAATCTGCATCCATGTAATTGAAGCCCATCCTTGATACTGCCTCTGGAACAAATCTGAAAAGTTCTGCCTCTCCTTCTACATGATAGTTCTTGAAGAGAGGAATGGGTAGCAATATCCCTATGCCCAACTTTTGAGTTTCCCCTATTTCCTATATCAAGCTTTCACAACTTTTAGGAGGTCAAGGCCCACTTAAATGAGATCCTAGGAGCAGCTCCCCAAAATGTGACTGAATCTAAGGCAACACACAAAAGGACAAGCTGGTACAAGAACCTAACTTGATTAAATTTAAGTTAATTTAGTAACTTTCATGTAGTTTTGAAAAATTCCCTTCAGTCACCATAAAAATTACCATTCACTGACAATTTGGAGAGGGAGGGGGATCTCATGGTCTGTGGAGACACTTACAGCCTTGAGAACTTAGGTTGACTGATTATGTGCCATCAAATTGTTGTTGACTCTTTGTGACCACATACATAGATTTTCTCCATGATCTGTGCCTAACCTAGTCCTTCAGCTCTTCCAACAGCACTCCCACTGCCAGTGTAACTGAGTCCATCCACCTTGCTGCTGGTCGTATTCTTCTTTCCTTCCACCTTTCCCAGCATTAGAGCCTTCTCCAGAGAGCTGGGTCTTTGCATGATGTGTCCAAAGCAGGATAATTTGAACCTCATTGTTTGTACCTCAAGTGAGAACTCTGGGTTAATTTGTTCAACGGTCCATTTGTTTGTTTTCTTGGCTGTCCACAGTATTCTTAGGACCCTTGTATTTTCTAGTTATACCAATTGTGATTAAGGTTATTTAATTGGGCTCTTTAGGACTTTAGGTATGGGTTCTTCCAAACATACTTGGAGAGGCCAGCAATCAAATTGGGGAGATTTTTTTAATATCCATATAAAGCTGGAGTTCCACCACTGAAGGTTCTCCTTTATTATGCCATTGTGAGAGGACCAGCAATTTCTTGTGCAAAAGTGATGGGAAAGACTACTGGAGAATAATTTTCCCCCCATGAAATAGACCACTATAGAAGAAAAATGCCATATGGACTTTAAAGAACTCATATAAGCTCAAGATGAGTGGTGACAAAAAAGAAAGCTCCCCCCACCTCCATTCTGAACATAGCACATACCTCTCAGCACTCGACATTTGTGAAAGACCTGATCTGATTGCACACAGATACTCACAAAAATGTCCTAGGAAGAAAGGGCAAGAGAAGGAAATGAGAAAAAAGGCAAAAAGAGAGAAGTGCTTCAGAAAGGAAGCAAAAGAAAATGAAATAATATAGGGAGGGCTCCTTGGAAACCATTTTGGAAGATGAAAGCACAGATGTAGCCATTATTTGAACGAATTAGACTAGACCTTTTAGTGGAATTGCTGTAGGGGAGGAAAAAATTACTTGTGTGTATTGTGCAGGCTCTAATTTACTTTTTGGCCAGGCAAACTGTAGCAGGCAAATGGCACATTATGCTTGGTGTATGCTGCGTTGGACAAGTGACAACTCTTCCTACAGCTCTGAAGAATTATGCTCTCTGAGTAAACACTGGAGAGGGACCAGCTCAACTGCTGCTTGGCCTTGTCTTGCCTGATGTTTCCTGGTGAATGACAGGGACCTCACTGGCAACTTGCTTGGATCCATCATGCCCCGGGTCTCTCATTGGTCCAGCTCCACGGCCTACTGACAAGAGCACACAGGGGCCCATATGCTTTAATTGTCCCCATACGTGTTTGGTTGCTGGCCGAGAGCTTGGGCAATAATTTTTATACTGGCAGGGCTTTATTCGCCCCCCCCCCCACACACACACTCTTTTCCCCTGATTTCCCCCCCCCCCTTTTCCATTTACTCTGCAGCACATTTTGTTTTCAGACAGAAGCAACACAAATGATAGGGAGGCAAGAGCAGACCGTTTGGAGCTTGGCAAGGTTTGGAAGAGGTATTACGCACCAACTGCCCTATTTAAATCTACCTGATGGGTTAGACAGCCTTTTAAAAGGATTTCTTTTGATTCTCCAAGGGTTGATCCCAGTCTGATAAACTGGAACCACACAGCCAGACAGTCCCCCTTAAAACTGACCTCTGAGATCAGTGTCAGGATCATCAGCCATGTGGCTGGCTGGAGAAGGATCCACGGCTGGGCAAATTCTTAACTTCTTGTCGTGGGCACCAGGCTGATCTGAATGCATTTAGGCTTTTAATACTTCTCTGCTCCTGGCTTGCCCAGTCTTTGCAAATTTAGACTACTTCCCCTTGCTTTGCTTATTAAGGACATTTTCTCATTTGGAGTCCTCAGAAGTCATCTGTATTAAATTGAGATTCATCCATTTCTGGAGCATTTTGGAACTGTTTGCCGCAATAAACAGTCCTATGAGGGATTAATTTTATGTTTTTCAAATCAGTCCAGATTTGTTCTAGAAACAGTATTCTACTTTCTCAAATTAGAAAATAGAGAAAATCAGTCATTGGGATATGGATTGTCAACATATCTATCCACAATGCACGTTATATAACCCATGCAACTGAACTCAAATAGGCTTTTTTGTCTGTACATTTATTTATGGTTTGTATGTTCCACTAAACTTTATTATTTTTCTGCACAACCGTAAGAATTGCTTTGTTTTCACAAACACACTTTTACACAATCCGTTTAAAATATACTGATTTTCACATAACTCCTCTGTAATACAACAACATGTGTAAATCTTTTAGTAAAGAATGGCAGATGGTAGCAGGCTGTTTGTTGCTGCGCTCTGTGTTAGAGTCCTCTTTGGCAGGTCATGGCATTTTTATCTCAAATAAATCTCAGAGAAAGATTTCTTTCAAATCCGTACTTGCGATAGTGTTTAAAAACTGTATTAGACATAAAGATCTGCAAAGTAGGCAGACTTCAGAACCCTATTTTATCTGGCATTTGGACAGGTATGACTCCTATGTTTTTCAATGTATAACCATGAGAGCTGGAAAGAGCCACAAGGGCCCCCACCTTTAAAAGAGCGGACATGTATGCCTTTAGCTAGACTTTTGATTGTGAAAAAGTGGACAATTTGCAGCTTTCACTGCCACATTGTCATCTTTTGTTTTGCCTTGTCTTTTAAAACAAACCTCTGCCATCTTGAGTGTTGAGTTGAATAGGAAGATAGGATATAAATTGATTAAATAAATGTTAGCACATAAGGACATTAATTATTTGGATGGGTTTAATTTGATCATTTAGCAAGAGGGGGAAATGAGTGTGAGGGATAGCTGGATAGTTGGGTCAGTTTGGAACTTACAAAAGGTTGGGGGTATAACTCAGCATCCTCCTTTGCACTGGATCACTTTAGATGGTTGGGTAGTTTCTCTATAGAGTTGAGTTAGCTCTCTCTTGCCCCAACCGTCCCCATTTCTGTCATTTAGATAGCACAGGATTGCTTTCCACTGATTTAAAATTTGGACTCTTGTGCTTGTCTTATTATAGCAAGGGCACTGAACATTAAGTATATTAGCCCCACTGGAGAAAGCGGCCACACCAAACAACATCATGTTCTTCCATATGCCATAGTCAGGCAGCTTTTGTACTCTGAATTCCTCTGACAGTACAACATGGTATAAAGCTCACCACCATCAACAGGAGGTTTTTGATCAGCTTCCCAAGGTGCGTAGAGCTTGTCTTTTCTCAGTGTTCCAGCCATGTCAGTTTTTGTTTTCAAGACCCATTTGCATGTGTTTGGCTAAATGAAGCAGGTACGTTATATGAATCACAACAGTGCCTAGGTGAATTACACTGTAGATCTTAAATCCCTGAAGGATCATTTCAAGTTGGGTTGCAGATGCTCCCTGGCAACTCCACTGTGCAGCTGTCAGAAAGCAAATTCAGTAAAGACCAGAGAGATTCTGGTTGTCTTTATGAAAATCTGGCTTCTTAAGGGCCCCCCAAATCCTTTGAAAGGCAAGAGGTGCGGTCTCTGAAAAAATAGGAGAAATATTTCAAAATGAAGGGAGGAAATATTGCAGGCAGAGTCTACACCTTTTCCTCTTCCCTGAACCCAGTGTTTCCCAGTGTTAATGAATATTTTCATCTATTTAGTTAATAAATTCCAAGAAATCATTTGACCTTGCCCTTTTCCTAGGGATGCTTTATTATTCTTTAAAGCAAAATAGGTAGGAATGTGAGACAGAACATTGTGCAAAGTCTTCCCATTCTCACCTAGCTGTTAGAATAAAATGAGAAACCAAGAAAATAATTTTTTACCCCATCACTTCATTTTCAATTATGTTGTCTTACTCGCAAACTGTTGTCCTACATTAAACTAACTTTGGCCACAAAAGAGTTGTTCTCACTGAACCCAAGAGGCATGCACCTAAGAATATTTGCTTTTTGCATTTTTCCAAGATATCTCATAAACTGCTTTGGAAGTATTTCAATCAGTTTTGGAAACAGACCACCAGGGGCCAAGGGATGAAATTGTTATTTAAGAAGCATGTTCTGCACCACCTCCTCTTTATGCTGCCTGCTAATGCAGTGTGTGAACTATGCTTAAAACTGTCGCTTTGTACAATATAAGACTCAAGGCTACATCAATCATTTCATAGACTGTAATAGAGTTACTAGTCTGGATTGGGCATATTAAATGATGAAAGGAAAGCCAATCTTAATAACTCAGTATGACTATTGTCCTCACTAGGAATTGAGGACATGGACTTCTCAGTGTTAACTTCCAGTTTCTGACCACAGCTCTGCTGCACAAACGCAACAGAAAGGACCTGCCCTGCCCAATATCTTCCCATTATCCTAAAGCCCACGCTTGAACATGGGGCTCCTTGGTTTAGCTTGCAGGATGCTATATATGAATCCCAAGTCTTTTCAAAGCTTCTCTTAGAAAGCTTGCTTTTGGCTACTATGCCCCAAGTCATAATATGTTTAGATGAAAGTGGGAGTGATG
Organism: Liasis olivaceus; assembly: GCA_030867105.1. Taxonomy (NCBI): domain Eukaryota; kingdom Metazoa; phylum Chordata; class Lepidosauria; order Squamata; family Pythonidae; genus Liasis; species Liasis olivaceus. The sequence goes on from CM061349.1 coordinate 191,565,227, forward strand.
CTAAAAAGTGTGGTTCCATAATTTTCCAGTCATTTTCAGAGATGGAATTTGGCAGCCAATTATACTACATTATTAAAAGCAATGGATACTACCTGGTATTGTAGTTGCTGTACTATGATCACTGCTGACTATTTTAATTCATTAAGAGCATGTCCCTTAAGCAGCTTACTTATTTACTTACTTGTTTGATTATATGCCATCTTATTTCCAGTAACTCAGGGTGGTTTACAATATAGGTAGTCCTTGTTTAGTGACCACAATTATGACTGGAAACTTGGTCACTAAGCAAAGCAGTTGCTAAGTGAAACTGTGACTGTGCTTATGATCTTACTTCAGCTTTCCTTTGCTTTACAGATCTGCAAAGGTTGTAAGTGCGAAGGTTGGCCACAAAGTTATTTTTTCATCACTGTCTTAACTGCAAACAGTTGCTAAATGAGGCAGTTGCTAAGTGAGGACTATCTTTACAATAACAATAAAAGCTAAGCAGTAAATAAGACACAATAAACTATCCCATATTTTTAGACAGTCACCTTTGTATTTCTATTGTTATGAAACTACATTACAGTGAAAATGACTCTCAAAAGTAAGACACGCACCTTTTATTCTGTCTCAGTAAACTTTGCCTTCACTGATTATGATCAGTCCCCACTGATTAATCCATTACACCTTTGCTGATCACTCTGTTAATTGGGCTAATTAAAGCATGTAGCCCTAGTTTTACTTTAAAGTAAGGAAGCAGAAAAATTAGACAGAAGAGTCATTTAGAATCTCCTGAGCTTTAGAGGCAGAAAGTTGCCCCCAGGATTACGGATACAGATGAGGAGCAGTTGCATGAGTGCACTGTGAAATTAGCCTTTTTTTTTTTTTTTTAATACAGCAGAGATGGTCACTGTTGGGTTACTTTTTGACATTTTGCTGAGTAATGATGAAGACAGGTGCAGAACATTTGCCCAAAGCAACACATCTACTGTATTTCTTCTTCTCTTTTGGTCTTGATAACACTGGATTCCTACCACTGACAGCCAAGGATGGATGAGCTGAGGTTTCATAAGTGTTGTAGCATTAGAAAAAAGTCTGCAGGCCAGGGCTGGAGCTGAGAAGATGGGCAGCTATTTACAGTGATAGTCATACAATCATTGTGATATCTAGATTTGGCCTCAGTCCCCCAACATTCCTAAGCCTTCTGCTCCCCAGTTAAAATAATAATAAACAAGGTTTTTCAATAATCACAACATTGTTCCTAGGCAGCAACTCAGTCTTAGAATAGTATAGTAACACCGGCTTGGTCTATTTTGGTGTGATTAACTTTCTAGTTTTGTTTTGTTTTATTTTGTTTTGTTTGTGGATTGTTTTTCCCCATTGTTGGCTGGAGCTCTGAAAATAGCATATGTTAATACTTTCGGAATGGTGTAGAAAAAAAAAAAATGAAAATTGAACTTGCATTCCAGTTTATTTCAGGCTTCCTTTGTGGTAGGATCCAATACACTGGCTGGAAAAATAACCTAGCAATTTAAAAACAAAATGAAGTGCTTTGGATGGGCCCTGAAAACAAGGAATGGAAGGCAAAGGAAAAGGGGGAATCTAGGCTATAATGAAACCTCAATTGCAGCCTTCAGCCATGGGAGGAACTGCCACTGTTCTGTCCTGTTCAAAAAGTGCAGTGTGATGCAAGGTGACAATTGGAAGATGTATGTGTCGAAATCTTATTTTGTTGCCTCTAGCCCAGGAAACTACAGAGTGTACTGTCGGTTCAGTGATTTAGGAGCTCTGACACTCCTGTTTGTAAGCAAAAAGAAAAAGAAAAGGGAATCACATTAACAATACACAGGGAGCCCTGTCATCTCTCTCCTCTCCATACATACGCAAAATTGTTTACATGTGTTTATATGTGCAAATAGTGAAAAATCTATGAGAACTCCACAGCTGAATGAAATATTTATATTGCTTATATATTGTCCATCCGTCTGTCCTTCCTTCCTTCCTTCCTTCCAAAAGAGGCTCCTGAAAATACAAATCTGAGTAGGATTAATGGGAACAGAAAGAGCAGATGGAACTGTTGATGTGGCTGCCAGTCGCATGGGCAGAAGGCAGTGAAAAATAATTCCATTTCCCTCCTAAATTGGGAAAGCTTAAACTGGTGATCAGTGGTGGAGATGGCAGATGGAAGTGGCTGGCAGACTTCATCATAAAGTGATGTCGGTATTAATAAAAAAAGGATAATGTTTATGCCCAGGGAGAATTGTGGGAATTTTGTACTGGCTCCACAATCTAGGTTACTAGTAAAAAAGATGGCCTGTGTGTGTGTGAGAGAGAGAGAGAGAAAGGGAGAGAGACAGACTGAGAGAATCTCTTCCTCCTTCTTTCACAACTAGTTGCAGATATTATTATGCTGGGGAGGAACGTTCTTCATTTATTCCAAAATAAATATCTTAATGGATTAAGGTTGCCTATCCCACGCATTGTGGCAATTTTTTTTTTTTTTGATGCTTTCATCTCAAAATAATTTTCTTAAAAGGTAATTCCATAATTGTCTAAAGAATTGCAAATATTAGCCATGAAATAAGTTAGTCCATTTTGTTGATTATGTTATATTCTGTTTATTCACTCACTAATCAAAGGTCGTGATATATCTAAATACAGAATTCGATTCACTTTCCTGAAATGCTTTGGCTACTATATATTATATTTAGGATCTTCATTAAGTGGTCTGTGAGGCCCAGTCTACTCACATGGAATTGTGAATTAGGAGTCATAGTGGAGGAAAATGATGATCAAATATTATTTTATTCTGCCCTCTTTTTGCCAATAGAGGAAATCTACCTCTACAGCATAAGAGACCAGAGGCAACAATTTAAAAAGAGAAAATTTGCAAACCTTGTGGCAAGCAATGCCACTGACATTCTCCATCCTTTGGGGAGGGGCATAATATCAAAAACCAAAATATCAAGATTGGACTAAGGGAACAGGGGAAGTGCAAGCAAGTTATGGACTGTTTTGTCATCAAGGAAGTCTTTCTAATATTTAGTCTAAAGCTTTTCTCCTAGAATTTAAAAAAAAAAAAGTGTTAGGGTCCTACTGTTTTAGAAGGGAGGTGGAGAACTAGCATCAGCATCTTTCCAGATGTTGATGAAGTATAAGCTTATGTAGTCCCAATCAGTGGTAAGGGATGCTGGGACCTACAGTTCAGCAGTAGTGAACCCCCAATATTGTGGGATGGAACTTATGATTGGAACATAGTACAGGAATGATATAATTTGTTCAAAAGACACAAACCCAACGAAAAGGAGAGGGGTTACATGAAGAATTACTACACCTGCATGACATTTCATGACATCAAATATGAAATCCCTGCTGAAAGAGAGTGAAAATTAAGGGGTGGAAAAAGAACTTAAAATGACACTGTTGTGTTTGTGTCTTGAAGGCTTTCCAACCAAGCAGAACATACAGAGGGAATCCTCACAAATAGGATGGCTGCAGTGTCCACGAAACGTGCCACTGTATTGGGGAAGTCAACTATTCCAACATCAACTGGTTTCTGATGTATCTTGCAGGCAACTCATTGTTGAAAACTTGAGGGAAGAAGTAGGGGATCAGCTATACTGGGTTTAACATTTACTAATAGTGAAGAAATAGCTGAAGAGTAGAAGTTGTAAGAACTTTGGGAGAGAACAACCATGTGATTCTAGAATTCACCATATTGCAGGCAGGGAGAACTGAAGGTAATCAGATTCATGTTCTTCCTTTTGGACGTTTTAAGGGCATTCCTATGCATCTTCGATTATGTCCACATGGAGATGGCTCAATAGAAACACTAAGCCATATGCTATTATATTGCTCCCTATATAAGAATTCTAGACAGACAGACAGAGATATAGATATAGATATAGATACAGTGGTACCTCAAGATACGAACGCCCCATCTTACGAAAATTTCAAGATACGACCAGCTCCGGCCGCAAAAATTTACCTCAACATGCAAACTCCGCCTCAAGCTACGAACCAGATCCCCGGCCATTTGCCCTGCTGCCACGTGGTCGCGGCTTCCAAGAGGAAGTGCTAATGAAATCCAAGCGCGAGGACAAAAGCCCAAGGAAAGCAATGCAGAAAGAGGAAGTGCTAATGAAATCTGAGCGCGCGGGGGGGGGGGAAGCTCCCGCTCCCGGCTGTGCGTGCGCGCTGATATTGCTTTCACTGTGCTTTTGTCGCTATGGAGAAAGGAAAAAGGAAAAGGAAAAGCCATTTGCCCTGCTGCCACGTGGTCGCGGCTTCCTGTGGGCGAGATCGCGGTAGCAAGGAGGCGTTCGGTGAGGCTTGTGGTGTGTTTTGTGGCGTTTGGAAGGTTTTTGGTGTGCTTGTCAGCATGGCTCCAAAGAAAATGCAGAGCAGGCGTGGCAAGAATAAGGCTTTGAAGAAGAAAGTGACGATCGAACTGAAGAAGGACATTACAGAAAAGCACGATCGTGGGGTTCGTGTGACTGATCTGGCCGCGGAGTACAACATGGCGAAGTCGACCATCTCAACTATTTTGAAGAATAAAGATGCCATCAGAGAAGCTGATGTGGCAAAAGGAGTAACGACCTTAACGAGGAAGAGGACACAAGCGCTAGAAGAGGTGGAAAAGCTGTTGTTAGTGTGGCTGAATGAGAAACAGCTGGCAGGTGATAGCGTGAGTGAAGCTATCATCTGTGAAAAAGCCAGGAAGCTGCACAGTGATTTACTGCTGACAAACCCCTCTACCAGCGCAGCAAGTGAGGAATTTAAAGCCAGCAGAGGCTGGTTTGAGAAATTCCGCAGGAGAAGTGGCATCCACAATGTGGCAAGACATGGAGAGGCTTCCAGTTCTGACAAGGCTGCTGCAGAAGCCTACAAGGAAGAATTTGAGGACTTCATGAAGGTGGAAGGATACGTCCCTCAGCAAGTATTCAACTGCGATGAGACGGGGCTCTTCTGGAAGAAGATGCCAAACAGAACCTACATCATGCAGGAGGAAAAGGCACTGCCAGGGCACAAGCCCATGAAGGACAGACTGACCCTTTTGCTGTGTGCGAACGCAAGTGGCGACCTGAAGATTAAGCCGCTACTGGTGTACCATTCCCAGACCCCTCATGTGTTCAGGGAACACAGTGTGAACAAGGCCAGACTGCCTGTCATGTGGAGGGCCAATGCGAGAGTGTGGGTCACAAGGAAGTTGTTTATGGAATGGCTGCACGAGGTGTTCGCACCCAGCGTTAAAAAATATCTTTCTGACAACCAGCTGCCTGAAAGGTGCCTTCTTCTGATGGACAATGCCCCGGCACACCCTCCAGCCTTGGTGGGTGCTATGGACGCTGAGTATGACTTTATAAAGGTCAGGTTCCTCCCCCCCCAACACGACACCTCTCCTGCAGCCCATGGACCAGCAAGTGATCTGCAACTTTAAGAAGCTCTACACAAAGGTGCTCTTCACCAGGTGTTTCAATGTCACTGAGGAAACATCCTTGACTCTGGCAGAGTTTTGGAAGAAACATTTCCATGTCCTCCACTGCATCGGCCTCATTGACAAAGCCTGGCAAGATGTCACCTGCCGGACCTTAAACTCAGCCTGGAGGAAACTGTGGCCAGAATGTGTCGCTGAACGTGACCGTGAAGGGTCTGATGCAGAGGTAGTGGAGGAGATTGTGTCCATGGGCAAGAGCATGGGTCTGGTTGTCGATGGTGCAGATGTAGAGGAGCTTGTTGAGGACCATGAGGAGGAGCTGACCACGGAAGAACTTGCTGAGCTTCAGAGTGAGCAACAGAAAGCGCTTGGTGAGGAGCATTCCACTGAGGAAGAGGAAGACAGGGAGGAGGTGAGCAGTGCCGAGATTAAATCCATTATGGAAAAATGGAATGACTGCCAGGACTTCTTTGAGAAGCACCACCCTAACATAACTGTAATGAACAGAGTGTTGAACATGATGAACGATAACGTGGTCTCTCATTTCCGGAGGGTTATGCAGCACAGGAAAAAACAACTGACTTTAGACAGGTTTTTCCCCAGAACTGAGCCTGCAGCTAAGAGGCAAAGAAGAGAGGAAACCCTTGAAGGAGATCTCCCCGAAGTCCCTTTGGAGGGGGACTCTCCCTCCAAACAATAACTGCCTCCCCACCCCATTCTTCCTCTTCATACTGTGCTTTTTTTCATGTTTTTGTGGTTTAAAAATAAAATGCACATGTTTCAGAACTGTTTGTATTTACATTGAACCTTATGGGGAAATTTGCTCTTTCCTTTGGCCATAGCCCTTGGCCTGGTGATTGCTTTCACTGTGCTTTTGTCACTCTGGAGAAAGGAAAGAGCGCGGAGGAATCAGTGGGGGGGGGGAAGCTCCTGCTCCCGGCTGTGCGTGCGCTCGACGTAACCCTTCCCCCCCATTGCTTTCACTGTGCTTTTGTCGCACGCGCCAAGGGCTATGCACAAAGGAAAGAGCGCGGAATTAAGAGGAATCAGCGCGGGGGGTGGGGGGGGAAGCTCCCGCTCCTGGCTGTGCGCGCGGGAGCCTTTCTCAGATTTCATTAGCACTTCCTTTTTCTGTGCTAGGGCTGACTAAAGCGCGCCTGGGGAATTTCCTAGCCGTGCAACGCCGGCTGACACATTGGACCTTATGGGGACATGTGCTTCAGGATGCGACCAAATTTGGAGGGCGGATTAGCCATATTTACATTGAACCTTATGGGGAAATTTGCTTCAGGATGCGACCAAATTCAGAGGGTGGAACGGATTAACCGTATTTACACTGAACCCTATGGGAAAACGTGCTTCAGGATGCGACCAATTCGACTTGCGATCAGAGTCACGGAACGGATTAAATTCGTATCTTGAGGTACCACTGTATATCCCCGATACTGAAGAGCTTTCCTGGCAGGGAGTGTGACTTCCATCTAATGTTACTCCTTTCGGACAAAGACCCGGATATATCCTCCCAAGTTGCCTGGTTTTGTGCTACCATCTGTACAATACACTCCACCATTATTTAGAGTTAAAATTCCACAACATAATATCTTACTTTGATATATTTTAGCACTGTTATTTTAATTATTAGATTAAATAATATTAATTGCTTTGTTTTATAGATATATATAAATGTAAGATGGTTGTTATTGTATACTTTGCTTGTATCTGGCCTTAGCACTGTAATAAATGTGTGTGTGTGTGTGATTAGTGTTCTAGTTTCATGAGAGCTCACTTCAACAAGCTAAGGGAAAAAGCAGGAAAGATTCAATGAATGGAAATCCTGAAGGGAAAAAATAGTTCAGGATGGTGGGAAATTCTGAAAAATGAGGTAAGTAAGATCCAAACACAAACAGTACCAAAGAGAAATAGCAATGGAAGACACCTGATGAAATTGGCACGGTTGCATAAAGAGCTCTTTGATAAAAAGAAAAACAAAAAGGACTAAAGTTTAAAAAATGGAAAGAGGGGCATACAACAAAAGCAGAAAATTAGGGAATAGTCTGAATCTGTAAGGATGGGGACAGGAAGGATAAGGCTCAGAATGAGCTGAAGGTTGCAATAAATCAAATACAACAAAAAAGTGTTCTGTGGGTATGTGCAAAGTAAGAGAAAAGTCAAGGAAGCAGTTGAGAAGATGATGAAATGTTTATGTGGAACAGGGGTGAGGCTGTACTATTTAATTTCTGCTTTGCACCTGTCTTTTCACAAAAGAAAAAAGTGGTCCAACTTGTTAAAAGCCACACCATGGGAGGCAGAAGAAAAATGCAGATCAAAATAGGTGACGACTTGGTGAGAAAACACCTAGCTGCTTTGAATGAATCTGGACAGATTACATCCCGGGGTCTCAGAACCACTGACTGTAATCTCTGAGAACTTCTGGAGTACAGAGGAATTGCCAGGAGATTGGAGAGTCCTTAAAAAGAGGGGAAAAGGGGGAGCCAGGAGCTAGAGACTAATAAGCTTGACATCAGAACCTGGGAAAATCCCAGATAAGATATCAAAGGGGTTTACAAGTGCTTAGAAAGGAATATTATTACTAGAAGTGAGCATGAGTTTGTTAAAAATAAGTTGTGCCAGACAAATCTCACTGTTTTTGGATAAAGTAACTAGATTAGTAGACCAAGGGAACTGTGAGGTAGTGTACTTAGATTTCAATAAAGCATTTGATAAAGTTGACCATAGTGTATACCTTGATAACATGCAACAATGTTGGAGGGATAGTCCCAGTACCAGATGGATTCACAGTTGGTTGAATAACTGCATCCAGTGTGGGATCATTGATGGATCTATATCTACATGGAGAAATACATTCAGTTGGGGTACCCCAAGGTTCTGTCCCAGGCCCAAAGTTTTTCAACATTTTCATAAATAATTTAGACAAGGGGTTAGAAGCAGTGGACATCAAATTTGCAGACATCACAAAGTGGAGGAGGGAAGGGGGATTGTTAACACCTCAGAAGAAAGACTCAACATTCAAAAGTGGCTGCTATCCCACAACATGCAGTTCAGTGGTAAGATATGTAAGGGTCTACATTTCAGTAAGGGGGAAAAAAAAACCCAGATGGACAGGTACAGGACAGGCAATAACTGGCTTGACATAGTACTTGTCAGAAAGATCTGGACTTCCTGGGAGACCACAGATTAAGGGTGAGCCATCAGTGTGCTGAAGCTGCCTTGGGCTGTATCAATATAGGTACAGTGCCACAGTCAGTGGAAATGATACAATGCTGCACTGGTCAGACTGCAGCTGGAACAGCATGTCCAGTTCTAGTTGCCACTATGCAGGAAGTATAGGTAGAGGTAGAATGAGTGCAGAAAATAGTGTCAAAGCTGATGAGGGGCTTGGAGGCTAAACCCTATGAAGAACTGTAGTAACTTCCTGGATGGATTATTACAATGCATTGTACATGGAGCTGCTTTTGAAAACTGTCTGGAAACTTCAGTTGGTTCAAAATAGAGCAGCTAGACTGCTCGCTGGGACTGGCAGATTCAAACTTATTATGCCAGTCCTTCACCATCTGCATTGGCTGCCAGTTCATTTCCAGACCCAATTCAAAGTGTGGTTTTTGACCTTTAAAGCCCTAAATAACTCGGCAGCAAGTTGTCTGAAGGAGTGCCTTCTCCCATATGTATCTATCTAGACATCTAATGAGGCCCTCCTCAAGGTCCCTTCACCAAAGGAGATGAAGTAGGCCTTTACAAGGGGGAGAGCTTTTTCAGTGGTAGCACCCCATCTATGGAATTGCCTCCTCAGAGAGGCTTGACTGGCACCCACATTAGCATCATTTCAGTGCCAGGTGATAATCTTATTTATTTTCTCAGGCTTTTAAACTGGCTGTTAATTGTATTTTGACTCACACCATTTTAGTTCTGAGTGACAGTCTTGAAGGTGCCTAGTGTATATGTTGTTTTATTTTGCATTTTATTGTCTATGTTTTTATTCAAACTGCATTTATAGTGTGATGTATTGTATGGTATTTATTATTTGGTGTGTTTTATTGTAAACTACCCAGAGAGCTTCAGCTATTGGGCAGTTCTAAAGTGAATGAATGAATGAATGAATGAATGAATGAATGAATGAATGAATGGTTAAGGAAACTGGGTATGCTTAACCTGAAGAAGAGAAGGCTAAGGGGAGACATGATAGCAGTCTTCCAATATTTAAAGAACTGTCTCATGGAAGAGGGTATGGATTTATTCTTCATAGTGCCAGAAGGTAGGACAAGAACTAGTCAGTGAAACCTTAAAGAAGGTGATCCAAACTTGAAATAAGGATGAATTTCCTGACAGGGAGAGCTATTAAGAGGTGAAACAGCCTGCTCCATCACTGGAGGTTTTCAAGCGAAGGTTCAACATCCATTTGTCTAGGATGGTATGAGAAGTCCTGCACTGGGAAGGTGGTTGCACTCTTTCAACCCTATGAGTCCAAGTGTAGGCTTCCTTTTGCATTCAGCTGAGTTCAGTGCTAGGATCACAGCTCAGCTCCCCTTTATCTACATGTAATATGCGAGAATAAGTCTCTGCTGGTGAAGCTGATAGCTATAATCTTGCCAGTAGGGCTTGTTCACTCTGTATGGATGCCTAAAACTTTCAAATGTTATTCATCCTGCCACATCTGTCTGTCTGTCTGTCTATCAAATTTGTATAGCCACCCACCTCACAGAAAAGTGACTCGGGGCGGCTTACAACAATCCAGTGAAAACTGTCAGGTTCAGCCTGGCACGGCACATGCCTTCCAAGCTAGCCGCCATTCCGCCTAGCTAATTTCAAACGCGCCTACTCAGTTTCCTTGCCTCAGGTGCAGGCAATCGAAAGAAGCAGCGCAAAACCGCAAGTAAACTGCCGACAGGTGGCGGCAATCAGCCTGCGGCAGGAATCAATTACTTTGCAACAAACAGGACTTCCCCCAACCACCGCAGGCAAGCAGCCAACAATGAAGACAAAACTCCGCAGCTCAAGCCGCGCTCAACCGCCCATCAAGACCAATCGTGAGTCAAGCAAAGCAGCAGGAAACAAAGGATCCTGGCTGAACCTGCCATCGACCCGGGGCGGGGAGAGCCGAGGGCAAGGGGCAAGCCAAGGATGGGCAAAGGCGGTCAGGGGCAGGACTTGTAAAGCGCGGGAAACGGGGAGACTATAAAATGCTATGTAACCTGTGCCAAGCCAACCACATGCATTACACCTGAGTAAATTGCTTTCGTACAAGCCTGTGTCTCACAGAGTCTTTATTCAGCGTTGAATGCAGCAACTCTTACAAAAACAACACATACATAAACAATCAGTATAAAAGAATATAAAATTCAATATTAAAAGATAAATATGATTAAAAAAAACAAATATACAAACCCTAGGCAAGCGAGAATAAGGATAGCTAACTCCGCAATGGAGCCATCTAAGCATTTGCTGCAGTTTTGAAAATGTGAAATAAAGAAAAGCAGAGGGTTTTAAAACAACTCCAAACATAACATATGATTTTTTAAAACAATTATGTTATTGCTATATCAGATGACACAACTGAAGTTTTTATAAAAACCATGGTGGGGACTTCACCATTTGAGAAGTTAGTAAATGTTTGTATAGAATTGTATTAATTTGCAGATGATAAAGGCAGAAGCCACCCACCCACATAGAGCTGGGTTTTGCTTCTTTCATAGTAATCTACAGATCCTTTGCCTTCGAGTTCTTCTAAGAACAGTGGTTTAGGGGTTAGCTCCCAGAAAACTTCCCATCTTTAGTTACCCTTGAATTCAAACTTGGAGAAGGGGGGGGGGGGGAAGCTATCAATTGTATGTTGCAAGAACTTTGTTTTGCTCCCCCTCTCCTGCCCAAGAGCTTGCATGACCTACAAGCCTTTCTTTTATCATTGGTAATTTGTTCTTTTTCACAACCTAAAACCAGGTATTTCTTCTGGGAAGTGATAGGGAGAAAAACCCGTCTGGTCGTCTCCTTTGATTTTTCTCAATTTCAGAGTAGCAGAGCCATAAAGATACCCTTGAGAAGAAGCCAGCTAAGGAATCATTTACTCTGTTCCGGGGTTTCTACAAATACTGCTTCTTTCTGCAAACTTTCAGAACTTGTTAGTCTAACAGAACTGCTGGAATTCAATGACAAAGTTTTTGTCAGCTTGCATGACACTTTAATGAAGATAAAGAGGGCTTTCAAAGGTAGCTCTCCACAAGATTTTGTTTAGCAGGAAATAATGAACAGGGTACCTGGCCTGGTTAAAGGTACAAGCTAAGATGGATCGCTTTTCAGTACTGTAGAATGTCACAATGGCTTTTTGACCAAACTCTCTTTGAAGAATGGGCTCATGAAAGGAAAGTTTTATTCTGTCCTAGATAGATATATACATCCACTGTTGGGCTTTTCAAGAGTTTTTCAAAGGGAGGGATTGAAATAACCCACCTGTATATTACTATGTATAAGGACCTCCATATTCAATCAGATCATTCAGGACAAGGTTATACAGGAATAAATGCTGCTCACTGGGTCCACGGTTCAAGCATGGCTTGAATAAACCACCATTGGCTGGGTTTGCACAGCAGGCTAAGACTGCAAACCCTGGACTACAAACCACAGTGGTGGGTTCACACAACATATTAAACCAAATCACATTACAAATAAGCATGATGACCAAACCATCCCAGTGTTCAAGTATGCAAGAAACCCAAAATACAGGGAGGTAAAGGTAAATGGAGGGTATTACCAAACATTTCTTCTGATCTGTTCATTCATCAGTCACCTCTGCAGCTGAACTTGTTCTTGCCTGCCATAACCACCAGGCTTTGTGCAAATAAGGAACTGGCCCTTGTAAGCTGCCATTACAGGTCACCACAGTCCTTCACCAGGTGGCTTCTTTAGCCATTGAAAGGTGTTTCAGGCCCGCTGTGTCCCCTGCCCTTCACTTCTTATGTTCCCACAGCAGGGAGCAAGGTTACATAAAGGGCCCCATATACAGAAATAGCACAGGAGGAGGCAGAGAAAGTCCTTCAGATACTGGCCAACAGTTGAGCCCAGATCAGGTGAGACATTTCTGGGCTCATTTAATTGGCCAGGAGGACAATTTCTGCTTGGCTGTTGGTTCCTTGCAAATTGTGCAGAGCAATAAAAACAGCAGTTTCCACAATGCTTAAGTGTTCGGAAAAGCCTGCTCAAGCCCTGTTTCATATCAATAGTCAGAGTGAGCATTTGGAATTGGTATTTAGCCATTTGGAAGTATCCTGATTCTTTATAAAGTTACCAGTGTCTTTCCTGGAGCAGTGAACTGGCTATTGAGTGAGACCCAACTTAGGAAAGGGCAAGACAAACAGAAGTTTGCCTCAGTGGGACCAATGGATGACTATGTCCTTTCAGACCTTTCTTCTGTTGTAGCCACAGGGCAAATTTGGTAATTAAGGGCCATCTTGACAAGAAGGTCTGCTAAGCCTGGTGCATATTTTATAAAGATGCTGGACTTGGTATTGTCCTGTTGGGTTACCAGTAGAATAGACAGTGAGGCAGCTACTCCAAGTAGTAGACATTAGAGTTAGCAGCAGCAGTTCTCAGGCTAACTTTTCTAAGGCTACTGGCTGGTCCCCTATCTTGGATAGTAAAACTGTACCCCATAGCCAGTTATGTTCCTTTGACTAGGCCTGCTGACCCAGACAACTGAAGAATGCAATTCATCCCCAATAGTGAAGTAAGACTTAACTCAGTATTTCTCACTTGGCAACTTTAAGATGCGTGGATTTCAACTCCCAGAATTCCCCAGCCAGCACTGGCTGGGAAATTCTGGGAGTTGAAGTCCACATATCCTGAAGTTGACAAGGTTGAGAAACACTAACTTAACTGCCAGTCCTGTCCATTTCCAAGCAGGGAAGCACCATCCCCAGCAGCACAGTACTTTGGACTGGCTTTGATTACTGATCACTACATTTTTTCTTTTCTTTTTGCCTGGGACTGATCAGAACAAAAAATAACACAGATGTTGGCTTTGCATTGTTTTAAGGTTTTGAACTGTAGTGTAGTTTTAAATTCTAATGTATCTCAGGGAAGCTTTTCTGGCCCAAAGGGATATTCAGAATTATTTTTAATAAACAAATGAAATAAAATATTTCTAACTCTGACCCTGACATTGTATGAGGGATATATTAATATGAAAATGAAATGTGTTGTACATTGCATCAGAGAATGTAACTACATCATTAAAAACTATCTGCCTTTTTTAATATAGATAAAAGTTCCAGACTAGCTTTCTCTCTAATAAGCTAATTTACTTATGGAATTATATGGGGGGAATTATGTTGGGGGGAAAAGGAGAAACTGCTATCCAATTCACATTTCCCAAACCAATACATGAAAACTAAATTAGTACAGCACTGATATTCACATTTTCCCAAGAAGCAGTGTCTATAAAAGTAAATATACTTATTAGGGGAAAATGCATACACAAACTTGTACTATTAAACAGATAAAAGAGGAAAACGCTGTGGGGAAATGCATACAGATATAAAAATGCATATATAATTGTCCATGCTAACTTTTTTAAGAAACCAGAATTGCAAACTGATGAGGAAACAGGATAGAATAGACTACATGTCAGAAAAATGACAGGCTTATCTACCTAAGTTGCATGTATAAATGTAAATTGAAAAACAAAGCAGAAGGAACATTCAAACATGGATCTCTGCTCTATCATTCTGAAATGTTATGGATTCAGGAGAACTGTACTTTTGGAGAACTTGGGAATTGTCTCTAATTGTAATACCATGAGGTATTAGAGCAGCAAGATATTTAAATTGTTCCTCAGTTTGGCTGACAGCAGCCTGATTCAGTAGAAGACGTAGCTTGAAATTGTTTTATTTTGCAACCAAAATGATTTCCAGCTTGGTCTTTGCAAAGACATCCAGGACAATCAAGATGCTGGGTTAAAAAAATAAATAAAACAAAGCACTTTGTTTCCATGAAGTGTTCCATTCAAAATGGAAACTTTGAAGCATTATTGTTATTCCCTTCTAAGAGAGGAATCATCTGTATTTGATACAGGTTATTGTGAGATGATGATGATGATGATCACAATAATGATCAGAAAGCTTCCCTTACTAAATGTACAAACTGCTATTGAGTGCCTAAATATTGGGAATTGGGATTTGTGGATGTTAATCTCAAATGTGAAATATATCTGAGTGTTCAGAGCAGAGAGACTAGAGATGTCAGATAGAAGAACTAGCATTTTGTCATCCTGTCATGCCAAATTGTTTCATGTTTCACACAGCAAAGTAAAAATATAAAAGGATCATCACCTAAGTGATAAACTGCCAGCTCCCAGACAAATGTTTTAACTGATTTACACCTGTTTTCCCTCCAGAAAATCTACATTTATTTGATACATTTCTTCCTAAACTAATAATGGCAGTGTTGTAAAAAACTTTCCCTCCCTCCCTCCCTCCCTCCCTCCCTCTCTTCCTTCCTCATTAAATTAGATATTGTGTGTAACTGTGTGATATTATGCTTGTCATTCCACCCATTCCCCATTCAACCACACACATACCACTGCCAACTTCTGCTGCCATGAATAAGTCACTGATGATCTCTGATTTCAGTGTAGTAGGGAGGGAGAGTTGTTCTTCAGAGCAAAACTTCACATACCATTCAGATACCATCTTGTGAGTCCATCCAATTCATTTGAAATATGTCAAAATATATTTTGCCCAAAACAGCACAAAAGCAATATTGCTGACAGACGTCAAATGGAAATACCAGCTGGTTTCAGCAACAGCAGCAGCAGCATATTATAATTAAGAAAAAAAAAATAATATACTTTACCCTGACTGTAAGCTTTAGTTTCAAGGATGGAAATATGAGCATTAAAATTTAAATTCTTTCAGTATTAACAGAAACCAAGAGTGCTACCAAAATATAAGTGAAATGAATGCCGAACTCCTTATTCAATTTTAACAAATATCTTACCAGCCACAAGATTTTGCAAAATAGGTAGGGGGAAAAATCACACGTCAGAAGATGTCAGAGATTAGTAAATGTGAATGGTAACCAAAATGGTGATAATGTGCAGAGAAGGGCTGAAGATGAAATAAAAATGGCATAATTCAGAGTAGGTTCTGCTCTGAATGATGAAGAGTTGTGCCTGTATGACTAAGTTATAGGTTATTCACACACCCCTTAAAATGTCATGATTTCCCATAAAAAGCCCCAGAAGATATGATAGTGAATGATCCTTGGGAGTAGTCTAATAAAGCAAATGAAGCTAGGATTCCCAAAATTCTGAAATGGTTCAGCAATTTTCCAGGCCAATTCACTGCCCCATTAACCATCAGAATTATTTGAGGTGGTAAGGGCCATGGATGAGTGAAAAATGTCAGCTTGAGATAATGTCTCAGTCTCCTAGTCCAGGAAGAGCCTGGAGTTGCAATAAATGCTGCTTTTTTGAGGCAAACAACGGCCTTGTTTCCATGGCATGATTTACTGGATCAAAGAAAGGGTAGTGTATATTCTGACTAACTAAACCTAGTCACGATAGGTGGGCTAGATGAACTTAGCTCTGCCTAAGCTAATTCCCCTAGGCAGCCATGTTATCTAATTTCAGAGAAGAGAGTTGACAAAGTTAACTCTTGTCCAGGTATTCCCCTCCTGACCCTGACTAACTAATCATGGTTTAGTTTTTCACTGCGTGTAGGAGGAGAAAATCCAGAAATGATAGCTTCATGGCAAATGGGAGGACAGTGAAAATGCCCATTCCCCTTTGACTCAGATATTGATGATTGCATGCTGTGGTGCTCAGGATTGTCTTCTCCCCAGGAAACCAGTTGACAAGGTCCCTGTGTCATAAGAACATGGAGGCTTGTCTTGGGATTGAGCGCAGTAAGTGTTAGCAGCATCTCTACTGAAATGCAAGCAAGAAATATGCCATACTGCTTAAGGGATGGGTTTACTGTTCCTTAATTATATTAGACATTTCCCAGTATTTTTCTAAGGCTCAGGCAGTCTGTAGATCCAGAATTTCTGATTGGGTGTGAGTTCATAACATTCAAGCAGGCAAAATTTAAATGGTTGCTTCTAGTTAAATATTCCCTAGGGGAGAGAATTTGATAGCTGGGGAAATAATGAACCACCATTAAGTTTCAGTTTTTGTTAACAGAACTTTGACACAGCTAGTATATAGTTAATTAGGAAATGCAGTTCCTCTTTAATGAAAGATTAGGAAATGAGGATAGTTTTAGAATACAACCCCCCCCCCCTTTTTTCATCTTTGGAAAAAAACACACACACACACTCAAATAATGTTAATATAATCCTGTTTTTTAGCCCCAAGACCATTATCAACAGTAGCAGTCACAGTAGTTATCATTGTCCTGGTATTAGTAATAGTACCTATTTAAAAAAAAAAAATGCCACATTTCAGGAAAAAAAATCTCAAGACAGATTCTAAAATTCAATAATAAAACAATAAATTACCAAACAATGTCAATGACCTTCAAAGCTTCAAGCCATTGTTTCCAAGTCCTACCTACAGCAAATAAGCTTTTAGCCACTCAAGAAACCTCAGCTAAATGATATTCATTATGATTATTACTATTATTACCAAAATGTATAAATCATTCTTCATTCTAGAGACCTTTGAAGCAGTATGATATTTTAAACCATTTTAAAAACCATAAATACCAAACATTGAACAATTTTAAAACAGCAATATCAGCATGGTCTCCAGCAGGGCTTGGAATTTTAATTCTGCATTATTATATTGATTTGTTTCTGTGTGTATTTTTCATGGGCTAAGCTTTGGCTGAAACAATATAATGTATCATGGAATAAATCCAAATACCATTCACCAGAAAAACAGATGCACACATTTTTAGTCAGACTTCACCCAGCGCCAGACAAACAGAAAATCTGGTATCACTGTGCTGAGGAGACCATTACTGGGGCATTCTGTTCCCTTGACTTACCATATTTCAGAAGGTGAGGAAAGTGAAAGATCCAGGGACAGGATTTACACTAGGACTATGCAGCAGATATGGAGGGGAAAAGGGGCTACAGAGTGGGTGGGGGCACAAATGTATCCTCAGTCTGCAACTCTTTAAACCAAATGCATCTTTGCCAGGGATAGCACTGCAGCTGTGGAGGGGAGCTGTGCAATCTAGGGAAAAGAGGCAGCTGCTTCAAAGAGCTGTAAACAAGTGCTACCCTGGAACATTCCAAAACATCTGTGTCTTCAAGCACCGCACAGCCCTCATTTATACTGCAGATAAATCCATCACTACTGTGGGATTTATAGGGTACTTATACCTCAGCTAAGACAGGTGATAAATTACATTTTTTGAAAAATGTGACCCCAACTTTTTCCTCCTCTATAGCAGAAATGAAATTATTTAATTTCAAATTAGTACAGGTTTCATTTTTTGTCATTTAAAATCAGTGGGCCATCTTCAGATCTGATTGTAAAGGTTATTTCAAACACAGATTCTCTCCAGAAGAATATATAATCAATGATCTGAACAATTCTATTGAGCATCTCAGTCCAAAGTATCTACATCTCTTTTCAGTTTTACAAAATGTGATTAAAGTTTGCAAACTTTGTCCATATCTTTGGAAAACAAATGTATAGATGTCTCAATGGTATACTTTGCAAATGTAAATATTTTCTTGGGTTTCAGCATTACTGGACATCCTGATACATTATACTTTGAAGTTGCTTAATAATATTTATATTCAATGTCTTCTCTCATCTAGTTTTGATAAGAGCCTAATTGACCCTAACTCTCCTGCTGAAATGGTGCTGTGCTTGGATGATGCAGTCTTAGCACGTAAATGAAGCAAGAGAAACTGGTGTCCTGTTTCAGACCAGTTAAGTACCCTATGCAGCTTCATTCTTTATACAAAGAGTAACTTTTTCAAAATCATAATCAGTCAACAAAATTATTATTTTACATAGGCAAATGTACATGTCTTTAATATATGGTAGCCAGAATAGAATACTACCCAGAGACTGGATTGATTTTTTATGTATTGTGGAGTATTGTTTTATGGTGACAGGAGTTGGGGTTTTTTTTAATGTTTTTTATTCTTTTTATGATCTTCTTATGTTCTTAGGACCGCTTCTGTGAGCTGCCCAGAATTATGGCACATGAAATACATCCCTTAAATCAATCAATCAATCAATCAATCAATCAATCAATCAATCAATCAATCAATGTGTCCCTACCAGCTATAAAAAAGAAAGACATTGTTGTTGATGATGTTGTCTTAACATGAACAACCTGGACATATGTTTTGGTATATGATGTTTGTAGATAGTGCTGCTGCTAAACCATTTACCTATGCCTAATTTGGGGGTTGTGCCAGATAGGACAGTACTTGAAAGCAGCGTTTCTCAACCTTGACAACTTTAGGTTGTGTGGACTTCAACTCTGAGAATTCCCAGCTAGCATGTAGTCAACACAGTTGTCAAGGCTGAGAAATGCTGTTCTAAAGTAATGGCAACTTTAGATGACCTTTTTTCAACTGCGGAGATAAAACATGGGTAGAAGGACTTCTGCCCTTACCACATTTCACCTATTTGGTTATATTAAAGAAATGCCCTTTGAGACTTTAGATTTTAAAAGACAAATGTCTTTGACTCCTTTAAAAAAAAAGAATCCATAATGAGAAAATTATCATTGAACAGACATTTGCTAAACTCCATGCAGCAACTAGAAGAATCTGCAAATCTTCTCTTGCAAGTCTTGGGAACAGATCACTGCAAGCAATTTCAATAGGGATCAATATTTTCTGACAATGCAGGAAAATGTCTCTACTTTTTTTATCCCAAAGCCTTTACAAAGTACATTTCAAAAATCTAATGCATCCAGAAAAACTATGAGCCAACTGTGCCAAATATGAATCATCTTCAGTGTATCTTTTGCCTTCTTGCAAACAGATTCCTAGATAACTAGAGCCCCATAAAAATCGGTAGTAAAGATATTCCATCTAGTTTATTCAGGGTATATCCACACATGCACTTATATACATGTGATGAGATGCTTTCTTAAAGTTTAATTTATTTTTCTCAATTGCCATGACCAAAAACGGTAAAATCAAAAGAGGCAGAAGGCACATTGCAAATGAATTTCTCTGCATCCTTTCCTACAACCCAGCACAGCTTCCTTTATGTCTTAACTCCCCTGGTGCTCACCTTTTCCCTCTTATCACTCAGAGTGTTTGTGAACATTTCAGGACTTCATAAAGACTCCACTTATAGATCACAGCTATTTGGCATCTGACCATTTCTATCATATTTTATCATCTTTTCAAATGTCTTTAATGGGTTCAGATAATCATTCACATACTTTAAAAAATGTGCAGGGGAATCCCAATTGTATAAGTGCTGACCCCACCCATTTCTCCCCTCCCTTGCCAGCCAGGTATTCAGTGAACAGTTACCACTGAAGGTCATGACCACTTCACTTCATATGACCATAGTCTTTCCCAATGTGTGAGATGAATTCATTGAAACATCCTGGTTGCTTCTTTCTTGACAATCTGGCTTTCAAAACTTGCAGATAAGGCCTGAAGACAGTGCACATTAAAAAAAAAAACCCTATAAAATATTTCAAAACATTTAAAGCAGCAACAAAATGATGGCACTCAAGGTCTTATACGTGAAACCGTACAATAGTAATCATAAAGACCATGCACAGAAAAAAGTACTATTAATATTCCTTGGGCTTTTTTGTATTTGTCTGAAATACAAAGGCTTATCAATAAGAATGAAAATCTTATTGAATTATGTATCCAACTGTTTCTTACCACATTAATCTTTCTTTAAGTGGTCAAGTGCAGGTGACTGCTCCTTTCTGTTCTCTCATGTTCTTTTAAAAAACTTCAGGAAGAAAAGGAAAGTCTAAGGAAAGTACAAACTAAGGAAAATGCAAACTGTAGCCAATCAGAAACTGGTAACCCAGTTCTTCCAAAGTTGCTCAGATGGCAGATAATAGGGGATAGGGAGAAGAAACTTAATATTGGAGGATGGGCATACCCAGCCCTGAATTAACCATTAAGCAAAATAAGTTGTCCTTAGGGCACCAAGGGAAGGGGGGCACCACAGAGTTTTTTCTTCTTGCTATCATGTCCTTAATCCTTTCACTGCCATACTTGGTCTAATTTTTTGTAACTGTCCTTATCTGCCATGTTCGACTTTAATCTGTATTTAATTTTTTTTCTTTGACATGATGAGTAAGTAAAGTTCAAAAGTTTGAGTCTTAATGTTTTTCAGTTAAGCAATGGAAGAACTGAGGGGCACCATTGTGAGGCTGTGCTTAGGGTACCAGTTTGTTGGCCGGAAAATCGGTGTTGGGTAGGTACAAGGATCTGGAGTGAGGGTCTCCAATTACATGCAGGACGAGAGAAATCCAACCCAACTTGTTTATTACTGCAGAAATAAAGGAGGACACATCCAAGTGTCACTACACAGAGAGTGTGCTCAGTGCTTGTCACATCAGCCCTTTTATACAACATTCAAACAGGGAGAAAGAATATGATTGGTCAAAATTTGATACAAATCACACATGCATATAACACCTTGCCTATCCCATAATATACGAGTTGGGGTGCAATTATAATATAATTATAACAACATAGCAGGTGTGGTTTTAGGGTCCTTTCATCATAAGGTCACAATAGTTCACCAGTCTAACCGCAGAACCAGTCTTGTCTGGTTCTAACCATTAGTCCTGGGTTTTTCTACTTGCCCCTCAGTTTCATAACCCCCTTTCCTGCCCAGCAATAGCCAGTATAGGCCATCAAGTTGGCCTTAATTTGGGCCTGGGCACACCTCCTACCTTAAGTGCCAATCGCTCTCCTACCCACTAGCCTCTTGACCTCAGACGCAGTGGCAAATATCAGCCCATCATTTGGTGTCAAATAAGATTCAGCAGCCACCCCAGTCAGCTTCTGTACCTGAACTGGTTTGGGCACCATCTTGTGCAGCAAAAAGTCTTGGGCCAATCCGCTGGCACATGCGGCAACAGTGGGAACAATTATCTGAAGAAGTCTACAATATATTGGCATCCAGCTTTCCATTAAATGTAGCATTTTCACTGGCAACTGTCCTGAGCCATTATTACCAAATCATGATCATCATCATCTCCAGCTGAAAGACTTGTATGGGCCAATATACTGAGAAGGAATAAAAAGATTAATAATAAAGTGCATTTAAAGTAACTTGGTAATTGGTATATTTACATTTCGCATATGGCTTTATGTAGCTTCAAAAGAAATGTTGCTCAGGCATATCATTCCTAATGATTATTGTAGGCTGAGAAAGCAGCCGCTAAGCATATTAATTTTGGGACTCTGCATGCATCTATTTATTTCATCATGGTTATTCTCTCAAATTCCTGAAACTGCATCTCCTTTCCCCACCATCTCCACTTCTCCCCTCCTCCCTATTCTTCTCCTTAACAATTGGTGCATTTTATTCTGTGTTTGCATTTCTCTTGATTTTAGCTGTTCACCTGCTTCCCACAAGTCTGATCCTGCATATCCCTCTGGGCTACTCTTCCCCACCATGTTCAATTAACACTCTTCAAATAAGACACTTTATTTTTATCACTATTATTTGTTGCAAGAATGGATAAGAGGAATCGCAGCAGCTGAAGGAAAAGCCAGTGCGAACCCAGCGGCCGCCAGATGCTTTCCTTAGCAGAAACAAATCTGAAAGGCCTGTTTTTGAAAAGAAAAGAAATCCTCAGCATTCCCACTCGTAGAGCCTTCGCTGCATCTTTAGGCTCAACTGAGTTTTCTTCCTGGCATTTTCAGCATCAACAGGGTTTTCCACTAATGACTTCTTACTCCTCTACTAGAGACCAACCAGAAATGTAGCAGTTTATCGCCCTTCATGGCCCCCAGCCCTGTAATCTTTCTAGTTGCCCTCTTAACTCATCTCCAAGGATCTATAACTGAGTGTTTTTGTTTTGTTTTGTTTTGGGCAGCCCCACCAGATAGACTAGACCTGGAAATCAATGCTGCAGGAAGGCTAAAACAATTTTATTGAGATTGGCTATAACAACAGAACCTTACAAGTCTGATTCTGCTGTCCCTCCTTCCCCTTCTTATAGTTCAGTGAATTGGGAAGATGTCTGAGCCTCTTCCAAATATTATCTGTCTGCTGTGGCCTTAAAATGTTTTACCCCCTCATCACCCTGCCAATGGTAGTTGTGTATCTCCACCAAGGTCATCTTCCTTACTCTTTACAGTTTTATGTGTATGCACAAGACTTTTTACACATCTGAAGTCAGCTGCCTTGGAGGGTGAGTGGTCAAAAAAGTCAAGATGGCAGCTGCAACCACATGATCATGTCACATGTAAGGGGCAGGGCCTTGATTAAGCAGTTTCAGATGCCATGACTTTTTGATGCACACACACACATGTGCACGCCCCTGCCTCATCTTCACTTTGGGTTGTGGGGAGCGTCCGGTTTCAGCTGCTCATCTGAGAGACAAAAACATTTTTAAAAAGGATTCATTGACATAAGTTCTATGACAGCCAGTGTGGTATAGTGGTTAAGGTGTTGGATGAAGACAAAGAAGACCTAGGTTCAAATCTACCTTCAGCCATAGCAGCTCACTGGTAACGCACATACACACACACACACATTCTCAACCCCACCTGCCTCACAGGGTTGTTGTTGCAGGGAAAAAATGGAGAAGGGAATGCTATACGCCTTGAGCTCCACAAAGAAGGAGTATAGTACACCAAACTCCTAAATAAATAAAATAGGTTAATATGCTAATACCATTACCCTCATCTTCCTCTGCTTGAGATGAATGTGTGACATATAATACTGTAGCCACTTGAAGTGGGTGATGATATGGAAGCTTTCATTTTGAGAGCAATTCCTCATTGCTCAATGCACTGAACACTTCAATAATTGGTGGTATAATAAAATTAATAAATAAACACTACACAAATGAGAGAGAGAGAGGAAACAAACCAACAACCCGGTTGTCTTTTCAACACAGACTCTTTGTTCAAAAGTAGTTTTCCATCCTTTCTCCCAGCAAAGCCTATGCTGACAATTTGTACCCCCTTGGGATAAATATGCCCCCCAAATTTTCTTTTCTTTTTTAAAAGCCATGGAAACTCTAGAGCAGATTTGCTGAAACCTACCCAAATGGAAATGATGACCTCCCCAAAACACTGGGTGAGCCCTGAACTATCTCAGATACCTGAAGTTGACTTCGTAGGCCTATCACATTTGGGATGTAAGATCCTGGATCTTTTTCAAACTTGACAATTTTAAGATGTGTGGACTTCAATTCCCAGAATTCCCCAGCCAGCATGGGAGTTGAAGTCTGCACATCTTAAAGTTGTCAGGTTTGAGAAACACTGCCCTTGATGATCATGGATGGTAGCAAAAAATATCTTTGCTTCCATCTAGGTGCTTTCTGAATTCCCAAAGTCCAATTATGGAAGAAAGGAAACCTTACATCTGAGTAAAGATTATAGCCTTTGACTGCAAGGCTGCAAACTTCTAAATAGCATTACATCAATTTTTTACTCTACTGGAGGAGCCACTCTTTAAAAATGAAATAGTTACAAAATTTATAAAACATTTATAAATGTTTATAAAAACTAAAAAGGGAGTCAGGACATGAAATCAATTCATAGCTTGTCTATTTAATATTTGCTAGGATTCCTTTCCTTTTGAAGAAATAGATCTTGGAAGTAGGAAATCAAAGGAAACCCTTCTGATAGTGAGAGAAATGGAGGAAAATTTCCTCTCTAGATTGTGAAACGGACCACAGAAACCATGAGGAGAGTGGCTATGTTATACAAGCCCAATTAAGTGTCTTGCCTGCAATAATAGTTTTGAAAGTGTAGGTTTTATTTTCCAGGCTTCAAGTTAAAAGTGAAGTCTCTAAACGTTATTTCAGAAATGGTGTAAGTATCTCAGAGCACATGTAGATATTTTCTTGTCACCTAAGGGCACAGTTGTGATCAAATGATCTCAGTCTCATCAATGATGTGGAAGTGTAGAAAAGCTGCCCTAATGAAGAATCCAGCTTAGGCCTGGAGTGAGGGAAGTGAGGAGAGAACAATTCTCTGCTCTTCTCAAAGCAGATACTGCTGGATATTGCTGGCTGGCTGGCTAGATAGATAGATAGATATTGCATTAAAGGCCACTCTTCTCTTGTGTGGGCAATCAGGATGTGGAGCAAAATTTTCCCCACTTTCCTTTTCATGTAGGAAAAAGAAAGGGTAGTTTAAAGAAGAAATCAATAACTTATGCCCTTAAACAAAGCATGCTTTTTTGTTATCTCTCCCCATCATAAAAAGATAAGGATGCATTTCTAATTTTTTGCAACCCAACCGCACATTGGAAATAAATTATGTATGGTGGTCAGGGCTCTGTCTGTCAGCAGGATAACCCTCTGAAAACTGAACAGCCTGGGACAAGATTTGGGGGTTGGAGTGGGGAGAAGCCAGCAGAATGATCAAGTTGCAAGTTGGAAAATGGGCTAGATCCAGCTGGGGCTGCAGAGAAAGAACCTTCAGAAAATGTTCCTCCCATGCAATGAGCTGCTCAGAGTGCTACCACCCACTTCATTCTATGCTGCCATCCCTTCTCCCTTCTTCTCATACAGCCTAGTTTGAAGCAAGCACAGCCCATCCTGTACTTCCCTGTGTAAACATACACAAAACACATGGAAACATGAGGGGAGAGCAGTAGCACATATACACAAAGGGTTAACACATTACTCCATTACACAGAAGAAAATGCAGGTGCCTCTTTTCCCTGCTGCTGATGAAGGGGTTGGAAAGCATCCTAGAAATTCTGCAGGCTTTCCTTGTCTTCATTGTTGTCATTGTTCCTCATCCTCAGCTGATAGCTAAGGCCTACATAGCTTATGACCCACCAAGCTAAGTGTAGTAAGGGGCTTAATACAATATTGGTTTAGGAACCTCCTTGGGATTTCAAGGCTGGAAGTTTCTTCAAACCCCTGATGGGTTAATTTCACGGAATCATAACTCTGCAATACAGTTAAGCTCTTCAGCCACCCCTTTCTGGGATTTTATCAAAGAAGGTTATTATACTAACTCTCTTGTATGCCCATTGAGGTTGATGCAAGCTAAGCAATTATCCTTTTTTCCCCTTTGTGGAACCCAAGATACTTATAATCAATCATACACGTGAAGATTATCCCTTTGGAGATACAGGTAGTCCTCATTTAGCAACTGCCTCACACAGTGACTGTTTGTATGTATGATGGTGATGAAAAAAAATTTTTGTGGCCAAAGCCTACATTTAGAAAGTTCGCAGCAAGTCTCTCAGTCACATGTTCACCATTACAGTCAGTTAGTATGGTATCACGTTGTTCTGTGCCTCACCCATTTTTTCCCCTTTTTTTGCCCCCTCACAGGGCGAAGAGATTGCTTAAACTGCTTCCTGAGCTGCTTTTCTCCCCAGCATAGCACTTCCCTAGAAAGTGCTAACCTCAAGTTAACAAGCTCAGCTCTGTGATCTTAATTAGTTGATTAGAACCCTGGGCCAGTCCCAGCTGCTGTCTGTAACTGACAAGACCCTAATCAGTTTCATATTAAAGACTTTCTTTTGCCTCCTAAGCAGCTGGCTGGTAGTGAGACCAGGCTAGGCAAACAGCTAGTGCTAGCGCATTCCTTTCGATCTGTATTCCCCATTGTGTGCCTGCTTACTTTCTTGTAATCTCTTCCTCTCCAATGAATGTAAATACAAACATCAATTTTTATCCCAGAGCCAAGGTGAGCATTCCCAAGGGCAAGGGAGTGGGGAAAAAGAGCTACAAGATTTGCCCTTTTACCTGACTTTCTTGGTAGTCAAGTTCCGGAAACCTTCCCTGCCGTTTGGGCTCACCCAGCTGTTAGGGGTCATATCTTTTTGATGCTGTAAAGCAAAGGAAAGCTGAAGTAAAATCATAAGCATAGTTGTAGTCGTATGATTTTTCACAGAAGCACTTTGCTAAATGACCGAGTTACCAGTCCCAATTGTGGTTGCTAAATGAGGACTACCTGTAGCCTACACTATATACTGCACACTGTATCTGCAGTGGCATATATACTATATAGAAGCTGTGGGTGGAATGACATCACTTAAATAATACTGGAAGTTACTCACATGGTGGATAATGCTGCTATTGCTGTTTCTTCTTCTTCTTCTCCTTCTCTTCCTCCTTCTTCTTCCCTGTGCATTTGCCACATCCTGGAAGTTGCCCTGTTAGATTCAGTCCCAATAATTTCCAGCTCAAAACAAAAAGACCCAAAACAAACAAACAAACAAAAAGTAATTCCTGCCCTTAGCACATAAATTCATTCTCTAATGTACTCAAGTCAATCTCGCATACTCTTCTCTGTTTCATAAATAAATTCTTCATTTATCAGTGATGGAAGATATCATTAATTATTGAACAGAATGCATCCAAATATCAGGCAACCACCTTTAAAAAGGAAAAAAAGAGGGCGCTTTTTGTTTGCTTCTTACTCTGCTTTTCCTGAATGATAATGAATGTTCCAGTACACTAAATCATTCAAAAGGGTCATCTAGATTGATGAATATACATCTGATAAATGCTGGCTTACTTGGTGACTTCTTTGTCAGTGACAAAGCAAATCTCATTTCTCAGTGCTAATAGTTGCAGAGTTTTATCCCTTGCTTTCTAATCATTCTAAACATGATAATCATGGGGGTCAAAACTAAAAAAAAAAAATTAATTTAATATTGAAGCTTGACAGGGGCAGACTTCAGCAAAATGACAAATACCCATTATTAATGTTGGTGACAACTTAGGTAATCTGTTGTAGATGCAGAGTAGATACCAATAGGTCACTTTACTTGCTTTAAAATATCTAGGAGGTGTGCATAAATTTCAAGTGAAATGCTATGCAAAGCACAAACAGGAAATTATAGTGATGGCTACTTCATCAGCAATTTTGTGCATTAAATAAAAATTATCATGGTGTTCATATGTTGAATGTTAAGATGTATTCACTGTCACCAATGAATATTTAAGATTTAATGAATTTCATAGAGTCGTTTTAACTACATTTGCATCCAGGCCAACCTCCAAAAAGCTTTAGACAGTTATTGAGGATTTAGCTATTTATAAACTCACAGTTCTCAGTGATGTAGGTGGAGATAGGGAAGACATTTTTTTGATTGACTTCATAATGTGAGCCTATTTAAATTGCATTTCTTGACAAATGTATGAATTGAAAGGCAATTTTTCATCAGTATTATCATTTTATCAACCTTTGCCAGTGCATGCTATATGAAATGTGGATAGAAGTATACATATATTGGTGGAAACACTGTACAAAAATGCACTATACACCTTTGCCAAAACCTGGATAGTAGGCGCAAAAAAAAAAAAAAAAGCAAAATATGTGTATTGCTAAGCAGATGCATTAAATGGTACAATGTTAGCTGAAAATGTCATTTAACAAAAGAGACCTTTTTCCACTTAAGATTTCTACAAGAAATATTGAGAGGCCAACACTAACAGATCCATCTATTGGTCAGAGGTACAAAAGACTGAAGGCAAGTGATTCAGCATGTTTTATTTGCAGTACATGTTTTTCAGAAACCTTCTGAAGGAGCTCAAGGGATCAGAGACAACAGTGGGTGGAGCCATGCATTTTCTCTCTTTATTGATATTCTACTTCCTTATTCTTACCCCCCCCCCCCCACTTCTTTTTTTCTCCAGAGCAGCAGGCTGATGAAGAAGAAACACACAACTCTTAGTAGAGATGGACCTGATTGTTGCTGGAAGCCTTTCAAATCAAAAAAGGGGTTGCTGATGCCCTAGAACTGTAGGTTGTCTTCTTGTACTTCATTAATTTAGAACAATGGTTGGTGGTTTGGTTACACCAAGTAAATGTCATGTTGCGACCATTCATTTTTCTCCCTATATATAAACCTGAAAATTAAAATATTTAGAGGAGTCATGGGGAAAAACCAATTTCTCTTCCTCATTTTCATATATTTATAACCTGGTTTTCTACTAAGCTGATAAAAATACATCTGTTTTCAGATTAAGGAGATTATTTTGTAAAATTGAAGGCCTGGTACTTTGGGAGCTCACAGGATAAAACTGAGGCCACTCTGTTGAGCATGGGCAGAGATTCCCTTCAGTGGCAAGACTGAAATTCTAGCAAACTTCCTCTCCATATATAATTGATAATTTGGGAGTTGTCTGCTTGAAAAGCATGTCTGCTAATAAAAAGGGAGACAGTCTGTGTAGTCTTCCTTTAGAACATCTTGAACAGTCTACAAGGGAAGGATTCTAGTTAGCCCAGAAAAATGTTCACGCCATTATTGTTGTCAACCAAAAGCAATCAAATCAGTTAATTAGCCAGCACAAATGGTAGAGAAAAAGAACAGAAATGACTTGACAGCTGAGAAGAGACAGAAATAGAATATCCTTCTCTGGCCCTTCCTCTGAGTGTCTCTAGGGTAGATCATAGTTAGAAATTATTGTCCCAATAAGCTGAAAGCATGTTAGCTGGGGACAGTATTTATTGTTCCAGTCCTGAGGAACATGTAGTAGGAAGAGCACACATTAAGCTGAATTTACTACTAGGATCCAACAGTCAGAAAGCTATCTCAGAACAGGAGATGACATGTTGTATCTGGTTGGAGATATATTTCAGAGACTCATATGCTAGTCTCAAGAGATTAGCCAATACACCTTCACTCATGATTTCAAAACAGACTCCTTTCTTTCTTTTAAAAACTTGCAAGCAATCACTACTGGAACAACAGCAATGCATAGGTGGGAAAAAAATTGTATTCCCACCCTTCTCTCTTTGTAATGACTGAAATACTGTTCCATATTCTCATGGTAGAATTAGACAGATACATGCTTGCATGAAATCTGTACTCACTTCAGGACTGAGACAAAAGGCATGGATTAAAGCGTTCCTCTTCTTTGAAAAACACTCCCTATTTTGGTGCTGTGAAAAGTAAGAGTGGGAAGTACAGTATTTCTTTCTTTCTTGAATCAGCTTTATGATGTAATTATGTAGCCAAATCAACCTGCCAGACCTGGACTAACTAGAATCCAGCCTTGTTTTCTGTAGCTCTTTGCTATCCTCTAGACTTTTGCAGCCTAGAACTATTTTTGGTTTACTTGCTTTGGGGAAATCTCTAAAGGAAAAGTAGTTGTTTTAATCTTAGGGGAGGTTCAGAAAAGCTAGGAAATCATGTTGCTGATTTTCCAGGGGTTCACTGCTGGATTTCAGGGAGCCACAAAAGAAGAAGTCAAGGAGACAAATGCAGTTTGTGAGGCAGATTTACCTAATCCTAATCAAGCTCAATGTGGTTTAGCTCCCCTGGGTTTCAGATGGTGATTTCCCTATTAGAACTGAAGCTGCTCGAAATTTAGCCTACCTGACTTGCACATAGTATGTAATCGACCCTAACTACTTAAAGGGGGGAGTGTAAAATTAGGAATGGATTAGAAACAGGAGATGGAACAGATGCAAACTATAGGAAAAGCAGTAGAGCTTCATACTTATTTTTGAGACAGAAGAGAATATTACTTACATTATTAATATTAATATTAAGCACAAAAAGTGTTTGCTGATCCCTTTGCTTCAGCACTCAGGCAGCTAACAATAATGAAAATCATTACAGAATGAATAATTGAAATTATGTAATAAAGTTATCTACTAAGAGCTAGAAGAGATGCAATGATCTTATATAGTGACAATGTGCTGCTTGTAATCAACTTTCTTGTAGATATTGACTATCAGGGCAATGTGGGGAGAGGTCATCTGCAATCTTGCCAAGTGGGCTGGGCTGCTAGGCCCTGTTCATTATTTATTTTTACAGTAGACATACTGTCACCACCACATGCATCATTTACTGCCACAGTCTGAAGACAAGAAGACACAGGCCTAAAGTCTAGAGAAGGATAGTCCTCTACTTTCTTTTTCATTCTTCAGGAACCCGATAAGCATACCCATTGCTATGGGGTGGGAAAATGAAGACTAAATCAACTTCCAATTTCTAATTCACTATATTAATTGCGTTCCAGAGAAAGGAGCTAGAAATGGTCAACTGTACTTTAAATTAAAATAAAACATACTTTATTGACTCAAGTACCTAAACTTTATTTTTATAATTCTACTTACAAAATTTACAGCAAGTTATGGCCTTCGCTCTTCACCAGCTACTAGAAAACTAAGCAGATTTGCCCAAAGGCCAGGGAAAGGAGGATGTTTTTAGGCATGTGGGAATAGCTACCAAGTTCAAACTGATCACTTAATACTTTGGATGATGGCCTGATCAGATCAAACTGAACTCCTATAGGACCTGTTTTGTAAGACTGAATTTAACTTGGGATATGAATTTTGGAAGGCCACAGTCTAGACATATTTTCTTCAGAGGAACGGTTTAGCAACTGCACAATTATAAAATTATGTGTGCCAGAAAATCAGGAACAACAACAAAAGCATTGCATTATTCCTACATTCAAGAGTCAGTTTGGTGCAGTGGTTAAGGCACCAGGCTAGAAACCAGGAGACCGTGAATTCTAGTCCCACCTTGGGCACAAAACCAGCTGGGTGACCTTCTCACCCTAGGACGGAGGCAAGGACAACCAATTCTGAAAAACCTTGCCAATAAAACTGCAGGGACTAGTCCAGGCAGTTGCCAGAAATCAAAAACTGACTTGAAGGTGTGCGCGCACACAAACACACACACACACAGAGGGAGAGGGAGAGGGACAGAGAGAGAGAGAGAGAGAGAGAGAGATGTACATTCGAAATCTCATCTGACATCTTACTCAGGAATGCTTTTTTTAAAATGTATACTGCAGTGAAAAAGCTTAAAATGAGATAACTGCCTAATTATATACATTATGGTACCGTAATAGGTAATTTTTTAAAACATTCTTCCATTTTACCCAGGACCCTTACAGGCAGCTCAAAGAATACTTTTATAATATAACTATGGAAGATCAATTAAATTCATAGCATGAAAAATACTTTTGATATTTGCTTCAGATTTACCAACTTTCTGTCTTTAAAACCCTGCTGACACTTTTATATTGCCTTTTGCTATTAAAACAGAACATTTGCTATTAAAAAAGAAGATTCAACACTGCAAGAGTAAAAATGCCAATGTTAAAATACCAGACTATCATCCCCATCTTATGAATTGGTCTTAGCTTCCATGGTAGCCTAACCCTATGGACTTACCTAGCTGGATCAACATTCTGATCCATTTCTTGGGAAATCTGATGTCAGATAGATGCAGAATTTTTACTTTTTAAATAAAAAAACGTTTGCACTGATTTTCCTTTACAGCTTTTGCTAATCTTCTGTTAAGAATGAATTTGGCAAGTCATTTTTTTCAACAGTCCATTCAGTGTCTCAGAGCAATAGGACTATAACATAGGCAGTGGGAGAATCTCTGAGGAGAGCATTGCTCCAAAAGGGTGCCACCACTGAAAGGCATAAGGACAGGAAAGACCCAGATAAAAAGCCTGAAAGCATAGGTCCATTAAAATATCAATGCACATCCATTGCCCCATCCATTGAGAAACCAGCAGCTCACAGACAGGTAGGATTCAAAGGCGAGAAAAAGCAATGTAAGATTTGGATCTGGAGACATACAAATATATGGTTTGAGTTGCTGGTTAGCAGTTGCTGGTTTTCTGCTCTAATTATGGCCTTTCTTGTAATTGTAATAAAACTACCTTATCAAGAAGATTTCCTTCCATCTTTGCCTGCTAGCCTTTAAGTCTCAGTAATAGTCCAACCTGACAATTAGTTAAGATTCCATTATGTCAAATCCAGTTCCTGGTGTCTATATGGACAGATGCAAATATAGTCTTGACCTGTCCTCCAAAATAATCCATAGCTCTTCCAAAGACATTTCCAATGGTAGTTCCCAGCAAACCTCAGTTGATGAGGACACCTGCCTGTGAAGATAGTTCTTCAATCTGGTCAAGCACATAGGTAGGGCTTCAGCTGGTCTGGTCTCTAGCCATCTGGGGCTTTATAAATTAAACCAGGATTCTGCATCACACTTAGAAACAGACTGCATGAATGAAAAAGCACTTAATGTGATACCATACAATTATAAGAGTTGAAAGGCCAATTAGTCCAACCCTCTCTTCAGTGCCAAAATCCAGATTGAAGTATCTCAGACAGTCCAGATAAATGGGTTTCTAATTTCCAATTAAAGGGAGCACATCACCTCTCTGGCTAATTGGTTTCATTATCAAACTGTTTCTAATGTTAAGAAGTTTTTTTCCTGTCATGTGAAGGGAAAAGCATTATTATCATAACAATAAAGGAGACTATCCTATTCAACAGTCTTACTATCTTAAGATTCAGTAGTGATCTCAAAGACAGACCATGGATATTCAAAACAGATTACCAGAGGATTATTATTTATGTAAGATAGATTTGCAGCTAATATATCAACCTCAGCTAATCAACCATGATTTAGAACACCAAATCCAGCTGTGTCTCTGCTGCATGTGATATATCTAGAAGTACTCCCACTCTGAAAATCTAATCCAAGGGGCACAAGTTGAAAATTGCTCAACTGCTCAGAAGAGCCACCTATCAGCCACAACACCATCCTGACTGAAATGAACCTCACTTTCTTGATTTCTTGGTCTTCATCCATTCCATTGCCACAACTCATCACTTCAGCATCCACTGAGTCATCACAATTAAATTAAAAGGAATTATAGAACTTGAAATCTCAATCCAAAAGTCTGGATGATCTCAGCCATGATTTCACATATATGTTGAATAGTATGGAAATAAAACTGAGTGCTGAAGAACCACAAAACATGGCTGTCAAGCAACAGAGCAGCAGTTTGTATTCATCTCCTCCTAAAATCAGCCTTTAAGTAGGGATGGAATAATTGCAATATAATGTTCCCCTGTATCAATTCAGACAACCTATGCAGAAGGATTTTATGATCACTGGGATCAAAAACCACTGGAATGCAAAAGATAATTAGGAGGATTATCTTTCATACCTTTCTTGGTCATCTCACAAGATGATCCAGGCAATTTTTCTATGTCAAAGCTAGGCCTGAAGTTAGATTCAAATATATCTACAAAATCTGTTTCATTCATGGGCATCTGGAGACATTTGCCTAAGAAAAGGGACATCTGGAGATGCTTGTCAAGAAGAGGAAATTTGGAATGGGTCTATGGTAGCTGTTATCTTGTACCACACTGAGTCACACACACTTACAAAGTACTTGGCAAGAGCAACTTATCACTTCATTTCTGTGAATTGCTTTAGCTTAGTAACTCCCAAGATTGAGCCAAAGTACACAGGAGAGATAAGGTTATTTCTTCCATTGGGCCTTGGGCAAATTGCATAGCATGACCTTAATATAGTTTTGGAATTAAAAGCTAATCTCTCCAACTGTAGACTTAGTGACAGAAACCAACACTTTTAAAACATAACAATTGTATTTTGCTAACCCAGATATAATTTTTGCAGATGAAATTGTGCACACAAAAATGTATTTGATTTTCATTTAGACATTTTAAAAAGCAATCATTAACAGGACAGAACCAATTAGATTTACACTATTACATAAACTCAGCCTCTGAGTCAACTCTTTGCACTGGGATATTTGTACTGGCTTGCATTCAACATTTCTGAGATGAATCAGAATCAGGAGTGGGACCAAACTGGATTATTTTCTCAGCCAGACACCATTTTGTAAATAGCCACTACTCACCTATCTATTAGAGTCACTTTCTTCTAAATTCTAGATTCACTTTATTTATTAGATTCACATTTATTAGAATTCACTAATCCAACGGGAGCACTCAAAGCAATTAAGACCAAAAAAATAAAATACCAAACCAAAAACAAAACAAAGCACAAATCCCTCAGCACATTAGAACATAATTAAAAATATATAAGCCAACAATATAATCATAACTATTTCTCATGTGCATTCAATGATGTGTTATCTTAGCAAAGTTTCCCAAAGCCTTATTTCTTGGAATAATCCAAAGAGGGGGATTATGGACTACAGACATGTGATGCATCAGCTTTCTTGAAACTGAACCACCTTGTGGTAAATTCCTGGATAAAATCTTATCTAAAAAGGTACACTGCTCTGGGCCCTACACGTGAAAAATTTAAACCAAACCAAACCAAACTCCAAACCATAAACAAATAAGCAGCAGCCAGTTCTTCACCTCAACTTGGAGAGTCTCATAACTGTTGAAAGTTAAAGCATTCTGTCTGTGCATGTGAATGTTCCTTGGGGCAGGAATCTATCCTGAGCAATGATTAGCAATGAAACAGGGTTTATAAGTATAACAGCAAGGGGGCTTATTTACAGGAAATACATTATGGCAATGGGCAAAGCCTAGCATCTAGCTAGCTATGTCCTACCAGAAGAAAAATTGAATGAACACGTGCTCCATGTGTGGGTACCTGGGAGGAAAGGCAGAAGATGAGCAATCTCTTAGACCAGTGTTTCTCAACCTCAGCAACTTTGAGATATGTGGATTCCAACTCCCAGAATTCCCCAGCCAGCATGCTGAGGTTGAGAAACACTATCTTAGACAAAGAGCAGGCAGAATGATACCTACAGAGTAGAACTTAACTTTAACAGGAAAATATATATTTAAAACCTTAGTAGATGACTAGTGGCATTGTAGTCCAGTCAGCCTAGAATTTATTCTGTATAAAATAATAGAACAGTTAATTAAAACAAAATCACTTAAATATTTTAAGTGTATAATTAATGACAGTCAGTGTACCTAGATGGAAATAGATCATGCCAAAGACATGTGACATGAAATTAATGGAGGCTGATTGACTCATCATGTATTTGTGGCAGGGCTGATTAATATGATAGCTCCAATTAAATATGATCAAAGGAAGCCAGGATTCATATAGACCAGTGTTTCTCAAACTTGACCACTTTAAGATGTGTGGACTTCAACTCCCAGAATTCCCCAGGCAGCCATACTGGCTGGTGAATTCTGGGAGTTGAAGTCCACACATCTTAAAGTTGCCAAGATTGAGAAACACTGATATAGAGCTTTATTGGGTAGCTGCTATCCAATATGAGATATTGTGGAAGCAATGGCTGTGCATGATATTAAAAAGAACCAAATTATGATGGCTGGGGAGAAACAAATAGGATAGAAACCAGGCTTTCCTGGGGAAAAAAATGAGAGATTTAAAAGCAGAAAAGGGTCATCCCTGAAAGATAAATCTAGATTTTTATTTTTTTTAATAACCAATTCCACAACGTCACACATCATGATGGTTGTACAGCAAAATGGCTGGAAAGTCCCAAGCTGAGGAAAGTTGCTTTAGAGTGTGACAAGCCTCACAAGTCAGGAGAAATGTGGCTCTTTCAGGTTGATCAAGCAGGAAAACAAGAGTGCTTCACTTTCCCCACAAAAGGCGGAACTGAAAAGAAAGTCTAGGCCGGTGTTTCTCCAGCTCAGCCATTTTAAGATGTGTGGACTTCAACTCCCAGCATGCTGGCAGGGGAATTCTGGGAGTTGAAGTCCACACATCTTAAAATGGCTGAGCTGGAGAAACACTGGCCTAGTTCCCTTCTCTCCTGTTACAAACTAGGATGAGAGGTAAATTAAAATCTCTTTGGCAGACGCTTTCTTCCAAGATTTCCCCAGGAAAAATAATTACAGTAGGTAGCCATTAGCTAAACTGAACTTTCTGATAGCACCCCCTCCCCATTTGTCCAGCTGGAGAGTTTCACTAAGGCTTTGCAGCATTTTAGATCTAAAGGGAGAAATCCTTGATCCAGAATTTATTTTGTTTGTTTTTGTTTGTATAAATCTTACAGCCCAACTTCAGGAAATTAGAAGGTCAGGTACTTTGAATTTTCTTACAGTGAGCCCCAAAATACAGATTTAACAAACCTTCTGCCAATCCCGAAAACACAAACTTGGTAACCTTGCGGTCTTGAGCATGGGGAAGGTTTCAGTGATAAATTCCCTTAAAAAACCAATAAAACCAAATCTTGAGATAGAAAAAGAGAAAAGCAAAATACAGGAATAAGAAGGGAAAGTAAGAACCGTACACTCAGGGTTCCAAATCAAGAAAGTCAGCCTAGCCAAACAAGGTACTTACTGGTTCTTTGAATAATCTCTTGGGTGTCTCCCAGTATTCACTGCTGGAGAGAAAATAGTCTGAGTTTCCTGCTTGGATGTTTATAGGCAGGATTTCCTTGGATTTCCTTCTCCTCCTCATTACTTATTCAGTTTTATAGAGTATGGAGGACAAAGAAAGCCAGCTCTTTAAGGAAGTTGATCCTTACTTTGCCAACAAAGGAAAATATTCCATTGTTGATATCCTGGGTCTAGCCAGCAAATCAGAAATTATCCAAGGGCTAAACTCATCCTCCCAATGAGCCATGGTGCAATTATAAAGACACTTCAGGATTTTTTTAAAATTTTTTTATCCTGCCTTCATTCTTTTTATAAATAACTCAAGGCAGCAAACATACCTAATCCTGCCTCCTATTTTTCCCACAACAACAACCCTGTGAGGTGAGTTGGGCTGAGAAAGAGAGACCGTCCCAAAGTCACCAGCTGGCTTTCATACCTAAGGCAAATTCCTCCAGTTGTATTTTGTATGGAAGGGATTACGGAGGAGAGGCTTTCTGGGGGAAGCATAAGATAAATTCCATCTATTCAGGTTTTCCAGCGTGAGGGCAACTTAAAAATGCTGCTGCAGAATGCAAAAAACGATGTGTTTGTCACAGCTGTACTTTCAGACTGGTTCTGAGTAAAGAGTCCCCAATAAAAATAAAAATCGCTTGTATGTAGAAAAATAGCATGTTGATTGAACTTGCATTGCTGTTTAATGTGGTGTGATTGTGCTATTTCATGGTATGGCTTAACTTCTATAATTTAGAACATGTAAAATGAGTATCTTTCTGATGAGGTTTTTTTTTTTGGTAGGGAATTCTGTTAGTTGGGACTGCTTATGTGTTAGTTGGTCAACCAGCTCTGAATTCCCTTAGGCACGATTTACAGCAGTGATGCACAATTTTTTCAGCCCATGAACCTTTTTGTAGTGTGCTGTTAGGGCCATACTCTAGTAAGGAGGATAAAGAAGTGTGTGAAATCAGGACAAACATTAGTTTTGATTTTAAATTAATTAAGTACAGTTGATAGGATTGTTTCTCCCCTTTTGCCATAGAAAATTACCCTCTGATAACCACTTTCAAAAGGATTTTGGGAGCTATATTGTGGCTTGGGGGGCTGCATATGGGCTTGTGATCAACAGTTAAACTCCTTTGGTTTAAAATAGGTCTTGTAGATATGATTTTCCCTCTAGAATTTAGAATTTCCTCTCTGCTACTGGTTTCTGGCATAGTTACAGTTGATTGAAGTTTTTGGGCTCTTCGTGTGTAGAAACCACTGATAAATAGACTTTCCATACTTAATTTTACCATTGCAAAATCTATTTAGTTTAAACAGGAGTTTAATCAACTCCAAACTAGTTGATTAACTGGAAGGGACCAAATGTCATTGATAGAAAATACAGTTAAGGAAAAAATATTTATTTTAAAGACTATTTTGGTTCTGAACTGAGGTGTTAATGAAAAATAATAATGAAGCCATTTTGTTCTAAGAAAAGAAGATAAAGCGTTTCTTTCCAGAACTATAACATGCCAATATATCTTAAACCACTTTCAATTTAAGATGAAATTTTGGTAATCTGCAGCTTTGTTTAATTTTTACTTGTTGATTCTTCCATCAAAATGCAGGTGGTAAATAAAAAACTAGAATTCTTTTATCGTTGACAGCCTTAATTAATCTAATCCTTTCAAAAGCCATTTACACTAGTGGCCAGCATCACATCTCCAAGAGAAACTTATTTCATTATAATTAAAATGGTGATACCATAATTACTTTTTAGAAGTAATTTAGAAGACTGGGCAAGGAAAGTTCATGAGCAGCAATGGATGAAGTTATTATGTGTTGTTGTTTGCATTAGGCTTCAATGCTGATGGAGAAAAGAATTCCATGTCATAACTGCTAACTTTCCTTGTTGTCACAAGGGCACCCTTTGGTAATCAGACAGAGCAGGGAACATAAATGTAATATATTTGGGTTGCATTCTTTTCTTTCAGAGGCAAATTATGCTGGAAGAAAAAAAACCCAGCTCACAACACTCATGACAGCAAAGAAACAGAGGCACAAAAGACAATTTATCAAAAGTGACATTGGGGCAATGGCCCGGAACTGGCCTACCCCAACCGAATCATCAATCACCATAGCGAAGGACTGTACATCTCCTTGCCGTAAATGAACTGAAATAAAGAGCATTGCCAGAGAGATAGATCTGGAGCCCCATTCCCCTGTGAAGCAGCCTGGGCTAATGATAAGTGTACATTTTCATTTTCTTGGGACTCACTTTTAACACAGACCATACAAAAGAGCACTTTAACTTACCAGGGGCCTGTGATGTTGCAGTTACCAATTTGTGGTCCTTTTTTGTCCTTTCTTCAATATTGCAGAAGAATGGTAAAAAAACAGGTTATACCACTGGCAGATTCTCAATCAAGTAACTTGATTAACTTTACTCTTCACAGGCCATTTGAGTGACATTGCAATCCCTAATCGACACAGTGAAGTGGAGAACAAGATTGATGTTCCAGATACGTTAAATGGGCTCAACTGAAGTGACATAAGATGTTGCAGTAAATAAACAAACAACCTAGGCGGGGTTCTTATGTGTACCACACTGAAAAGCTATTATTTATTTAAACAATCTAATAAATGCCCAAGCAACAATGTTCTACTCACCTACCAGAGTTCTGTCCCATTCTAAATTAAATGTCATTTGAGCAGTGAACATGATTGACTGGAACAAATGAGGATAATAAAATTGAGAAAATTTGGAAAAAATTGAGAGAACACCAGTGAATTAGCCAAAGGGAAGAACTTTGAATATGAAATCTATGCTGCTGTACATGGGCAGAGAAGTAATTGGGGCATCTTGTACTTCTGAGAAGTACAACTGATCTTCACAAGTAGAATCTAATTGCAGGCATCTATGTCTCACTGGACTCAAAGATTTTATGTTTTAGTAAGCAAGCAGAGTCCTGAAAGCTTAGTGGAATATTTTAAGGGGATCCATTTACAACATACCATCTAGGCAAAGTTTACTATCTTGACCCTGTCCCCCATTAATTTTAATGGGAGATATTTTAACACATTTCAATTTCTTAGTAAAATGAATGGAGGCTTAAAGGGTTGGAATTATGCCCTTGTTTGTTATCTTTACACTCCTGTGAGATTATAACTGAGACAAAATATCGTAACTCTGATTTTACAGATGCATAAGCACAATTGAGGCTCAAAGACTTTTGGCATTGTTCCCACTAGAAGACCCCCTCCCCCCCGCCTTTCCCAATGCCATGTGTCCACTCATCACTAAGCTTATGCTGGATTTAGTAGATATAGTTCCTGGTATATATTTCAAATTGGCACTAGGATAATCTAATGAAAACAAATTTGGACAATCTAATGAAAGCTTTTGCAACCCAAGCAAACAGCCAGTGCATTTACTTGAAGAATGCCATGTATGCAATCTTGCACAAAAACATCACCATTCCAGATGGTAAGTGTCTTGGGTAATCCACAGTATTATTAGCCCATGAGCAAGCCTTACTGGCACTGAAAAGGGATTGCATTTCAAACATTGCTTTATGCTGTCATGCTTTCCTAGTCCATCTTTCTTGCAGTACAGTGTTTTCAACCACATCATTTGATTGATGGGTATCAAAGGCCCCCCCTCAAATAATGCTTCTACCATGTTCCTTTGCATAAAGTTTTCAGACTTTAAGGCAGTTCACAGACAATCATTACCATCGCCTTAGAAGGCATGCCAATATAATCACTGACTTATTGCATATGGTTAAGAGGAAGGGGCTTGCCTGAAACCATCTTATAAATTCAAGGCGGGAGGATGCTTTCAATTCATAGCTTAGTCTTATAAGAATTATGTTCTACCAGCTTTAGGACTCCAGCAGTTACTATGCTGGCATCTGCCTTCTAATCTAACCAGAAGCTCTGTAGCAAAGTATCAGAACTGTTTTCTTATCTCAGACAGTTTCAGTTTTTAATATCCTGTACACATCCAAACTCCCTGAACTGCAGTTAGAATCTGTCCATCTGACTTGGCTTTGAACTATTAATTCAGAACCCGTCCAAGACATTTTGTTACCTGAATATTGCACCTCTCATTCACCCAAGTCAGTGAGGATTCAAAATCAGCCAAGTTACACATAAGGCACAAATCCCACAAGCCCATTCTCCTATCCTTGATAGTTAAAACACAATAATAGCCAAATAAATAACTAGCTCTTTGCTGGCTTTTTAATAATAATGAAATCTGCCACCTGTGGCAGCTGCCTCATGTTGTCTTAGAATGGGGTGGGTCCTTTTTGAATTACCTGATGTTTCTGTAAGCCAGCTGCTCTGTTACATATCCATCCCTTAGGGAGGCTATTCATACATGTGTTGGATTTGTACAAATTAATCTTACTTGATTCACATTAAGTCTTTCTCCATCTGAAAGTATGAGTGCAGACCCTTCCTTCCTTCCTTCCTTCCTTCCTTCCTTCCTTCCTTCCTTCCTTCCTTCCTTCCTTCCTTCCTTCCTTCCTTCCTTCCTTCCTTCCTTCCTTCCTGTTTAAGATAAAAGTAATAAAGCTTATGCTATGCCTCTTTCCTCCTTTCCTAGAAACTGAATAAATAATCTCCTTTCAGAATAAAACAACGGTCTTGATTATGCCGTGAATTCAACATATGATATTCGAAGATGATTAGTTTATTAATAGGTGTTTCTCCCACTCCTTGGTTTAGAGAAATCCAGGTAAATTACATGTCAGATATGTATCATCCCATGTGGTACATTATAACACTTCAAGAAACAGAACTGAAACCCAGCAGGTTGCTTAGTAACTGAATAACTCACTGTCAGATCTAATTAAAAAGAAGAATACTTTGTTTTAGGATAGCGTTAATTTTGATCTAGCTTTTCAACAAATACACTCAAAAATTGTCTGAATGTGGCAGACAGTGTGAAGTGCCAAAATAAGTTGTCAGGAACTTTCAGATGCCTATTTAAAGTATGTAGCTTTTGGAGGAGCGGGAAAATACAGAAAACAACATTCCTGGATCTATGAAAGGTTCATTTCAATTCTGTCATTCCATATTAATCCTGCTAAAATCTATCTTAATATTCAGCTTTTGATAACTGATACACTTCAACATATCTACAAAAACATAAACACAAACCAAGCAATAGGAACAATCTCTACCTAAATGTGTAGAAGTTGGACAGTATATAGTGAATATTCTGGGTAGACAATAATTTGGGGTGAGTCAAATATGCCAATTGGCAAGAAGGTT
This sequence comes from Liasis olivaceus, assembly GCA_030867105.1. Taxonomy (NCBI): domain Eukaryota; kingdom Metazoa; phylum Chordata; class Lepidosauria; order Squamata; family Pythonidae; genus Liasis; species Liasis olivaceus. The sequence continues at coordinate 191,607,117 of CM061349.1, forward strand.
CTGAAGGATGTAGGCATTTTTTTTTAATAGTACAGAAGCTTTTATTTAATAACTAGGAATTACTCTCCCCTGGAAAATATCCAGTTTAGTCAATAAGAATAGTTCAAAATGTATTACTCAAATGAAAGAGGATACTAAGAGGTGAATGAAAATACCTCTAAGTTTGTGGGGAAGAACTAATGCTGTGGAAATGAATTTTGCATTGAGACTGATATGTATTTTGAGAGCAATGTTCAACATGTTTTAAACAGATTGATAAATTAATAATTATTTTTTAATGGAGAAAATGATACCCAGGATCTCTTTGTTAAAGGTATATCTTTCTTAGGAAGATGACAGTTTTATTCTTTTGATTTTAAACAGTATTGTTGGGCCTATGTCTTAACCTCAGGGAGGTACTGGAATAGAAACAATCCCAAGCGTGTACCACTTACTGGGCATAAAATTTAAATTTGATTTTTCCTCTCTTGAGAAATTGACACTTTGGAATAATTCTTATGTTAAAATAGCTGGTAATACTTCTGCTTTTTTTCTTTTTCTTTCAAAGGCTCATAATGGAATGATTACCCTCAATCAACTATTTAATAATCACCGCTTCTTGTGGTAACAAATTCCACAAGTTAATTATGCTCTGTATAAAGAAATACTTTCTTTTGTCTGTTCTAAAACCTCCTTCCAGCCTTGTCCAACCTTCTTCCTGTCCATTTTCTTTCTACCAGCCATGATTTTATAAACTTCAAACAAGTCCCAAATCAGTACCCTTTTTTCCCTAAGTTAAGAAGTCTCAAATGTGTGAGCCTTTTCTCATAGAGCAGATGTTTGAGCCTGTCCCAGCATGACTGCAGGTCCATGTACAGCTGATGTAAGGAGGACAGTTGCTTCACAGAGACAGAGATGTTGGAGGCCTGGCCACAAAACCCATATGCCACAGAACCCTCTGTCATTCTGGTTGCTGGAATTTTCTACCCTTTCTTCACACATTATATTCCATTTCAAACGTGGTCAGGACTGTATATCCATTGTTCCACATGCAAACATTCCATGGATTGAAAAGGTGCTATACTGTTGGGAGCTTTATTTTCAATCAGTCCTAAGAATCTCTAGTATGGAATGTGGTTTTTTCCCCCCACAGCTGTCATACACTCACTTCATGTCCTCCCTGATCTATCCACTATGAGTCCAAGAGCACTTCGCTGGTTAGTTACACACATTTCAGACCCCATCAGGTTTAGAGGTGAAATTTGGGGGGGGAGGGGGTTGTCCATATTTGCATTACTTTACATTTACTCTGAGCCATGTTTGTCATTAGGCTGACCATTAGCCCTCATCAGAGTACTCTTTAAACTGGAGCTCTTCACAGTCACTTTTGGTTTTCACAATCCTGAATAGTTTGGCATCATCCACAGATTTAGCCAACTCACTAATGACCTCTAAGTTTATTTCTTTATTATATTTATGAACAAGTGTAAAACCACCAGTCCCAACATAGATCCTTAATGGACTTCATTTCTTATTTTCCATTCTTCACTCTTTGCTTTGTTTTTAACCACTTAACAGTCCATAAAAGGATAGGTTTTAACTCATGACTGCTAACGTTCTCAAGAGCCTTTGATGAGGAATGTTTGGAAATCTTTTTTTGAAAGTCTAGGCCAGGTTTGAAAGTCCAAGTCCAGCAAGGTCAAAAGGGTCATCTCCACCTATGTACTTCCTGATACTCTCAAAAAACTGCAGAAAACATTTTAAGTAATGTTTTATCCAGGTTGTTTTTAAATGTACATTCCATACAATAAATGGAAGGATCCAAAACACCAATCTGCTTATTAAATTTAGAATCATAAAAGTGGAAGGGGCCATTTAGGTCACTGAGCCCTCATTTAGTGCAGGGACCATTTACTGTATGCCACCAAATACTTATTCAATGCTGCAATCCAAATTAAAGCAACCCTGACAAGTGTCTGTCTAGCATCTGCCTGAATACATTCAATCTTCTACTTCCTGGAGTAATTTATTTCACTGTCTTACTGCTACTAGCAATCTGACTCTTTTTTTCCCCTTAACATTCATCCAGGGTTCACTACATGAAATCTAAGACAACTATTCTCTCTCCTGAATTCTGGAACAATAGAGAGAAATACATTCTATGCACAGGATCTATAGGTTTTTTGCAGAATATGTTGATAGCCACTGGTGTTACATTGCTGTCTTTGTTTTGAATTATGGAAGTAGAGAGATGGAAGGTCTTTAAGGAAATCTGATGCTCCTTCCACTGCCTCTCCACGTTTTCAGTTTTACTCAAATCTCTCTCCTTTCCCTTTACTTTACATAATTAGCAACAGATATTTTTATGGTATTTTTTTTTAATATAATAAAAGTAAAAATTATCACACAACTACAGAAGAATCCCACCAACTAGAAAGTGTAAGCCCCTCACCCCCAAAATGCCGATTAAAAGGAGTTTGGCACCATCCACTCTGGGAAAGCTGTGGGAATCATAAAAGGAATGCTTTCAAGCTACCTGTGGCTTCTGGGTCACACTTTTTTAATCTCTGCTTTCAAGAAAAGGTATAAAAACTGAGTCTTCCAGATGTAGTTGACTACTACCCTCAGGGCTACAAACATTCTGGCTGGGGCTGTTGGATTTGGAGTCAGACAACTTTGGAGGGGCAGTTTCCTTACCTGCTGTTTACAGTGGCCTAAAATGTGTTATAAGTTTTTCTGATGCTGAAACATATCAACATCTTATCCAAACTTGAGATGGAGAAATGCTTTTTTTTTTTTTTTTTGTGGTAAGATGAAAGTGCCATTCCTCTTCACTTGTAAGAAAATGCCTGTGAAATGAGCTGTCATGTCACCTCAAAATGTACATTTAAGAAGATGAAAATATGGGGGAAATGGATGTCATAATGCCTGCCTTCCATTAGCCAAGATGGAAAGGATTAGCATGGGTGTGTGGTTCTCCCCCTCCCATACAAAAATTACATGTCATCTGACATTATTCTTTGATAACTGAACAGCAACCCGGGAGATGCTTCAGTGAAAATGTCATGGAATGCGAAGACATGCTAGGCAGTTTTTTTCCTCTTACACATTATGTTTTGTTTTTTTGGGGGGGAATGTAGCTATAGGAATATGGACTTCTCTTTTCTCTTTCCAGCCTTTACTGTAAAGCAAGTTACAGGGCTGTGTTGATATGGGACTGGAGGAAGGGTGTGAATAATAAGGAAGTTAAGCATAGCTTTAGACTCTGCACCAATAGAGTGGGTGACTAGATTCGTTACCATCCTGTGGGAGGTAATTACGCTGTCCTGAACTGAAGTGTGACCTCCTTGCCTCTCTTATTTATTAAATCCAGGCCTGATGTCTGGTTTCATTTCGAACTCTCTGCGTAAGATGGATATCCCAAGGCCAAATGCAGGAAGGCAGTCAGCCACCATGCTTGCCAAGAGTCAGTATTTTCAAAAGAATCCATGCCGGTAGATTATTGTGTCTGTTTCATTTAGAATCAACATTTCTTTTCTTGTTCGCTTAAAATCAAATACCAGCTAGTTCAGGGTAGATATACCTTAATTCACAAACAATCTGCACCAACAAGTTTCTTCTAACAAGAGTTTCTAGGTTTTCAAAAGAATCTGGCTATGATTTCAGGTGTTTCAGGGGGAAAAATGGCTTTTTTCATGTTACTGCTTCACCTTTTGCTAGACATAAGAAACAGGTGAAACAGACTTCCAGGTTGAGATATTTGTATCTGCAAAGAGACTCCAGGTACATTGAATTAATTCTGAAATCCTCAGTGTGTAACTTAGGAAACAAAAGTTGAACTTTCTACAGTAAATTGTCAACCAAAACCTATTTCTCATTTTGAAGTGATGGTGTGTGTAAGCTTTCAGACATTCTCCATGAAGCAGCAGTGACTGGAGGTGAAACTATTTGCTAGAAAGGATATCAGGACAAGGGAAAAACTAGCCTTGACCCACCCATTGGCCACAAAGAAAGCTGTTGTAGGAATTTGCTTTTTCGTCTCCCCATCACTGTGTGCCTGTGTGTGTCACAGTGGTAGGGAGAACAGTTAAATCCAATGCTAATTCAGTTGGGGCTGCAAACTAATAGGAAGTCTTTTCAGGAGAGAACCAGAACTAAGGCCCCGTACTGTTACTTTAGTTACTACATATACAGTCTATTGTTCCTCCAGAATCTTGAAACAACATACGTGGTCCCATGCCCACCAACCCTTTACCCTGGATATCTGCAGTCCTAATCCAATACTTACTGGCCTGGATCACACTTAGTACTAAGTCAGAACATCACCTTTTTCCGTAGCATAGATGTTGTTTGAACCCAACCCCCAATATGTAAAAACCATAGTAAGAGCTCACCATGGTGTGGGAGCCCAGCCAATGGTGGTTTGTTCAATAAACCATGATTAACAAAAAGGTTTGCTTCTTGCAATGAGCAAACTCAAGTGTGTTAAATGTGAATTAGAGAGCTTATTCTATTATTATTCTATTATTTTGCTTGTCAGCCACCTTGAAAAATCATTTGATGGAACAGTAAGGGACGTATCTTTAAAATTAATCAAGGATGGCTTTATTAGAACTGCTAATAGCTGTAGCAAAGCCATCAAGGATGAGGGAAGGGAACTATTTACCTTTTGGCACTGGCAGTGCTGTGGCTAAGTGGATAGGCCAGGGTGGGGGCAGTGAAACAGTAACTCACTCAACCACTGTTACCTGCATAATGCCTTCCTGTGGCACCTCTCATCCCATTTCTGCACAATTGTTACTGTAGTGCCCTCAATGGCTACATGCTATCAATGGCATTGATGGATTGGTTCTGCTAGAAATCCTTTTATTCCAAATGTCTAGAGCTGCATCTTGATTAGCCAAGTGTCATTGTTTCCTGTTGTACACTGGTGATTGTCTGAAGGAGGGTGAAGAGGAAGAATCCTTGCCCACTGTTGGGGAAGGAGGAGAGGCAGGGCCAAACCTAAGCAGAGGATTTGCCCCAGTGGGCAACTTGCCTAAGACTTCCTCAAACCTGGTGTTACCCTGGATTTTATGACTGTCCAGAAAGGAGGGGAAAGATTATGGAAGTGTTCCCAATTTCATTCAGTTAATGAGAGCACTCCTGTCCTTGACCATTTAATACACAAAATACTGTGGATATTTTCTCATAAAATTGTGAAATCTGCAATTTTATTCCAAGAGAAGCACAGAATCGTATAGCCTACTCTGCTCCTTGGTCACTATAAAACTAGCTGCTTAAAATCTCTAAGCAGTTGCTTGTTCTCTCTCAGCTCAAGCTGAACTGTAAGTTAATAATTACAAACTATAAAGCTAATTTTGGAGTAGAAGCCTCGAGAACAGCATCACTCAGGCAGCAACTTCTATTAGAAAAGCAGTCCAAGGCCAAATGAAAGAAGAGGAACAAATAAGAATCTTTCTTCTAACCATCTCTGCTCTTATGGGATACATTGGAAAGAATTAAAGCAAAACATATAAACTAGACAATCTGTAAAGTGACAAGATTAGGAGCTAAATTCAATGCTAATTCTTGCCTCATCTTTCTGTCTGAGGGATCATTCTCATGCATGAAAAGTAGATAACTAATAAAATTAGTAAAAAAGGTCTCTTGTCAAAGAAGATGATTGTAGAAGTCTGGATACAGAGGTGATGCCACTAAAAAGAAATGAATGCTGAAATTCAGAAAGCAACTGAATACCGTTTTTGTAAAAATGTCACATCTGTTACTCTTCCTGAAAATATGTTTTATTTTTTTACTGAAATCACACCCCACCTCTCTCAAGGTGGCTTACAGGAATTAAAAACTACACAATACAGAATAAAACAGAACAATAAATCTATGCAGTGAAAATCCATCTCAGAAAATAAAAGCAGAAATTAAAATCAATAGCATTAAAATAATTACCAGTTAAAGGCTTGTGGAATGGAATCTGTTTTTACCATTTTTGTAAAGACTGGAAAGCGGGGGCAGAATCTATCTCCTTGGGAAATTCATTCCCTAGCTTGGGGAGGGGCATACAAAACAAGACCTCCCCACATACCAAATAGATGGGTTTCTGGAAGCAGAAGGCCTCTCCTACTGATCCAGCTGAACAGCTTCATGGCGGGAGAGTCACCCCTCAAATAGTCCGGCCTTAAGCAATAGAGGGGTTTAAAGGTCAACACCAGCACCTTAAGCTGTGTCCAGTAGACAACTGGCAACCAGTGTAGAACTTTCAGTTCAGGGATCATATTATTCTGGTAGCTGGCACAGGTATACAGCCTGACAGCTTCATTTGGGACCAGTTGCAATTTACAACAATTGGAGATTAAAAAAAAAAAAAAAAAAAGACAGGAATATAATATTTTCCAGGTTACTTCTGAGCCAATTCGTTTATATAAGATCAAAAGCAGAATATTTCTCCAACCTTTAGAAAATGTATGTGTCAGACTGTCCTACAAGAAAGGATCTCAAAATGCAAGCATGCTACAAGTTCGTTGATGGCAGGTATGTGTATGTGTATGTGTATATGTATATATATATCCTTATTGTAATTTTGGATGGGGATCAAATTTCAAAGGAAAATTTTTAAAAAGGTCATGGAACATCTTTTAGGTTAGGAGTTTAACTTTTCTTTAATTATATGGAGAATAATAAACTGTAATTTACTAATATGATCACTTGTAAAGTATGTTATCCTTGGTATAATAGGTGGGAGGTTGGAGCTCAGTAACTTACAAAAAATCATAAATCGACAGAGCAATTTTTTTGTATGCAGAGGTCCCAGATTCACCCCCTTGAATCTTCTAAGATTCTTATTTCATTAAAACAGAGCACATGCTCTTAGCATCTGGGGACTAATAACTGAGGTGATGAATATTATTATTTATTTAAATTTATTATAACCTCCCACTCCAATAGACTCTGGATGGCTTATAAATAAAAAAAAAAAGATGATGTTCCCTAAATACATTTTGTCATAATCTGAAGGCTCATCCTCATGTCTCACTATCTGCAGCATGAAGGTGCCTCAGCATTTTTAGAGGATGGGTCCACACAATGCAGCCTCTGACTCACTCCCAGCCCACTGTGAAGGAATCCTAAATCCACGTTCAGCAGACTTTCAAAAGACCAGTAGACCTGTCTGAGACTGATATGTCGATCTATCTGCCAGTTTATCTAAAACGAGGAAAAGATGTATTGCTGGTTCTGTCCCAAATGAGTGCATTACAGGTTTTTTGCTGCTTCTGCTGACAAGGGGTTTTGCATGGGCATACTTTCTACTGTTTTTATTATTTTGGGAGGAGCTAGAGCTTATAGAACAAATTTGGAGGATGGGGGCTGGGGTGGGGAGAAGCCAGCTTGTGTGTGGTGGCCATATAAATTGAATAAAATAAATTAACTAGTTAAAAAACAGTATTAAAAATGGTCTGGATCTGACTGGGGGCTATAGGGAAAAAAAATCCCTAGGGAAGGGGCATGGAACAATGCATTCCTATGGCAGAGGCAATTGGCAGTGACTCAGGATGCTGGTGACTGCTCCATTCTAAGCCCCTTGCCTTTTCTTCTTGGTCAGGGGACCCAGAATGGAATGTATACAGCCCGCCCTGTGTTTCCCAGTGTACGCACACACATATGCAACTTGTGGAAAAAGAAGAAACATGCAGACACAGATACAGCACATTATTTCATTACACAGAAGAAAAGGCAGATGCCTCCCATAGCCACTGCTGGAAAAGGAGCTAGAAAGATTGCAGAAGCTGTGCTCTGCATGCATTCTTATCTATTAAAATGTTCTAATGGGCATTAAACCTTTTTGTGCAAACATCAATATAATGGGATAAAAGCAGCACTAACTTTCCAGCTCTTCTTTCATTTGATACTTTCAGAGACCTTTTAATTTAATTTTCTATGGATTGCCTTTCATGGTTATTTCTCCCAATATATTGTTTCATAGCATATTAAAACACGCCAATATATTACAGACATAAAACAATGCTAAAATAGAAGGACACCTAAAAATATAGTTACAGCAGCTCCATTGCACCCAATGTATCAATATGTTCAGATGTATTAACATATCAACATGTCTGATGTCCTTATCATGTCAACATGTTCTGATGCACCGTCAAACCAATTTAGTTTTTTCATCAATAAAGTATCGGTATTGCCAGCAGAGCTATCCACGGGATAATTGGGCAAAGAATGTGATTTGTACAATCACACACAGCTCAAGCTATTTACTTTCTGTGGTGAAGGATAATATATTACATCTCCCCTATTCCACATATAGAAACCAATCCAAGTGATAATTGAATCTTTTTTTGGTGTGGCAATAGGAGTACATACCTGATGACAGGAAGGTAGCTTAGGAGAGGCCAGAAGCACCAACAGTTCTGGTCTCTAATGTCTCATAGCTATCCCTAAGGTCTTCTGCTTAGGTTAACCACCTTCCTTTGCCTAACAGTAGGGAAAATCCTATATAACAATCACTTTTCCATAGACTCAGGGTGATATTCTCAACCATGTGGTGGTCCCTATAATGTATCAAAATTCATCAAACTTCAGCAATATTCCACAAAGGCTTCTGAATGGATTTTACTGAAGTTCTGTCAATGCTAACTAGTGCATTCCTGATTTAAAGAAAAAGTATTAAAATATAAAGGCTACAGTACAAACAAGTAATGCCATTACAGATTACAGATCTATCTTTATGTACTATAGCTCAGGAAGTAGTCCCAAAGGAAAACACGTCCTGTTGATCTGTTCACAACCCCTTTCTCCCAACCATCAAGGTTTTGTACTGCCTGCTTATTAAGGAGGTGCCCTTTCTTCTTTAATTAGTGGTAAGCAATATTTCCCAGAACATCTTCTAGTTAATTAGAAAAAAGCCATATTTTCCCATTGTTGTTTTTAACAATCTAAAGAAAGAACAGAGAACTATGTATAACAATAGCAATGATTAAGTTTATCAATTGTTCTCCAGCTATGTAGGCGTCTTACCTAATGCTTGGGAGATGCTTGAATGATTCACTTCTTCGATTTTAATTATTGGAGGTAGAGACCATTTTTCAACTAAAGATGCTATATTAACTACTACAAAATAGTGGGTTGGGGCATTTAATTACCCATTCATATCTACTTATTGTTATTCTGACATACCTTCCCACTCTCTGTTCAATGTATGAGCATTCTCAGGAGACCAACTAAGTTGTCAGCATTTTCTAAGTGATATCATTTTACAAGAGGAGAACAGAAGTTTATTATAATGGTAAGATTTCACCAACCCATTATTTGGCTCACCCATACCCCACCCCCCGCCCCCAGGCATTTTAAGCTCTGGCTTAATTTGGTGTAGATATTTGCTAGTCATTGGCAGGACAGGCCAACTTGTGAAGACAAGCTCCAGTTCAGTCTGAGACTGGGCAAAAGTACCAATAGCAGCTGATCAGAGTTGGAGGCTTCAGGTATAGAGATCAGCTACTGCAGGATCTATAACCTTGGATTCTGGCAGACAGAAGGCATGGGCTTCACCTCAGAGGGGGTGGTCTCTAAGTCATTTGGGTAAGAGTAACTTGGCCCAAGGAAGGGATAACGTGATGTCAGTTAATCAATAGAGCACTCTGGAGTCATAGTTCTCAGTCCATCAGGAATGGCAAATTAGGTCTAAGAATGAGAATGGTCCTGGAAAAAACCACAGTAGGGTTCAAATTCCATTGGCTGGCAAATAAGAAGAGAAGAGCTTGTGAGTATCTCTGGAGTGCAGTAGCAGCTGCCTTAAGCCCAGATTCACACCAACACATGCCTTTTTTCCCCATTTCTCTTGGCCTGTGGTGATGGGTAGGCTTGTGCAGTTCAAAGGTTTCATTTGAAGGCAATTTATTTGAACTGACAGTTCAGTTTGGATTTTTGAAGTCTACAGTATTAGATTTCAAAAGACTATGCAAATCCATTCAGAAATTCAAAGCATGTGATAAGCAAGAATGAATAAAATGAAAGAATAGAACAGAACAGAATGCAACAGAATGTTTTGATGACTGGTAATGAGTACAATAAACACTGAACACCTTGCACTATATTCCTAAAATAATCTTCTAACTCTGGCTAAACAGACGGACAAACTTGAGGAAGTGCTGAGTAAAACTTTCTGTCTGTCGGTTGTGTGAAGAAACCCAGCTGCTCTCTTATTGGCTGAGTGCATTTGACTGGCAGATCATTTACCACCTGAGGTTTGTTTATTCTCCTAAGGGAAGTTAGTTCAAAGGCTCATAGACTTTGCTGCCTTCCAGCATGCAGACAGGAACCCCAAGAAAAGCCACAATTGTCAGAGCTGCCTTCAAGCTTTTCACTTGTCAGGAAGCAACAAGATGCCTGCAAACCACCTGCTTTATTTACCAGGTTGGCATTGCGATCTGAGCAAGCGCTCATTTGAAGACTGAGCAAATGTAAATCCATCCTTTTTATGGGACTTGCATTCGGAGATTCCTTCAGGTAAAGGTGAATAATGTGCTTTCGTCTAGCTGCATATTTTCTTGAAATTACTTTGTCAAAGAATAAATGGTCAATTTACCAGGGAGTTTTGTTGGTGAAAGGATTTTTTTTTTTTTTAGGAAGCAATCAGCATGCAAGAGTTTGTTCCAAAACTATTATTAAAGGTTGATGGACAAGTACAGAGGATGTTAAATAACTGCAGATCTTTTAAATGGGCTCTGTTCATTGAAAAATGATCCATTGTCTTTATTATCCTTGTTAATTGTGCTGCTGCCTGCCTGGTAATACATTTCAGCCAGTAAAAATGGCTATATCGTTCAGTTAAAAGTAGGAAAAATGTACATTCACTAATAAATATGTGAGGAATCAAAGACTGGCTGCCATAAAATCTTCAGAGAATAACTTTGTGGATTGTTTTCAAATGCAATTAGGAGGATGCTTACATTTCCTGCCTTGGAGGAAGCTGGCAGTGTTAACATCTCCTGCTTTTAGAAGCTCAGTCTCTATCTGTTGAAGAAAACCATATCTGACTCTTCCTTTCTTGTGAAGCAGTTGGAAGGAAGAAAAAAATGGCCAAGGAGGGACATCTGAAGAATCTGGACATCATGAATTAATGGTGTGATCTGATCTGGGACCTCTGAGACTAATATGGAGTTTGGAAGTCACTATCTTGCCTTGTTCCAAACCCTGAGATGTGCTTCTCCATAGTTTCAACTGATGCACATTTTGAAAGTTGTTTTTTTTTAATTACAGATTTATGTGGAAATATAATATAAGACAATTACAGATAGAACCATATGTAACTGAATGGACGGGAGAAATGGATTCATTCATGAGCTGAAAAACATATATTTTGATTTCAAGTGCTCTAAGCATGTCTGAACAGCAGTGGCTTGGCTGCACATATTACTGTTTTCTGCGACAACTGCATTGAAGTTTTATGGAAAACATGTTAAAAAAAGAGGTGGGGAGAAAGGGGAGGCACATAAAGGAATCTTAGAAAAATCAAACATTTTATGATTTTGTGCCAGAAAATAAAATGCATTTAGAATATGTGCAACTACATATTACTACAGTCCAATGGATATATTATTGCTGAGGAACTCAAAGGCAGGCATTTTTACAAAATCCCTTTTCCCTTCCATGTTCTGTTGGGTCATGTCTCCCAAGAGGGGTACCAAAAATGCTAAATAGAAATGAAAAGGGGCTACAAATTCTGTCAAATGTTAGATAAGGACCAGCAGTATCCTCAGGCTTTCCCTGCTTTTGTCAGCATGATGAAGGCAATGTGGCAGTGCCATGCCACAAGCTCCACCCCTTTGGGGTGGGGCTTGTATGATGGCAGTGCTTTCTTCACCTGGCCCTGCCTGCCTTCCTTGCAAATGCAGTTGATAATGACTACTAGGAAAACATGCGGTCGAATGTTCAGAGGATCAAGGCCAAGAACAATACCATTCTCTAAGTGAGAGAAACTTAGTTGCTTCATTTCTCCTGAGCTATTCCATCTCACCAATATTTATACAGTAATGGCCCCAAAAGGCAAACCAACTGTACCAGAGAGATGGCAGCCCAACCACAGAGATTTGGTTATAGGAACGAAAAGGCCATCAATAAAAGAAATACTTAAAAAGAGATGCGACAATTCAATTATTGAGATTGTTTTTTTTAAAAAAATAAAATGTGCTAATGTGCTAAATGCCCTAATTTACCTAAGGTGCAATGAGAAACTTTAGATATCTACCTAATGTTTTATTTCTCTGAACACTGTTGGTAGAGTTAGTTCTCAGACTAATAAAGATTCAAGTGACTGTTTTTACCAATATAACCCACAGCTGCATAGACCCCATATCTGAGAAAAGATCCACCTCCTCACTGTTATAAAACTGTGAGAAAAAGATTCAGAAAAGTCCCCTCCCTAATGTACACAGATATATTTTGGTTCTAAAGAGAAAACAGTTCATTTGTTGGAGTTCTTGTAATACTCCTACATTCTTCTTAATAAAGTTTGCTAATGAGGACTCTGTGGATTCATGCTTGGGAAAAAAGATTTTCTTTCAGTTCAGACAGCTTCAATGGTCTAGCAGCTGTGATACCGTCCTGTATATTCCTTAAGTATGTAATACAGATTCAATTATTCTTAATATATTATTCTGACAGGACTTTTCTTAAAAGGAATAAACAGATAAACATAGAAATGGAATGGAATTATGGATAAAATATGACAAATGACACTGATCTGGCATAGATTTATCTATCATGTTAGTCTGTAAAACTTTGATTACAGAGAAAATCTTTATCACAATAATCCACTGATTCCATCAATGACAATTTATAGAGACTGCCAAATCAATTTTTTGGGAAAGTTGTATAAGAAAGTTATTTTATTTGCCTCTTTGGGTAAGCAATCTATTTAGAAATCACTGATTAATTTGTATCAAAGTTTTGGCTCTCATGTCTCCGTGGGCTTATTCCTGAGCTCTTTACATTTCCTAAGGAAGCAGCCTCCACCCCTATGTCTATTTTCTCACTTATTTCTCTTTGTGTTGATAGTTGTGACTCTTCTTCACATCATCAAGCTCAACCAAGCAGATGCATCACACATGTACCCAAAACACACATGACAGCTATATTATAAATGTACCAGAAGAATGAATTTTACCTGTAATAATGTGAGCGAGACTACAACAAAGAAAAAGAAGTTGCAATTGCCCCATGCAAAACATCAAAAGGACAAATTTATCTAGAAAGGGCAGGACTGAAAAGAAACACGTGGCCAGATACTTTTTGTTCTGATACTCCACTTGAAAAGATTCTATGAAAAGAAGCAAGGTAGGGTGAAAATAAAATTTATCAACCAGATATGCTGATACATGTTTAAAAATAGAAAAAAATATATATATTTCCTTGCATATATTTTGCAGTAATAGCATTTGTAAACAAGGGGAATGTTGCCAGAATCTTAGACTTATAAAAGTAGGACAAGCCCTTGCTCTGTGCCAGAGTTCAGGTTAAAGCATTTCTGATATATGGCTGTCCAGCGTTTGTTTGAACACATTGCATGAAAGGGAACCCTAGAGGTTACTGGCTTCGTTGCTGAATTGCTCTTATTAGTAGTAAGGTTTTTCTAACATACAATCAGAATCTGCCTTCGCGTCACTTAAATCCATTATTTTCGATCCTGCACTCAAGGATGATAAAGAATAGGTTCCAATGTTCTGTATGCATCCTTTCAGGTATTTGAAGAGTGCTATAAGAAGACATGTATGTATGTATGTATGTATGTATGTATGTATTTATTTATTTATTTTTTGTATGCCACAAATGGCATCTGGGCATCTCATAAGTAAAAACATTTTTAAAAAATACAGTAACAGCCAAAAATAAGTGAAAAAGGGATGGCAAAGATGGCAAAGACAACAGGAACCGGACAGGAATGGTAAAAAGAAACAGACCCAGACAATCCAAGGGGGCTTCAGTCATCGAGTCCTTCCCAAGGACCTGGGTTAGACAGATGTTGTTGTTTAATAATATTAAAGGTATCATTGCAGGATGTAAGCTGTTCCAAGTAAAGCTGCCTTTTGCAATGGACTGATTTTGTCAATGCAATGGTGATTTTGTCAATGCTGATGGTCTTCAAGTGGTGCTCCCGATGTTTTGGGGTTGCACCCAAGGCGCCTATTCCTATTGGTACTATCTTTGCTTTCTTTTAACCACAGTCATTCTACTTCTATTTGCAGGTCTTTGTGTTTTGTGATTTTCTCCAGTTCTTTCTCTTCTATTCTGTTGTCTCCAGGTATTGCAATGTCTGCTATCCAGGCTTTTTTGTCTTTCTCATCAACAATTGTTAAGTCTGGGGTGTTGTGTGGCAGGTGCTTGGCTGTTTGAATTCTAAAGTCCCAGAGCACTTTAGCTTCTTCATTTTCTATTCCTTTGTCTGTTTTGTGGTCCCACCAGTTCTTGCTTGCAGGCAAATGGTATTTCTTGCAGATATTCCAATGCACCATTTTTGCTACTTTGTCATGCCGTTGTTTGCAGTCAGTCTGTGCAATCTTTTTGCAGCAGCTAACCAGGTGGTCCACTGGTTCTTCAGCTTCTTTGCAGAGGCGGCATTTGCTGTCTGTTGCTGTCTTCTCAATTCTGGCTTTGTATGCATTTGTTCTTAAGGCTTGGTCTTGTGCAGCCAGAATTAGCCCCTCTGTCACTTTCTTCAACTTTCCTTCTCTTAGCCATTGCCAAGTCTTGATGTTATCTGCTTTGCCTGATAGGTTTTTTTCTTTTTTTAAATGTACTGGCCATGTAATACTTTGCCTTGCCATGTCACTTTTCTATTCTTCATTTGGTCTGTCTTATAGGCCAGTTTGGTCTCCTCAGTATTCAGTAAGTCTTCATAGCGTATTTCATAGAGACTTCAGTGCATCTTCTTCATTGTCCTTCAGATATTCTTCCAATGCCCTTTTTTCTTCTTCAATTGTCTGCTGTACTTGCAATATTCCACACCCACCTGTGCTCCTTGGTAAGTAGAGTCTGTCAACATTGCTGTGTGGATGAAGGGCATGATTCATTGTCATTATTTTTCTGGTCTTCCTATCCAGGGCTTCTAGTTCAGCTTGGGTCCAGTCCACTATTTCACCTGTATATCTAATGACTGGAATTGCCCAGGTGTTAATTTCTTTCATCGTATTTCTGCCACTAAGTTTGGACTTCACTCTTCTGATATATTCACAACTGTCAGGCCTAGCCCAAGAACAATGGTGAAATGGTCGTTTTAAGTTCATTTGCTTACACCATATAGATAGAATCTTGCCAGACTAAATCTATACTATTGCAACTAGTGGATATACCCTGGGAGATTCTAGGGAGTGGTAATCCTGAACCTCTTATGCTTCTCACGCTCCCCTTGTGGACTGTGTTGTTTTTTGTCTCCTTTCCCTTCCTGGAAAACACCCCCTCCTTCCTGATAACCTTGCTCTCTGTTGCTATCCACCACATCACTCTCTTCTTCATAGATACTATACATTCCATTGCAACTACTAAACTTCTTCTTGACTTCAGTGTGCTTGATGTTGTCAGCTGAAAGATGCCCAGGTATTTGTCATGATCTTCTTCATCCTGACTCTTGATGTTATTTCCATTGGGCTTCTTGATTCCTTCAGTTTTCATGATTTTTCCCTTGTTGATGGTTAGGGTGGCACATTTGTCCAGTCCAAACTCCACTGTAATATCTTGGCTGTATATTCAGACAGTGTTGAGGGGCCATTCCATTTCAGATGGTGTTTTTCCATACAGCTTCAGATCGTCCATGTAAAAGAGGTGGGGTAACCTGGCAGATGTTTTTGATGTTTGATAGCCGTTGCCTGACTTGTTCAGTATTGTTGACAGAGGAATCAATGCAATGCAATGACAAACAGTAGCGGTGATAGTGAATCTCCTAGAAAGATTCCTCTCTTGATATTAACCTCTCCCAGTCTATTACCATTGACCAGCAACTGTGTCTTCCATTGTGCCATTGATCTTTCCACAAAGCTTCTGATGTTTCTACTGACTCCTGTTATTTCTAGGCACTTGATTATCCCGTCATATGGCAGGGAGTCAAACACCTTCTTGTAATCAATCCAAGCTACATTCAAGTTGGTCTTCCTTCTCTTGCAGTTTTCCAAAATCAGTTTGTCAATTAGGAGGTGACCTTTTGTCCCTCTGCTGTTTGGGCGGTTTCCTTTCTGCTCAGATGGAAAGAGCTTGTTTTCAACTAGATGCTGTTGGACTGCATCAGCTAGTGCATGAGTTAGCAATTTGATGATGATGATTATTATATTTTTATCCCCCCTTTATTATTTTTATAAATAATTCAAGGCAGGGAACATACCTAATGCATCTTTCTCCTCCTATTTTCCCCACAACAACCACCCTGTGAGATGGGTTGGGCTGAGAGAGAGGGACTGGCCCAGAGTCACCCAGCTGGCTTTCATGCCTAAGGCAGGGCTAGAACTCAGAGTCTCCTGGTTTCTAGGCCAGCACCTTCACCACGACACTGGCGTTCATTCCCAGTTCCTCCAATCTCCCTTCACAAGGCAAAGAGCACATCAGCCCTGTCACCAGAAAGGGCCAACAACCATTTTTGGAAGGCAGGAATGGATAATATCACTCTGTATTCACCCCCTCCTGTCGCAAATGTGACCTCCAGGCATCTTTTCTTGCTTTTCTTAAGAATATAAGAGGAATTCTGTTGGGTCAGACCAAACGCTTTTTTCATCCAGCATCTCAAGTGGAATATACATAGTAACTCTATAAGACGAACATTCGGGAAACAGTCCCCACAAAATAAAGTTTCCTAAACAAATGTTACAAGATTCAGGAAAGTAAAAGGAAGGAATTTCTCTCATACGGCACAGTTAAAATTGGGGAAATTGCTTTTCCAAGACACAGTGACGGCTCTAAAAAGGATTAGAAAAATTCACGGCAAATAAGCAATCAGTAGCCATTAGTCTGGCCAAGAGACAGTACTGTATTCTAGCAATGATGGAAAACAGGAGGGAGAATGCCGCTGAGGTCAGGGTTTGTAGGCTTTTGTAGGCATCTAGCTGGCCACACCACTCTGGGTGATGGCAGTTACACATCCATGCAGGTTCTGTGGCAGTAATACAGAAGCCACTTGCCACTGTTTTCTTCCAAGATTTCTTTTTTACTTCTCAGTCTAGCTTACAGCCTGGGGTTTCCTGGTGGCGATGCATCTAAATACTAACCATGTCTAACCCTGCTTAACTATTTAGGGGATCAGCCAAGGTTGGCTAGTGTTGCTACCTGCTACGACACATGCAGTATAAGAATAGCAAGAACCAAATAAGACGCATATAACTATTCATCAAGTAAAGAAATGATAATAGCTTTATTTTGGCAGTGCAAGTAAAGCAAGTTGCCAATTGTATATCCCTTGGGAGAAAAGTTGTGCTGAGAAACAAGGCACACTCTTTTCTGAGTGCTTAATATAGATCTTTTACTGATGGTAATTGAAACTCTTAACATTTGGATCGGATAATGTGAGAAGAGATGCTGGATTCGGTGTGTGTAATCTCATAATTATGCTGCCGTGGTCCTAGCAAAGTGACTGCAAAAGTAGCATCAAACATTGAAATGTTCTTGATATGAAATTGGAGAGAAAGCCACATAGTTTCTTTCTCTACTGATACTCTAAGTAGCATCAGGGATGAGCAGAACAGCACAGGACACAGCACAGGTTCTGCCTAGTTTAATTCTAATAAGAAGGTATGAATCAACAGTGGGCGGTGGCCATTCTGAGGATGGTGAATTACAATTTCTAGCATCCTTTACTTTGGCCATGCTGACTGATGGTCCTGGGAGTTGTAGATCTGCAACATGTGGACTAGTGCTCCTGCCATTACAGTTCCTCTTGCCTCTATATGCAAACTAGCTGTAATTCCAGAGAAATCTTTGTCAATATTGTATTTCATGTATTTAGGAATTTGGGGGTAGGGTGCTGCATCTGCTTGTCATTAAATATGTATAAATTTTCATCAAGAATTTCAACGAACACAAAAGATCTCTGTTTTTCTAAACTAAGCCACAAGAGATCTTGAAAGTGAATTTTGCAGCACTTACTCATATGCTACAAATCTACAGAGGCTGCAGTTTCTCTTTCTCAAAAAGACTCCAGAGATGCTGAAGATTTCCAAATGTTATAATGACCTGGGAGATAATTTAAGCTGAGGGGGAGTTGCTTTTCTTTTTTCTACTATGAAGATTCATGAGATGTTGGATTTAAAATTGAACATTTACAGCCAAATTCAAATGGCTGGTACCATTCATATATATATATTGCCATTAATAAGTTCATGCAATGCCCATGTGCCTCTACTATCTGAACAAAGATTCATTAAAGCCTGGTCAGAAAGAAATTACTCATGTGGACCTGACTCTCTTGACATTCCCTTGGAATTCTGGGGCAAAGTTTATTCCCAATCTGTACTAAAGAAACATGGCTAGTTATATTTTGAAATCAGTAATTCTAGTTTACGTGAACAACCTACTAGCAGCATGCATGTTTTAAAAATGATATAGGAGAAGCTTTGGACCTTCTGAGAGTGCAAGCAGAGCAGAACACCTCTGTAATTCATTAAAAGAGTCTGACTTTTTTTCAGGCATTTAGAAAAATCTCAAATAAAGATGCCTTCAAGATAATTCTTTATGGTATCTATTCATTCAAGAGAAAGCAACTTTTATAGCAGTTACATCTTTTTCCAGGCTGGGTGGAAAGCTGAAAAAAAGTTGGGTTGCTTTAATAATAGCAGAGAGGTACCCTGTTTGCACAAGGTCTGCAGCATTTCTTAGAATTACACAACCCTGTGTATAGGTATGGATACCAGTGTGAAGGCAGTGAGGTATTCTCTCCAGAATCAGAGAATGTTCATCCCTGAATTTTGCACATATGATCTTAAGAATCATGGGAAATCAGACCAACGTCCTCCTTAATCACAATGTAGTACTGACTGTATGTACTGAGAAAGGAAAACAAGCATTTGTCAGGGTGTGCAGTGTATACTCCACGCAGTGGTGCTCCGTGAGACAAAATAAACAGTCCACAGTCCAATGTAGAAAACTTGCACACAGACGTTTACTGTACAATATACATAGAATGTACACCAACAACCTGCAAATCCCTAATTACTTCCCAGAACTCCAATACCAGCCACAACTCCTATCACCAGCCACACTATAGCCCATGGTGCACTTTGCTATATACAGTGGTTTGTGCTGTGTCATGCTGACACACCCTACAGCTGTGTGCTCTGGTCGGGTTGCGGGGATTGCAAACACAGTCAAGCTGTGCTCTGTCAAGTCCATATTCCCATTGAGAAATTCTTTACTCAAGGGTAATACCCTGACAGCATTTTCTGGCTATATGGATCAACACTTTAAATGGGGTTTATAGTTGCTACATCTGGAAAAGAGAGGTTTTTTATTTTTATTTTTACTTTTGTTTTGTTTTGTTTTGTAATTATATAGCAGTATCATTGGTACACTTAGTAAATTGCATTTGGGGAGCTGTGGTTAAAATCATGGAAAGGAGAAAGAGAAAGAAAAACTTGATATGGTTAAGACTGACTGGAATTTCAGTCTTAGTGATTACCTGGAATTTAAAAAAAAAACTCCTAATGAAATGCTATGCAAATGATATAATATTAACAATTATGCAACCACAAAACTCCATATGACAGTTGATGAAAATCATAAAAGATTTTGGCTGCCTTTCTGAATACAAAACTAATGAAAAGAAAACTAAGATAGTAACAAGGCATTTTTAAAGATTTTTTTTAACCTGCCTTTATTATTTTGTATAAATAACTCAAAATGGTGAACATACCTAATACTTCTTCCTCCTCCTATTTTCCTCACAACAACAACCTTGTGCAGTGAGTTGGTTTTAACGTCTGAAGAAGAAGACTTCATGAAAAAAAAAAAGATTGGATGTGAAATAAAAGATTTAGTGAATATTGCAGGACTGACAAAGAACAATCAATAGATTTATATGAAATGGGGAAAAATGAGTAAGATTCAAATCTTGCAAGACCCAAAAGAAAAAGGCAGATTTGTATTTCCTTAGACTGTATTACCAAGAAAGTTGTCTATATAACAGAATGGATAAAATTCCTGAATATTAGAACATCAATGATAGAAGTAGCAGGGCTAGCTAATGGACCTCTTGTAATGGACCTGTGTGCCTATGGTACACAGAAACAAAAGAAGAAAAGAATCTGAAGGGACATATTGTAAGATACGTTTTGTCCAGCAATCTCACCATCAGTATCACCATTAAATGCTTTTTACTTTAAGGATAACTACAGTAAGAAAGATGTAATCACATACGTATGTCAGTATGATATATTTGGATTCAGGAAACAGATTAAAGACACAAGAATTGTTCCATGAAGGAAGGAACCTACCATGGTTATTTGCAAATAACTGGAAAGATAGAGGTGATCTTTAAAAGGAAGGAACCTTGAGAAAGATGACAGAATTTAAAAAATGTATCCACAACCAAGATCACTTATTAGGTTGTATCTATAAATTGTTACTGAAATATGATGCAGAGACAGAGCAAATAAAAAACTGCATGATAAAATGGATGCAAAATTTTGAAGAAGTAATCACAGTGGATCAATGGGAAGAGTTATGGGGAAAAAAATCAACAAAATTTACTCCAAGCTATAAATTTGTTATAAAATGTTTCATAGAAGGTATATAATTTTGTCAGTGATTTCCAAGATGGACAAATCATATAACAATAAATGCTGGAAATGCCATAACAAAGAAGGAACATTCTATCATATGTGGTGGTCCTGCAAAAAAATTCAAAAGGGCTGGAAAGAAATAGATCAAAACATTCTGCAAATTTTGAAAATAAAATTTGAACTGAAACCACAAACATTTCTATTAGGAATGATTCCAGAGAGCATAAATGAAAAATATCACAATTTATTGAGATATATGCTGACAGTAGCAAAAAATTAACTTGGCATAACATTGGAAAAGAGAAACCCTGCCAATGATACAAGATTGAGAGACCAAGACTGGAGAATATGTGGCAAAGAGAGATGGAAAGATTCAACACTATCCACTGGGGAGGAATGTTTGGTGAAATTGACAGATCTTGCTGAGATGGATAAACTAACTTCTTTGATCAGAGAAAAGACACTATATTTATTGGTGACCAGAAACCTCTTATGGACTTCTTGCATAAAAATGAAAAAAATGAACTTGTGATTTATGGTTTTGATGATTAGACAGGATAGATTATAGAAAGAAGAGTATTATGATGTAACTTTAGAGACAGGTTAAAAAATAATTGTATTTAGAACTACTGTGAAGAATATTGGAAGCCACTACTTTGTATCTTTTTTCTTTCTTTTCTATTTTTCTTTAACTTTTTTCTTTTTTTGCAATTTTTGCTTTCTCTTTGCTTTCTTTCCTTTCCTTTTTTCTTCTTTTCTTTTCTTTACATTAGTTTATATTAGTTTTTAAACTTTTAAAAAAGTTTTAATAAAAATTATATATGAAAGAGAATATGTGGCTAAAAAGAAATTGACTGTGTATGTTCACAATACAAATCTAACTAAATTTAAGCAGGAATGGCTCCCTTACATACCACATATTACACAGCAAAACAAGCTAAGACGTTTAGAATATAGCTTTTGAAGAAAAGAAAGAAATTGATTTAAAAACCACTGGGGAAAAAATGACTCAAATAGATATGAGCAATAACCATTCAAGTTTAAAGCAAAGTATAAATGTCTAAGCAGTAGTTCGTGCCTGGGATAAAGAAAAATGAAAGGAAGGGGGAGAGTGTGCTATTGAATGCTTCTTTTTACAACGTATTTTTTATTATACTATATTTTCTTGCATCTCTGTTTTTGATCTTTCACTTTTTTACAATGCTTACATAATAATAAAGCTAATAAAATGAATTTTAAAAACTTCCAGTAATTTTATCTGGTGTTTTGAAACACTGATCATAAAAGAGCTACGCTTCTTCCTGTGACCTCAGCACATCCAAGTCCACCAGCTTCAGCCATTCAATGGTGCCTTTCTACTTTTCTCCCTTCAGCTATACTGTATGAGGACTACAACATACAGTACAATGTTTGCAACTGGTTATTGGTGTTGCTGGCTGGGAATTCTTAGAGCTGTATTTCCAGTAAAAGTGTAAAATATCAGGTATGGGAAGGCTGGTTTAAAATCCAGTATGCCCCCCATAAATGCCTTTAAGAAGTATTTTTCAAAGATTTCCCCAACCCCTTCCCACTTTAAATAACTATCTATCATTACTGTAAAGGTAACACATTATTAATGTTCCTGACATGCTTTGTGCAGCGTGGAAAATGATGGTGGGTAGCATTAATGTGCAGAGGACCTTCTTGCATAAATAAAACCTTGCCTAGCCAACAAGTGAATGAGCCACAGCAAAAATAAACAGAGCAATGAAAACACGCAGTGTCTAATGAGTCTCTGTTAAGCAGCTGACATTTGGAGCAGCATCGCTCTTCTCAACCCTCCTTCTAATGAGTGGGCTTTCTGCAGGTCTTTTGTTTTCAATGAAAAAGAGGTGACTTCCTGTAATTGTTCTCCCTTCCATATGAAATGATACTCTGTATTCCTGTCAAAGACTATTGTTCCCAGCTCTATTTTATATTGGGATCCACTCACTTTCATACACACACACACACACACACACACACACACACACACACACATATATATATATATATATATATATATATTTTACAGGATGTCACACCACTATGTATGTGTGTGTGTATATTTAACTTCTGGTGCCATGTTGTTATTATTTCAGATCGAAACCCCCAGATTCTACAGCCATAAACCAGGGAGTGAAATGTTAACAAAGGCAAGCCCTCATTGTCTAAACTAGACTTGTTAAAAAAATTAGAGAGATGCTGGTTTTTCCTCTCTTCTCCCCAGACCCTGGGAAATGGGCCTAGGAAATGCAACTGTTTAGGACCAAGCTCTTTCCTGACCATCAGAACTAGCCCATCTTCATTAGCCATAAGCCAGTTTGGGGGAAGAAATGCCTGACATTTCTTTGTGGACTGCGTCAGTCAATGTGCTGTTCTGACTCCAGACAGTCGTGTGACTGCCAACGCATTTGCTAAACTGAACAGGGCTCAACACCCACACAACTGACTTTTCCAAACAGATCGAAGGAAACACAGATGGAAAGACTGTATATTCACTGAATTGTACTTTACTGATATTATTAAAACTTTGTATACTGGTTTTTATTTTGTTAAAAAAGCCCACGTGAATTCTTCAAATAATATGGGCCCATCCTTCCTACTGTTATGCACCTTGAATTATAATCTAGACGGAGGACAGAGATGGCCAATCTCAGGCTAACTGTTGAGGTTGCAAGGTGAGAAGAGATGAAGAAAGGAGGAGGGGCAGAGCTACAAGTAAGTGGAGAGCACTCCTGCTTTCTATGACATCTACTTTTTTCTTCTTCTCATATCCTCTCTTGTCTCTCCTCAAGGCAGCAGCAGGCAGCAGAAAACTCTTACCAGCTCTTATCCCTTGTAAATTTTTTATTATTACAGCCAAAGGCCAAAAACGTAAGATATAACCCAAAACTGCAAACTGCAACATGCTTATACAAAATTATATACCCACATTAGAATGGATAAGGCATGGGAGACCTTGCAATAATTAACGCCTCATTTTTATTGCTGCTGCATAATACTGCTGCCATTGGAGCTTAGGACAAGGGACAGCTGACACTAATCGGAGAGGCATACGGCAGACTGGCTATTCCTGGTCCAGGAGATACTGAACCAGTGCAAGACATCTGATTGTTTCTGTTGTTTCTCTTCCCCAACTACAGGATCAGCTCAAGCGATGGGTGAGTCTTATTTCTATTCTAGCAATAAGGCAGAATCCTTGTCACAAGTGATGACAGCACAGTAGCTTCAGGTATGTGGGGCCTGCACCCACAACTCTATCTTAGGATGACTTCCTAGAGCTGTTGCCAGCAAGTCTACCTCATTTTGACGGAGGAGATGCCCACGGTACAACCCTGATTCCTTCTATCCCACAAAATATGCTAATCCCTAAAAAACATTTGCCCTATTAAAAATTGCACAAGGCAGGAGGCCCCTCAGTCCAAAAGATTGGATTTTTAAACCAGCATTAAAAATTATCTTTTCAGCTTGGCCAGAAGGAAAGCCGAAGGAAATCAATATATACTCCAGTGAGACATGGAAGCTGATTTATGAGTTAGGAAATCATTTTTCTAATTAATTGCTGTATTGCTTGAGCATGGCTATTTATTTATTTATCTGTCCAGTTTACTGTTTTTTTGTTGTTGTTTTTTAGAATATGTGTCTGTTACTTGGAGGAAAGTATTACTGAATAGGGCTATAAACATGAGCCATATGTTTTTATGAAGATAATAGCCTGCAGTATTACGTGTTCAAATCCATGAATGGAAAAAAAAAAAAGCAAAACCACACTAACACTCATACCCCATTTCTGCCCCATCCTTTTGCCTCCACACTAAACAGCAAATACTACACTAAACACTTTGGGGGCAGGGTGGTATACAGGTAGTCCTCGACCACAGTTGGGACCAGAATTTCCATTGCTAAGTGATGTGGATGTAAACTGAGATGTCATGTGACAGCATCACTTAGTGACAGCAATCCTGGCACTCCCCATTGCCATCGTTAAGTGAATTCCACTGGACTTCAGCCAAGGACCCACCCCAATCCAAGCCATTCTGGGCTTGGTCCCTCCCAGCCTTGAGCCTCAATAAGGTAAAGAACTGCCTCCAACTCCCCCCACCCTGCCTATCTCTCCCCATCTCTGCCCTTTTGGCCACCCTGCACCCTGCATGCACCAGCGCTCACCTTCCCCCTTCACTGCCTTGAATGCATGAGGCCCATCCTTCCCCCTTTGCTCACTTGCACACACGCACCCTGCCCTCCTTCCTTTCTTCATTCACTCCAGGATACTTCTGGCACTGAAGGAGCTCTGCAGCTGACTTGGAAGCTGCTGGCCATTCATGAGGCTTTCTCCTTCCTTCTGCAAAGCCCCAGAGCTATAGTGCAGTGCAAAAGGAACACAGTGCATGCGAGCAAACAAAAGGGGGAGGGGGGACCTGATGCATATCAGTTAGGGAAGGAGGGCGCTGGTATGTGTGAGTGAGTGAAAGAGGGAGGGAAGGAGGGCATGATGCATGCGTGTGAATGAAGGAGGGAAGGAGTGCATGGTACCTGCATGTGAGCAAGGGAAGGAGAGTACTGGTGCATGTGAGCGAAGAGGAAAGGAGGGCACAGTGTGTGTGTGTGTGTGTGTGTGAGTGAAGGGGGGGCAGGAGGGTGCAGTGTGCGCAAGCAAAGAAAGGCCGGGTGGGTGGGGGAAACTTATCCAAGTGACTTGTGACCTCCCCTGGTGGCTTCCCCATTGACTTTACTTGCAGAAAGCCGGCAGGGAAGGTTGCAAATGATGATCACATGATTGTGGGGTGCTTGGCAACTGGTCATAAGTGCCAATGGGTTGCCAAGTGCTCAGATCATGATCACATTATTGTGGGGGTGCTGCAATGGCCGTAACTTTGGGGACCAGTCATAAGTCAATTTTTTCAGCACCATCATAACTTCAAACAGTCGCTGAACGAATGGCCATAACTCAAGGACTACCCTTATAGGGAAGAGAGTAAGATATCCTTCAAGACACTGTGAAACTCTCCTTATTAGACCTTTGGTTGGAACCAGGCACTCCAGAAAGATGGATATTAGATGAATAACAAAACATTTTAAATCAGATAGCTATGCAAACCTTCCAAGCTGTCCTAACAAAAATAAGCCTGATTAGGTCCTGAGCACAAAGACAGTCCACACTTCAAGCTCATCTGCTGTAGGCATTGTGATATTGTGAGTCCCACCTTTATGATATTTAGAGCATAACACTTTGGGGCCTCCAGCACTATGCAGGATTTCAAAAGAGCCTTTCCCTTCAACTAAGTTTCAGTTGAGACACTCCTTCAGAACTGTCCCCTAATACAACAGGGCCCGTGGTCCTGAACAGCAAAGGGATCACCTTGCTTCATTTTGTTCTGCTGTGTAGCTCATCTTCAGCACAGCCCCTCCACAGAAGCCACTCTTGGTGTTGGCTGTAGGATGCTGAGAGGAGCACAAGGCCGTGCTCTCCTTTCCACCTTCTCCAGGGGCACCTGCCAAAGCTGGAAGAGGCTTCACCATGCCAGCAGAAAAGCCTCTTCTGAGTCTGGAGACACAGGGGACTGAGGCAGGGGAGGCCTTGAGATGATACAAAGTGCTTTATTAAGGCAAACTGTATTGCTTCTTTGCTTCACTAAAGAGCATCCTATTGCCTCTGGGGCATGATGTCCTTTATCCTTTCAACATATCCTAGCAGTTGGAAGCTAGGAGAGGTGGGTAAGGTCAGGTGTAACCTAACCTCACACCTGGAGTTTTTATATGCAACTTCTCCTAATATATGTATTTGATTCTAGCTTCATTCTCTTTTTATTGGGGTGATAAAAGGAGAGTTCGTTATCCTATTAGAATGCAAATAAAGGATTCATTGCCACTAAGGAAGGCAGCCAGAAAATGAGAGAAATTAGAAGGGTGACATGAGGCTAGAAGAAGCAGCAGCAGTTGATAGTTGGACAGAATGGAGAATGGAAACAGAAACAGAGATGGCTATTACATATTGGTAATTTCTGTTCATTCTATAATCAGCCCCAGGGGAACTATAGGCCTGGGCCTGTAGAACTGTTTAACACCTTCTCTTCACCTTACCAGGCAGCCAGTCTGGTCTGGGCTCAGAAACTAAGCAGGGTTAGTGCCTGGACAGAATGTCCCCAGGGAATACTGTACAGATCTAGGAAGATGCAGAAACATCCTGGAAGAAGAATGTAGCAAACAACTTCTGTATTTCTGCCAAGAAAACTACATGGATGCTAAACTCAACTTGAAGGGGGCTGTACTATCACTTTACTCATCGAAACGAACTCTGGATTTTTATTGTCCTGCCTGCCGAGCAATTCGGAAGCTCAGAGACGTTTCCAAAATCATGTTTGTGTATTGCATGGTAGGTGTGTGTGGGTGTGTTTGCTCTTCAAAGAAAAAGTATCCTGCAATATTTGCCCACTTAATGGGATCTGATAAAAAATGCAAAATCCAGCCAAGATTCATTTCCACTCTCTAGGCCAGAAGGGTTCCTGCTCTGAAACAGCAAACCATTCTTCCAAGCTTGATATGTTCAAAGGGTTTTGCCCAAATAGAAGAGATAACTAGGTGCCAGATTATGGAAACACTCCCGCCTCTGCATGATTGAGTGGTTTTTGCTACTGAATAATTATTTTTCTTCTTAGCTGTTTTTCTGCCAGTGAAGAAATTATAAAGGCACCTCCCATTTGAAAAACAAACCTTGAGCAAATATTCCCATTCCAAGCATGGAACATATTCATTCCATCTTTGGTGAGATGCAAATGCTTGGCATCAATGTCAAGTAATAAAATTAAAGTGCATTGTATTGTACTAGCTCATATGCACTAGAACTGCATTACCGGTTCCTCTCTTTTTCTCTCATCTCCAATAGCTCATTATTTCCTACAAGAATTGGTTATTTGGAAATGGCATCATTTGTTCAGCTGCCTGCACTTTCCCAGTTGAAGCATCAGGCCTTTTTTCTCCTCTCTATTTCCAAATCTATAATTAGGTTGGCTTGAAAAAAAAGAGAGAGAGAGAGATCCTCTGCTCCATTTTAAAATAGCCCTGCATTGCCATTGTAAAAAAATATGCAGATCTTGGAATCAAAACAGGATACTTGGTGGTTTCATTTGCATGCAAATACCAAACATTTATTCTGCATTTGTAGATGATTTTAATTTCCTTTGTTCCGCTCCAGAAGCTAGGGAAATAACTGCTTCCACTTAAGAGTTTTGGGGTTAATTTTTGACGGTATGTTTAGAAATGCTCATGGTTACCCAGGGTCCTGTGTTCAGTTCAGAACTATTTAGAAATAATTTACAGCCGCTATCAAGCCATGATTCTCACACCAGGGCAAAAAGTGGCAGGCTCTTCACAACTTTGCATACTTGGCCACTCTTCAGATCAGTGTTTCTCAAGCTTGGCAGCTTGAAGATATGTGGACTTCAACTCCCAGAATTCCCATGTTGGCTGACGAATTCTGGGAGTTGAAATCCACACATCTTCAAGCTGCCAAGCTTGAGAAACTCTGCTTTAGATCTTGGTACTTTAGCAATAAGGACAAAAAATATTTATTTATCTATTCATTTAACAAATCTTCTGATCCCAATGGGTTACAAAAATGTAAAAATAAGCCACAGGAAAGATAAACCCATCAGTTACTAAAACAAGCAAACCCAGCAACATAAGAAGCAAAAATTCTAAAAGATCTGGCTAAAAAAAATGGTGGGAAGATGTGCTTGTAAATCCCCTTGTAAGTAGGAACTCTTCCTTTTTAGAGTTCCTGACTTCAGCTGAATGTGCTTATAGAGAGGAGCTTAATGATAAAGATGCATATACTTGTAGAGATGGAGCTTGAAATTTTAGCTTCTGCATGAGTTAGGTAATTGCTATACAGGACTAATTGGAATAAATATGTAAGCATCTCCTCAACTCCTTGTAAGTTTGGGACCTGTTCTTTGAGATTGCATCAAGTAAATTATCAGCCCTTGTCCTCATTAGCTGAATTTATATTTAGTAGAAACAGAGGTTGGAATGAAGAAATATCAGCATAAGTTTACCCAGCCTGATCAGACTGACTTCCACAATTCCAAACTCTACTGACAAGTACGCTTAGGGGCAAAACAGAGAAGAATTCAACAGACAGGTTCTTCTAGTAGCAGCTCATCCTTTTTTAAAATAGTAATTTTATTAAAAATTACAACTGCAAAGATAAAAATTAATACAAACTAAAAAGAATAAAAGAATAAAAAGTAAAAATAGAAGGTGCAGAAAAGAAAAAATAGAAAAATAGAAAAGAAAGAAAAAATAAAAACATAGTAAAGAAGAAATATATAAAGAGACTTCCCCCTTCATCACAAAAAGTATAAACAATTTTAGTAACTTATCACCTTCTCTTAAAATACAACGAATTATCTCTTCTTCCCATATCCCATCTATAAACAAATCCTTAAAGCCCCATCATTTCAGTCCTGATCAGCAAAAGTCCATTAAGGGTTACAAGAGATAACAACATATCTATTTTAACCTTGATCAAACAAACCAACTTTATATTCCTTCCTTTTACTTTTAGCAATCTTGATCTTTAGTTCCTTCAAATAATATCCTAGAACTTTTTTTTTCATTTTTTCTTTGTTCTTTCTCACAAAATTCTTCAAAGCCTCTTTTGTAAATCCAATATAGGAAAATTATCCAGGTCACTCTCTTGGTTTGATATTTCTATATCTCTTTTAATTACTAAGACATCAGCCGGTTTCTTTTGTATGTCCAGTGTAGCAACTTTTTTGATATCATTCTTGCAGCCTGTCATTTTTAAATCCACTTTCAGATTAGTCTCAATCTTGTCAGGTAAAACTTGTTCCTCTTCCATAGCTTCTTTTAAACACAGTCTATCTATAGAGGCAGACACTCTTAAAATTAACTTCTGGGTTCATTGTTCAAAAATATCCTTCAATATGTCCAATGTGAAAATATTTTGCTCCATTCTATATTAATGAGTCAAATTTAAGCGTCCTTTAATTGTAATCTTTAGTTCCTTCTGGTTCCCTCTAGTGTCCAACCAAAGTCTCATCCTACCATGTTTTTTCTTTTTTAAAAGAATTCAGAACAAAAGCATTTTCCCCTGGGAAGGATTCTTATAATTAATTAAAAAATATTGTTTCAAATCCATCAGGACCCTTCATCTATTTGTAACTTTCCAAAATCAAAGTTCTAATCACCCTTTTGCTATTTATTCCTATATATATATGTGTGTGTGTGTGTCCTTAAACTTGTATTTAAAACTTCTTTCACTAAGGATTGAAGGAAACTCACCCAGTGTTTTCCAACTTGTCAATCCAAAGGTTCCTAATAGTTAAAAAGCAGTTAACAAGCAATTTCCAAAAGTGATTAGAAAAGGAAGTATGAGAACCTAGCGTCCTTAAAGGCACCAACCATGGTTTGAGCAAGATGCTATTCCCTCATTAACCAGACCTCTTAACCTGCTGGAGACTGCTGTCTCATGGGCTCCTCATGGGGAGCAACTATATGGAGTACTTGTGAACAATCTCAAATCCTCTCCTCATCCAGAAAAGAATTAAGAAGATCTATTTGCCAGCTCTTCATTCTGCCGTGGTCGTCAGCTCCACTTTTAGCTTTTTAGCTTTTAGAGGAGCCATCTTCAGTTAACCATTTCTTCCCAGGAAGTCCCTAGTAGCAGCTCACTCTTAAAGGCAGTGTTAACTTTTCATCCATTTTGGGGACAATAGCATTTTAGAGGCATCTTTCACAAATTAGGGAGAATGTTCCCTGACATAAAGTGGACATTTTGATTCTCTCCTGAATTGTTGTTTTCCTACTGTCAGATCTTCTGAGTAGAGTAAGGTTACCAGACCTGGGCTGCATCAAATCCAAGCCACCACTAGATTTCAGCAAAGGGATATCAAAAAGTTAAACTCTTTGCTTCCATCTAATGGTTGTTAGATGAAACATATTAATCCATCTCAAAAGCTCAACCATATTTGATGGGATCCTCTCCATATGTGGAGCCCAGGATAATCAAACAATTGACCCACTAAATAAGGTGTTGGAGATGAGGGATTCCATGCATGCTTGTTGCTCCACAGTTTACTACAAGCTGATGGTTGAATAAGCATGTAGGTCAACCAGTTTCTGCATTATCCTCAATTGGCAGATGAACTGGACTTAAATAGAGTTCAAACAATTGTATAAGCATCTCAGAAAAGAAGGAATAGAAGCAAGGAAGCAACAAATGAGGATAAGTGTCCTCCCACATTGCATGTCTGATCATTGATTCATTCTATAATTCCCTCATAAGAGAAATCTTGATTGCCACTAATCATTAAAACACTCTAAGGCATACAGCAGAATTTAACTACAAGTATTTTTGGTTTGATCAAAACCCCTATACGCTGCGTCAGCTCACTGACATTGCTAACTGTGTTGCTTTCCTATAATTATTGCAGAAATCAAAATATTTTCTCCCTTCAAGGAAAAACAATTATGATCTGCTATAAAATGGTTAATTATAGCTTAACATAACTTTACCTTGAGGTGAGCTTTAATGCTGCTGCTATCTCTATGTATGGTGCAGTAAAGAAATTGAGCTGCAAGCCTCTGAAATTGGCTTATTAAGAATAGCAGTAAATATTGCTGCTCAAAATTTCATATCTCTAAAGCAGAGATATGAACCCCTTCTGGAAAATATCTTTTTTAAGAGAAAAAAGAAGTGGTCCAGAATATGATCTGCAAATAAAATGGATTGTTTATTCCCCAAAGCAGTGTCTCACAATCAAAATGGGGCATTTATAAAAGACATTATGGCTTGCATCATCATCATCATCATCATCATCATTATTATTATTACACACAAACAAACCAAGAATGGAAAAAAGGCAATTAAGGAAAAATAAAACACAAAGTAGAAAAATGGGGAGTTTACAAACTTCATAGGATTAGGTTAAAATTATCAATATTTCATTAATTGGTTTAAGTAGGTGAATATGCTAGATTGTTTTAAAGAATGACCAATCATTATTAAAATCCAAGTAAAAACAATATTGTAAAAGAATTATAGAAATTTTTATCTGAGCAATTAAAGGCTTTATTTTAAGATAAACATAAATTTTGGATGAAGTACAAGCTTGTATATAGAGTTATAGCAAAAAAAACCAGCTTCTAAATTGAATGAAATTATGTATCAGATTTACTTTTGAAATATGAAGGGTTGACATGAATCTTGACTGCCTGATCACCATTTAGTCTTATCCTACCAGGGGCTCCCTACCAGGGATGATAGACAGATTATTTATTGGCTTGCTTAATTCAATTTATATGGCTACACCTCTCACAACAGGAACTCTAGGAAGCTAACATAGGTTAAAAACACCAAATACAAGAATCAGATAACAACAATAACCCAAAAAACCATACAACAATTAATTAAGATTAAGATAAGTGTGATGGACTTCACTGAAAAGTCATGTATCTGAAATTATAGGCACATTTATATGTTGTCAGTTGTGAGCTGATAGACATGCATGACTTGGACCTATATGTTTCTTTGTATACATGAGGATGGCCCTTTCAATAGATAATATCATGCCTGAATAACCTTATTATTAACCTTCTTGCATCCATAGCAATATTCACAGCCATATTTATTTATTAGATTGTATCCTGCTTTTCCTCTAGCACCTTAAAGTGGCTTACATGAGGAACTTCCTTCATCGTATCTCCACAACAACAATCCTGGCTTGGCCAAAATCACCCAATGAGTTTCCATGGCTGAAGTTGGATTTGAATTTAAGTCACTCCAGTACTTATCCAATACCTGAACAATTGTAGTACGTTGGTCACTATTCTGGTCTATCTCCAAAGGTTTACAGTAGAAATTAACTGTTCAGTCTATTAGCCAATTTTATTAAAAGGCAGAAGCTTTTGAACTACATCTCACTTCATCAGATGTAGTTCACAAAAGTTTATGCCTTTTAATAAAATTAGTTAGTCTGAATAGGTGCTACCAGAATCCTCTACCCTAGACTAACACAGCTGTCCTTCTACAATGATTAAATATCTAATTATAGTATGATTATAATCATATCATAGTACAAAGATAATGCATGTGAGTAAACCTTAAATGGAGCACTGTTTTTGTTCAGCTCAGTATTGGCATACTATACATCTATTGAGGTTATGATTACATCACCTTTAAATGGCACTTGTCCATTATCCTACCAAATCAAACCAAGGTTAGTTGTCTTTTGTATTGGAATATTCCTATTCTGAATTGGGAAAGCCTACCTATAAAACAAATTATTGACTTTCTACTTTCAGGATTTGTAAGAGATTTACTACCCACTGTTTACTGATTGACTGATTGAAGATTAGTTATTATTATAGAGCATCTACATTACTTACCTGCATTGTGGGAAAAGGATACTATACTGAGCAGAGCTTGTAATGGTTTGTGGGAATGACCTAGGAAGACTGGGCCCAGACCCTAGGGAATGGTCAGATATGAGACAGCATAGCCTGCAGCTGGATAGTGGGTAAGGCAAGAGGCTCAGAAGAGACCCTCCCTAATTTCTCAGGGTGGAATGGAGACATCAATCTTGCAAGTCTTGAACTCTCTTTCAAAGAGAGAAATTTCAGGAATGGCCTCTGATCCTCAAGGAACTCTGCTATCCATCAAGCATCTGGTTGCCCTTCCAACTCACCAGCATCGACACCCACACTTTTTGTCCCTAAAAAACAAGTAGCAGCCACTCTGAAAGGAAAGGAGGGAGCCCCCATGTGTACCATTCAGACTAAAAAGACCTGAACAGAGTGACAATTAGGAACCATTATCCACTCCCACTTATCTCAGATCTACTAGACTGGTTATAAAAGGTACTCATCTTTACAGAACTAGACTTGAGAAGTGCTTCCAACCTAATCAGAATGAAAGAAGAACATGAGTATTTAACAGCCTTCAGTACAAGATACAGTAAATTCGAATACACAGTGATGCCTTTTGGCCTGGTTAACTGTGCAGCTGTTTTTTCTAAATTCATGAACAACATATTTTCAGAAATTCTAGACAAGTACATGGTGGTGTACTTAGATATAGACATATAAGTTTATTCTGAAGATCCCTCTCTGCATGTCACCCATGTCAGAAATGTAATGCAAAAATTACGGGACAACAAGCTCTTTGCCAAACTAGAAAGTGTGCATTTCACCTGCCTCAGTTAAATTAATTGGGTTACAGAATCTCCACAGAAGGCATACAGATGGATCCATAAAATATATAGTCTATTCTATTATGGTGCTTGTGCACACACACACACACACACACACACACACACACACTAGTAATGTGAAAGATGTACAATGTTTTCTGGGCTTTGCTAAGTTCTACAAGAAATTCATTCCTAATTTTTATGATCATGCAAAATCACTATCCCAGCTCCTAAGAAAGGATCAACAATTCTCCTGGTTGACCCAAGAGCAAGTGGCATTTCAAAAGATAAAACAACTCTTTGCATTTCAGCCCTTCCTTTGCCACTCCAATCCCTCCCACCCCTTTGTGGTATAAACAGATGCTTCAGATGTGACCATAAGGGCAGTCCTGCTCCAGGTGGAAAAGGGAGAGGGGGCAGATTTATTACTGTGTGACTTTTTTCCAGAATGCTTCTTCCAGCAGAAAGGAACTATGATATTTTCAGTAAAGTGTTGTTGGCTGTAAAAAAATGCCTTTCAGCAATGGAGAGACACCTGCTGGAAGGAACAGACCACCCTACACAAATTCATTCAGACCATAAGAATTTAAAGGTTCTACAGAATGCTCAATCTCTCATGCCTTGGCAAATCAGGTGGGCACAATTTTTCTCTTGCTTTGATCTTTACATCTCATATGTTCCAGGCTCCCAAAACAAACTTCCAGACACACTCTCATGCAAGCCAGAGTATGATGTGCCCCAGTCACACACACACACACACCTCGCAATGTTACTCTAGCTATGCAACTTTAAGTTGCACCATAAATCCAACCAACATGAGAAGATGGGAGCAGGAAGACAAGCTGTTCATCTCTCTGATCAGATTAGGGCACAGCAGCAGCAGGATACATATGTCAGGGCCCAGGTGGAGGACCTCCAGGAAGCCCAACAAAGTACTATTGTGCCTTTTACAGTGGAGGGAGGATGGCTGTTGCACAATGGACATTTATATATATCTCTTTCCCTAAGGAAGGAGGTACTACAACTGTGCCATGGCAACAAAACAGGACACGGGGTAATATTTAAAATCCAACATAGACTTTTCAGAGAGTTTTGGTGGCCTCATGTCCATGCCAACATACAGAATTATGTTTCCTCTTGTCATGTGTGTCATAGAGCAAAACCAATCCCTGGCAAACTGGCTTGGTTATTGTAGCCGCTAGAGACCTCATTGCAGCCCTGGGACACTGTTTCTCTAGATTTTATCACCAATCTTCCCCCAGGGCAGGAATATACTAGTAGTAGTAGATTTATTTACCAAATTGGCCCATTTTATTACTTGCAAGGGTCTCCCAATGGTCCAGAAACAGCGCAACTCTTTTTGGACCACGTCTTTACTTTTAGAGAATTGGTCAATCATGTGATCTCAAACAGAGCAAATCAGTTCACTCCCAAATTTTGGAAGGCCCTCTTGCACTTCTTAAATATTAAAATTAATTTGTTTTCCTCACATCATCCAGAAACCAATGGACAATCTGAGAAGGTTAACCAACTGTTGCAGCAATATTTAAGGTGCTTATTTCATACCAGCAAGACAACTGGACTGATCTCATACCTCTTGCTGAATTTGCTTGCAACAATGCAACACATTCCTCTATTGATATGTTCCCATTCCAGGCAACTTATGGATTCCACCCATGGGTCTTACTAACAACCGGGCAAGAAAGCACCATTCCTCATACTGCAGATTTCCTGCACAAGAGGGAAGCAGCCCAAAACCTCTTAAAGGAACAGCTAGAACTAGCAAAGATTGCATACAAAAAAAGCAGCAGATGCATGCAGACAAGAGGCAGCTAGAATTGCAGAAAGGGATTTGGTGTGGCTTTCTACAAAATTTCTGTCTTTTGTTAGACCTTCCAAGAAACTAGACTCAAAATTTATTGGCCCTTTCCCAGGGACTAAGTAAATAAACCCAGTAGCTTTCCATTTGCAATTGCCAGCATCAATGAAAGTTCACCCTATATTCCATCAGTCTTTGCTAGTGAAAGAGGCAACCCCCTGTGCTCTGCATTCACAGACAGCACCCTCTCCCATACTGATAAACAGGGAAGAGGAGTGTGAGGTGGAAGCAGTGCTAGACTCTAGACACAGAGGAAAGTGAGTTGAATACTTGATACACTGGAAAGGCTACCCAGAGTCACAGAGATCATGAGAGGCAGCAACAGACATACATTTGCCACAATTGGTGACCGCTTTGATGACCAATGCCCAAAGAAACCCTGTCCTTGACAAGTACTGGCCTTGCAGGAGTCAGGCACTGACCAAGATGAGCAGAAGTTCTCCTATGGGATGGAGGGTGCCTCGGGGATAGCAAGAGACCAAGTAGGGGGCATGGGAAATGACCTAGCTCCTTCCACATCAGGCATACAGGACATGAGAGGGGGAGACCAACAAATTCCTGATGGAGGGGTGCAACTGATTTATGGGACGCCTCATGTGATCAGCAGAAGAGGGGAGCGACATACCTACATTTGGTTCTCACAGCCCACAATCAGTTTCCCCTGGAACTCAGGAGGGGGGGATGAGTCTGAAAGGGACAGTGATGTAATGGTACGTGGGAATGACCTTGGGAGATTGGGCCTAGGGAACAGTCAGATAAGAGACAGCATAGTCTACAGCTGGATAGTGGGTGGAACAAGAGGCTCAGAAGGGACCCTCCCTAATTTCTAATAGTATACAGTGGGAGAATTGTATTTTCAGACCTGCAAGATTCTGTTAATGTAGTCTTACAATAAAGTAGAATTAGCTCATCTGGTCATGTTTCCTGTCTGGTCTACTTGTCAGTAGCTGCTAAGTTTCAAAGTAGAAGGCTCAGGGTTAGTCTGCAGCTGCATCATCTGGCTGAACTACTGCACTTTGCCTTACTAGCTTACTTCTTAGACCTTGATAACACCAGTTTCTGGACAAATTCACCTCATCCAGACTAGCCACTACACTGAAAAGTTCTCACTGAGCTCTGGTATGATTCATTCTGATCTGCTCTGCAGTTACGACTTCCTGCATGTTCTTCAATTTTTACTCTTGGTTAGTTTTTGATCCTGATAGCAGGTTTTGTCCAGAGACCTCAATTCTAAGCTCATCTCATCCCACTACCCACAGTCAAACACTAACATGTAGGAGCCTCAGGATTTACTCTTTGCATCTCAGGTTACAAAGAGTAATTTTATTACTCTTAATTTCCTTTCTCCATGTAGTGCCTCACAGCCCTCAACATTGTCCTTTTCATTCCTTTTCCTTCCTGTTCATGCTGAACCTGCTAGTTCTAACTACTAGCAATTGAGAAAACTGAGTCTATCCAACAGTGTATAGTTAGCAAAAAAAAAAAAAAACCCTCTCCCTCCATTAGCCATTTCTAGTATAAACTAAAATAATCTAATGAAACCCCAAAAGGAAGTCAGAAGATGAATGGGCAGATCACCTACCACCATATCATGAACAGAAGAAAAGGGAGGACATGCCCACCTTTAAAAATGCAGACATATTATGGGATTAGGATATTTTCTTTGTACAAAGCAAGGTGGAAGAGACTATAATTCTTTTCAGTGTAATTAAAGTATTACCCTTCTGTTCTTTAAATGAAGCCACTTTAAATAGAGATAGCATAAGCTATTATTAGTTGTGGACAACATACACATTTGGAACAAATGCACAAAATAAACATTCCATATTCCTAGTATATTATGAATATGACTTAAATTGATACTTTTGACTGAAGCTGATTCCCAAATTTATATCAGAAATCAATGAAGTCTAGAGCAACATTTTTATATTTAATACTTGATACCCTCAATAATTGAGCATTCTGGATAATCCCGCTGATATTGCTCTCATTATATCTATAGAAGGAAGTCTTACGTGCATACATATACCTGCTTTTTCAGTACAGGCATTTTTGAATGAAGCCAGTGGGGATGGGATTTTCCGAATACACAAACAGAACTTTGTCAGAGCAAGGACAGGAATTCATTCACCAGAGGCCAATTCTCTTTAATAAAGTGC
Source organism: Liasis olivaceus (assembly GCA_030867105.1). Classification (NCBI taxonomy): domain Eukaryota; kingdom Metazoa; phylum Chordata; class Lepidosauria; order Squamata; family Pythonidae; genus Liasis; species Liasis olivaceus. The sequence goes on from CM061349.1 coordinate 191,645,125, forward strand.
ACTGACAGCATCTTAGGTTGATACTCCTGGTTGTGTTAAGACTACAATTCCCAGAATTTCTAGTTAGCTGATATTTAGAGGACATTAGATCAGAAAAGCTTTTACTACCCCGTTGATGAATACATAGTTAACTATTGCTGTGAGTCGCTTCCTCTGACAATCATGGCACTGTAGTTTCAAAAATGGTAAAAGCCACTGATTGGCACTACTATTTTTGTTATGCTTTTTTCTCACTGCCTTTGGTTTACAGATGAAAGAAAAATGGTTTGACTCCACTTTGCAACAAACTCAGACCTTCAAAACCACAGCCAACAATTTATTCAGAGATGGAGCTGTCATATGCTATTACTTTTTTTTAATGGACTACTGCTTCTGACTTCAGATCCCCACTTCATCTTAGCACTCTTCCATTTCTTGTGACAATTGTGGACACTGAAATAACATAAAGCATAACCCAATCAACAGAGCATGAAGAATCTGCAAGCAAAAGGCAGATGTTCAAAAGCAATAATCACCTTTCTGACTTAATTATATCAGCATGGGACAAATAGACGATAAATCACATTTTCATAATGCGATTTTTTTTTTTTAAAAAAAGGTTTAGTTAACAGAACTTTGGAGGGAGGTACATTACAATTTGCCCATGCACATCCTTCCCAGAAAATGGGCTAAGACCCAAAGATATCTACAAAAAAGCAGTCTGAATGGGGAATCAGTGGTCCCTTACATATTACTGAACTACAACTCCCAGCCATCATCACCATTATCTGTGCTGGCTGCAACTGTTGGTAATATAGTGCTTCAGCAACATATGGAAAGCACAGGTTTTTCACTCTGTCACTTATCTTAGAACAAGCCCCATTAAAGCTGGTGAAGACAAGTATAGGATCTGATTGTGGTGTCATACATTCAAAGAGTCTGCACAGAAGGAATTGAGGCCAGTACCAGATTTCACTATCAACTCTTCTGTTGGTACTTTCATATTTTCAGCTAATCTTCTCTAACTGATGCTCTGAGCTTTGCCCACAACCCACCATAGCTTGTCATGCAGTTCCATCCCTGGTAATACCTTTGCAGGGAAGATGAGCATGCCACTATTTTGCCCTGAACTATACCTCAAGCAGCAGAAGAGGTGGTGGAGGAGGAGGAGGTGCAGTTCAGGGCACTATGTGACTCATTAGCATTTATCAGACTAAACCTAAGATTGTTGCTAGAGAAATCTAAATCAAAAGCAACACATATACATACTCCATCTTTCATCTGTCTCTCTACTTACCTATCTGACTCAGCTTCCAGCAGTGTTTGTCTTATGTTCAATCTGTCTTTCTATCTGGAAATTCAAATCTCATTACTAAGGCCAGTTTGGCAGCTCACAGACTTCAGTATGTGGCCTATATGGATTCCATTTCCTTCCTCCTCCTATTTCCACTCCCAGTTGGTACGTTCCTCATCTGTTCCTAGTGCTAATCATTTGGACTACATAGAGGAGGAAGAATCATGATGACATCACAACAGGAAAGGTGGGAATTATTTTTTAACCTACTCATCTTCAATTTGATGAATCCTCCTTTCAAATAAGAAGAGAATTCTGGAAAAATTCTCAAGGATGGGATGTGGCATTCTTGCACTTATTTAGTTGTGAAGTGATTGGACAGTGTGCTTGTAAATGTTGTGTCTTTCTGAGTTAGGGTTAGATTTCCTCTAATTCAAAGGAGGGAAATAGGTAGGAACTCCTCCTATTGCATTTTCAATAATGGTACTACTGTTACCACTGAAGGAAAGCCCTGATCTTGAGAAATTGTTGAAGAATGTTTTCCTTTCTCTGAGGAAACTCAGTAGGAAAAAAAAAATCCCACCCAGTTTCTCTGCAGAGTTGGTAGATAAATTTGGAAAAGCCATTTCTACCCTGTTAGTTTAAAACTTCTCATTTCCTCATTCAGATGATGATAAAGGTTACATTTTCTAACAGTGTATGTGTGTGTGTATGCACACACCTGCATGTGCTAACTAACTAGACTAGCTGACAGCATGCTAGATAAATATAATTGTTGACAGAATATTTTTTGAAAAGGTACTTTTTTTTCTGGTTATCTTTGAAAACCTGTTGATTCCCAGTCAAACTTAATGGCAAGTTGAATGCACTAAGTGCAAAAATATCAACGTTTAATATCCAGATTAAATATGATTGAGAAGGACCAAGATCTATGGAAAACCACGGCAGTAGTCATTAAAGTGACCACCACTGTAGCCCTGTCTGACCCTGTTACAGTTTAGTTGTACCTTGTGAACCAACACACATTTCCATGCATTTTGAAATTCCTGGCATCTTCACCAAGCATGTCCAGGAAACCACCCATGTTTGATTGATTGATTGATTGATTGATTGATTGATTCATTCATTCATTCATTCATTCATTCATTCATTCAACTGATAATTCAACTATCCCCTTTCTTTTCACAGGGCATTACAGAAGAGGCTATGAAATATCCGCCACACCTGGTGTGGATGGATCACAAGTTAAAGAAAGCTTACTTTAACTTCCCCTCTAGTGGTGCTGGTGCTCACTGTCTTGTTGTGCATAGTGCCTCATTGTCCCTGACTCTGAGAAGAAGTGGGATTGTCCCCATCAGAGGATGCAGACTTGGAGGTAGGGGAGGAATACCATTATCATTCAAAGACAAGCAGTAACAGAGGAAAAAAAAAATCCACTGCCTGGATAAGAAAATAATATGGTAATGCAGTTTGTTATAATCCTATGCAGCCTAGTTACCAAATAGAAGATAAGGAGTGAAGCCCATTCAATATCACTTACCACTGTGTAAACATGTATATGATTGTACTATTTGCCAGTTTGCTGGCTTATTTTGAAGAAAACAAACATGTATTCCTTAAAATCCTGTCCAAGACTGTATTCCTGACATAATTCAAAAAATAAAATAAAAATAAAAATGCAATTAAAGAGGATGTAAACTTCAAAATGATGCACAAATGCAATAACTGAGCCAGAGAGTCTGGTAAAGTAATAAAAGCAAGCCCAAAATGAAAAATTACAGTGTGGTTTGTTTCAACAGTGCCAGCCCCAAGGACTGCAAAAAATCAATAAGAGGAACTAAGGAATGCAGAGGGCAGGAGGGGCGTCTGTAAAAATATAGTAGAATTTCACAGAAAAAGTTATAGAGCATCAATCGCCAACAGCACAACTATATATTTGAAGTATTAAGCTTTAAAAGTTAGAAAGAAGTTTCCTAAATGGAGAGATATATATTCTAAACACTGAACACTGAAATAAACAATACAGGCATTTTGTCACTGCATAAATCAAAACAGTATCACTCACTCTTGTCAAATCTGATTACTGTGTTCCAACATTGGTATTTATTGTAAGATTAAATGTAAAAAAAAAAAAAATCACATTTGCAGTGGTATTCCCAGTCTCCAATCTTCAAATCATGCTATATTTTTTAAAAATAGAAAACAAAATTCTGTATTGAAATTTACACTGCAAAAGGTCATTCTGGTGTCATATCAAATAACATAGATTGCCCACTTGTATGCTTCCTTCCTTTCTCCTTTCTGCACATGCAGTGTGCAGAAGAATATAATTTAATACTCTCCCCCTTTAAATAAGCAACTCTTTCTTAAATGCATGGATTATATACATGCACTCATTTATGGATACACACTCAACTGCATCCAAAAAATAATAATTTTTTAAAAGTGTGTCACTTTCTGTATATAGCTTGCATCCCAAGCTATATACAGAAAATGACACACTTAAAAAATTATTATTTATTTCAATTAACTTCTTAAGCCAGTTTTCCCAGAGCTGGTTAGTCATAATGACCACGAATTCTGGAATTCTACTCCAACCAACCTGGAGGCCTTATTGGAGAAATCTGCATTAATCTTTAACCAAATAATTGCATCATGAGTTTATAGGCATATGACTTTGCCTGAACTGTGGAAACTAGGCATACCTGCAGGAAGGATTAATGGGGGAAGAATCTGTTTTACAAGGTGGTTAATATATAAAGGACTGCTGTCCAACCTGCAGACAGAAAGATCCTGAATAAATATTCTGCCGTTAGTAAACAACAAGCCCAATACTAAATGGGTCCCAGGTGAAATAATTTACTACAAAAGCACAACATGAAGCCTGCTGTGGATTATAATGCTCCCATATGTGAGGTACTGAACGTGGTGACAAAGTCTTGAATTACTAGCTTTGCTATATCTAATGTTATTCAGAGGGATCCTTCAGACCCCTGTGAATGGGCTCAATCAATTCATCAAATCAATTAGTTTTGGAAAATCAGATTGATCAAATCATCAAATTAATTTGAACAAGCAGATATTTTTGCATATTCAGAAGAGTCCAGATCTACTCAGATTGTTCATTCTTTTTCAAGGCATTGAACAGTTGAAGCTGCACTGAATTGAATCAATGCAATGAAGACTGGCACCACTTGAGTGTTGCTAGCATGGCTTCTTGCCTTCCATGCAATTCCCTCCTTGATCATAACTCAGAGGGGCTGTTGAAACTAATGCTCTTACTGTGTCTTGCTATCAGTTCCATACTGAATCCAACCACTTAGACCTGCAGCTTCCAAATCTGAATGTTGTTCCTTATTGTCTTGCCTGGTTCAAGTTGTTCTTCAGTTCATATGATTGTTCCTTAAACCTATACTTTTACTTTTAGCCCCTACCTCTGTTGTTACTCCTATAGTATAGACACATTTCCTTGCAAGTATGGTTTTAGCCATGTGCAGTGACATTGGTATCATTTAATTAATGGAATAGGAAAACTATGGCCAAAGCTTCCCCAGAATTGCAATGACTGAGTTAGTCTATCTGCAGATACTGTACTTAATGCATAAAGAACTACAGATTTTCACTTGGTTTCATCTAAAGCTGAATGCAGATAAATTCAGGAAGATCTTCAAAGAAGACTTCTAAGAAACTTCTGAAAGAAGCAGCTTATAGTTATTTTAAGTTCTTAGGTTTTCAAAAAGATACATCTCATTTGATTACTATGGTCCAATTATATAGAGAGGAGTATAGAAACAATTTCCCTAGAGTGTTAGACCAGTAAACAGTGTATATGAATTAAACAAAATTGTATGATTAAGCTAAAACTGACATGATGATCATAATCAATTTGTTTCTGAATTTAAATACAGTACAGAGTATAACTACCAACTCCAGGCTGCAAAAATCCACAGAACCACTAGATGGCAGCACGGTGTTAGTTAGGAGTTTGCTTGAATACTTCTACCACCATCTAGTGGTCTTCTGGATTTTTGCATTCAGATCTGATAGCCATAAGTAATATGTGTTGTTAAAGGAAACTTGTGTCATGCAAGAATGGCTATGGTATAGACACAGAATTAATCTAGGAATTTATCATCTGCATGTGATCTCTGGGTGAGATCATCTGTCAGTTGGAGGTTTGGTATCAGTATGCTGATATTAGCCAGTTATACATCTCACCCTTGGGCCAACTAGGCAATGCTGTCAAGGTCTTGTCCCAGTGTCTGGAGGCTGTCTGGGTCTGGATGGGGAGGAACAGGTTTAGGCTCAACTCTGATAAGACTGTGTGGCTGTGGTTGTGTGGACCACCTGAGCCTGGAGTGGTTCCACCTTTAGCCCTGAATGGGGTTCCACTTTCCCCTTCAGGACTGGTACACAATTTGGGGATCTTCTTGCCAGGTACCAGGTGACAGCTGCATCCAGGAAGGCTTTTGCACAAGTTCACCTATTGCATCCATACTGGGCTGAGAGGCTCTTAAGGCAGTCACTCACGCTTTGATCACCTTGGGTCTGGATTATTGCAATGTGCTTTACATATGGCTGCCCTTGAAGATCACTTGGAAGCTACAGCTGGTCCAGAATGCAGCAGCACTGGCAGTTATGGGCATGCCACAGTATGCCTATGTTATACTGCTGGTGGCCAGTAGGCTTCTGGGTGCAATCCAAGGTCCTGGCTATCACTCATAAAGCCCTTCATGGCATTAGGCCTGGTTATTTGAGGAACTGTCTATCCCCTGTAGTTTCTACATATCCCATACGTACTGACAGAGTTAGCCTGCTCCAGAACCCATCAATTATACAGTGTCATCTGTTGGGACCTCAGGAAGTGGGCCTTCTCTCTCATGGTGCCTGCTCTCTGAAACAACCTCTCCCCTGGGATTTGTATGGCCCTCTACCCTTCCCTTATTTAAACAAGCCTCCAAGGCCTCAACAATCCTCATGTTAGAATGGGCGATAGACCCATTGTGTGGTGTCTTGGTTTTTAGTTGGAGTACTTTCTCCAGACTCTTCTTTTTAAATTTTTTATTTGTAAGGTTGTAAATTGGCATGGATACCTCCAGAGCAGATTTGTAAGATCTATCATAATGGATTCCAACAAAGTACAGAGAGCAGTCTTTCCATGATCTTCCAAAAACCTACACACACAGGCTCACAATATGAGTTTCAGTAGTTTTTATAGAAAACTATACAAAAACAAAAACAGTTTCAGTAGTTTTTATAGAAAAAGAGAGAGTACTGTAAAAACAGCTTGCCACATGACATGGTGAGTTCTTTTTCATTAAAGGTTGTCCAAAAGAGGCTACGCGGTCATCTGTCAGGGATGTTGTAGTGGATCCTGCACTGACCAGGTAGTTGGATTAGTTGACCTCAGTGGTACCTTCTAACTCTAGGATTCTATACAGATATAAGTTTTAAAAGCCATCTTTGGAAAAACGTATGTTAAGAAAGAGATCTGGGAACCCTGTATTAAAAAGAGTTTCTCAGTGAATTTACCTAACTTCTCTATACATCATGACTTGGGGAAAATTATGAATAAAAACAGATGCATTTTACACACATTTAAAAAAAAAAAATCCATTAAATACCCACCAGACCAAAGAACTGCCCTATTAATGGGAACAATAAAGTAGAACAGATTTATTCTGATATGCAGATTCCTAGCATTTACCATCCATATTTGCCCTTGCTATCCTGTGAATTAACTTGTTTCCACTGAGGTTAATAAGTCTGCTATGCAAACATCCATACTGTAATTGATAGTTTTCAATGATTTGTTATTCTCCAAGGATGAAAAGTATACATGAAATAATATTTATAACATATGCAATAAAGTATTTTTTTTTCTTTTATTGACCTTTTTATTAACACCAGCTGGCAATCAAAACATGCAGTACCGAAAAAAAATACCGGCAGATGGGTATTAATATTTGTAAAATAGAAGTACACTGCAGACTAATTAAAATGAGCTGAACTATACCAAGCACAAACAACATTGGAAAGGTAGGGGAATTTTATGAAAAATTAATAAAATTCATAACTGGTCCTTGATTGTGATCCAGCAATGTGGAGAACAACAGAAGGCTGCATGCTCATGTTTGTGCGCCCTCAGTGGGGAAAAAAAAGATTCATGGAAAATGGGACACTTGAGATGAATCATGTGAACCTCAGCCTATGACTTGTGTTCTTATGGTTCAGAACAGGCCCTTTTAGTTACCCCAGGTTATACGCAAGGAGCATCACATTTAGAATAGACATAATGAAATCAATAAGATTGTAGTTTGTCATAACAATCTGGTCTGATGGGTCTATTTTAGAATCATTTAAATCTAGACCCACCATGTATCTTTCATAATTTATTCCATGCATGACATAGATAACCAGGAGTTGGTTGGTTGGTTGGTTGGTTGGTTGGTTGGTCGGTCGGTCGGTCGGTCGGTCGGTCGGTCATTCATTCATTCATTCATTCATTCATTCATTCATTCATGTATTTATATTGTTGCTGAAATATAGTGGTTGTCTGTTTCCTGTTAGTTCAGGGCTCTTCTGGGTGAGCCCTCAAAGGGCTAATCAGTTTGAGTATGAACAAATCCTTTACTGTATGAATTATTATTATATTACTGGAAAGAATGGCTTCATGACAGAACATGAAGACAAAAGGAGGTTTGTGAATATTTGTTTGAAATGCAGGGGTACACCTAGGCTGGGCCTTTGGGATTAAAATTTAAGAATCTGAAATCTAGGTAGGGTAAGAGCTCAAAGAACATCCGAAGAGTGACAAGTGGTGAGGGGAATGTCTAACATGGCCACCATTAATATTTATTTATTTTTATTTTATTCAACTTGGGTGTTTCCCAATTCCAGACTGACTCTGGGCAGCCCACAATAGAACAAAACCAAGATAAAAACATAATATAAAATAGGCAAACAAGATGGGAATCCAGCTATTTGACATAAAAACATGTCCTAAAGCATCCAACAAGGGGTTCCATCTACCTTAGCCCAAGTCCTAGAAGACCAACCAGGTCTTTAAGGCCTTCCAGAATGGCATCAAGGCAGAAGTGGTGATATCTAGGCTGGTATGAAGCAACCTGAGGGTCATGAGGCTGGATCTGCTCACCAAAACAATGTTTTAAAGTCAAGAGCAATTTTATTATTAGAAGCTAGCTGGCCAGACAAGTAGATAAGTATCTATGCACATTTTATTATTTTGTTAATAAAAGGCAGCATTCTCTACAATAAAATGCTACATACTTCTTTCGAAGTAAAAGCATTAAGCATCAGGCAACAAAGGTAAATTCCATTGTAATCCCATACTTACAACAGTGCTGTGCTTTAAGAGACTTTAAAATACAAACTTTTTTCTTCTCTAATTTAACAGGAACATAAAAGCAGTTGTTAAAAAAAGTAGAATGTTGGATAATGAAGAGAAAAGGTGGCTGAGTGCTTCACAAAGGAAGGGAAACAATTTGGCAATTGAAAGGGGAGTTTAGAAAATGACCTAGTTGTACCACTACAGACTATGAGAAAGACCTTCCATATGCTGCATTGTTCTCTACCTATACAGTAATTGTTCCATGTTTAACAGGTCTCTTTTTGCTTCCTAGATTTCATTTGTTTACATTGCCCCCCTGCCTACAATATTATTATGAGAATGAGTAAATTTGCTTGTCTGTGCAGAGCAATGTAAATTCTGTCAGCTCCAAACGACAGCTTTAAAGAAGTATTGCGAAGGACCATCTAGATAACATATGGAACAATATATTACATAGGTGTACCAAAATGTCATCAAAGTGAGTTAGCAACCAATTAATTTTTCCATTTGGAACAAAAAGCTTTACTTTCTGGAATCACAATGAAACTTACTGATGTCTGTCTGTCTCCTGCAAGCCATGGATCACATCAAATACGGTTGCTACTCCGTGTTTTTCAATGGATTTCCATTATTTAATCAGCTCTTTGAAAGTGTTTTGTCTTCCCTGTTTTAAAAAGTTCAAAAGTCACTTCCAATATAAAAATAGTTTTTGCAGCATTTGGGTGATGAAGAAAAGCTGTGATTGTAATGGTAGGAGATAGATCAAAAATATGCTTTTAATAAAAGCAATTTCTTGTTCCATTTTACCTAGCACTTTGGCTAACACCCCCGCCCTTCAAAAGATGTAGTTTCCACATATGAGTTTGCAGAGCCAGATGCCCAGAATATTTACACCAGCAGCTCAGATCTTCTTCACTGGAAGAGAAAACACTTAAAAAACTGATCCTTCCAGCTTCCACCATAACAACTTGCATAAAGAATAGCCCTCCCATGGATGAAGAGGCACTGTTCAGTCCCAGAAAGGCCAGTGATTTAGTGGAGGTTGATGTTCACAGCAGATACAGTTTTCTTTTATTCCCTTTTCAGCTCCTGCTCCATTGCTGGAATGTCCTCTTTCCATGAACAAGCATTGCCATGAGTTTAACTCTGTTCATAGGACTTCTGGATCCAACCCAGATATGAAGAGATTAGCAGTTCACCTATGCAGACAGATAACACAGTGCCCAGAAGTCTTCAATAAAATAACTCATTCGCTGAATCAGTAGAGGGAAAAGAGCCAGATTGTGTGGAAATGGCTCTCATCCAGCTTTTACCTGAATTTATGGAGAATAGAGATAGCCTTGCATCCCTTGCATCTATGTGTTTGAAGAACTACAGTCTAGCCTTTATGAGATCAAAGCAGGAAGGAAAGCTTGCTCCCATCAGTGCAGATCCACTGAGAATAGCAAAAGGGCACAGTGGAAAGGAAACTGCGAGCTGTAAAAATTTCTCTCACCTCAAGGTCACCAAGCAGGCATTTGCCAAGGAGGAGGTAGAAAGCCGATGACATACAACCCTCCAAAAGGCCAAGTAGCCAAGAAATGGAAGAGAAATGCAACATTAGCACAAAAGCAAGGACAATATCCTGCAACTGGAAGATGGCCATAAAAGGCCTTGAAAGATGATGTGGGCTATGGAGCTGTGAAGTCACAATGGAAGATAAGCAGTGGGTTCAGCCATAGCTGAGCCTTTTTTTTTTTTAATATGCACATGGACACACACAATGATCACAACAATAAGAGTTGGACAGCAAAATTGTGTTACAATAATACTGCATAAAGAAAAGCGATTTAAAATCATACATAAAATTGTAATGGCATAACATGCAATTCCTAGACTGAATTGGGGCAGTTTGGAGAAATTCAGGAGCAAAGTGGGATTCTCCCCAAAGTGATCAGAAATTCAGTGCTTCTGAGAGCTGCAGAAAGATTGAGGGTGGATCTGCAAAACCCTCCTTACCTAACCCTAATATTCTGTGGCCAGGAGCCCAGTGATCACTGTAGTTGTGGAGGTTCTTGAAGGAAGTAATTTCAGCAGCTTAAACTTTGAAAGATGTTCCAGATGTGGATGGTTGTTATAAAGTGTTGGCAGCACTAAAATCAGGGACAGCATACTCCAAACTGCATCCATTTTTTCTAAGTTGCACAGTAAAATGTCTTAATACATGTATATTTTTAGAAAGGTTCAATATGAACTTCTATCAATATTATGAATCTTAGTCAATTCAGTATGATTCCAGACTGAGAGACCTGATCCATTTATTTTGTGTAAAAGATAAAAGTCACCCTCCCACAAAGGGCAGGAAAATAAACAGCCAAATGCTTAGCCATAGCCATGACAATGATGTAACTCACTGCTGCACTTGAAGGAATTCTAAATTAAACAGTGCAGTCCTTAGCCAAAAAGGATTACAATGGTTGTCCCCGACATATATGTAGAATATTAGATAACATTCACCGTATAGTCAAGGTATCTTTTCCTGCATTGTCTTAGGAAGTAACAAACTACAAATAGTTTAGTGGGACACGTACTATAGTGTGTGTGTGTGTGTGTGTGTGTGTTATAATAATTTGCCATTGACTTATGCTTCTGGATTTATGTAGATAGGTCGGAGTTAAAAGAACTGTGTAGGAAAAACAGCAATGTGAATACAACAGAGCTAAATATGGAATCAGAATTAATGCTGCTATTTAAACAAATATTATCAAATTTAATGTTGCTATAAATGCAATCCAAATCTTCTGTATGTACATTTTCAAGCTATAGCATTATGTAAGGCTTGTTTTTAGTATTATGCAGTGAATGCAGGATGAGGATCAGCACACCATCTATAGAAATTAATCTAGCATCTCAGATGTCTTGCTCTATTGTAAAATCCATCCTCATTAGAAGAGTTGAATGCGTCTATTTGGAAGCAGGACACAATTTCAGAAAATATAATGATTTGTCTCAACTTTTCTTTTTCTTCTATCATGCTTGCATATAATCTGTAGATGGTTAATCATTCTGAGAAGCTCATTTGAATTTTGAATACCACCTGTTTTTAATCACATACCTGGGGTCACCTGGCATGTTTCGTTTGCCTGAAATGAGGAATATAATTTGTACAATCAAGTTTCAAGAATGAATAAATTCATTAAGCAAACATTTGACTGATTTCTCTGATTGCCTCTGAATATGACTTGATGCATCATGGTTTGCCTGCATATTTGGTTCACTTGAATATTTCTTAGCAGCATAACTAAAATGAGCACATGTAGTATCAGAGGATTTGCTTTAAAAGTAAAAAGAGGTCCTACTAGACCTTTGATTCACCAGACAATTGCAATCTAGCACATTTGTGTAGAAGCCTGCCAGAGAAGTGGTACACCTTATGTTTTGCATTGTTACTGTCAAAGATGCAAAAGCAATCCACCATGGATTTCTTGTAAATTGAAAAGTCATAATCCACCAATGTGACCTTCCCTGGCAGAGACATCAAGAGAAGCTCCATTCTTCATTCTTTACTAGAAAAGTTTATAAATATTACCACATATTTGGGGGGAAATATGTGGAAATGTATGTACATTTTGGCTTTCTTGTAGCTGAATAACCCTATATTATGGAAAGCTGGGTTCAGAAAAAGTACAATTAAATGAATACTTCATTGTAAATACAATCAGTATAAAACACAGATTAGTGGACAGAACTAAAGTGATAAAATAATAAGAAATTAGAATTCCTATAAGTTATATACATTTGATTAATTTTCTTAGGAAGAAAAATTACAGTTTCTGGCATTTTGTTTTAAAAAAAAGACTAATTTGGTTGAGTTACAACCCTAGAAACTAACTGGAGTTTAAAGGTTGTTATAATTTGGAACAGGGATAGACAACCTGATGATCTCCAGATTTTTGAACTACATTTTTCTTATTTATCTTTCTGTTCTACCCAAATGGTTGAGTGTGTGTGTAAAAAATAAACATATATGTTCTTGAAATACATTTTTTCATAAGAATATAAGAAGAGCCCTGTTGGATCAGGCCAGGAGCCCATCTAATTCAGCATTCTGTGTCTCGCAGCGGCCAACTGGATACATTTGGAAAGTTCACAAATATGGGTAGAAAAATAATATTAGCTGCTAGTATTCTAGGCCTCCGATCGAAGATTCTGGAAACAGCAAGCCACCAATAAGGATGATTACCAACCATTCATAAATGTGTCCATTTATACAAACTAAGGGCATTCACCGATGATTTGGTTTTAATTTTGGAGAACTCTTTAGGAGGGAAAGATGTATTAATGGAAAAACTGAGAAAATTTGGTGATTTGGCTGGATTTAAGATTAATAAGGAAAAAACAAAGATGCTGACAAAAAATATGAAGATGGAAGACCAAAAAGAATTGTCTGTAAAAACTGGATTTCAGATTAAGAAAAAAGTAAAATATTTGGGTATTATTGTAATTAACATGAATTGTATGCTATTTTAAAATAACTATGTTAAAGTATGGAATGAAATTAAGAATGATTTATTAAGATGGGAAAATTACAATTATCATTGTTGGGAAGAATTTCTGTGGTAAAAATGAATGTGTTACCTAGAATGTTGTTCTTATTTCAGGCAATACCTATTTTGAGAACTGATGCACCATTTAAACAATGGCAAAAAGACATATCCAGATTTATATGGCAGGGGAAAAAACCAAGGGTTAAACATAAGATTCTCTAAGATGCAAAGAAAAGAGGAGGACTGGGACTATCTGATTTTAAATTGTATTTTGCTACCTGCTGTTTGGTTTGGATGAAGGAATGGCTGTTGTTAAGAAATAAGAGACTTTTAGATTTAGAAGATCATGGTCTGAGGTTTGGGTGGCATGGTTACTTATGGTGTGATAAAATAAATGTAGATTTTAAAAATGATTATATTAGGAATGCCATATTACAAATATGGAATAGATACAAACTCAGGTTATGCCTGAAAATACTTTGCTGGCCTCACCTCAAGAAGCACTTTATAGGAAAGAAACAGTGGGCAAAGACAAATAGTTAACATATAAAGATTTGCTAGTACAGGAAAATGGGGAACTTGAAATCAAGAGAACAACTGACTCCAGAGAAATCTAGTTTTCAATAGTTCTCATATGCATAATTAAGAGAAAGATTTAATATAGATAAAAACATACCAGGAATAAAATATGATAAAACAAAATTTGAGAATGAATTATGTACAAACAATGAACCTGTGATTGCTAAAACGTACACACTTTTGCTGAGATTTGAAATGGAAGAATAGAAAGTTAAAGAATGTATGGTAAAATAGGCCAACAATTTTGGTTACAATATTCAAATAGATCAGTGAGAGAGAATGTGATTAAAAGGTCTGAAATTCACATTGTCTTACAATTTAAAAGAAACCTTTTTAAAAATGATGTACCATTGGTATATGACACCGGAGAAATTGTCTAAGATGTATAAAGGTACTTCTAATCACTGTTGGAAATGTGAAAAACATGAAGGGACACTTTATCATACATGGTGGACTTGTGAAAAAGTGAAAAAATACTGGACACAAATACATATGGTGATGCAGAGAGTTTTAAAAATTAACATTCCGATGAAACTGGAACTTTTCTTATTAGGACTGATGGACCGTCAACTAGAAAGGGATCATGGACAATTGGTTGATATATGGTGGCTGCAGTGAGGCTGTTATATGCACAAAGATGGAAGACTACAGAAACACGAATAATAGAGGAATGGATTGTGAAGATGGCTGAGTTTGCAGAAATGGCTAAATTGACTTGTTTGATTAAGAAGGAAACTACACCTACTTTTATAAAAGACTGGAAACCATTTATGGGTTTTTTGCTGAAAATGGATAAAAACGAACTGATGATTTTGAGATTTATTGATTTAAAAAGTTTGCTTATGGGAAGAAGGAACCATGATGTGTAATATGGGAGGGTGGAGATGGTAATTGCTATTTTTGTAACTGCTGCAAAGAAGTTACTTCTTTAGATACTGTATCTTCCTCTTTCTTTCTTTTTTGTTATCCTTCTCTTTTTCTTTTACCCTTTTATAATTTCTTTCTTTTTCTACTTCTTCTATGTTTCTGTAATTTTTAAAATCTTTGTAAAATCTTTTTAATAAAATTATTTTTCAAAAAATAAATGTGTTCATTTAAATTGGTGGCCATCACCATTTCCGATGGCAGAGAATCCCACAGTTAAACAGTATTCTGACTGCAGAACTTCCCTCTATCAATCTTAATATCGCTTCACATTCAGTTTGCATGAATGAGCTCTCTCAGTACAAGGGAGAGAGGAAACCTTCTGTTTATTCACATTTTTCCACACTAAGGAAGTGTAGAGCTTCAGGGTGGGAGTAATTCAAACAGAAAAACTGTAAAGTGGGACTGGACTTCTCAGCAGCAGAGGTGTATTGGAGAGAATGGTGCCCAGCACTCCAAATATAGTCTCCCTGTGGAGGTGACATGACTGTTTTATTTTCAATTTTATCTAAATTGTTCCAGGCATGGAATTTGCACTCTTTCCCCCCACTACCATGATATCACAACAGCACCTTCATCACCTCTTGCCTGAATTATTGCAATGGGTTTTACATGGGGCTGCCTTTGAAAATGACTCCGTTGCTTCCAAGTATTCGGAAAGCAGTGGCTCAGCTGCTGGCCGCCATAGACCCACACGGACATGTTACTCTGGTGCTTTGGACCTGTTCTGGCTTAATACTGGCTTCCAAGTGCCAAGTGCAATTCATGTTGCTGTTTATAGAGATAATCTTTCTCTTCCTTGTTGCTAATAAATGCTGACTGATCACAAGAGTTTGTGAAAAATCTCCTCATTGTCGTTAATAGGAAAATTACTATTCACTTGTTCACTTTATTACCCAGAACTTCATCCATTATATTAGCAATTTCATATTATATTAGAAAATGCAACAGTTTCGCTTCTGCTATCTATAAATCTTACTTCTCCCCATTATTTTTATATAAATAGCCTCAGAAGCATAGATGTTAAAAAGAAAGGGTTGGGTGAGATGGAGAATCATTCCAAAGGTACCGCCCACAGACAAGCGCTGTAGTGAAAACATTACTGTACACTAACGATGCAACTTAATGTGCAACATGTTGTAGCAGCAGAATTTCTGGGTGTGGTTGAATTGATTGTTTTTTAAAGTCTTTAAAGTAAAAAGCACAGAGCTATAGGTAACATAAATATTCTGAATTTATAAACATCAGAACCTATATTTAAGGAACTTTGCACACAATATTTGCTTGCCTCTTCATTGGACTTTTAGAAGATGATGATAATGATGATTAGCAGCGTTCTGAAATTATATATATATGAAAAACTGCTTATTGAATGAGGCTTTCTCATTGGCTATTGAAATACAGCACCTTTTTAATGGTGTTGTCACCTGTTTTAGATTTTGTATAAAATGTAGGCAATAGATTGAATACATAATTTATAATTAATTATATTTTAATTATTTATGAGACAATAAAATAGAAACTTTGTTATTGTCTTTCCTTATTTTAAATAATACAAGCCAGGTGGTAGAATTTAAAACAACACATTACTTAATGCATCCTGTTAAAACTGGATAACAAGTTATGTGAGAGTGTGAAGTACTCACCAGCAGTTGATTAGAAATGTTCTTACAAATATCTCTTGAATTTCAGCTTTGGAAGTAAAATATTAAAGTTTTGTTATTTGTTTAAGTAACTTTAAACTGCTGATCAAAATTATGTGCCATCAAGGGAACAAGTTATCAAAGGAATTGAGAAGAGCAACAACTGTACATTCTCAGAGTGCATGTTTATCTCTTTAATTTATTCTGGTTGTATTTTAATTGTTTTTTATCTATTTGGATTGTTTTATTGTGTATGCCACCCAGAATCACAATGTGAGATGGGTGTTATATAAATGTGATAAACAAACAAACAAACATTTACAGTCTCACCTGGCTGGGCTCTGAGGTATCTACAGGACCATCTTCTCCAACCAGTCTCAATTCACCTAATGTGGACAACCCAGGAGGACCCTCTAATGATACTCTGCTTTCAAAGGGGATGGAGGCTCACAGGAGTTGCTTTTCTGGTGTGATGTCTGGTATGGTGTCTGGTTGATGTAATAGCCTTCCCCCTGAGATATGATCAGCTCTCACTTTAATGAGATCTTGTAAATCTCTTTAAAAAGAGTTAGAAGGGCATTTAAATTGTGTTTCCATCTATTTATTTCTCTTATTTATCAGTTTTATTTATTTATTTTATATGCTACCCATCTCTCCCAGAGGGTGACTCTGGGTGGCTCACAATTAAAATCCAAACAGTAAAAACAGTTAAAATATAAATATCCATATTAAATTAGCTAAAAAATAATTCTATATAAAAAGAGTATATACAATTCAAGATAATGGGGGGGGGGGGGAGCAGAATTTATTATCCCACCAGCCAATTCCAACAGTGTGAGCTCCCATAAGGCCCTGAGGCCATCTGGCATAGCCCAGATTTCACACTCTTCTGAAAGGCCATAAAAGTGAGGTGGTAAGTTGTTCCACAGGGCAGAGGCCACAGCAGAAAAGGCCCTCTTCCTAGACCCTGCCAGCTGAAATCCCTTGACTGGTGGGGTCCACAACATGCCCCTTCTGCAGGACTGAGTGAGGCGGGCTGATACAATGGGGGCGAGACGGCTCCTCAGATAACCTGGTCCTGTGCCATGAAGGGCTTTGACGGTAATAACCAACACCTTGAATTGGACCCGGAAGCAAACTGACAACCAATGCAGCTCAAGTAACAGAGGTGTTATATGTGCCCCCCGGGGGTGTTGAAAACTGTCTGTGTCGCTGCATTTTGCGCCAGCTGTAGCTTCCGGATACTTATTTGCTTGGCTCATTTTACTAATATTATACCATGGGCATTTTAATGTAATACATTGGAAGATACTGTAAAATAAATAAGTAAATAAATAAATATCTCTTAAAATGTCTTTGCTCATTAGTCATTACTAGGTCAGACCTATTAATAATATATGTTAAGGCTGAGGGGTTTGGGGCCATAGTAAACATTTGCTCATTTTGAATTGTGCTTCCCATTTTTATGTCCATTCGCACAATTTGGAGGGATTTTTTTAAAGGTCTTCACAAACCCTTTTTTTTTCCTACCTTGAACAATTTGGCATCATCTGCAAATCTGGCCATATCACCCTACTGTGAACATCACTTTAATCGGAAAATTATTAGTGTATTCATTCTTTCTTTTTCTGTTTTTCAGCCAGTTTCCAATTTGTGAGAACATCTGTCATCTTATCCCATAACTGCTGAGTGTGCCTTTCAGTAAGGAACTGTGTCAAAGGGTTTTGAAGGTCCAAATATGCAAAGACTATTGGATCACCCATCAAGATGTCTGCTGAGACCCTAAACAAAATCTAGCCAGTAAAGCAAGTCTTACCTTTGTAGAAGCTATCTTGGGTCTTTTTTCAGCAAGGATTGCTTTTCTCAATAATACTTAATGCCATAACTTATAGAACAGACTGTAACATAATTGTCCTATAATCTTCTTGATCTCCCCTCAAGTGCTTTTTAAACACTGGAGTCACATTGCTTCTGTTCCAGTCCCCAGAATAGATGTTGACTCTGAATAGGATGTTACAAAATTTTGTCAAACTATCAGAAATGTATTTATTTTTAAGGATCAGTTTTCACAATGGTACTTAGAGCAGACATCATGGTTGTTGGTTTACATGTCCTGTGTGGATTGCATTCTCCCTAAAGAACCATCTGCCTTGCTTGGGGAATACTTCTAGAGCTTGCATTGCTCCTAGATTCTCAAATGCCATATACCAGACTTTAAATAACTTCAGAAAGTTGTAGCTCCATTTCTGGGCCCTGTCATTTATGGATATATTCAATTATATTTTGTTCCAACCATTCCATTTTCATAGTCATCTGCCAAAATCATTATCATGGTTGTCATTACCTACACAAAAATTTGCATTTCAATATGTATTTAAACATAACTTTCAAAGGTAATAGCTTTCACATTACATTTTTCTAAACATACATCTTCTACATATTTTAAAAATGTTTGAATACTTAACTTTAAAATGTGTTTCAGTGCTTTTTTTAAACTTTATTTAAAAAGTACAATGGGTGGGTGGATAACTAGTCTCAATACTAATTTATAATAAGGCCGGGAGATGTGGGTTTGAATGGATGTTATTAGAATTTGTAAGGATCAGATTATTCAAGCATTTCTTTGAGACTTATTTCTTGATCCGTATGGCTCATGCCATACCATTTTGGTAAAATAAAACCTGGGTTTAATATTCTATGTGAAAATAGCCAGGAAACGTAACTCCAGTTCTGATTCAGCTCCATTCGTATCTTACTAGTTTTTAGGGTTGGTTCTAGACAACATTATCTTAGGTATTGTTTTAAGATAGGGATGTCTGCAGGGTGTGGTCAAAAAAGTCAGGATGGTGGCTGATCACAGTATAATCAAAGGTCTGCCATGCGATGCCTAGAAAAATGAGTGGTGCTTCAATCATACCATCCTGACCATTTTTTATCACATCCTGCAGGCACGGTGGCTTTAAGATGTCACTTTTTTGAAAACCTTTTGAGTTAACAAAAAAATGATTTTGCTGCTGATCTTTTTCTACAACTTTTTAGTAATTTGAGCTGGTTTTTTAGCTTGGTTTATTTTGTTTTTTAGGCCTTTGAAGCTGCAACCTTATATAATTAGGAATAATGTTCCTGCATATGATGGATGAGCAGACATGCATACGAACATAGTCTTGTTTTTCATAATTCTTTCTATTTTTAGTATTCTGGGTTTTCAAACGACTACACTATGGATGCTATTTGTTAGATAAATAAAGCAGAGCTTTGTAAAATCTTTTTAGCTCTGCTCTTTTTAGATGAATAATCAAACAAAACACAAAAGAGAAAATGAGCAGGGGAGTGGAGCAGTTTATATGTGTTCCTTATTAAAAATGGCAGGTACAATGTCTTTTTAATTGCTGCAGCGTTCCATGCAGGAACATCAAAATCCCTTAGGGAATTGGTTACAAGAGTCAGCAATGAAATAAATTCATCAAAAACATGTACTTAATAAAAATGGCTGCAGCCCAGACAAAAGTTGTTGAAATGTTGCTGTTGTTATTGTGATTTTTGGTGATAGGAATTCTCTCCTGTGACAGTTGCACAGAAATAACTACAGTTGGGAACTGGGCCTACCCGATTCATAGTGGTATAATTTATTAATCATGATTCTTAAGGAAACATTTGCACGGAAGGATGAGAGAGGAAGGCCAGGAAATTAATAATACATATAACAGAAATGGCCCTGAGATGAGTAGCTGTTCAGTTTATAAATATTACAGGTCTTGCATATTCCCCCCAGATAAAAACACAGCATTCAACACATTTAATGATGAGCCAAAAAAAAAAAAAAAGCATAGTATCAAGTGAGAAGCAACTTCCAAGTTTCTTTCAAGGAAAGCTGTAATCTCAATTGTTTAACATCCACATACAGGTAAATTTTCCCATAATTATGGGCAAATGAAACTCCCAGTAATTACTTTATAATCACACTGTCAATAATGAGATCTTTCTTGCTGTGAATCATCAAAACTCTATTTAAAACTATTTTCAACCCAAGACTTCACTTTATATTTCTGGATCATCCCCGCTCATTTATCATTGTTACTGCTGATGATATAATGGTACTATTAATGGTTGGTCACCTGGTTCTTACTACTACAATTTTTCATCCATAATGATAATGAATAAATACATCATTGGGTTTCTCTTGTAATGGATAGTGGTTGCACATGCATAGACAATGTGGTTACCTTGAAACATAATCCAACAGTCTATAAATGTGAATGGGTTCATTTTGGTCAGTTGCCCATAATAAGGCCATTAAGATATGCTTCTATATGGATATGGCATTACTGCTTGCCTGGGTTACCTTCTTCATATTTGGGGAGAAGAACTGGCTCACAGTTGGTATTTGCTGCACATTCAACTCCTTCCTTCCATTAAAGAGGACTAGGAAGTTCTCCCCCAAGAAACAAGGGACGGTATATGTTGCTACATTCACTAGGATGAAGACCTTGTACCTATAAGAAACAGTTGCATCATGATGTGGAAAGACATGGTTTCCACATTTCTTGCTCCTTTTCAACACAGTGTAATTCCAAATGGAAATTCAGCTTCAGTTAAGTTCCTTTGATGGATCCGCTCCAGAACTTGATGTTTTATTGGGAATCACATTACAGTATACATTACATAATGTACATAGTAAACAGCTTTCCTTCCGTGTTTGTTTATATTCTGAAAAATATTTAGGGCCCTGATCTGGATTTCATAGGTTGGGGATAGTTAACATTACACTCCTCTGCCGCTTACGTTTAGATTTCCCTTCACTGAACCATATATATGGTTTAGAAAAAGAAAGGAAAATCAGTGCCTAAGGAAATGTCTTTTTTCTTTCTGAACTTGGACTATATAATCAGTTGAGCAACCAGCTTGTTTTCAGTCTCATAAACAGAAATTAGGGTTGTGTGGATCAATGTGATCTGCTCAGTGTCAAGATTTTATGTACTGGTCTGGGGCTCTAAATATATATTTTTTTAATTTGGAAAGCAACATTACCACTGGAAAATTAGCATTCATTGGTGTTCTCAATTTTATTAACTAACATTGTGTTTTATATGCAATTTTCACTAATCTATGGAGTTTGGGATGCACCATTTCCTAATGTGCACTTTAAAAAACACATATAGTTTTGTTGTTTGTTGCTTTCCCCAAAATGCTCGCCGTCTCTCCCCATCTTTATTTCCTTACTTGCTTGCTTGTTTATCCACTAATTTATCCATCCAATTTCCAGGCAATTTTCACCAACATTGTTTCCAGATATAGGTGGGACCCCATAGAAAGCACAGAGTCTGCATTTTGATGTGGACTTTTGAATGGTGAAAGAGAAGCATTTGTGACCACTAGTCAATATTACTTGTCTGGGCTGTGTAGTGATGTGTTTGGGCCAACTGTGCTCTCACTAAAAGTTACAGTAGATTTTTTTTTTAAACTTCCTTGCAAGAAATTGCCAACAGACTTGATTTTTGCTATTTTGGGGTAGCTATTCTATCAACTCCCCACTACAGTGCCTCCAGAAAATCAAAGATGTACACATAGATGAAGATGAAATTATGGTCTCATTTGATGTCACAGCACTTTTTACATCCATAAACCCAGAACTAGCAAAAGAATCCATGTCAGCAGTACTACGCAACACACCTGACCTAACCAAATACACGAAGATCAAAATACCCAGAATCATGGACTTTATCAACCTCTGCCTCACTACCTATTTTCAGTTTGATGGACAAGTATACCAACAAATCAGAGGCACACCCATGGGATCACCACTCTCAGGACTCATAGCAGAGACTGTAATGCAACATTTAGAAACTATAGCACTTCTACACATACAACCAAAAGTATGGATCAGGTATGTAGACGACACCTTTGTTTTAATAAAAAAGGAACAACTAGAGAAGACACATGAAACTATCACCAACATCTTCAAAGGAATAAAATTTACCAGAGAGGAAGAAAACAACAACATTCTACCCTTCCTGGATATCCTCATCAGCAGAGAAAACAACAGCAAATTATAAACTCAAGTCTATTGGAAAACAACCCACACTAACCAAGTACTCCATTACCAAAGTAACAACCCAACCTCCCATAAGAGGAGCTGCATAAGAACATTATTCAAATTAGTGCAAACACACTGCAGTAACCCAGAACAGCAGAAAAAGGAACATATACAGCGATACAACTACATATACTATACTATATGTGTGTGTGTGTATGTATGTATGTATGTATGTGTGTGTGTGTGTGTGTGTGTGTGTATATATATATATATATATATATATATACATACACATACATACATATACACATACATACATACATACATACATACACACATACATACAGGTGAAACTCGAAAAATTAGAATATCGTGCAAATGTTCATTTATGTCAGTATGGCAACTCAAAAGGTGAAACCAATATATGAGATAGACGCATTACATGCAAAGCGAGATATGTCAAGCCTTACTTTGGTATAATTGTGATGATTATGGCGTACAGCTTATGAAAACCCCAAATTCACAATCTCAGAAAATTAGAATATTACATGACATCAATAACACAAGGATTGGAAATAGAACAATATCAGACCTCTGCAAAGTATAAGCATGCATATGTACTCAGTACTTGGTTTGGGCCCCTTTTGCGGCAACGACTGCCGCAATGCAGCGTGGCATGGATGCTATCAGCCTGCGGCACTGCTGAGGTGTTATGTAAGACCAGGATGCTTCAATAGCGGCCTTCAGCTCCGCTGCATTGTTCGGTCTCATGTCCTTCATCTTTCTCTTGGCAATGCCCCATAGATTCTCTATGGGGTTCAGGTCAGGCGAGTTTGCTGGCCAATCAAGCACAGTAATCCCATGGTCATTGAACCAGGTTTTGGTACTTTTGGCAGTGTGGGCAGGTGCCAGGTCCTGCTGGAAAATGAAATCAGCATCCCCATAAAGCTCATCTGCGGAAGGAAGCATGAAGTGCTCCAAAATCTCCTGGTAGATGGCTGCGTTGACCCTGGACTTAAGGAAGCACAGTGGACCAACACCAGCAGATGACATGGCTCCCCAAATCAACACAGACTGTGGAAACTTCACACTGGACTTCAAGCATCGTGCATTGGGTGCCTCTCCATTCTTCCTCCAGACTCTGGGTCCTTGGTTCCCAAATGAGATGCAAAAGTTGCTCTCATCAGAAAAGAGGACTTTGGACCACTGGGCAACAGACCAGTTCTTTTTTTCTGTAGCCCAGGTAAGACGCTTCTGACATTGTTTGTTGTTCAGGAGCGGCTTGACAAGAGGAATACGACATTTGAAGCCCATGTCCAGGATCCATCTGTGTGTGGTGGCTCTTGATGCACTAACTCCAGCCTCAGTCCACTCCTTGTGAAAGTCCCCAACACTTTGGAATGGCCTTTTCCTGACAATCCTCCCCAGGCTGCGGTCATCCCTGCTGCTTGTGCACCTTTTTCTACCACACTTTTCCCTTCCACATAACCTTCTATTGATGTGCTTTCATACAGCACTTTGGGAACATCCAACTTCTTTTGCAATTACCTTTTGGGGCTTTCCCTCCTTATGGAGGGTGTCAATGATGGTTTTCTGCACAACTGTCAGGTCAGCAGTCTTTCCCATGCTTGTGATTCCTACTGAACCAGCCTGAGAGACCATTGAAAGGCTCAGGAACCCTTTGCAGGTGTGATGGATTCATTAGCTGATTAGAGGGGGACACTTTGAGCCTAGAATATTGAACCTTTTCACACTATTCTAATTTTCTGAGATTGTGAATTTGGGGTTTTCATAAGCTGTACGCCATAATCATCACAATTATACCAAAGTAAGGCTTGACATATCTCGCTTTGCATGTAATGCGTCTATCTCATATATTGGTTTCACCTTTTCAGTTGCCATATTGACATAAATGAACATTTGCACGATATTATAATTTTTTGAGTTTTACCTGTATATAAAACCATACATGGACGAGACAAGAAAACGTGAAATTGATGGAATGCTACTACAACAGCAGACCTAATGAGAGGGGATATATGAAACATATGAGGGAACTATGGATAGACAGAAGGCCTACATCCACACTAACTGAGAAACAACTAGTTACCCAGCGCTCCAACATAGTAAATAGGAAGCTGCTCTCACAACTCGAGATAGACCAACTCTACATTACAACCCGGACTCAAGCAGACCTGGAAGAACAAGCAGTTGTGCAGCCAACACCTGAAGCTGGAATGTCACTGCCACCCCTTCCATTACAGAGCACAGCAGCTGATATGAGGCATAAGATCATGGAGAAACTAGCTATAGTCAACCCTCGAGTCCGATTACCAAGGCTCAGTGGAGAAGTACCATCAGATAGTATGCTAGAAGATGCCAACAGAGCCCTCCAGACAATCCCTACTACCACCATAACTGAAACCAATGAATTGGTATATGCTACAGCCACTGTAATCCTGGAACTGCTTGGCTACACGATCAAGAAGAACAGCAGTACATACCCACCCTGGAAAATGAGATTGGAGGCTAAGATTAAGGCAACTCGGAGAGAGGTCAGTCAGCTGGTGGAGCTACAGAAGAGTGTGGAGATTAAGGATAAGACTCGGCTACTGAAAAAATACATGGGCCTGACTCCATCTGAAGCCATAGAGACTGCTAAACAAAGGCTCACAGCACTGGCTGCCAGGCTAAGGAGATACACTAGAGAAGCAGAGGCCAAGAAGATAACTGCCCTGTTCTCCAAAGAACCATCCAAAGTGTACTCCCAACTGCAGTGCAACCACAGAGTAACAGCTGAGCCACCAGCAGTGGAAACTGAACAGTACTGGAAGAACGTATGGGAGAAAGAGAAGACACATAACACCAGTGCAAAGTGGCTGCAGGACCTGAAAGCAGACCACAGCAATCTCCCAGAACAGGAACCAGTCACCATCACAGTAGCAGACATCCAACAGCGGGTCAAGAACATGAAAAGCTGGACAGCACCTGGCCCGGACATGATCCACACCTACTGGCTAAAGAAACTAACAGCAGTGCATGAACGCCTAGCAGCACAGATGAACCAACTGCTAGCAGCAGGCTCCCACCCAGACTGGCTAACACAAGGAAGGACAGTGCTGATCATGAAAAACCCTCACAAAGGAACAGCACCATCCAACTAACAGCCAATAACCTGCCTCCCCACAACATGGAAAGTTCTATCAGGCATCCTAGCTGCCAAGCTACAAGACCATATGGGCCAGTATATGAGCACAGCTCAGAAGGGCATTGGGAACAACACCAGAGGCTCAAAACACCAGTTGCTCATAGATAGAGCAGTCACCCGAGATTCAAGGTCCAGGCAGACCAATCTGAGCACAGCCTGGATTGACTACAGGAAAGCCTATGACTCAATGCCGCGCACATGGATCTGTGAATGCCTGGCGCTATACAAAGTCAACAGGACACTAAGGACCTTCCTCAAGAACTCAACAGGACTGTGGAACACAACACTGGAAGTGAACTCAAGACAACTCACACGAGTGGCCATCAAGTGCGGCATATACCAAGGTGATGCATTGTCCCCACTGCTGTTCTGCATAGGCTTAATCCCCCTCAGCCAGATAATCACAAGGTCTGGATATGGGTACAAGTTCAAGAGTGGAATCACCATCAGCCACCTCCTCTACATGGATGACATCAAGCTGTATGCTAAGAGTGAACGAGACATTGACTCACTGATCCACCTGACATGGATCTACAGCGAGGACATTGGGATGTCATTCGGACTGGAGAAGTGTGGCAGGATGATAGTAAAGAGAGGGAAGGTAGTTAAGACCGATGGAGTGGAATTACCAGTGGGCCACATAGCAGACATAGAGACCTTGGTGTCCCACAGTCACACGGGAACCATGAGGAGGAGGCAAGGAAGTCAGCAACATCCAAGTACCACCAAAGGATAAGACAGGTCCTGAAGAGCCAGCTCAATGGGAAGAACAAGATCCATGCCATCAACATGTATGCCCTGCCAGTCATCAGATACCCTGCCGGTATAGTGAGCTGGCCAAAGGAAGACATGGAGGCTGCCGATGTGAAGACCCGGAAGCTTCTCACAATGTACAGAGGTTTCCACCCCAAGTCCAACACCCAGAGACTGTACACCAGCCGCAAAGAGGGCGGGCGGGGTCTGATGAGTGTCAAAGCCACTGTCCTAGATGAAACCCGGAGTATCCAGGAGTACATCAGTAAGATGGCACCCAAAGATGAGCTGCTGAGAGAATGCCTCAGGCAGCAGCAGACATGGGAGGAAGTTCAAGCGGAGGAAATACCATGGCAAGACAAGCCCCTGCACGGGATGTACCATCGACAGATAGCTGAGGTGGCTGACATTGGGAAATCCTATCAGTGGCTGGAAAGGGCTGGACTAAAAGACAGCACTGAGGCACTGATCATAGCAGCACAAGAACAGGCACTAAGCACCAGATCCATAGAAGCAGGGGTCTACCACACTAGACAGGACCCAAGGTGTAGATTGTGCAAAGAGGCCCTAGAGACAGTCCAACACATAGTGGCAGGGTGTAAGATGCAGGCAGGAACAGCATACACTGAACGGCACAACCAAGTAGCTGGCATTGTGTACAGGAACATCTGCACAGTGTATGGGCTAGACCCCCCCTAAGTCCAGATGGGAGATTCCACAGAAGGTCGTGGAGAATAACAGGGCTAAGATCCTGTGGGACTTCCAGATCCAGACGGACAGGCAGGTACTGGCTAATCAACCAGACATCGTGGTAGTAGACAAAGACCAGAAGACAGTGGTAGTGATTGATGTAGCAGTGCCAAGTGACAGCAACATCAGGAAGAAGGAGCTGGAAAAGCTGGAGAAGTACCAGGGCCTGAAGGAGGAAATCGAGAGGATGTGGAAAGTCAAGGCCAAAGTGGTCCCAGTGGTGGTAGGAGCACTCGGGGCCGTGACTCCTAAGCTGGGAGAGTGGCTCCAACAGATCCCAGGAACAACATCAGAGCTCTCTGTGCAGAAAAGTGCAGTGCTAGGAACAGCTAAGATACTGCGCAGAACCCTCAAACTCCCAGGCCTCTGGTAGAGGACCCGAGATTGAAGAAGACACATACCACCCATAGGGGTGAGAGGGATTTTTTTTTTTATATATATATATGTATTGTACGTGTATATATATATATATATATACACACACACACACACACAGACACACACACATATATATATATATTGTATTGTATTGTACTATAATATATTATATTATATTATAATTTAGTGCATCATCCACTTGCAATACATGTTAAAAGTGTATGGATTTTGACTTGCTGATCAACTTCTCAGGGATGCAGCCAGCCTTTATTTTGTCTAGCACTGACTGACTGGTTCTTCTTGTGGTTCATAGTAGTGTTAGTAATCAAATCCATAAATTCAATATATCTGTCTTCTTTCTCTCACTGTTTCTCAGTGTCCAATTTCCAGAAATATTCAAGAAAAAATAAGTTTTCCCTCTCCTTTAGAGATATACTCATGTTTTCTTGCAAAGATCACTGTAGGTTTAGCTTCATGTAATGTTCAAAACTCAAACTTTTAAATTCAACTTTAAAAAATAAAACACTGGGATTATATCTTGGCTAACCTTAAACATTTTGCCTTCTCCTAGCATCCTAATCTGGATCAGCAGCTTTGTGCCTGCAATTTATATTACCCAAAACTTCTATTAGTCTTATTATGACAATTTTTTGGCAACTTGAATTCCAGGCACAGTGGAATTTGAATATGAATCTCAGTGAAGCCAAGGGGGAAAGCTCTCTAGTTCTATATATTAGAATCCTAATCAAGAGCTGTGATTATTTCTCAATAAAATGTAGACAAGTCTGTGTTTCAAAAATTGTTTTATTTATATGGCTGCCCACTTGCCAAGTGAATACCTTTTAGTTTGGCCCTCAAAAGAGCCATTCTGTGTCTTGACATAAATGATGATTTTAACTGGGATTGGGCGTTATGATCCCCCACTACTCTGGCTTTTCACTTTGTCCCAGTCTTAAAAAGAACTTTGGAATCTGGGACTAATAAAGATGGAGAAGATTTTTGGCCATTAGGATTTTCTGTTGAGGTCCTCCTTTGACTTCTGTTACTACCTGAGGCAGCAAGTTATCAGGACAAAGGTCTATAAAGCTTTGCCCAGTCAGGTCTCCTTCAGGTGTGTTTGGCTACAACTCTCAAACTTCCCAACCAAGATGCTCATGGGAATTCTGTAGTTGCAGTCTAAGCACATCTCAAGAGAATCAGATTGAGAAAGTCTTGCCCATTTGGCATTCCACATCCTGGCTGTGGAATACACTATCCAGAAAGACTTTTTCCTGGGCATTTTAATCCTTTTTTTTTTTTTTCTTTTGAGGTATTTAGTGTGGATTCTTAATTGTGCTAACTAGTTTTTTTTAACTGTTCTTCTAAGCCAAAAAGTCTTGCTTGAGCATGCTTTAGTATTATTTCAACTTATTTATTGCTCTGAAATCTTTCAAGAGGGCAGGATGAAACAAAGAAAACATATGACTATTTATTTGAATTTATTATAGCTGCCCACTCCCATAGACTCTGGTTGGCTTACAAATACAGATAACAAAATAATAACAACAGTTACAGAACATACTGGGTAGGCAGAAAAAGTTGGAGATAGATGATCCCTCAGGTATCCAGGTCCTATGCCATAAAGGGCTTTATAGGTAATGACCAGCACCTTGAATGGCACCTGGAAGCTGACTGGCAACCAATGCAGCTGGTGTATCAGTGGTGAAACATGGGCATGCTAGGAGGTGCCCATTACTGCTTGTGCCACTGCATTTTGAACCAACTGAGGTTTCTGGGTGGTTTTCAGGGCAGCTCCATATAGAGCACATTGCGATCATCTTCCATCTACAATTTTATAGGGGGCTATTTATTTGTTTACAATCAATCTGCTGCTTAATCTATCATATCTTTTTAAAAAATTGACTGTAAGCTTTTTAATCTAGCAAAGTTAGTAGTACACCCAGTATGATCAGATGTGTGTTTATTCCAAATGAAGTTTCACTATTTGCAGTGGGCTTTTTCTCATAGAAGCATAATAAAAATTGCAGCCTTAAAATTGCAGCCCTAGTTAATACTGACTATTTTCCTGTCTCAAGGGAAAGGACAAATTTATGGGAGGTGAAGGCATCTATTGAGCTAGCCTGCTTTTGCTTAAGAATGGTTCTTTTATTGTATCTATAAAATAGTAGTAGTAAGAACAGTAATAATAATAATAATAATAATAATAATAATAATAATTAATAAATTGTAATTCACAGCACTGCACTATGTTCTGATTCAGCTATACTTTGTAGATATCTCTATTTCTGGGAAGAATGATTGGAAGTGAAAATCTTTTAATGCTGAACAAATGATTTTCTGCAGGTGGAATCACTACTCATATGGGACTTTCATTTGCACTAATTGATAGAACTATCACAGTTCCCCACACATATATCTAAGTAGACACGAAGTTGTGCTTTTCCATCTCTACTACACTTTGCATTACAGAACTATTCAATCAATCCCTTTCTGTAAGAACTGACCAATTTCCCACTTCTAACTGGAGCACATCAATATTCACCCTCACCTCTACAGATGCCAGCTTTTGAAGAACTGTAGCTCATTTTGAGTTCCTTTTTTATCTCCTCAGCATTATTGAAATGTCATGAACTTTACTTGGGTGAGACCATCTCACATTAGTTCCACTTTCATCATGCTTCTACCATAGTTTCCAAGTCATTTGCAGGAGAAAAGCAGTTTTAAAATGAGAGATGAGGAAGTCTGGTATGGTATTAAGTTCAAGCAGAAAGATGCAGCTCAAAAAGTCCTCTTTATTTTGTAGAAAGGTGGGTGATGATGCCAGCTATGTCTCTTGACCATATTTTGGGGTTCATCTAACTTTTTCTGGATTGATAGGATGGGTGCTCTTGTTCATGACTGAACTGACAGACTTAGGGGCCACCAAACTGCAAGTAGCCCATCAACCTGATATGACAGCCCACTTCATAAAGTAAATAGAAGGAGATTATTGGAACATTAACTGAAGACAGAACCTATTAAATCGTTTGTAACTTCTGCTGATGGATGTGTATCTTGGGGGATTCTCTTATGATATCAAGCCAAATTTAGTCTATCAACTTTGTGCTATTGCAAATCTGGAACATGAACTGAACTTTAGGGCTGCCATGCCTACTTGTTAGGCAAGGTTTTTTATTGGGGAATAGGAAAAGAAAAATCCGCCAATTTTGACAATCCAAAGAAAATGAGTAGCTCCAAAATATTGCTAAGAAATGTAACAGGCAAGACAAACATATCTGTTTCTCTAAATAAACTCTTTTTCACTAAATGATCTTCATAGTCCTTTTCATCTCTACACTTCAATGATTTTATTCTTACCTACTTGAATGCCATATTAGGTTTTCTCTGTTTTACCAAACAAGTATTTTCTTGACCAATATTGTCCTATTTTTCAATCCCATATATGCAATAGTTCTATCAAATTGAATCAAAGTAATATGAAAATGCAAACAAATTAATTTAACTTCCTAGATTGATTGGAGCACAAATAATAAAGGAGCTCTTATATCCTTCAGGAATCTGGTCAAGGCAGATCTGCAGATCAGAATCTCACTAGAACCTAATTTGATTGGTGGACATGCCATTAATTGTATGTCTGAATATACAAACTTTGATAAAAACTACAATAATTTAAGTTTGTTCCTGGAATAACAAGAGAAAATGTTGTATTCGAATAACTGCTTCTGGGAGAAGACATATTGCATCAGAAAAATAATTTGAGGAAAAAATAATTTAGGGAAACAAGATCCGAGACACAAAGCAGAATTTTTAGATTTTTCTTTCTTTCCTTCATATTAGGGATTTGCAGTTTGAAAAAAATAAGGGACAGAGAAGATAAGGAGAGTGTGAACTGAATGGAGAAATATTGAAAAGCAAACCCCATGCTGTAGGTCTGATTCACTGAACTTGCTTCAAAGAAGTGTAAATTACTTTTCTATGCGCAGAATGGCAAGGAAGATTTGGGTTCATTAAAATGAGTCACACAGTGACTTTTTCAACCAAACGGTGTGAAAATATATAACTTCTCCATCTTCTGTTATTGTCGTATAAACTGCTTAAAACAATATTTGGAGCTGGAATATAGTCTAATACCTTTTTTTTAAAAAAAATCTACTTTGAATTTTGAGCTAATTTTACTCATTCCTTAAATTACAAAAATGAGGAGGAGAGGGAATATAAGCCTGAATCACATTACTTGTGTTATTGCTGAAACAGGAATTTGTTAAAAGTCATTTATCCTTTACGTAAAGAAAGATCTATCCTTTACCTTTTTGGGGGGGAGAGGGCTTCAGTGTTGACTCCTGGCGATTGCCTAGACTAGTCCCTGCAGTTTTATTGGCAAGGTTTTTGGAAATGGTTTGCCATTGCCTCCTTCCTGGAGCTGAGAGAGAGTGACTGGCCCAAGGTCACCCAGGTGGTTTATGCCTAGGCAGGACTAGAACTCATGGTCTCCCCATTTCTAGCTTGATGCCTTGACTGCTACACTAAATTGGCTCATTATCCTTCACCAACAGAAGAGAATATATGTAGCTCAGGTTGAGCTGTGGAGTCCTTGGGGTTCTCTGAGCTTAATTGTTTTCTTGCAAACATTTTGTTACCCAGCTAGGTAACATCTTCAGTGGTAGAAGGGAGTGGGGTTTGGTCTCTGCCAGTGTTGGGTGATGGTGGTGGTTTATTTTATTTTTTTTCCTTCTCCTGGTAATTCCTTGATTAGAGTATTGTTTACTGCTTGATTGTCTGGTGATAATCTTGGTGATAATCTCTTCTTACCTGGGTGATGATTGCTGGTGATGAGGTATTCTGGTTTTTTGTTTCCTTTTTATTGATTCTTTTGAATAGTATGTAAATGTTGCTTACCTCTATCTGCCTATTAATGGCTGCCTTGTCTGAATACCAAGCTTTCAAGAATTCCCTCACGTTTTTGGGTTTAGCGTGGTCTAAGATGCTGACAGTTTCCCAACTGAAACTATGGTTGAGTCTGTCCATGTGTTGTGAGATTAAGGAGTTTTCATTGTGTCTTCTGACTGCTAGTTGGTGTTCATGGATGCGCTCTGCTAGCCTTCTGCCTGTCTGTCCTATAAAGTGGTTATTACAGTCCTTACACTGTATGTTGTAGATGACTCCTGTTTTTTCTTCTTGGGCTACTGGGTCTTTTGGTTTACTTAAGATGTTTTGGAGGGCTTTGGTTGGTTTGTGTGCTACAGAGATGCCATGTGGTTGTAATAGTCTGTTGGTTGTTTCTGAGACGCTTCTGATGTATGGCAGTTTTATCCTTTTCATAGCTTGTCTTGGTTGTGTTGTAGTGGGTTGAGTGGTCAGGCATTTTTTGATAGGGTATGGATATCCTTGCATGGATATCCATTTTGTTGAAAGATGTTGTATAGGTAGTTGTATAGTAAAAAAAAAAAAAATTCCCTCTCACCCCTATGGGTGGTATGTGTCTTCCTCAATCTCGGGTCCTCTACCAGAGGCCTGGGAGTTTGAGGGTTCTGCGCAGTATCTTAGCTGTTCCTATCACTGCACTCTTCCGCACAGAGAGCTCTGTTGTTGTTCCTGGGATCTGTTGGAGCCACTCTCCCACCTTAGGAGTCACAGCCCCGAGTGCTCCTACCACCACTGGGACCACTTTGGCCTTGACTTTCCACATCCTCTCGATTTCCTCCTTCAGGCCCTGGTACTTCTCCAGCTTCTCCAGCTCCTTCTTCCTGATGTTGCTGTCACTTGGCACTGCTACATCTATCACTACCGCTGTCTTCTGGTCTTTGTCTACTACCAGAATGTCTGGTTGATTACCCAATACCTGCCTGCCCGTCTGAATCTGGAAGTCCCACAGGATCTTAGCCCTGTTATTCTCCACAACCTTTGCGCAGTGGCAGTATTGTAGCCAATGAGGTTTATCCGAGGCGCGATTATTGCTAATTGAATTGGAATTGGTATAATATATATATATATATATATACACACACACATACATACACATACATACATACATACGTACACACACACACACACACACACACACATATATATATATATATATATATATACACACACACACACACACTATAGTATAGTATAGTATAGTATAGTATATAGTATAGGTAATTGTATACTTGTATATGTTCCTCTGGTTGTTTCTGAGACGCTTCTGATGTATGGCAGTTTTATCCTTTTCATAGCTTGTGTTGGTTGTGTTGTAGTGGGTTGAGTGGTCAGGCATTTTTTGATAGGGTATGAATATCCTTTGCATGGATATCCATTTTGTTGGAAGATGTTGTATAGGTAGTTGTATAGTATTATAGGGAAAAAAAAAAATTCCCTCTCACCCCTATGGGTGGTATGTGTCTTCCTCAATCTCGGGTCCTCTACCAGAGGCCTGGGAGTTTGAGGGTTCTGCGCAGTATCTTAGCTGTTCCTAGCACTGCACTCTTCTGCACAGAGAGCTCTGAGGTTGTTCCTGGGATCTGTTGGAGCCACTCTCCCAGCTTAGGAGTCACGGCCCCGAGTGCTCCTACCACCACTGGGACCACTTTGGCCTTGACTTTCCACATCCTCTCGATTTCCTCCTTCAAGCCCTGGTACTTCTCCAGCTTCTCCAGCTTCTCCAGCTCCTTCTTCCTGATGTTGCTGTCACTTGGCACTGCTACATCTATCACTACCACTGTCTTCTGGTCTTTGTCTACTACCACAATGTCTGGTTGATTAGCCAGTACCTGCCTCTCCGTCTGGATCTGGAAGTCCCACAGGATCTTAGCCCTGTTATTCTCCATGACCTTCTGTGGAATCTCCCATCTGGACTTAGGGGGGGTCTAGCCCATACACTGTGCAGATGTTCCTGTACACAATGCCAGCTACTTGGTTGTGCCGTTCAGTGTATGCTGTTCCTGCCTGCATCTTACACCCTGCCACTATGTGTTGGACTGTCTCTAGGGCCTCTTTGCACAATCTACACCTTGGGTCCTGTCTAGTGTGGTAGGCCCCTGCTTCTATGGATTTGGTGCTTAGTGCCTGTTCTTGTGCTGCTATGATCAGTGCCTCAGTGCTGTCTTTTAGTCCAGCCCTTTCCAGCCACTGATAGGATTTCCCAATGTCAGCCACCTCAGCTATCTGTCGATGGTACATCCCGTGCAGGGGCTTGTCTTGCCATGGTATTTCCTCCGCTTGAACTTCTCCCATGTCTGCTGCTGCCTGAGGCATTCTCTCAGCAGCTCATCTTTGGGTGTCATCTTACTGATGTACTCCTGGATACTGCGGGTTTCATCCAGGACAGTGGCTTTGACACTCATCAGACCCCGCCCGCCCTCTTTGCGGCTGGTGTACAGTCTCTGGGTGTTGGACTTGGGGTGGAAACCTCTGTACATTGTGAGAAGCTTCCGGGTCTTCACATCGGCAGCCTCCATGTCTTCCTTTGGCCAGCTCACTATACCGGCAGGGTATCTGATGACTGGCAGGGCATACATGTTGATGGCATGGATCTTGTTCTTCCCATTGAGCTGGCTCTTCAGGACCTGTCTTATCCTTTGGTGGTACTTGGATGTTGCTGACTTCCTTGCCTCCTCCTCATGGTTCCCGTGTGACTGTGGGACACCAAGGTCTCTATGTCTGCTATGTGGCCCACTGGTAATTCCACTCCATCGGTCTTAACTACCTTCCCTCTCTTTACTATCATCCTGCCACACTTCTCCAGTCCGAATGACATCCCAATGTCCTCGCTGTAGATCCATGTCAGGTGGATCAGTGAGTCAATGTCTCGTTCACTCTTAGCATACAGCTTGATGTCATCCATGTAGAGGAGGTGGCTGATGGTGATTCCACTCTTGAACTTGTACCCATATCCAGACCTTGTGATTATCTGGCTGAGGGGGATTAAGCCTATGCAGAACAGCAGTGGGGACAATGCATCACCTTGGTATATGCCGCACTTGATGGCCACTTGTGTGAGTTGTCTTGAGTTCACTTCCAGTGTTGTGTTCCACAGTCCTGTTGAGTTCTTGAGGAAGGTCCTTAGTGTCCTGTTGACTTTGTATAGCGCCAGGCATTCACAGATCCATGTGCGCGGCATTGAGTCATAGGCTTTCCTATAGTCAATCCAGGCTGTGCTCAGATTGGTCTGCCTGGACCTTGAATCTCGGGTGACTGCTCTATCTATGAGCAACTGGTGTTTTGAGCCTCTGGTGTTGTTCCCAATGCCCTTCTGAGCTGTGCTCATGTACTGGCCCATATGGTCTTGTAGCTTGGCAGCTAGGATGCCTGATAGAACTTTCCATGTTGTGGGGAGGCAGGTTATTGGCTGTTAGTTGGATGGTGCTGTTCCTTTGTGAGGGTTTTTCATGATCAGCACTGTCCTTCCTTGTGTTAGCCAGTCTGGGTGGGAGCCTGCTGCTAGCAGTTGGTTCATCTGTGCTGCTAGGCGTTCATGCACTGCTGTTAGTTTCTTTAGCCAGTAGGTGTGGATCATGTCCGGGCCAGGTGCTGTCCAGCTTTTCATGTTCTTGACCCGCTGTTGGATGTCTGCTACTGTGATGGTGACTGGTTCCTGTTCTGGGAGATTGCTGTGGTCTGCTTTCAGGTCCTGCAGCCACTTTGCACTGGTGTTATGTGTCTTCTCTTTCTCCCATACGTTCTTCCAGTACTGTTCAGTTTCCACTGCTGGTGGCTCAGCTGTTACTCTGTGGTTGCACTGCAGTTGGGAGTACACTTTGGATGGTTCTTTGGAGAACAGGGCAGTTATCTTCTTGGCCTCTGCTTCTCTAGTGTATCTCCTTAGCCTGGCAGCCAGTGCTGTGAGCCTTTGTTTAGCAGTCTCTATGGCTTCAGATGGAGTCAGGCCCATGTATTTTTTCAGTAGCCGAGTCTTATCCTTAATCTCCACACTCTTCTGTAGCTCCACCAGCTGACTGACCTCTCTCCGAGTTGCCTTAATCTTAGCCTCCAATCTCATTTTCCAGGGTGGGTATGTACTGCTGTTCTTCTTGATCGTGTAGCCAAGCAGTTCCAGGATTACAGTGGCTGTAGCATATACCAATTCATTGGTTTCAGTTATGGTGGTAGTAGGGATTGTCTGGAGGGCTCTGTTGGCATCTTCTAGCATACTATCTGATGGTACTTCTCCACTGAGCCTTGGTAATCGGACTCGAGGGTTGACTACAGCTAGTTTATCTATGATCTTATGCCTCATATCAGCTGCTGTGCTCTGTAATGGAAGGGGTGGCAGTGACATTCCAGCTTCAGGTGTTGGCTGCACAACTGCTTGTTCTTCCAGGTCTGCTTGAGTCCGGGTTGTAATGTAGAGTTGGTCTATCTTGAGTTGTGAGAGCAGCTTCCTCTTTACTATGTTGAAGCGCTGGGTAACTAGTTGTTTCTCAGTTAGTGTGGATGTAGGCCTTCTGTCTATCCATAGTTCCCTCATATGTTTCATATATCCCCTCTCATTAGGTCTGCTGTTGTAGTAGCATTCCATCAATTTCACGTTTTCTTGTCTCGTCCATGTATGGTTTGTTCCAGTAGCCCACTTAACATCAGATTGTCCTGGTTCCCCAACATCTGACATGGACCTTGTTAATCCGGGCGACGTCCAAGCCAGCATGACTCTCTTAGTTCATGTCACTCTCATATTTGAGGTAGGCAGGTGAAGTGTTAGGGGGTCTTTGCCCAAGGACCCCTACTGGTAAGGTAGGTGCCAGCCGGGATTTGATCCCCAGTCTCCTGCATCAAAGGCGGTGTTCTAACCACTACGCTATCCAGCCGCTATATATATATATATATATATATATATATATATATATATATATATATTTAAATAAATAAAAATACATAATACTTGGGAAGATTGTGGGACATAAAAGAAAGGGAAGGCAATGGAAATGGTGAATGGATAGGATCAAAGAGATTACTGGAGCATCTGTTGGGTTTAGCCCAGGAAACTCCAGGAAACAATACAGATCCAATCCAGCAAGGTTTATTTGGCTTCACACTATTCACAGAATCTTCCCAGACTGAGAGTAGTTCCCAGGGTCAGTCATAAACATCACTAGCATTCCTCAGGGAGGTGCCAGTCTCATCCTCTTATCTCTCCCTCGCTCTTCGGGGGATGAGAGTACATTCTTCACCCCCTTGCTCCACACTCTCACAGCATCCATGGAAGAGCTATAGGTTATTGCTGGAGGCAGATTGAGATGGTAAGCACTTATCCATGAAGACATCAGGAGTCAAAGTCCACTCAGTGGTACCTAATGTGTAAGCTCATACCTTTAATTCACCAAGATGTCTTTAATCAGTGGTGGCCTCCATTTTAGGAGGAGAAAGAGACAAGCACAAATTTCAATAGCCTGTGACTCAGTCAGGTAGGGGATACTCATAGTGCTCTCGTTGCTATTTCATTATGGAAAGCTATATTTGAACGTGGGGGTGGGGTGGTGGGTAGAAAATTAGTGACCATCAGGCATGGCCATCAGAGAAAACTAGCTTTTGTCCCTCAGGTGTATGGACAGGAGTTTTGACTTATTACTCTCTCCATCACCTGAAATTTCTGCCCTGGTTTCCTTCCTTATTTCCTACCTTGGATGCATTACTTATCCACCTTTCAATGCAGCCTTCTCATACAACAAGTTCATAAAATCAGTTTTAAACCCATATTTAAAGAAACAACCAGCAATACCAAGCAAAAACCTCACATTTAAAACCTAAAACCAACGTGCGCCTCCCCCAGACCTCCGGTGTAATTTCCTTTGACATTTCCCCACATAGAAAGGTTGGAGATAATTCTGATTTGCTAAAGGAATCAGAGTATATCAGCTGTGTTACAACTGATATAATCAGAGGGATTTCAAAGTAGTCTCTAGAGATGTATAAGCAGAGTGTGTGGCCTAAAATGGGAAGATCATGAAGTGGCACTGAAGGCAGTAGATGTTATAATTTGCCCTGCAAATTGAAAATGCAGTGAAGACCTATGCAACCTAGAAGCGGAGGAAGACTTTAACCTCCACTGGCATCTGCCCTGGCTCATTCTTTTTGTATCAGAGAGATTAGCTGGATACCATGGCATAGATTTCTACCTTCTAATACCAAACAAAGATTTATCTTTAGTTAAAAACTGCTTCATGAAAAGAAACACTTTCATGAAAACATTTGGTGCTACCTCCAAACTGTCTTCACAAGTTTACAACTTTCCAGCCTAGCGATAAGTGGAAATAACCAGTCACAAAAATATATATATTTAAAAATATTTCTACCTTCTCATTGAAGCAACATTTAACTTAGAATTCATCCTGTTCACATCAAAATACAATATTTTCTTTTCCATAAGTGATTGTTTCTCAGTGTCAGCTTTGTCAAACATGATGGGATTCAATTAGAATTATTAGAATATATTTTTTTCTCCAACTCTCTCTCCCCCTCATTCTTTCACTGTAATAATGTTATCTGATGATCTAAGAATACAAGAGAGATAATTGATCTCAACCTTTTAACATGACAGAAAGCAGAAGAAACAAACCCAGATAATAATAGGAGCTGAATATACATCAAATAGAAATTAGAAAATGTAGACTGTGTGCAGTATCTTTATGCAATTCTAAGACACATTTAATAAATGTTAGACTTAGCACCACTCTTTGTTCCAAAGGTTTTAAAAGAGCTTTACCTCTCATTCATAAAGGTTACCAATCAGGTCCAAAAACTGAAATAACATGTAACTCTGTTACACTGAATTAATCAGTCTTGTTTTCCTCCTTAATACGCCATGCTATTCTTCTCTTGCCTAGTTTTCACGGATCTTTCCACAGCTCTTCAAGTAGACTGTTTGTGAGTTTCCTCCTGCCTTTTTTCCCCTCTTATTTTTTTTCCCTCTAGACTTGTTAAATCCCCCATTTTGTGAATGATGTTAAAATTTCATTTACATAGGAAGAGAATCCAGAGGTCTAAACACTGGACCATCTTATAAATCTTCCACTGAAGTAGAAAGGGGATGACTGTGGTCGCAATCTTCCCCAAGCTGGTGCTCTCTAGCAGGTGTTAGGCAAGCTAGCTGGGAATTCTGAGAATGGAAAGTTAAGCCAGCTAAAGAGCACCAGGTAGAAGAAAGCTCTGTGGCCTATCCCAATCCAGGTATAACATAACCCCATGGGGGTAGGATCTCTGTTGCCTGTTATACCGTGCAATCGGTTTGAAAGAGCACATTTTGTAACTCATGAATTCCAAAATGATTCCCATCACCACCACTGGAAATGCCTGAACCAATCTGAAATTGGCCCCAAGCTCTTAAACCTAGGGCAGGATCTAAAATAGGTTAAGCTATTTAAGGTTTTTCCTGATATTATCCTCTAGGTATTCATCCCTCACTTCCCTAAAATGTGTTGGGGTTGTGAAATGTTAGTACAAAAACCATAAAGAGGAGAGAGGATTCATTCCTACCTCGTGGACAGCCATGACGAGAAGAGAGAGAAAATGAGGGAAACAGGAAAAAGGCGGGCTCCAAGCCCCGCCCACACAAGGCAGCAAAGCTAGGCC
Source organism: Liasis olivaceus (assembly GCA_030867105.1). Classification (NCBI taxonomy): domain Eukaryota; kingdom Metazoa; phylum Chordata; class Lepidosauria; order Squamata; family Pythonidae; genus Liasis; species Liasis olivaceus. The sequence goes on from CM061349.1 coordinate 191,685,090, forward strand.
GCAGCGGAGCCGCCCCTCCCTCTGTGTTCATGTGAGACAGGCTTGGTTGAAACTGCATATTTTTCAACAAGATGATTCTGTGGAAGGGTAGTGGTGGAGTGTGGATCTTTTTTTTTTTTAGCTGAAAGTGCAGGCTTAAAGGCATGGATGCTGTTTCATCACCACCAGGAGGCATAGAAAAGGCAGCATTTGGTTTTTCTCCCGTAGACCTAAACTCAAGGGCTCATACAATCTTTTGAAGTCAGAGTAACCAGGATGATCATTGGCCTTCCATAAACTGGGAACAAACAAGCTGGGTGTCATTTGTTCTTCTGAAAAAGTAGAGGGGAGAGCCTGAAAGGGACAGGCAAATGGGAGAGAGGGAGAGGGAGAGAGGGAGCACCACCAATATTTCTGTAATCTCTTTTTTTGTTTTCATTGATGACTCCTAATCTACCATCCCTTGCTAGCTAACCCCTATCAAAACTACCTAAATGTTAAAAATGCCTGCAGAGCTTCTTGTAAGTTGCAGTGATAGTTGGAAAGAGAAAAACGAACACTAATAAAGAGACCTACTAAACCTGAAAGCCAGATATGAATATTTGACAGCTCATACATCCTTAGCTTTGAGCGAGTCCTATTTTGCTTAAACGTCCCTCCCTCTCCCCAAACCCTCCCTCCGCTAGTTGCCACTGAACGCAAAGGCAGACAGTGATCAAAAATGCCTTTCCCTGATGAAGCCATCTGCCATCCCTTTTCTCAGCTTAATGATTTTGTACCCAGGAAGCCTGTCAGTCTTTCCTGGAGGCAATTCTGAAAAATGGTATCCAAAAGAAGACTTGGCATGTGAAGTTTTTTATCTGCAGCATTTCTCTCTTGCTCATTACAACATTAAAGAAAGATTAGGCCAGGATCCACATTTTCTTTCCTCAACAATGTTCTGCAGAAAATATCAATGCAAGCAGAGTTAGGAATATAAAGCTTCTACCATGAATTTCTATGGGAATGGTTTTGAAAGAGCCAGCCATAGCACAGGTGGCAACAGTGAATGAAGTCTTCCAATATCTCTTTCCCTGGTCAAAAATTCATACATAAGCAACATTTGTGAGAGATGCAACTGAAAAGCAGTGCAGGTGTCTGAAAGCTGTGTACAAAAAGAGAGAATCACATGTTTAAAGACCTTCCATTGGGGACACTGAAGTTTTAAAAGTTTATTTTAAAAAGGTATCTTCAAGATTTATCATTAAAAACAACTCTGTACTAGAACCAGCTAAACTTGATTTCTCTTCAAATCATATACATCTTTGGCTTACTTTAAAAACTACGTACTTGGGGAATTTCTGTTAAAATTTTCAGTAGATGAAATTGCAATATCTTAGGGAAAATTTCAAATGAAAATGAATATGGATGTTTTCATAATTCTCTACAAAAAGGGAAAGATTATGATTAAGTACCCCCATTGTACTGAAAAGTGCTTTCTTATCATGGACATGATCTGCACATTCCTAAGGATCATTCCTATTTCATGAACAGCTTTAATGCCAGAGGTTTATATCGCTGTAGCACATGGTCCAAATGAACAGTGTCATCCTGCCAGCTGACCTGATTACTGCTTTAGAAAGGTGCAGACAGAGATCCTATAAATGGGCAGTTCAAGTGAGCAGTATCACATTGTATGGGAGCACATCAGCTGAACGGTTCTCAATGCTGAGAGAAAGAACCACTCTAGTTTTTGTCCCATCCATCCATCCATCCATCCATCTGGAGAATCACCCCCTGCCATATGCTACTAGACTAATATCAAAATCAAATGCATTCACTGGCCCTACTTCTATTTTTCCCCATTATTTTGCATTGCACCCACTGCATAATTAGTTCTTAATGAGCAGGTAAAGCTTAGAATGTACAAGTGATTTTCAGAATGTGTTGCTAAGGAGCAGGAATGGCTCTTAGGTCACTTTCCAAAGTGTTAGGTCAATCAGTAGCAATTAGCTAGCTGCCATGGAGTCAGGCTTGACTGACTTCATGGACAAATACTCATCAATTTGACCTGCCTCTAGGAATAACCTGTAGTCTTCCAAGGAAAGTCTGGTAAACATTTTGATACTACCCATCCACCTTTTCAGTTGTCTTTCCCTTCTTTTGCTTCCCTCAGCCTTGCCAAGCAGAGTCATGGGTATAACTTTTCAGTGATCCATCGCATCTGCTAAATAAGTAAATAAAACAACATAAAAAGCATCATTTCTACGTTGTTATAAAACCCAAACGTAAGGTATTATTTTCCTGCCTAAGCCATGGCAGCTGCAAGAAATTTGATAATGCTTCTGGAGATGTTATAGTTCCAATCCCAATATTATAAAGCAAAGAAAATCATCCTTGGAACAAGTGGAACTTCTGTTGGCAAGCAGCATTATGAGGGTAGGGCACAAGTTGCTACAGAAAAGATAGCTTGTTGAAGATATGAACTAGGGTCTCAGGTTCTTCCAAATCAGAGGGGCAAATCTGCTGTTGCAAAAAAGGATAATAATCTGTGTTCCCTCCAATATTGCAGAGGGCAAGTCATAAAATTGTGCAAGCACAGAGCCCTATAGTGTGTTGGATATTCAGTTTTTCTAATGTATTATCAGCTAGCATTACATATATATTACTTTCTACTTGTCGATCATCACTTCAAGGGAACAGCCAGTCTTTATCTGGCTCAGGATAAATGATTGGTTCTTCTTGCAGTCTGCAGTACTCTTAGTAACAATCTCTAGATCCAAAATACAAAAGTATCTATCTTCTTTCTTTCATTCTTTCTCAATGTCCACCCTTCACAGCTGGACTAGAAAACCATTCCTTTAACTATTATAATCTTTGTTTTCATAGAAACATCCTTATCCATCATGGTTTTGTCTAAGCAGCAATTACACAGTGTATCTAAAGTTCTGGTGCAGTATATCTTTGGATAATAGCTTGTGGGCAGGCCACACAGAGTTGAAGATTACCAATGGGGTTGGTAATGGGAGGAGGGGCAGGAAAATAGATAACAAGCAGGGATGCTGTTGGGGAGAAGGACATAGTATCATTCACAACTGTGTGTGGACAGCCCCTCAAACTAATAATTTCCTGCTTGTGGATCACTTGAAACATCTGGCTTCCCCTGTCTGGAAACAGGTTGGATTTATCAGAAGTGTTGCACAAACCAGTAAAAGTTAATGATGATCCTAGGAACCATATGTATGCATATTCAAATATGTATTTCTATGCTCTGTATTTATTTGGTAAATACGATTACCATTTGTATTTATTTATATAATATATATCTCATATTTTCATTGTTTTCTTCTTTAATAATCCCAAAGCACTTTCTCTCCAGCCTTGTAGGGCTATCCCATTGCAAATCTCTTCAAGACAGCTTACCATACAATTATTCAGAACAATACTTATTTCCCAAGAAAAGTGCATATTTAAATTAAGCCAAATTCATTTCAATAGGCCTCCCCTGTCACTAAGGGGAAATGTACCCATAAAGAATTATACTTAAAAAGGCAATGGCAAACCACTTCTATACTGCTCCCCAAGAAAATTATGTGGACATCTGTGTAAAGTCACTATTAAAAGTTTTCTTCCTTACACCCCCCATTTACCAGCTTATATTTCTTTTAAGATGAAGTACCAGGTGACCTGCAATGTCACTATTGCATTGTGGTGGTTTGGCTTTCTTCTTCTGACATTTTAATGTGCCCTCGTAGAACAAAGCTCCTGGCAAGTATATGTGCCATCTTCAGTGCACTTGGATTCATTTCATCTAGATAAATGAAGACGAGAGGCATTGATTTTAAAACTCCATACAAAGTTTTTTCAAAATAGATGTTGGGGAAACCATCTTATGCTGTTGGGGGGTGGGCAGACAACACTGGGCTATGGAGGTCCCAGTCCAGCTTCTATTGGTCTTAACCGAAGTGCCCAGTTGCACTGTTACTCCAATGAAGGGATGCTAAACCAATCAAAAAACTGAGATCACATCTTTCCCGAACAGCAATTCAGGTCCAAAGATCTTTATTCATTGGCTTTCTGTCTGCAAATATCCAGGGGAAAGTTGTGTGATTAAATGGGCCTATCAAAAGCACATATTGGTATCCAAGTAGTGTAGTATTATTTAGCTGGCACCATACCTGCCTTAAGTGATCAGCATTCTATGCAGAAATATATCCAGCCACAAGGCAGCACCTAGCCACTCTTGGATTACATCAGTCCAGAAGCTGGTAAGATTTGGGGAGTACTAGGCTGGTGAAAACTGAGGAAAGCTACTAGGGTTGTCAACATGGCTATATTTCTATACTGATATATTCTCCAGCTTAGAGCCAACTTCCAGCACTCTAAACCAATTCTCACCCTAAACTATAGTGCTACTTGCATGTAAACATAGTGGTCTTTAAAAGGATTTATTTAGCCTATTTTAAGTATGGCAGGTGGTTGAACGCATCAAATGTGGTGCCACACTGGCTTACGTATGAAATGATGCCTCTTTCTTATTAATCTCTTGTTATAAATGAGATAACAATTTGATCTACTGTGAATGCTGATGTTTGTTTTGAGAATTCCTAAATTCTTCCTTCCCTTCCTTTCCACTCGATACCCAGGACTGTAGGGTGGACTAGGAAGTTAAAAAGAAATAAAATGAGATAAATAAAATAAAATAAAAAGCAAGGGTAAACCACTTCCACATCATTGCCTAAAAACTACACAGAGGCCATGAAGTTAGCAGAAGTCAAATTCAATTGCAGAGACATCTTACCTATATGTATGTAATGCAGAAATACAACCCTTTTGACATTTACTCACAACATGCCTTCTTCATGAGACCTTTAAGAGTGATTTCTTTCTGTCATGAGGAACCCTTTATTGGCTCCTTCCTCTACTCATTTTTTAAAATGTCCTGTTCACTAAGCCCCAGGGACAACTTAAACGAGAGAAAGAGAGAGAGAGAGGTAAAGAGAAAGAGAGAGAGAGAAAGGGAGAAAGTTGAATTGATTGCTTCTATTGCACTAGGATAACCATACCGAATTCAAGTTCAGTTAATCCTATGCACAATGAATCCGATCTGTCTCCATTATCCCAAGACTATTGCTCTATCAGATCTCATTCCCACATTGCAGGATATTTGAAGGAAACCTTGTGCATTTTCTAGAGTTCACAGCCTGCCATTTAGCTTTAATAAGAGTTCAGGCCTGGGAAGGAATGTATCAAAGCTCCATAAATTAACTTCCATCAGTTCTCCAGACTATTGTCCTTAGAGAATTTTGCAATTTATTTTTCTTTTCTATGGGTAGCCACCATTAGACTGTTTGGTGGCATTTGCTCTTCATTTCCAGGAGGAAGGGCAAAGTGCAGAGCCTGAAAAAAACATGAAGAGGTCAACTGCCGTTCTCCTTACACGTGTCCTATTGTTAGCTAAAGTGGCTTGACCTTCTGTAATGTGACGCATGAGAGGCGAAGTAATGCAGCAAGACAAATCAGACAGGGCAGGGCTCCACAGCAGATATATGACACATTTCCTTCAAACCAAACACAGCTTTTAACAAAGGTAGTACTGTAAAAGTCACTTATCTTTCCTCTTGGTCTTCAAACATTTTGACTGCTCTAAGGGAAGTGAAAAAAGAGAATAATACATTCTTGTCGTAGGTCAAAAGGGAAGGAAGAATTCAGGAATTCTCAAAACAAACTTCAGCATTCACTTTAGATCAATGTCACCTGGCAGCGATAGTGTTCTCATTTATAAGCAAAAAGTTAATAAGAAAAAGGCACCATTTCAGATATCAGCAAGTGTGGTACCACATTTGATGAGTTCAACCACCTGCCATATTTAAAATAGGCAAAATAAATCCTTAAAGACCACTATATTTGCCTACAAGTAGCACTATGGCTTAGGGACAAAATTTGTTTAGATTTGAGGGAAGCTGGTGCTAAGCTGGAGAATACATTGATATAGAAATATAGCCATGTTTGCAACCCTCGTAGCTTTCCTCAGTTTTCTCCAGACTAGTAATCCCCAAAACTTACCAGCTTCTGGACTGCTGTTACCCCACTCTTTCCAGTAACAGCATCTTTCAGCAATGGAAACTCTTAACCAGAGCTCTTACCATAATAGCTTGTATATATTTGTACCCGTGCTCACGTACCCAGTACTTCAGCTACCTTGTCTTTGCAGTTTAAAACAGAGCTCTTCTGGAGAGTGCTTGGGCAGTGACATCTGGTTTTAGGGTTTCCTTCCCTCTTACTGCATTGGTGGGCTGCTATCCAGTGATCTCATTGCAAGAACTTCTCCTTGCCCATGATGTTTTAATGCCTTGTGTACTCCTGTGAAACCACTGAGAACCCTGTGGGGTTGCAGCAGGGTATAAAGGAAATTAAAAAGGTAATAAATTGATAAATATGATTTCCACTGTTCTCATATTGAGTGCCATCTCCTTCACTGCCCATTCCCTGTAGTAATAACAGGAACAAGAACATAATGAGATAGCTGGATCCTCATGATGTGGGAAGCAGGAAGGGAATGAGGAGAGCAGGATACTGGCTGGGGAGTGGAGTTGGTAATGGGAGGAGTGGCAGGAAAATAGCTAACAAGCAGAGACACTGTTGGGGAGAAGGACAATGACTGGGCAAAACAAGTGGCAGAAACAGCAGAGAAAAATAGGGAGATGGGGAGGAAGCAAAGAATGACATAAAAGTGTCGGGAAGAGAAAATGGATGGGAAAAGAGCAAGGAAAGAGCAGCAGGATGATGTGGAGATATGGAAAGATCATGAAGTTGGGGAATAAGGTGGGAAAGAAGGAGGAGGCTGCCTCTTTAAAAACAAAACAAAGCAGAACAAGCAAGCACTCCTAGATGTCCTATCTCTTTTTAGATTCCTGGCATTCAAAATCTCAAAATTGGACTTGTCTAGGAAATGCTGGACACATTGTTATAACCCTACTATTTTAGAAGGTTAATTGGTCAGCAATTGCCCATTTTAAACTGCATGCTTTTGTTCTCCCATTTGGAGACAACTGGGAGTAAAGAAGCATCACCACCTGAGCTGCTTTCCTACGAGGCAGCTACTCCAGGCAAGCGATTCAGAATGGAATTGAATTCCGTCATTCTGTCATTCAGTTTCTACTTGTGGCAATTAACTGGACTCTCACTGGTTCACAACAACATATTATATAATAAAACATCCATGGCAGAAAACAAAATAAATCCTAAAAAATGCACCAGCTTAGAATACAATAAAAATCATCTATAGAATACATATGACAAGCTGTAAGGAGGGAAAAAATGAGAAAAGATTTGTGTTGCATAAATGAAAGATAGCTTCCACTTTTGGCTAAACTCTTAGTGGAGTAATTTTTTACAAATTATTCTTTAGGAAGGAGCTTTGTGGAAATCTTGAGGAAGTATATTCCATTGGGAAGATGCCAATACACAGCTCCTTTTCCTGCCATATGCCAAAGAAAGGATTTGAAATAACAACAACAAACCCAATTTATCACATGCCTTTACCAAGAAGTGGTTCAGAACACCTCTGATAATTAAAAATCAATTCAATAAAATTAGCTTAGAAACCAGTAAACAAATATTAACACTAAAACAACAAGCACAAATTTGCACTTAAAATAACACCCTGGAAAGGATTGAACAGATGGAGGGATAGATAGAGGATGGATGGATGGATGGATGGATGGATGGATGGATGGATGGATAATAGATATCTATATTTTTTTTTAAAAAAAATGATGTTAATAACCAGATGGAAAGCTCTTTGAATCCTTTTCAAAGCCATCAACCTTCCATGGAGATGAAAGGAGGAAGAGAGCTGATTCCAGAGCTGCAGGACCAGGTCTCTAAAGGTCTGGAATCTGGAGGCCATGACTTTGGAGCAAGGCTCTGAAAAGGGGGCCTGCTCAGAGGAGCATCCAAACAAACAGGATTGCTTGCAGGGAGAATTAAGGGCAGACTGAGATTGGAGAGCTGCTCCAAATACAAGCGCCCATCATTTAAAATGAGCTCTGGCTCAAATGGGGAGACAGCAAAGAGCCAGTTTTCATAAAAATGATGCCTTTATCAGCAGGAGACCGATATAGGATGAAGCATTCCAGGTAGAAGCACACCTAATGTAAAACTCAAGCTTATTATAACCATTGCCAGATTGTGTGATTTGCTGTTGTATTTCCAGTGTTTATGGATCATTTTGATTTCCATTTTTGGTTTGATCCTGTTGCCTCTGGGGAAGTGGACAGGGTCCTCGGGGCTGTCAGTATGACTACCTGTGGTTTAGATCCTTGTCCCTCCTGGTTAGTTAAAGCTACCAAGGAGGTGACCTTAGGGTGGGTTCTGGCGGTGGTTAATTCATCCTTGCAGGAGGGGGTGTTTCCGAAGCCTTTCAAAGAGGCTTTGGTCCGCCCATTCCTCAAGAAACCGTTGCTAGACTCACCCTTCTGGACAATTTTCGTCCAGTTTCCCACCTCCCCTTTTTAGGGAAGGTGGTGGAAAAGGTGGTTGCGTGGCAGCTTCAGAGGATCCTGGAGGAAACGGATTATCTGGACCCCTATCAGTCAGGGTTCAGGCCCGGTTATGGGACAGAAACAGCACTGGTCGCACTTTTAGATGATCTCTGGCAAGATCGGGATGGGGGGAGTGCATCCATCCTTGCTCTTCTTGACCTCTCGGCAGCTTTCGATACCATCGACCATGGTATCCTTTTGGGTCGGCTGCAGGAGTTGGGGCTGGTTGGCACAGTGTTGTGCTGGTTCAGCTCCTTTCTCCAAGGCCGAACCCAATCGGTGTTGATAGGGAGCTAGAGGTCCAGCCCCCGGCCCCTACTTTGTGGGGTGCCGCAGGGGTCAGTGCTTTCACCGCTCCTATTTAGCATCGACATGAAACTGCTGGGTGAGATCATCCGGCACCATGGGGTGAGGTATCATCAGTATGCTGATGATACCCAATTATACATCTCCATCCCAGGTGCCTTAAGTGATGCTGTGACTGCCCTCTCGCGGTGCCTGGAGGCTGTGGGGGCCTGGATTGGGGACAACAGGCTTTGACTGAACCCTGGTAAGACGGAGTGGCTGTGGAAACAGGGATCCTCAAGATCTAGGAGTTTGTCATCTCTGGCTCTTGATGGGGTCGCACTACCCCAGACAGACCCAGTGCGTAATCTGGGGGTTCTCCTGGACTCACGACTCCTGCTTGAAGAGCAGGTGGCAGTCGTGGCTAGGAGGGCCTTTGCACGACTTCGTGTTGTGCGGTAGTTACACCCCTTCCTGGATCAGGAGGCCCTCAGCACGGTCACTCATGCCCTGGTCACCTCCGGGTTGGACTACTGTAACGCGCTCTACATGGGGCTACCCTTGAAGAGTATCCAGAAGCTACAGCTGGTGCAGAATGCAGCGGCATGGACAGTTCTCAATGCCCCTAGGAGGGCACATATAACACCGCTGTTGCGTGAGCTGCATTGGTTACCAGTTTGTTTCTGGGTCCAATTCAAGGTGTTGGTTATTACCTTCAAAGCCCTTCATGGCACAGGACCAGGTTATCTGAGGAACCACCTCGCCCCGGTCACTTCAGCCCGTCCCACTCGGTCCAGCAGAAGGGGCAGGTTGCAGACCCCACCGGTCAAGGAATTTCGATTGGTGGGGTCTAGGCAAAGAGCCTTTTCTGCTGTAGCTCCTGCCCTATGGAACATCTTGCCTCCTCTGGTCCGGTGTGCCCCCTCCCTCACGGCCTTCAGGAAAGGGATTAAATCCTGGCCCTGCCAGAAGGCCTGGGGGCCAGATGGGGGCTCGCACCTATGGAGATGGCTAGTGGGGTGATGGGTTTGCTCCCCCCCCCCAGTATCTTGAAGGTTTTTAGGGCTAAAAATTATAGGAGGTTTTTAAGATATTTTTAAGAAATGTTTCTTTTTTCATTACTTATGGATTTTACCCATTATTGGAGGGACTCGTGTTTTTTTCCTTTTTTATTATTGTGAGCCGCGCAGAGTCACCAGTTGGGGGAGATGGGCGGCATACAAGTTTAATAATAAATAAATAAATAAATAAATAAATAGATTTTTATGGTCTTCAAACATATATTTTAATTCTCTACACTGTCAGGAGAAGCACTGTATGTCTCGATGTGTGTGTGTGTCATTAATGACAGGTGCAGTGTTTTCCTAAGGATACAGGTATTCTAACCTGTATAGGAAGCTCTACTTCCCTAAGATCTGCTCCATTAATTTCAAAGGAGAAAGGAGATGTCTAAAAAAAACCACCCTGTTTCCATTAATATACATACGGGGAAGCAAAGGAGCACCATGCATGGACACAGTGCTCTGAAACAGAACAAATAAATTAAAGCTACAGAAAAATACCTGTAGGTTAAACAGTCAAATGGTCCAACCCTGGGCAAGCTGCCAGGAGATACAGAGGAACGACAAGTTGAAAGATTTCCAAGATTTTGAAACAGAGAAAGTTGGAGCTGCTTGAGACAGAGGATATCCTTGTCTAACCAGATCACTTACTCAGTCCTTTGGAAATGATTCCTTTGAGCCTGAAAACAATCTTCCTTTTGCCAAAATACTACTGGCGTGGCAACTGCTTTGGCTTCCTCTTTTAGGAATGTCCACCCCGTGACTTATTTTGCAGTTGTCTTTAGTCACTCTTGCAACCACTATATTTACCAAGGATTAAGCTGTTGGCTATGTTATCAACTGTATGCCACGTTCCCGTTCATTTGTGAGGGCAAAGTGAGCAGGAATGATGGAGAGGCTGCGCAAAGCATAAATAAAATCAGATGCCTGCAGGCAATATCTGGGAGTGGTTCAAAGGGGATGATTTTGTTACCTCTGTAAATGAGAATTATTTTGAGGATGGTGTGGCATGCATCCCGCATGAAAATGAACGTCATCTGTATAGCAGTCAAAACTGTTGGCAATATGAGGAGTGTATAAGTATGTGGCTCTGTATGTACATCAGAACAAAGATGGATCTCTAAATCAGCGGCGTAAAGAAAAGATGCTAATTGCCCAGAAACCAGTGCAACAGATTACTCTTTTCAGAGGAACTGAGGGGAGAAATGTCACTTGCCTTTAATTTGCTGATGACTTTAAGAGCCAAGAAACTATATGCTATTTTTCCCCTTATGGAAAATACCCTGCACTGGAGATGTTTTCTGACAGCTGGCAGCACAGCTTTCCATCAATGATATTTATGCTTAATTTACCCCTCCATTTTTTTTTCTTTCTGATTCTTTTCTTTCCTAAACATACCATTTTTGTCCTGCTAAAGGAGGGTTTCTGTATTTTAAAACACCACAATTAGCCACACCTCTATTTAGAAGTTTGGTAATTAAGGTTGATTTGGTTTTTTGGGGGGGGAGGTGTGGGGGGTTAACTTTGAGTCAGTCTTGATTCCTGGTAATAACATGGACAAATTCATGCAGTTTTCTTGAAGCTCTACCATGTGATAAGTTTAGGTTTGCCATTTTTAACTTAACATAGTCCCCCAAAGTCAAACTATTTAACTCTGTTGCATTGAGGGAGAGCAACAATCTACTGCCACCATATCCTCAAGCTTCCCATGTAATATTGTTATGTGTTGATGGAGATATAACTATTGAAATGTGAACAAGAGAGACAATCAAGTAGCAGACAGGAAGAGATTCTTTCTGCCACAATACAAACCTTTCCCACTTGCCAGCTAAGCCCTGCACTTAATATCAAAGGCTACAGAAACAGACCTGGTCTATGCATGCAGAGCAATGAAGTGGTGGAAGGGACTATACCATGTCTGACTGTAGGGGATAAAGACTTTTTAAATTACTCCCTTAAATTCCTTCTGGAAAAATAGGGACCTCTCTCCTCACAAACTGTTCCTTAGAGGTATTTTACATTAGAGGGAGCAATTTGAAATAATATCCTCCTGCCTTTGCATGGAAGTAGTACAATAGTGCAATACATTTCATTGCAATTTAGTAAATATATATCTGTGTGTGAAGATGGAGGGAGGGAGGGAGGGAGGGAGGGAGATAGATAGATAGATAGATAGATAGATAGATAGATAGATCGATCGATCGATCCATAGGTACACATTTAAATACATAAATGGATGGAGAGATGTTTGGGACTAATGGTGAGTAAGGGATCTAACTTTAATGGTATACCAACATCTGGCAAAAACATTCATTCCATACATACTATCCAAACAATAAAGCAACTTTGAATGAGTCCGTATCTGTACAAACACTGATGATGGGAATATCAAAGGATGTATGCAAACCTCTCCAAATATAGTGCCAAGATAGAACATTCTTGGATATTCTGACACAGCTGCTTATCTAGAACATTTCTGGTTTGCATTCTCATAGTCACTTCCCAATCATGGCTGCCTACAGATCTGTGTTAATCTGCAAACCAAACATTATTCAGGCATATGTTTTAGAATCCAAGGGTTCATATTTGCCTTTTTAATATCTTCTCCTTATAGATATTTTTGGAGATTTGATTTCCCATGCTAGAAATTCTAAAGAGTTTATGCATACAAAGCACAGGTTGACAAAGACCTCAAATTGCACCTTAAAATATATACACTTCAGATGCAGAAAGTACCCAGAGCACAAAAGAGAAAATGGTATTATGCTCTAATTCACAGAAGGAGAAGTGCTTAAGATTGCAGTGCTTCCTGTACAGAATATAAAATCATTCCAAAAAAGATTTGTGATTTCACTGTGTGTGAAGAGTTTTCCTTCCATTAATTAAGCATTATAATAATCCTGGCTGGATATTAAGAGCTGCAGCTGAGAGCATATACATTGTTAGCGCTTGAGAGATTTAGTCACTCTTTTTAGTTAGTATTTGGTTTCTTTCTTTCTTTTTTTCCAATAACATTCAGTCTGCAATTGAATACCCATTTACATAGGAGTAGTGAATTTAATGGGAATTACCAAGTAGACATTTATAAATTTGTATTGACAGTATATGTTATCAAAACATCACACTGGAATTTATTGAAATTGTTTTTTCTCCTTGAAATGGGTGCTTCTGATTCTTTTGAGATCATATATTTTTCATAATGCAGAGTTTCTCTTTACTGTACTCAATCAGGCAATGGATCAGCTATAGTCACATGAATATGGGTCACAGCCTTCCTTCAGAATTTATTCAGGTACTGGAAATACAACCTAGGAAGAACTGTTGAAGGAACTGAGAATGTTGTGGCTGGAAGAACAGCTCTGGAGGACAAAACGTAAATACAGAAGACCTGTTACATAGTGGAGGGCAAAGGCTTAATTCCTGCTGCCTTATACACAGCACTAGATCCAAAAGGTTGACATGATAGAATGGCATATTTTGATAGGAGGTTTGATAGAACCCTTCTTGGCAAAAGTCTGTCTACCCATGTTTTTTAGCATGGCATACCCATGAGCAAGAGTGTTATCTAAATGGTTTAGTTGGTTTGGGCAAATCAGTTTTTAATTTTTTCCTAGCTAGGAAGCATGAGTAATTTGGTTCAGAAAATTGTCATTGCTTCTTTGCTGGAGGCCAGATTGTTTGGGTTGCCTTTGAATTGTGCCCAGAAACAAAGTGTAAGCCCATGAAACTATTAAAATTGTTACATGCTCCCCACAACCAATCCCAGTTAATAGACTGGCTTCAGCTTTCTGTAGTACCTGATGTTTGCAAGCACATTTCAAAGGTAGATCCACATGAAGCATGTTTTAGTCAACTTACTGAGCTGAAAATAAGGCTTGTATCACAATAGCTACAGGAACCATCATCAGTCTGGCACAGTAGATTTAGTTGCCAAACAACTCTTGGCCACTACTGAAACACAGAGATCCAAATTCAAGGTTGCACCTGGGTATACAACAAAAGCAAAACCCTGATAGGAGTCATCAGATTAAGTTTACATCCTGTGATCAATCTGCTTTTGACTGATCAGTGGCATCTCTGTCTTGTCTAGATTAGAATTATTTTATTTTACTGGAGTCAGTAAATTAATCACTAATTTAGAATTTGAACCATTTCTTAAGTTTTGATGGGAAAAAAATATAAAAATTTTTATAATGAGGGTACCAGACCTCTTAACTTTATATCACATCTCTCAGTGGTAATGTGAGATTATAAATAATGTGGCACAAGTCAGAAGGCTGAATGTCTATGGCATAAAACAGGACTCAACCAACATCTTCCTATGAAATTGATTCTCCATAAAGGTAGTGATTGACTCATTTCCCATCTAGGTAGTGATCAATAGCACTGAAAGTTGCTGATAGAATCAGCAGAGAGAACAGGAAGATAGTCCTCTACCCAGTTCCTAACATAGACTATCCAACAAAAGTGACAAACCAAACTCCATCTTATAACCTAGTTGGAAGCTAGATTGAAATTGATCAAGATAATTCATGACATCCAGTCATCCCTGAAATTAGGATTCTGCCACATGTTCTGGCACCTTGTCCAAGTCTGGAGGATGGAAGATTGGCCAGAAATTAATGGGGAGAGGGAGAGGGAGAGGGAGAGGGAGAGAGAAGAGAAGGGAAGGGAAGGGAAGGGAAGGGAAGGGAAGGGAAGGGAAGGGAAGGGAAGGGAAGGGAAGGGAAGGGAAGGGAAGGGAAGGGAAGAGGAGAGGAGAGGAGAGGAGAGGAGAGGAGAGGAGAGGAGAGGAGAGGAGAGGAGAGGAGAGGAGAGGAGAGGAGAGGAGAGGAGAGGAGAGGAGAGGAGAGGAGAGGTCATTCGCATTTTTCATCATGCTTTTAGGCTGTCCATTCCCTTTCTGCTTTTAAAAGACAGGAAGGAGAAGGTTTAGGGAGACTTTCCATTTTCAGGCTGTACAATTCAAAACGTATGTATTACAAATGAACAAGCAGACACCAAAGCTGGGTCTACTGTGTCCGCATAAAGAGTGGCTTCCAAGCTGTTTGAATTAGTTAAGGTGATTGTATTTCCCATCCCTCTGCAGCTTCCCTGGCTGCCCTGCTTCCTAATCTGAACCTTCTGAAAAAAAACTGAAAGGGACAACTGCAGTCATTTTTATTTATAACATTTATATCCCGTATGATGTTCTTCTAATTTATATCCTGTATGATGTTGTTATTTCTCCTTCTCTTTCTCCTTCTCCTTCTCCTTCTCCTTCTCCTTCTCCTTCTCCTTCTCCTCCTCCTCCTCCTCCTCCTCCTCCTCCTCCTCCTCCTCCTCCTCCTCCTTTTTCAATAAGCAGAGATCCTCTTCTAATAGATGTCCAGCATTTACAGGCTGCTTTGCTGTGAACTTGAACAGTGTCTTATTTCTATTCGTCAAGGTTTTTGTCTTTTTCTTCTCAGTTTTCTAATCTTAGTAGATGGCTAAGTAGCCACAGCTGCAAAGATGGCAGATTGAGTGCAAGTCAGAACATTTATCATCATTGTGATTTCTAGGGTGCACATTTTTCTGTCTGCCAAACGCTGCAATTTAGACACACATTTTTTCAAGATAAACTCCTCAAAGCCCAGGATTCTTGCTTGTAGTCCAGGTTAATTTAATAGCTATATCTAAAGCATATTTACTCAAAAGGAAGTTGAGTTTTCTTCCACCCAAAATGCTTATCTATGAATTGGGCTGATAGTCTCACATTTGCTGAGAATGTAGGAAGGAAGTAGATAGATAGAAAGTGGAGCTATCTGGCTGCAAATGATGAAAGCAAAAGGCTGGAAGGAGATGGGAAAGAAGATGAAATCACTTCCATTGCTTCTGTTTGTAGGACCACCAGGAATGAGTGAAGACTCTTGAAAATCAGGATCCTACAAGATGTGTAAAATATCCATGGGTTCAGGACTGGATACTTACCTTCACACCATGTGGTTTGCATATTCAGTGCTATTCCTCCTTGGATATAAGTGGACTATTGCTGGACAAATGAACAAGATTAAAAGTCCCAAGTAATAAGTCGCCCTGAACTAAATGGGACTTCTGCATAGCATGTACATACATGCTTCCATTTGCTTTGCAGCCCAGGGCAAATATTTCCTTTGTTTTGAAACAAAAGGAAAAAGAGTTTTTTCTTCAGTCCCCAAGGTCTCTCCTACCACCACAAAGAAAGCTGGGTTAAACAAATTCATCCCAACCACAATTTCAGCCTATCTGGAGAAAGAACCCCTGAACTGTGATTTATCATTAACATGGGTGGCCTTACATAACCCAACTCTGTAATGCCCTGCTCTTCCATCCTTTTATTTATTTATTGCTGATTCTGCTGGAAGGATTGGGATATATATGAGTATACGTGCATGAATATATGCACATATGTATGCATGTGGAAAAAGAGAATAGTTTATAGACATTTATGCAAATGGAGAATTAATTTTACAGAGGCTTTACCTTATTCGATACTCCCTTTTTAGCCTATCCTCTTAATATAGAACACATATACCAGTGTGCCTCTTATGCTAATCCAACATGGACATATGGATAAGGTAAGAAAGCTGGGGTGAATTCAGGAGTTTGGGCTATGCTTTCAATGCTATTCTGCTTATTCTTCTGTTTCTGGAGGATCACCTTAAATTCTGAGTCCTCTTAGAGGTAGTCCTCAGGTTATGAGGGCAAATGGGACCAGGAACTAAGCGATCTAACTATCACTAAGCAATATGGTTGTAAAGCGCAACATCTTGTGACCGTGTTGCTTAGGGATGGCCATTCCTGCAGTCCTGGTTGCTGTTGTTAAGCGAGGACCATGCAGGTTGTTAAGCAAGGACCTCACGTGATAGTGACTTCCAACTTCCTGCTGGCTTCCCCACTGACTTTGCTTGTGCGAAGCTGACAGGCAATGTCAGATATCGCAATCACATGACTGCGGTTCACTGTGACATCGTAATTGTAAGTCAGGCGCCAAGCATCTGGATCATGATCACATAACTGCAGGGATTCTGTGATAGCCAGAACTCCAAAGGATGGTCATAAGTTCAGTGCTGTCGTAACTTTGAACAGTTGCTGAACAAATGATCGTAACCCAAGGACTTACCTGTACTTTTAAATGTATAAGCCTATGGCTAAACTATAATGCAGATTATTAGTAAATATGAGGAGGGGGGAGACAACCTAGAATCACACCAAGATGTCTACATTTGCACTTCTTTACTGTGGTGTCCTTGCCAGCAAACATCCAAGCTCAGAGAGCACCAACAACTCCACAGTTCAACCCTGAGCTATATATATTCTCTTCTATTGTTTCTCTACTGTTCTAGCCTTTGAGATTATGCACGTTAACCCAGAAGTAATAATGTCCTATATTGGCAAGAGTAAGGATATTATGCAATCTATTTATTTGATGCAGATATATAAACATTTTCAACCAGTTCCTCACCCAAGGGCTGCTAGAATGACTTATAATAGCAATACAATTAAAATATATTAATCAAGGTGTTAAAAAACAGAGCAAAAATTAAGCAGTGTTTGTACAAACAAGTTCTAAAATAACTAAGCTTTTTTGTTAAATGAGCAAGTTTATTTTGCTGTTCTGAAAGAAAGAAACTTACATTTTAAAAAAAATATCAAGATTTATGGAGCATACTTTCCCCAGAGCTACATTTGTCTCCATCCTACTTGCTTTTCACAAGGCTGTTAAGACTATGTTTTTCTAGTGTGCCTGTCACCGGAGTTGATTGTGGGTGCCATTATAAATGTGCCTATAATCTTAATTTGGTTTTAAATCTTTCTTTTTATAAAGTTCTATTGTCTTATTTCAGCTTTGCTGTGAATGACACTGAGTCCTTCAGAGCTGAGGTGGACTACAAATATTTTAAGTAGATCAGCATTTAGAGATCTATACCTGGTACCCCGATAGATGTGGGCTTCCTTTATTTGGATATATTCAAGCAATGCTAGATAGACATTTGTCTGGGAAGTTTTAATTTGTTTTCCTGCATTAAGCAGAAGATTGGATTTGATGTCCTAAATGGTCCCTTTAATATCTATGGTTCTACCAACCCTTCTAAAAAAAAGAATGGGTGACAGGGCATAATCACAGGCCACAAGTAGTCTGCCCCTGATGTAGACCTATCAGATGTAGACTTGAGACAGAACAGAAGATTCTTCCCAGGTGTAAAACAAATACCGCAGTCCTAGCAGCAATGCATATCTTTGTTGTAATAGGCAGAAATTGCCCATCCCCAATCAATCTGATTATCATCAGTAGACTATTTTGGATTTTATGTTTATCTTATTTATTTATTTACAATATTTGTGAACCAGTCCTATTGTAAGTCTCTGGGGTGGGGGGTATACTGGAAAACAAGAAATTAAAACAAGATCAGAGAATAAAAATGGGATGGATTGGGGAGGGGGAACAAAGCAAAGCAAAGTCAGAATCAATCAGCCAGAATCAAACATACAATAGAACAATAATGTTTTCACTGTCTTGTGAAATTCAAGAAGGAGGGGGCACTACACATCCTTCCAGGAGAAGTGTGTTCAAAGGCACGCAGGTCACTACAGAGAAGGTCAGATCCAATGTACTTCCTGAGAGGTGGGATTCTAATCAGACCCTCTTTAGATGTCTTGACAAATGTTTGCAGCTCCCTGGACATACTTTTGTGTTTCTTCAGATGGATAAAACACTGCACTATCAAATCCCAGTCAGCATTATTAATTTTTGGAGGGACTTTGCTTCCTGAAAACCACAAAGGTATCCAAGAAGAGGATTCATGCTTATATAAACTGGTTATTTGACAGGAGTCACAGATAAATAAATGGGAAACAAGAAATGAATGGAATTGTGAGGAAGCCATCAAGATAGGCAAACTTCTTTGTACATATTAATTACTTAGAAGAGGGCTGAGGGGGGTCTGTCCCATGGCATCCCACAACTTCAAGCTTTGCCCTAATAAGTATAGTACTTGTTGTACCCTTTTACCGCTGAAGTCCCATTGTGAGACCACAGTTTCATGGTTTCCCATGATAATGAAACAAGCATGCTGATTTTAACTACTAAGGCTCAGACTATATGCAATTTGCTTATCAATGAAAACACTTCTAACTAGGAAGCACTATAGCATATTTCAAAGATCTGGGTCTTGCATGCAAATAAACTTTCCTGAAGATAAAGCTTCCAAGTTTTGCTTTTATTTCCTCTATATTTTTCTGATATTTTTTTCCTAGCAATGTTGCTTTTTAAACACCACTTGTGACAATTAACTACCTAAAAATAGCCATCTTGCAAAGCTCCATCATTCACAGCAACATTTTGGCATTATTCCTTATTTTCTTTGAATTGTCTGACAGTTAACCTATGCACCAACAGCTGGTTTTCACTTTGCCAAATTTCTGCAGTTAAAAAGTAATACTCTCAACTGATGCCAAAAGTAATTTACAATCTCAACTCCCTTACTCTTGTTTCACCTGGAGCATTTTCACTACCAGAAGTTTTACACAATTTCAGACATCCTTTCTTTGAAAAATTGGAGTTGTGCATTACCTGCACATCGAGTGCTGTATTTCTGCTGATGGATCAAGGAGTTTCAGGAAATGGGACAAGGATAGGAAGGAAACTTATACACACAAAATAAAGATATACGTGTGAAATACACTCAGTTATGTGTGTGTGTGTGTGTGTGTGTGTATATATATATATATATATAAAAAAAATATTATACAATTATATATTTATATGTATGTATGTATGTATGTCACATTATATGTCTGAATTATTCACCTTTAAGTCAGGTTGTACAGTAAATTAACCACAACTGGAGATTAAGCATACATGCTAGTATATTGAGGGCAAATTTCCAAACAGTCCTTCACTCAAGACTCCCAGCAAAAAATGCTGGTTCAGATAGAATAAATTAAAAATATTCTTCAGACAGTTGAATAATCAACAGAAAATCTCCTACAAATTTTGTAGCATCATTTTTTTAAAAAAATAAATGCATGCCCAGCCATCTCAAATTAGTAATTTTGCATCTTAGCAGTGCATCTCTAACGATAAGTTAAAACTGACAATTCCTTTCTAAAAAAATGTAAAAGCAATATTAAAGTGACACTTTCAGGATAGCTAATTTCTAATACATATCAATTTCTCATAAGACCATTCTCATTGTACATTTTTGTCTTTATCTTCGTGTGTGTGTCTGTGTGTGTGTGCCTTTGAGTCAGTTTTTGATTCCAGTCATTGCTTGGACAAATCCCTGCAGTTTTCCCGGCAAATATTTTCAGAAATGGTTTGCCATTGCCTCTTTCCTAAGGCTGAGAGAAAGTGACTGGCCCAAGTTCACCTAGCTGGCTTTGAGCCTAAGGCGGGACTAGAACTCACAGCCTCCTGGTTTCTAGCTTGGTACCTTCACCACAACCTCAAGCTGGCTCTCTGTCTTTATCATTAACTCCGCATAAAAATTCACATTTCAATGCAACTTCTAAAAATGTATCTTCTTTCAAATGGAATATCTGAAAATGTAACTCGATATGCTTTTTGACTTTTGGAATATGTTGGAAGAGCAAAAGGAAGAAGCGTCTAAGTTTCAATTGCACTGAAGTCAATGAGAGTCAGGATCTGACCAGTTTCAAGTGGAATTAATTAATCAACCTTTTATAAGCCCAACGGTTCTTCTGCTTTCATTCCTAGAGATATCTTGCAGCCAATGAATTTCTCCTTCAGTTATTTGATCTGCAATCTAAAAAAATACTAATACATGAATTTTATGTGAATTTTCTCATTAAATTTTGCATTCTACATATACTCTAACGTTCTATTACAATACTGAATTTCACAAAATTGATGTGAGATGTGGGTATAAATACCGGTGGAGCAGAGGGCACATGTACCACTGGGATCACCAGAAGGAAGAGTTGCCCCCTGGACAAGCACCCATTCTGGGCTGGGCTGCTAAGACAACTGGTGTCATTGGTCTCCCATAAGCATCAGTTTAACAAAACAAAGGGAGTCAGCCTAGGTTACATTCAGATCATGTGTCCTCAGCTGTCCATGGAATACTGAAAAGTATGACATTCCATTTCCACTGTTTTCTATTTTTGCCCTATGCATGAAGACAGGGTGGGGGGAAGGAACCTAATTTATTAGTTTACTGCAACCTGATCCACCTCCCCTGAAAATAGACAAGTTTACACCCACGATTCAGAATTGTATTTAAGTGTATCCAACTGCTGAAAAGACAGCATCTGCCTGCGAATGGGTTCTATCCCCTTTCCATTGTCCAAGTTCCTCTCCCAATCAAATCTACTGAGTTGGAGGAATCTAGATCTGGGAGAAGAAGGCAGGATAGCAGGGGGAAGCTACATTTCATGAATGGAAATCCATTTTCAGGATGTTGGATGTAGTCCATAAAGTCTTTGTAGGACATTTTTCAATTATAAATGATTTCTCAACCCATGACTGGTATTCAGATGCTTTAGCAAATTTCCTGATTCACAGGAAAAGCCTCTGCCTGATTAGAACCAGATTTTTTTTAATGGGGACAAAAGAGGGTGACCAGCTAAGACAGATGGCTACGTTCTCTTTGGAAAAATTAACTAAGCATTTAGCCAGCTGGCCTTCACCTGGCTGCTGTTTTGTCTTTGGTTCCACACTATAACATCAGCCCTTCTTTCTTGATTTTCTACCAGTCAGGACTAATTTAATGACGTGTACAAGTACAAATGATTTCCACTTTCCCAGGTAAACTTGGAAGGGGTTACTAATTTCCTTCATAATTTCCTTTTAAATGGAAAGGATTTTTTAAATTAAACTGCAGAAATTGCTGCACAAATTGTTATCATATTGCCTCTGTCTGCATAATGCATAGCACACGTACGAAGCATGCCATTAACTCCATAACTCATGCTTGGGTGCATTATTCTTAATGTCATGTTAGTAACCAAGGTGAAATGTGGGCTCTCTTACATGTCTGACAAGTTATTTTTCAGTCATGGAATCAGAGAATTGGAAGAGACCTCAGCAACTATCTGCCTCAGTCCCTTGCTTAGTGCAAGATGACCTAAAACATTTGAAAGAGGTAGTAATGCAGATTCTGACTGAAAACCTCCAGTGAAAGGGAACATACCACCTCATGAGGCCATATATTCCACTTGCTGGCAGCTGGTACAGTCAGGAAATATCCTGAAGTCTTGCCTGAACCATCTTCCCTGTAATTTTAATCCACGAGTTCTAGTCTTGCTCTCTGGAGAATAAGTCCATTCCTACTTCAGTGTGACCACTTTTCAGATATTTGAAGAATGCTAATATACTGTATCTCCCATCAGTCCCCTCTTCCATAGGCTAAACATACCCGAGTCATTTAACTATTCCTTACAGGGCTTGGTTTCAAGACCTCTCATCCTGGTAGTCCTTCTCTAAACTCACTCTAGTTTGACAATGTTGTTTTTAGGAGTGCAATGGCCCCAGTTTGACACAATATCCTTAGTAGAGCCCAGCTGAGGCAGAGCAGTGAGTCAATTACTTCCCGTGATTTGGACTCCATGGCTCCTGTTAATAGTCCCATCATACAGCATATTGGGGTGTTTTAATTTTGCCTTCCTTCCTTATCAACATCATAATGATAAAAGATTAATATACAATATTTTTAATAAAGATCTGAATGGACATCTTCATCATCAACCAAAATGCATAGTAACACTCGTAAATCCATCATTAAATCTTGCACCCTCATAGACCCCTGGATGAACCCATATTTTCTCCCCAACTTCATATACAGAAGTTTATACATCTCTCCCATGTACCTTTGCATCGTGCTCAGGGAGGTGTTGGGTAATTTAAATTTTACCCACTTTCTCCATGTCCAGGTCTGCTGGATGTAAGCGCCGTATGCATTTTGGGGAAGCAGAAGTGATCCTGATGTTTTGTGTGTGTGTGCCCAACTCCCCAGCATGAAAGCACACCAAACACTTCATTGCCTGGCGCTCAGGACCCTCATTGTGCTACAGAAAACAGATATAGTTGGCCTGAATGTGCTTGCAAAGTTGAAAGGACTATGCTCTGAGAGATGTAAAACTGGTTGCTTTCCTTTTCTCCATCTATATTTATATATTTATCTCATGCCCACAGCAATTTTGCTGCTGGTAAATAGTTTCAAATAATTTTTTCTCCACGCCATCTTCCCCTGCTCCCCTGAAGTACCATTATGGTAATATAAGTGCTTATAGCCAATCCTTCTGCCTCTTCTAAACCTACAGTTGAACACCATGTCATGCACTGATGGAGCATTTAAAAGGGGGAGAACAGCCTTTGTCTTTAAAAGGTAAGTGCTTGCACCAAGGATCATGAAATCTAAATTGCTCCTCTGGTTCAAAACTTGTGGGAAAAAAGAACTTGCAAAAAATTATGATCATATCTGAAGCCCTGCAAGTGTGATCGATCCTCTTCAGCATTCAACAGGATTTCTGAAGCCTCTGGGGACAAAATCGAGGGCATTACTGTGGCACTTGCAGGGTTATGCTCCTTCTTTTGAGACATTTCACAACAACAGCAGCACTTCTAAATCTCACACCTGGGATGCACTGATCCATCAGAATGAATGGATGCTACACCATCAGGCATGCTCTGTTAAAACAATTCCTGCAGTGATGAACATCAGCCACCCAGAGCCTTTTGACTAACAACCATGGGGCTGCTGAGAAATGAGTTGGTCACAGATGCCAGTTGGTGTGATTTCAGAAATTAGGTGCAGAATACAAATAATTTTCTTTAAATAAATGCACATTAGAAGACACTGTGTGGAAAGCAGGCCTAATTTGGTTTCAATACACTGTTTCAACAGCTGAGCTTAGATGCATTCTGCTACAATTTACAAAACTAAAATTATAGTCAAGAGAGAGTAGTATTTAATTCCAAGAACCTAGTTGTTTTATTTATACTCAGGCCAGTGTAAGATCCAGCTTGAATCAGCTCACACAGTTTTAAAATAACAGGATAACAAATATTAAAGTTAAAAAGAAACTTAAATGAACATAACATTCCATGAATTCTCATGCTCAAAGGACAAGCTTTGAAAGTGAAGAGTGGGGGATTGCATGCTAAGGTGTTGAAAGAAACACACACAAACACCACAACTCTTCACTTAAAAGTCTGCTGGGATAAACACTTCATTCCTCTCCAGGTTTCCACTGGAGGACATTACACAAAAGTCTTCTCATGTTGCCCACCTCACCCCAGATTTACATCACTAGGTTAGTTTATTTCCCAATCCCACTTCATCCCTCTGACTCTCTTGGGTGCACTTTAGTGATTTAGGAGGATAAATGAGCCTTCTGTGACCTGAAATAACGAACGCAGTGATTATTTGCTTTTATTAACTTGTTGTGTAATGTGGTTAACAGTAGCTTTGATCATAACTGAAAGGTAGATGTGATTGTTTAGCATGCCATGTTGTTATTTTCTTCAGGAATTTTGACCATATCAAAAGGAAATCTTGTTATTTATCAAGCACTAAATATAACTCAGAAAATAAAGGCAATTGTTTTAAGCTTTTGAAGATGGAAAGAAGTTCTGTTAGAACATATAAGAGACTCTTTTTGTAATATTTATTTATTTATTTATTAAATTTTTCAGTCGCCCATCTCCCCCCAATGGGGGAACTCTGGGCGATTCACAACAAACATTAAAATATAAAATATATGAACACATAAAACCTTAATTTAAAACATTACTAAAAAGAAGAAGGAGAGACTAAGAGGATGAAAAATAATAACAACAATAACAACAACTTTCTACCCCAGTGAGGCACTACCTTCATGTGGTTGTGGGGCTTGCATGCTCTGAGGAGGATGAGAGCTATGCCAGAGGATCAACCATACTGGACAGGTCTCATCAGAGGAACCAGATGAAGAGTGTCTCTGCCATAAACAATATGATGGGACATAATTTACAGAAAGCTATACCGGATCTGTTGTCACCCGGTTCAGCAAGGACCATGCTAGGTGTTCTAGTTCCTGGGCATCTGGTGACAAGTGGGCTACAGGCCTCAGGACTGTTGGCTGAGCAACCAAAGCCAGCAGCTGCAGGACTACTGGAAGAAAAGTTGTTTACTTGTCGCAAATATACAAAGACTGAAAACAAACAAACAAAAAATAATAATGAACTGCTATAATCAAGTCCAAGGAGAAGAGGATATCTGTAAAGAATGCACCAGTTCTGGAAAGAACAACATCCAGAATCAGAAATAACAAAACAGAGGCTAGCAGATCAACTTTGATTTATAATATGAAATAAAGTATTCACAGAAGTAGAATTGGAACAACTGCAAAGGTCTATCCAGGGCAAAGAAATCAAAGCCTTGCCAGAAGTAGCTCAGACTGTAGGCGGGAGTACTGTACTAGGGAGAGTTGGCAGTAGAGGAAGCCAGCATAGCTATTACATCATTTTCATTCACAAACCAGGCACCCTCTCCTCTGCCTTCTCCGCAGAAAGAACAAAGCCCTCTAACTAAAAACAAGAGGAATTCAAACAAAGAATAACTGAGCATCTAGAACAACACAAAAAGAACAGAATAAGGTTGCCTGCACTGAAGCTTGTTACAAAGAAACAGCTAGCACAAGTATTAAAAAATGCCAATACTGCAATATCATATAACCAGCAGCTGACTGCAAGAAAGAAACCAACTAATGTACAGCACGGCTGCAGTTATAACCGAATACCTTGGGTGCAAAATCAACAAACAAGAAAAAAGGCCAAACAGTGCACTGCCAAAATGGAAGATCAGGTTGGAAAATAAGATCAGCGTGCAAGCAAGCTACAACAAATGAAAGAAAAGAAACTGAAGAACAAGAAGATCAAAGAATACCTGATTAAAAAATATCAAAGAAGCACTGGAAATAATAAAGCAGCAAATAACAGCCATAGCCAAAAAGATCAGCAGATACAAAGCTCGAATTGCACGCTAAAGGCAGAATCTCCAATTTCAGTCAAATCCGAAACATTTCTACCAATCCATCAATGGAGAGACTGCAATGAACCATTCAACACCTGACAAGGAAGAAACAGTGCAGTCCTGGATGCACCCTGGACTTAACAATGTTAATAAGAAAGACAAAAAAGCCTGGATGTGCAATACCTGGAGACCGCAGAGTAGAAGAGAAAGAACTGGAGAAAATCACAAAATATAAAGACCTGCAAATAGAAGTAGAATGATTATGGCAAAATAAAGCAAAGATAGTACTAATAGTACTATCTAATAGTACCTTGGGTGCAATCCCAAAACATCTGGAGCACCACTTGAGGACCATCGACATTGACAAAATCACCATCAGTCAATTGCAAAAGGCAGCTTTACTTGGAACAGCTTATGCCCTGCGACGATACCTTTAACACCGTCAAACAACATCTGCCTATCCCAGGTCCTTGGGAAGGGCTCGATAGGTGGATAAAAATGCCAAATCCAGTCTAAACATCTGGCTGTCTGTGTGACCAATAACTTTCTTATTGATTTGCTCAATGGAACATTACATCACACTTGTACCTTTTCCAAGGTGCCTACATCAAGGGGCAAAGAAGCTCTATCTCACTAGTTGTTGCCAAACGATAACTCCGAAAAGCCCCAGACATCATGGCAAACAAAGAAAGATACCATGGCCCTTGCTGAACTATAAGTTTACAGCGGTCTACCTTTCATGTATGAAAGCCTACTTGGATGATGGATCTATTTCTCATTTTTGTGATTTTTTCTGGGGCTGAAAATATTGAGATGGTTGAGCACCATTACAGCCACAAAGATGGCTAATGAACTGCATTCAGTTTTGTTTCTGCAGTACATTTGTTTCCTGTCTTTCCTCCAGGATCACAAGACAGTATCCCCTTCTGTTCATGTGTGTGTGGGGCAGAGGATGAGATGGTTAGATGACATCACTGAAGCAACGAGCATGAAACTGAGCAGACTCCGGGAGGCAGTGAAGGACAGGAAGGCCTGGCGCGATGTGGTTCATGGGGTCATGAAGAGTCGGACATGACTTAATGACTGAACAACAACAACAACAGAAATTTTTTAAATAGTGCCCATCACCATCATTATTCTACTTCAATTTTTTTTTTTTTTTTTGCAAACTAGGAAAAAATAATGACTTTGCTCTTCCGTGAAATTCCTAAGAGAGGTGCATTAATACTGCAGTTTAAAGGGAGTATTATAAAATAATGCACTAATTTTTGTTTGCTACCTTTAAAAAATACACAATCTGGCAAATCTGAAAACAGGCTATTTATATTCATACCCACTGTCCATTATAAATCATATCACTACTCTTTGAATATGTAAGTACAGTTATATTTTAAATTATACAATAAAGTATTATGTGGTGAGATGGCCACAGATCCAATCTGTAATGGAATTCAGCATCCCACTGATGGAATGGACACTCTAGATTCAACCCAAGATGTGAGTGATGTGAAGTGACATGTCACATGGTGTGACACTTCTTAAACTACATGTGTGTTAAATCAGACTTTCCTCCCAACCAGTTGTCCTAGTTAGACTTAGTGGAATCCAACTCCTAGTTGCCTATGCTGTCTGGAAATTATGGAAGTTGAATTATAAGAGAGGCTGTCATAATATTAAATGAAAAACAGAGCATATCTATTCTGCAATGCCCTTGAAGGTCAATTGAACAGTAAGGTATAACTATTTCTTATTGTGTTTTTAGAATATCGTATTACCATAACACTTATTAAGAAGATTAATGCATTACAGCCTAGCCCAAAATCATTCAGGCATTATGTGATTGGTTTTTCATTAAATATTTCATTACAAATAAATCCCTTGATTATTATACTTTTTCAGACTTTGGGATAATCTTTCTTAAAACAAATTATTTAACAGTACATTGACTTTGAGGTTTGTTGATGGCAAGTGCTGCAAACACAGGATAAACTGGAAAGAATGTGTGCCAAATAATACCAAACATGATCTGAATAATTATAGGAGTAGGAAAATTGTCCTGTATGGAGGAAGGAAAGTGGACCAAAATGCCTTCAGCCAAATTTTATGCATCGCATTTGCAGATATTCACAGATTTGTTTCTTTTATAGCCAGGACAATCAAGGCGGCAAGCAGCACAACAAATGTGCAAAAATAAATTAAAAGCAATCCAATTAAGGCATAATTAAAATTCATAAATACAAAGTTCACCCTTAAGAAGGTTAAAAAAGCTAGGCTAGAAAAGCTTGTCTTCTTTTCTAAAAAGGAGAGAGTAGAAATGGTGTGTGTGTGTGGAGGGAGTGTTTAAAATTAATTTAACCTCAAGTTAGTTTTCTCAAGGACAAAATTACTTTTGTCTCCTCAATCAGAAAACTCCTATATTTCAACTTCTGGTTCACACCTGCACATTTGGCTGCATTTGATGGGATTGTTCCCATTCAAAAGCCCTCCAACGGTTCTTCAAATATGCAAAGTTGTTTATTATATTCAGTGTCAGATGCCAAAAGGGCCTTTTTTGTTCATTGGACTGGGAAGAGGGAAAGCTTGGCAACAGGGTTCAGAAACTCTCCAAGTTCTTGGACAGGTGTTCAGGAGCCTATGAGAAGCCTATCGATAATTCTTTGCCATCTAGAAGAACAGAAGGAGTCCTGCTGTCAGTTCCATCTTATTACATTCCAAGAGAGGGGTTGGTCAGGACTGACAGCCTAAGGTGCAGGGAGGCATGTGCCAGTAGAAACTTCCTGTCTAGGCCAAATAGTTGTGATGTGCGTGTCTGTGCATGTAGATTTCCTGAGCCTAGAACCACCTCCAGCAGGTCAAGATTATCTCAAGCCAAGCTCAACACCTTATGACTACATGCAGTCCATGTAGTTTTCTTTGACAATGATATGGGGTTGGTTTACCATTGCCTTCTACTGAAATAATTTGAGACTTCTCCTTTCAGCCTATAAACCCAGACTTTTTGGGTCTCCCAAAAGTGCTATGAAGGTTTGACCTTATTTAGCTTTTTGAGACTAGCAAGGTCAGCAAGGTGTTACCATCTGCTGCAGACAGTTGCTATTTACAGTTTTTAAAATACATGGAGTCTGAAATGACACATTGAACATCACATATAATCAACCACGGTTTGCCTTGGAACCTGAGCATTGTCCTCAAATGCTTGTGTCCCATATAGAAGCATAGAGAAATTAAGGGACTAACCACACATTACCATACAGTTGCCTCTCTTCTTTTTCTTACTCTAAAGTATACCGTGGGCTGAAAATATAAGATGGAGATTTACTTATTCCTTAAATTTATATACTACCTGACCCCATAGTGACTCTGGGCTGAGATATTTAATGCTTCCTGTTACTTTGGTGAACTCTGACACATACCATTCCCTTGCAAAGATGTAACACAACTGCACATTATTATATTTTGTCAAAAAAAGAAAAAGAAACACACAACTGCTCATCTTTTGCCAATGCTACAATAATGAAAGACAGAGCAGGTTTTTCCTCCCCAAAATCATGGTCTGGATCCAGGGATCAAATTGAATTGGACTGCTCTCAGAGTGACTGATATGTGACAGGCAACAGATCAGGTGACTGCTGCTCCGTTGGATTTTGCCTGTGGAGCAACTGGCTGATCCCTTTATGCCTTGACCCTCCCTTCAGCATTTATGCCGGTTCCAGTCTGTATGGGGCTCTTAACCTACCAGCACTCCAGGCCAGTGCAAACATAGTTTGATGCTAAGAGTGTGCGTTCCCAGTGTTTTTCTATTTCTGCTGTGCCAGTAATCTGGCTGTAAGGGGCTGCCATTGGAATCGGCCAAGATTCTCTGAAGCTAGGCTGCCTGTAATTGCTTTGCCGTGGTGCTGCTTAATTTCAGCAATGGCTAATTTAGTATGAAAGCAGTTAGCATTCCTGTTCAAACAGCTGTCAGTTAACATCTCCGGCTGCAGTTGCAATTTGTTAAGTTCATTCTCAAATAATTTGGAAGCAAAAACACTTTGGGTGCCTGTCTGGATTTGAAGACAAAAGAGACTTCTCCTTCTCCTCCTTGTAGAAAAACAAAGATCATTTTAAAAAGATACTCAAATAATAGCTGAATTTAATTTTCAGGGACTTGAAACCTGTTCTTTTGCACACCAGTCCAAAGGGCAAAGAGAGGAAGATTGCCCACAGATCAAAGAAAAGCAAATTCAGTTGAGTTCAATAGATTTTAGCTATAAAGAAGGATTTTGAGGTTTATGGATTACAAAATTACTAAATCCCATTGAATTTAGTCCAACTGAAGCTGCAAGCTTAAACATACTTATTCTGAAGTCTCATTGGAAACGAAACACACGTAGGACTGTGCTTATTATGAGTAAACAATCCTAAATTCTTTGTAGTACAAGAGAAATCTTTATTCAGAATTAAATCTCACCACATTCCAGGGAACCAATTTCCTAATAAGTGCTAGCAGCTTTTATCAATTAACACAAATGGATAATCTGAGAAGCCCTCTACTACATCCAAAAAAGTTCCTTTCTGACCTTTTAGTTTGTGTTTGCTGAAGCTCAGAATCTCAGTGCTCATCCCTAGCAGAGCCAAAATCCAAAGTGGCTGGAACAGGAAGAGAACACTGTGAGCTGCTGGTCCCAGTGCCTTATTTGAGAGAAATGATGTCCTCTAGAGCTGGCTGGGGAATTCTGGGAGTCGAAGTCCACACATCTTCAAGTTGCCAAGGTTGAGAAACACTGCTGTAGATAGTACTGGAACTACATCTCCCTGAATTCTTACCTAGAAGGAAAGTTAAAATCCCAACACATCTAAAAGGAATCAAGTCTGCTGTATATTATGACTGCTAGCACTATAGACACAATGCCATATTCTATTTCCTCCAGAGTTTCCTGATCAGGAACATCTGGGGGATCAAAAAAGTCAAAATGGTGGCCACAATCACACAATTGAAGTGCCGTCTTTTTTGATGTGTGTTGCAATGCATGTAAAAAAATGGGTGGGGATTCTATTTGCACAGTTGTGATGGCCAACTTGACTTTTTTGACACCCTTCCCCCAGATGTCCAGATAGAAGCAAGAGGTGCCTGTCAAATCTCTTCTATTGAAATCAAGGTAAGGTTCATTCCTCTGTTTATTTTTATATCTTTAATTTTATAATTTTAATGTCTAAGGCCACCCATTCACCAACAACACTGGGCAGTTAACAGCAAATTTCTGCTCTGCAGCACTGCCAGTCAATGCAAAGATGCCCATGTATCTATAGTTGAGGTGCCGTTCACAGCTCCCTATACAATCTATAGTTCTTCTATAGGAGACGCTGTTGACTGCTATGCAAACATAGGCTGGTCTTAAGGGGAGCACAATATGGAAGTAATGAATTGTATCTGGCATTTTCAGGGCTTCTTAATTTTAAGTTCCAATGCATAACTAAGGTTTGTTGCAAAGAAGATTTGAATATTATCGGCAAAATGCCAGGCATAGGCACCCTCCAGAAACCTGGTATTATGGCTTCCATCTGCCCAGCCACAATAACCAATGGTTGAGATTTTGAAGCTTGAGTTAATCCTTAGGGAAATATTTTTATTCCTAACAATGTCAGTGGGAAATATATAATATATATGCTTAACCTTGCTCCACTGTAACCAATTATTTATTCCAATCTCATCAGTTTTAATGTTACATGCATGTACATATGCACACGCACACACACACAAATGTATATATATGAATATTATATATTAGATAGATAGATAGGTAGATAGATAGATATAGATACATAGATATATGAATATAACATAATAGCATAGCATAGCATAGCATAGCATAGCATACTATATAATAGTACGTAATAGTATATATGAATATTACACATGAGGACAGCCAGTTTGGTGTAGTGGTTAAGACACCAGGCTAGAAACCAGGAGAGCCTGAGTTCTGTTCCGCCTTAGGTACAAAGCCAGCTGGGGGACCTTGGGTCAGCCCCTCTCTCTTAGCCCTGGGAAGCAGCCAATGGCAAAACACCTCCAAAATATTGCCAAGAAAACTGCAAGGACTAGTCCAGGCAGTTGCTAAAAGTCAACATTGACTTGAAGGCACCCAAAAAAAAAATTACAGAAGAGAGTTTGCATGAAACCTATTTATATGAGAGTTTAAATTCAGCCAAATGTTTTGGGGAATGCTACATTTAATGGAAGTGGATTACAAGAAAACTCAGAAATGGGTCGCTAGTATCATACTTCAGAAAGACCAACCATGTTTTCAGTTTCAAAACTGAACATATATGTACAGGCAAAGTTGTCATGCATCCTGTTCTCAGATCCAAAAAGCTGCACTTCCCTTGCCAAATTGTTGCATGTGGCAGTCTAGCACAGGCATTTGGTACACATTCAGAGCCCACCAGCTAGCTTTACTCATTGTTCAAAAATCGGCATGATACCAACTAAAGAAATATGGTTGGTCTAGCTGAAAGTCACATTGCCCTCTTGGAAAGGCAGAGAAAGAAGTAGTGACACCAAGTGTCACACAGTCCTTCTGGTATTCCTGCGGTCCCCCCCCCCCCCCTTAAATAGGCACAGCTTGTGCCGTGCTCGGCTTTGGCTGCAATCATCAGCAATTGTAGGAAATATAGATCACTGCAATCAATGCACTGTGCTTCCCAGTAAATGGGTTTAGGATCAGGTGCCTATTTGACATTCCTGTCACGAGTGCAGGCCTGGTCAGTCTCTTCCTGTGCTTGCTGAAATGGTTCCATTCCCTTCATTTAGATGTGTGTTTCTACATCTACAATTTGCTCCAGCAGTTGAACTAAGTTTGACCTTTTCATTATATACTGATCTGTGGGGCTCTTTTATCTTATCTGGGTTCTTACGGACATTTTCTGCAACTAGAATGAGCTATAACCTTTCACTAGCCAGCCGTGTTAACAGGGACTGCTTTGGCTCTCTCTAAATAATATTGTTGTTGGAGGTGTTATAGAGCATCTACTGTAAGTCACTGGTTTTTCTTCAAGTCATTAGAGAGAACAATTGCCTGAATCAGGCTGTGAGTCCCTATCGTCTGATATTTTGACCAACAAGATTTCTTCAGAATCTGAAACAAAGCTCTTTCCCATCTTTGCAAGTTAGGATTCTTTTAGAAGTGAGGGGTAGCAGTTCAGTCTGGAGCAGTCTTTCTCAACCTTGACCTCAGCAACTTTAAGATGAGTGGGCTTCAAATTCCAGAATTTTCCAGCCAGCCATGCTGGCTGGAGAATTCTGGAAGTTGAAGTCCACCCATCTTACAAATCAAGGGTCAGAGTGGCATAGAAGGCAGAGCACTGGTTTAAGACTGGGCATTCCAATCTCCTTTTAGCTAAGAATTCACTAGGCCAGTAAACAGCTCTCAGTTTAACTTACCCTATAGATTTTTTGCCAGGATAAAACAGGCAGGGGAGGAAAAGTGGAACCGTCATTATATTGCAATAACAGTAATCAAGAGTTTATATTATGATAGTGATTAAGGTTTGGGTGTTGTACTAAGCCATACTTTGGGTTATGCAAACCAAAGGACATTCATTCAGTGTGTGAATTCAGCCACTACACGTGTACTCTGCTGATAAGCCATACTGCATAATACCAGAATACCATGGACTTGTACAATACTTTATATTGGCTGATTTAGGGTCTAAAGGCTGGTAAAGAAGATTTTTTGGAAGGGGGGATTATGAAATAAAGATTAATCAGTTGAATTATTAATAATAAGAAGAAATGCCCAGTTTCCAACTCATGTCAGTATCCATTCAACTCCTCCATTCTACTTCTGCATTGATCTGAGAGTTTAAAAACTGTATGGAGGAAATTTGCATCATTTTAATGCATTTTTTATTACAGATGCAGGTTTGTATTTATTTTTATCCAAAATACCCACTTGGATATTTTTTTGGGTCAAGCACTACATTCCAAGAAATGTGGAAAGTGGAGGAAAGTATGCTCTGATCCAGGAATTAACTAGGGAAATATGTATTATTGGTCTACTCACATCCTAACCAAAGTCCTTGGCCATCCCAAATTATTAATGCATCAATCAAAACACAGAGACAAGAGGCCTAATACAGCAATGCACGCTAGAAAAAAATCAAATAAACCTGGCAAAATAGAATAGCATTGCTAATGAAAAAAACCTTTGTCTAGGAATAATGTAACCATTATAATTCTTAGTAGGCATGGATGCTTCAGACAAACTTTGTTGAAACAACATACATGTTTTAAAAAATCATGTAAGAGAAATAATCTTCTTTTCCCCCTTGCCCTTTTTCTTCTAGTCACCCTAACATGAGCCCATGCTTTTCTTACACAACTTGCATGCGTTGGAGTTAGCCTGTCACCAAGTAGGAACCAACTGAGGTACAAAAAGATACTGCTGCTTTAAGGAATCCAATCATTAACATTAAGGTGACTCTTAAAGCAGCAGCATCTTTGTGTTGGACTCAACCAGCAGCCTGAGAAGCAGTTGGTCTCAGTAGTGTGTTGGTAAGTGTTTAAGGACTGGCTTTGCTGTGCTGCTAGCAGTGATGGGTGTGCTAGGCACTGAGGCTCATCTCTGCTGTCAACTGGCTTGCAAATTCCAGGAAATTTAACAAACGGCTCTTGCGAGCCAGTGGAAGCTGGCTCCAGCACACCACAGGTTGGGCTGCATTAATGAGGAGCAGAAAGTTGCTGGGATTACATCAGATCTGAAGCATTCCTTTTCAATCTTTTTCAAAGCATACACAGCCCTAATATTTTGGAAAACTGTGTAAAAAAGCTGTGTATATGTTTTGATAATTATATAAACAGCAGTAGGTATCAGATAAAGTTTATTGAAGAAATTGCATATACGATTATAGGAAGGTTTTTTTAAAAAAAATCTTTTTACAGTTCATTGGACTTGTAGTGGAACAGAGTACCCCTGTAATTCATCAAAATGCCTAGAGTCAAAGTGCTTTGATAGGTCTACATCCAGACTATTGCAAGTATTTTTTTTTTAAATTCTTGCAATAGTCTGGATGTAGACTCATCAAAGCACTCTCACCCTAGGTATTGATTTATAGGGGTACTCTAACATGCTTCACAGATTCTATCACATCTCAGTATCTGCAGGGGATGGGTGGTGACTGTCCCAAAAGTCAACTTGTGGTTAAGCCTGCTTTCCACAGTGCCAAGGACAAGTCATAGGTAGCTTCCTTCGTCCCTTGTTAGAGAGCTGAAAAGAAAAAAGAATATAAAAGAAAGAATAGAGAAGAAAGAAAATATAAGAATATAACAAAAAAGAAAAAAGAAACATAAAAAAGTAGCTTCCCCCTTCATCTCAACAAATATAAACAATTTTAACAGCTTATCACTTTCTCTTAAAATACAACAATCTCTTCATCCCATATCACATCTCTTTTCTATAGACAAATCCCTAAAACCTTGTCATTCATACCTTATCAGCAAAAGTCCATTAAGATTTACCAGAAATAGCAACATCTATTTGACTTTGATCAAATAAACCAACTTTACATTCCTTCCCTTTACTTTTAACAGTCTTAATCTTTAAGAAGGAAATGGCAACCCACTCCAGTATTCTTGCCAAGAAAACCCCATGGACAATGTTAAAAGGCTAAAAGATATGACGCCGGAAGATGAGCCCCTCAGGTCAGAAGGTGTCCAATATGCTACTGGGGAAGAGCGGAGGGCAATTCCAAGTAGCTCCAGAAAGAGTGAAGCGGCTGGGCCAAAGCCGAAAGGACGTTCAGCTGTGGATGTATCTGGAAGCGAAAAGAAGGTCCGATGCTGTAAAGAGCAATATTGTATAGGTACCTGGAATGTAAGATCTATGAACCAAGGCAAGCTGGATATGGTCAAACATGAGATGACAAGATTGAACATCGACATCTTGGGAATCAGCGAATTGAAATGGATGGGAATGGGTGAATTTAATTCAGGTGACCATTATATCTACTACTGTGGGCAAGAAACCCTTAGAAGAAATGGAGTTGCACTCATAGTCAATAAGAGAGTGGGAAAGGCAGTAATGGGTTACAACCTCAAAAACGACAGAATGATCTCAGTGCGTATCCAGGGCAAACCATTCAACATCACAGTAATCCAAGTCTATGCCCCAACCACTGATGCCGAAGAAGCTGAAGTTGATCGGTTCTATGAAGACCTACAACACCTTCTAGAACTAGCACCAAAAAAAGATGTCCTTTTCATCATAGGGGATTGGAATGCTAAAGTAGGAAGTCAAGGAGTAATCGGAATAACAGGCAAGTTTGGCCTTGGAGTACAAAATGAAGCAGGGCAAAGGCTAATAGAGTTCTGTCAACAGAACAAGCTAGTCATAGCAAACACTCTTTTCCAACAACACAAGAGACGACTACACATGGACATCACCAGACGGTCAATACCGAAACCAGATTGATCATATACTTTGCAGTCAAAGATGGAGAAGCTCTATACAGACAGCAAAAACAAGACCAGGAGCTGACTGTGGCTCAGATCATGAGCTTCTTACTGCAAAATTTAGGCTTAAATTGAAGAACGTAGGGAAAACCACTAGACCACTCAGGTATGACTTAGATCATGTTCCTTATGAGTACACAGTGAAGGTGATGACTAGATTTAGAGGATTAGATTTGGTAGACAGAGTGCCTGAAGAACTATGGACGGAGGTCCATAACATTGTACAGGAGGCAGCAACTAAAACCATCCCAAAGAAAAAGAAATGCAAGAAAGCAAAATGGCTGCCTGATGAGGCTTTACAAATAGCTGTGGAAAGAAGGAATGCGAAAAGCAAGGGTGAAAGGGAAAGATATAAGCAACTGAATGCAGATTTCCAGAGAACAGCAAGAAGAGATAAAAAGGCCTTCTTAAATGAACAATGCAAAGAAATCGAGGAAAACAATAGAATGGGGAAGACTAGAGATCTCTTCAAGAAAATTGGAGATATCAAAGGAACGTTTAGTGCAAAGATGGGCATGATAAAGGACAAAAAAGGCAGGGACCTAACAGAAGCAGAAGAGATTAAAAAGAGGTGGCAAGAATACACAGAAGAACTATACAAGAAAGATCTTAATGTCCCTGATGTCCATGCTGGTGTGGTCACTGACCTTGAGCCGGACATCCTAGAGAGTGAAGTCAAGTGGGCCTTAGGAAGCATTGCTAATAACAAAGCTAGTGGAGATGACAGTATTCCAGCTGAGTTATTTAAAATACTAAAAGACGATGCTGTTAAAGTGCTGCACTCAATATGCCAGCAAGTTTGGAAAACGCAACAGTGGCCACAGGATTGGAAAAGGTCAGTTTATGTTCCAATTCCAAAGAAGGGCAATGCCAAAGAATGCTCAAACTATCGCACAATTGCACTCATTTCACATGCTAGCAAGGTTATGCTCAAAATCCTACAAGCTAGGCTTCAGCAGTACGTGAACCGAGAACTACCGGATGTACAAGCTGGGTTTCGAAGAGGCAGAGGAACTAGAGATCAAATTGCCAACATTCGCTGGATCATGGAGAAAGCACGAGAGTTCCAGAAAAGCATCTACTTCTGCTTCATTGACTATGCAAAAGCCTTTGATTGTGTGGATCACAACAAACTGTGGCAAATTCTTAAAGAGATGGGGGTACCAGACCACCTTACCTGTCTCCTGAGAAATCTGTATGTGGGCCAAGAAGCAACAGTTAGAACCGGTCATGGAACAACCAATTGGTTCAAAATAGGGAAAGGAGTATGACAAGGCTGTATACTGTCACCCTGCTTATTTAACCTATATGCAGAGTACATCATGAGAAATGCCAGGCTGGAAGAATCACAAGCCGGAATTAAGATTGCAGGGAGAAACATCAATAACCTCAGATATGCAGACGATACCACCCTAATGGCAGAAAGTGAAGAAGAACTAAAGAGCCTCTTGATGAGGGTGAAAGATGAGAGTGCGAAAGCTGGCTTGAAACTCAACATTAAAAAAACTAAGATCATGGCATCTGGACCCATCAATCCCTGGCAAATAGAAGGGGTAGAAATGGAAGCAGTAACAGACTTCATTTATTTGGGCTCCAAGATCACTGCAGACGGAGACTGCAGCCATGAAATTAAAAGACGCTTGCTCCTTGGGAGGAAAGCTATGGCAAACCTAGATAGCATATTAAAAAGCAGAGACGTCACCTTGCCGACAAAGATCCGCATAGTCAAAGCTATGGTTTTTCCAGTAGTAATGTATGGCTGTGAGAGCTGGACCATAAAGAAGGCTGAGCGCCGAAGAATTGATGCCTTTGAACTGTGGTGCTGGAGAAGACTCTTAAGAGTCCCCTGGACTGCTAGGAGGTCAAACCAGTCAATCTTAAAGGAAATCAACCCTGATTGCTCATTGGAAGGATTGATAATGAAGGTCAAGCTCAGATACTTTGGTCACCTAATGCGAAGAGAGGACTCTTTGGAAAAGACCCTGATGCTGGGAAAGATTGAAGGCAAAAGGAGAAGAGGACAGCAGAGGATGAGATGGTTAGATAGCATCACTGAAGCAATGAGCATGAAGCTGAGGAAACTCAGGGAGGCAGTGAAGGACTGGAAGGCCTGGCACAATATGGTTCATGGGGTCATGAAGAGTCGGACACGACTTAATGACTGAACAACAACAAATCTTTAATCTCTTCAAATAATGTCCTAGAACTTGATTTTTTTTTTCTTTTTTTCTTGGTCCCTCCTCACCAAGTTTTTCCAAACTTTAACAGATCTCTTTTGTAAATCCAATATAGGTAAATTATCCAAGTCACTCTCCTGGTTGACTGGTTATTTGTATGTCCCTTTTAATTATTAAAACGTCAACCGTATATCCAATATTTCATCTTTTTCCTGATCATTCTTGTATGTAATTTTTAAATCCACATTCAAATCTCTTTTGGTCTTATCCGGTAGAATTTATTTCTCTTCCATAACATCATTCACAGAGTCTATCTATGATGGCATACATTCTTGAAATTAAGTTCTGGGTTCATTGCTCACAAATATCCTTCAATACATTCAGTGTTAAGGTATTTTGTTCCATTCTGTGTTAACAAGTCAAATATGTGTTCTTCTCCTTTAATTGTAAGCTTTATTTCCTTTTAGCTCCCTCTAGTGTCCAACCTTCAAAGTCCCATCTTATCAAAACATGAGCCATTTTCCCATGGGAAGGATGCATTCAGTTAATTTAAAATCCCATTTCAAGTCAATTTAGACCCTTAATCCATTTATAACTTTCCAAAAACAACACTATAATCACCTTTTGCTGTTTATTGTTAAGTCCTTAAAGTCGCACTTAAAATCTTGTTCGTTAAAGGCTGAAGGAAATTCAGTGAATGCCATCAAACTTGCTATTCCAAAGGTTCTTAATATTTAAAGAGCAGTAACAAAAAATTCAAAAGTGATTAAGAAATTAGGCTCAGCTAAGCTTATTGTCCATATAGGCTATGTTATGGCTGTGGGAATAGATGGAACCCCTTGACTCCCAGCCACCCCATTCACTAGCCGACCACAAAACCCTCAGTTCTTGCAGTCTACTTGCAAGGAGCAGCTGTCTGGAATACATGTGGGCAATCCCATGATCTCTCCTTTCTCTGGAGAGATTTCACTGGCCAGGATCTCTCCTCTGGTTGGTGTTTTTAGCCATAATGCTGTTCACACTTCTTCAGGGACATCTAGATCACCATGTCCTCACCGGACGTTGATCCCCAAAATCAAGATGGCTGTTGAGACTGCATGAAGCCTCTGCTTTTGTATAATAGCCACACAGAAAAAAGGAGAAAGCTTTGATCACATGGACATGACTACCATCTTGACTTTTTTGATGCCCTCTCCACAGACACTACTGTGACTATATCTTCACATCTGACTAAAAATTCAGAAAAATTGTAAAATGCTGTGCTCTCTTCTCACTCTCACATGGAGAAGAAAACCTTAAGGTGATATATGGTATTATTCAAATACAGGAAAGGGTCATGTATAAATGGGAGCATTTTTTTTCTCTCTCTCTCTATCTCAAGAGAGAAAAGATAAAACTATAGCCAATGGATGAAATTTCAAGAAAAAAAAGCATTTTGT
Source organism: Liasis olivaceus (assembly GCA_030867105.1). Taxonomy (NCBI): domain Eukaryota; kingdom Metazoa; phylum Chordata; class Lepidosauria; order Squamata; family Pythonidae; genus Liasis; species Liasis olivaceus. The sequence goes on from CM061349.1 coordinate 191,725,022, forward strand.
CTAAACACTAGGATGAAAATTAGGATCAGTTTCCTAACTTCCTAACTGTGAGAAATGATAGGCTTTCCTTCATTAGATACACTCAAGAAGAGGTTGGATAACAATTTGTCATGGATGTTTTTATGTGTAACTTTGCAAATTCTGAACTAAGGGATTGCATTAGATGGTTGCCTATGAACCTTTCAGCTCCATGACACTTCGAGTTACCATCTTGAGTTACCATCAGGATCATATAGATACTATATAATGCTACTGGTGCCTTTGGAGTTACCTGCCATTACAAGAGATGGAAAATATTTATCTAAAATTTTCAATACTGAAAAAATATTGAAGGTCAGCTTGGGCACCTCTGCTTCATAAGCACGTAGTTTACTGAACGTTATTTTACAGTTTTAACACTTCGCTGGAAAATGCATTCAGTTGCAACAGAAAATGAATCTAAAGAATTTAGTGGGAAAAGGTGAATGTAGTTCATTTAATTAAAATCCTGCTGGAGGGTGCTTGAGCAGATCAATTTTTAAGTTAGTGGAAATAATACATTGATATTCAGACTTAAATTTCCTGCATCTAATTGAGGAGTATAACAAATGTGGCTGCTTGTATATTTATGAAACATTCAATACTCTTTTAAAACACTGAGGTTCTTTTTTTTTTAAAGCAAGTTGTGCCATGCACTCTCAGACTATCAATACTAGATATATAACATAAAGTTCAACACTTAACTCTAATTGAAGTGGCAACACAGTGGGAGATCACTGAATAATTTCATGGCTTCAGGGTATGAAAAAGCTGGCTTATAAAAATTGCCTTTTTACTAATGAATTTTCTGTCTTCCCAGTATGTTTGTGCACAGCAATGAACAGAGATAACTGGAAGAAGGGCCTTCTGTATAAGAACATGTGTCCTCCAGAAGAACTCAGAAGATCTAGAATCAATATTGAGCCCTTCAATAACTGTTGTTATTTTCTGACTTTGGGAGCAGATACAGATGGCACATCATAGTGTGTGAAGGACCTCACTGAATTTGTGTGTATGTATGTATCTATATCTATGTATATTTATATCTCCAACTATCTAATAATTATCTATCTATCTATCTATCTATCTATCTATCTATCTATCTATCTATCTATCGTTAAGTATAGATATATCTACCTACGATAGATAGATAGATAGATAGATAGATAGATAGATAGATAGATAGATAGATAGATAGATGGAAAGCAGTATTTATTTACTTACTGGCAACATTTCTAGTTCACTCCCCCCCTCCCCTGATCTCCCCCAAATGCCTTAAAACAACCCACTTCAGTTGATAATATAAATTTAGCATTTGATGGGCAATTTTTTTGAAGCAGATTTCATGATGTTTATTATGATGACTTCAAGCTTGATTGTATTAACATCAAACAGTGGAAGAGCTATGGAAATAATGAACCTCTCTGAAGCTTGTACCTTCCTTCCAATTGGAGCTGGGGAGTAGAAAGGAGGGAGAACATTCAGATGATGCTCTGTTCTACTTTCTGTTCTGCCTGGACAAAGGATAGAAAGATCTAGAGGCCCCATAGCAGTGAGGGCTCCCTGGTTTGGATTTCTCTGGTTTGTTTTTTGAGTCAGCTCTAAATCAGCTCACAGGGGAACTTTCTCTCTGTGCCCATATTTAGATTAATATTTTTGCAAGACTGGATATGGGATAATATTGGTATTTAATACATAGTATTCTTATTTCATACATCTTGCTTTGTAGTTAATAGCATTAAATATTTGAGTTCTGATCAGATGTAGAGCTACGACTGCTACGATGTATGGTTGCTATGGGGAAGGAAAAGGGCTAACTTCTCCCTTCTCCTGGGTTTTCCACCTAGATTTCAGATGCACAATATTATAAGGTTTTTGTGGAATGGGCAGACAAGTCAGTGTCTTTTCCTCCCTACTTGACTTTTTAGTGACAGGAACATGGGTAATCTCCAGTTGTTCAGGGTGAACTCATTCCTCAATTACTATGATTCTAGCAGCAGTGATGACAGCAGTGACAGGCACAATTTGCCACTCTTTCCAATCTGCCATGTTGCTCAGCAGGGTTGATGATAGAGATGGTCTTGCAAGGTAAATAATAGCATCTTCCAACCCACATTTCATTCTGTCCCCCAAAGCCCACTGTATTAAGTTGTTCATCTCAGCATCTATCTCTGCTGAAGACGGTTGCTTGGCAATAGATACACTTAGAAAGAAGTCTGAAAGGAGAGTTTAATTTGAGAGAGGGATCACCTTAGCTTAGCCCCAAAGCTTGTTTAGCTCCAAAGATATGGTTCCTAGATGGTATCCATCGAAGAAACTTGGTGGGACACTAATACTTCATTTTAGCAGTATAAAGGAGTTATGATACACCATCAGATTATTTTCTGAGCCCCCAAAACCGGTTTTGAATCAAAAGGTTGAAATGCAACAAGGATGCAAATTATTCTGAGAATGCATAATTCATGTAAATATCATTTTTGAAAAGTACAGTGGATTCAGGATCCTCTGTCAAGGTTTTTGACTAAATTACTTTGTTCCCACATTATCTGGTTTTTTTGTTTTGTTTTGTTTTTATGGTCCAGCATGTACTTTGTAATAGAAAAGATGCTTAATTTCATCCTTATCTCAACAAGTCCAGAAAAATTTATTTTGCAGAGATGGTAATACCATACCGAATATAATTGCTTAAACCAGGGTTTATAATTCCCTAAATCAGTGGCCAAACTTGGTGTAAGTTATCTATAGATATTTGCTCTTTTTTCATCCAGCACAAAATAACATTCATGTATACACAAATATACTACTTGTGATTAGAGGAGCAAAAAATGGGAGGGAATGGGCAAGAGGGTCATGGAAAAGGCTTAAACAGGGAATCAGTACCTTAATTGAGCTTCATAGGTAAATAAAAAGTCCCTGTCAAGCCATGGTTGCTGTTAAAAGCAAGCATAGCAGCAAGCAGTGTTATATATGGATGCTGGCAGCGCTAAAGTAAGATGTTATTGGTGTACTGATAACTGGTAAACCCTGTCTCCATATGCACAATATAATTTCTGGCCTTTCCTCTTTCATTCACATTCATCATTATTCCACAAATTTTCCATGAGTGAATTTGGTTCTTCTGCTCCCACTAGCTTTTATAGTGGGATGAATGGCAGCACTAGATACATACTGGTAGCATTTGTCTTTCCATACCCCAAAGTCTGGAAAAAGGCATAGAGGCAAGTATGAGAAAAAGGTACACTACTGGAAATTATGTGTAAACAGCAGAAGATGTATGAAGAGGGGGTTACATTGAAGGAATTTGCATTTCAAATGTTGTAATCAGGAAAATTTAGGGGTCAAAGAGTAAAAATAGAGTTATTCTGCAGTACACTGTGGTGCAGAGATTAACTAGAACAGGGAGGTGTAGGTTCAAGACCTAACTTATACATGGAAGTCTACAGGGTCACCTTTGGCCAACTTATCTCACAGGATTACTACTGCATGGGGAAAATTTTTTGAAAGAACTGCTGTATATACCTTGAGCTCCTGTAGGTAAAGCAGGATATACATCTAACAAATAAATAAATGTTCATTTTTTTAGAAGAAAGATTACACTTTACAGTTAACCCACTTTTCCTACATATGAAGATAGTCTTGTTGAATTGAGCTCAACTCCTGGTGATTGTTACAGAAGACTAATGCTCTGTAGGCCTATGGAACAGTAAAGAACATGCAAGTATATATCTGAACAGTGGAAGTAGACATTTTTATGACTAGATCTCATCCATTCCACCCTTCCCCTGCCTCAAAACCAACATTCTTAAAGACGCAAGGTGACCTGACAGTATTCCCCACTTTCTTACTGTCTGAATCATCTGCTAGTAAGCACTTGTTTTCCTTTATTGTTTGAAAAGAAGTCACAATTGTATTTTCTATCTCATCAGCATTTGTTTTTTGCAGTTACTGCTGACAGCTATGCCTAAAGTTCCTACTAAACCATTTTGAGTTATCAACATCTGCTCCAAATTATTTATTTATTTTGTTTTGCAGAAAATTGGCAGTTCTAATATCCTTGAGAGGTGGATAATTGTAATTATCTATGATGCTGGGTAAACTGTTTTAATGGCTAAGCAATTCCTGGGGGGTTGATCTATATTTATTTATTTTGTTCCACAATCTATAGTAGGCCACCCTTGTGCTACAGGGATAGAAGCAGGGATAGAAGAATGAAAAGATCACAGCACTTTAAAGGTGAATTTCCTTCCTTCCTTCCTTCCTTCCTTCCTTCCTTCCTTCCTTCCTTCCTTCCTTCCTTCCTTCCTTCCTTCCTCCCTCCCTCCCTCCCTCCCTCCCTCCCTCCCTCCCTCCCTCCCTCCCTCCCTCCTTCCTTCCTTCCTTCCTTCCTTCCTTCCTTCCTTCCTTCCTTCCTTCCTTCCTTCCAAGGATGCCACCAGTTGCACGGAGGAACCTACATAAATGCAGCTAGTTTCCTTTTCAGATTTTTACTCCTTGAGGTAGAGTTTCCAGATCTGGGCTCCACGTTCCTGAACAGCTACCAGACGGCAGCAAGGAGATACAGAAAATTCTAACTCTTTGCTGACATCTAATGATTCTACAGATTGCAGCAGCCCAGCTTACAATAACATTATTCCCTGAATCAACTCAAAATGGATCTTGGTCCTGCCTATTTTTTGACAAGTTTGTACAAAGCTCATTGTGGCCTTTGAGTGAAGAGAGGTTGTATATTCCTTGTTCAGCACTATGTCAAGCCACACATATTCTTAGACATGGATTAGTGAACTCACAAATTGAAGGCTGGAAAAGTCATCATATGAATCCTCTCAGGAGAATGATAAGCTGACAGCCCAAAAGGAAGAGGACAAAGAAAACATTAAGGCTTCCATTTCTAAAGCTAACAAACAAAGCATAAAGAGAATGCTATGCCAAGACAGCTTTCTCTCTCTAGGATCACTCTCCATTTTGTGCTGTTAAAAGATGAGACTGAAATCCAGGCTGTGTGGTACAAAATGCTAATGTAACCCAAATGCATGAATGATATAATCCACAGCCTTTGGGAAGGTCTCTCATCTTCACATCTGGGACCATATTCTTGTTCTACTCCCAGACTGATTTTGCTAGTAAAAACAGGTCTCTCCAGCCTCTAATCATAAGTGAGCATCAGACCCTGGAGCTTTTCTTGCTCTGTGTATGTCCTGGGGTTGCCTTTGATTTGGAGTGGGAGAGAGAAGGGATCAGGACAATGTTACGAGGTGGTATTTCCATGTATTTAGATCCAGGCAGCAACCTGGAAGTGGGGGGTGGAGAGAGTACTCTGTTGGTACTTTAATGAAGTTAAAAGCAGCTAAATGAGAGGCTAGCAATTGGCCAAAATAGTTTCTTCAGCTTAATTGATTAGAGAGTTTATCAGAGTCCCACAATAATGAGAAAAGCGGATGGCTCACCTACTGTGCTGCTGATGGGGTTGCTATGAAACTTTTTTTCCATTTTATTCTTTATTGTGGGAAATGGCCTCAGCTGTGTAAAATGCTTAATTTGTAAAATTAGACAAAGCTCTCTCTGGCATGGGAGGGTGGAACAGATAATCCGTCCTGGCCCTCCTTGATCTCTTCATGGCTTTCTATACCAACCATCATGATATTCTTCTGGACCAACTAGGGAATTAAATGTTGTGGTGGTTCTTCCTCTTCCAAGGACAGTTCCAGTCAATGTTGGTGAGGAGTAGAGATCTCGCTCTAAGCTCCTGCTTTTCTGGGACTCGTAGGGCTCTCCCCTCTCCTGACTCCTATTTAATATCTATATGAAGCTGCTGGGTAAAGGCTTCTGACAGCTCAGGGTCAGGTATTATCAGTACGCTGATGATACTCAGTTGTACATCTTCACCCATGGCTGACCAAGTGATGCCATCAGTGTTCTTTCTGAGTGCCTGTAGGCAGTGAAGGCCTGGATCAGGAAAGCAGGCATAAACTCAAATATAACGAGACAAAGTGGCTGTGGGCTTTACAGCTCCCCCCCCCCCCCCCCATATCTGGGGACTTTCCATCATTAGTTCTGGATGGAGTTGCACTACTCCAGGAGGAACTGGTATGCAACTTGGTGGTCCTCCTGAACTCTCCAAGGGGAATAGCAAAACCAACAATATTTTTCTCAGTATAGAAGACAGGTTGACCAATACTTCTTCATGTGGTGAAGATTGGGTTTGCTGTTTAAGAATGGAGTTGTTTTCTTATTAATGCATTTCATTATGAATATTTTTTTCTGTTTTTCTGTTTCTTTTTGTTCTGATTATCCTTCCTTCCTCCCTCCCTCCCTATATGCAATAAAAATAAATTTTAAAAAGCTTCCAGACCCTCTACTAAGATAGAATGTTTATCTGTTCAGTAGGACTGACTCCTCTTCAAACAGTATATTATTTCTTGTGGTGTAGGTCATGGTCCATATCATTTATCCTCTTGAGTCTTGTGTCCTCTTGCCTTTTCCATGGCTTCATGTTCCTCATACTGTCTGGAAGGTGGCAGGGAGATACTGCTCCCTTCTTATCCTGCAGGAAGAAAGCTGATGTGCCATAAAATATGGCTTCTTTTCATGGCAAGCTTCCTCTCCTCAAAGCTGTGTTCCACTATCTGCCTCTATGGGGTGTGTGTCAAGGCAGGTCCAACCTTTGAACAGGATCCCCTCTCTGTATCTGGCTTGACAACATTTTACTTTCTAAAAGAAATTATATTCACTTAATTATTCACTTAGAGTATACTGAAATATCCCAATTTCCCAGAAGAAAGCCATGTTCAAAAATATCATTTTTGAGATATCTGAGCTGATGAGGGGCCTAGTAATAGCTGAAGGTATAGAGAGTAAGGAAGATGCCCTTGATGGAATGAATATTTTTATTACGGTTACTAACCAGAATTACAAACAAAAACACATTAAAAATAAAAATAAAGTAAATACAACACAAGATAAAATACAATTGGTGGTGGGTTCGCCAGTGGATAATCAAAGTTTGCCTAATTTTACAGGCAGTATAACAAAATTTAGCTGCATTACTGAATCATACTGATCTGACAATGACGACTGTACATAAAAAAAATCAGAATATCCTGGGTGTTTTGCCAGGTAAGGAGTTATAAGGCAGACCCTTGAGTCCTTATAGGAGGTACAGTATAGCAGGACATGAGCTGTAGTTTCAACAGCCACTTGTCCACAGGAGCACAGTCTCAGTTCAGAGGGGACTTTTTCATATTGGTCCTCCAAAGCTGCTGTGGGGAGAGCACTGAAATTGCTAAAGTTAGTGTTCTTCAGAATTTGGAAACAATTATGTGGTGTAAGTATCTCACTGGTTTGTAAAAAGGGACTTGACTGCTCTGAAGAACATTCTTAGGTAGAGCAGACTGGTCCTGTGGGGCTTCCAGGTCTTTGGTACATTGTTCAAATCCGCTGAGTGGACACTCATAATCCATCATTAGGAGCAGCTCCCTGGAAAAGCTGAGATGTTGAAGTTTTTGTGAGATTGTCCTGAACCACACTGATTTGTAATTGTCCTCAATAAGGAAAGAACTCAAACCTGTGGGAAAGAACAGTAACTTCGTCCATGCACCTGTTTTGACTTTAGACAGCCCTGCCTCCCTCCTTTATACTACATTTGGAACAGAAGGGGCTGCCTGGAATATAGCCTTTAGGAATTTAGATTGGACCCTTTCAAGAGGAGTAAAGGAAGTGTAAAGTCCTAGCTGGGCACCAAAAGGTAGTTGTGCATGAGCCTTAGCTGAATATAGCTTCAGTGCTGCTGGGATATGCTATGCTCCTCTGCTGAATGAAAAGATTGAATTGTGGCTGCTGTTTTTTGAGCATTTTGTATAGCATAATTTTGGTGTGCATTGCATTTGGTGGAGCTGTGAAAAACCACACCCAAATGTTTAAAAGATTTCACTTGTTCAATACTCTAGCATTTATCTTCCAGGTGTGTGGTTTAGGACTCTTTGCAAAGATCAGGATCTTAGTTTTATTATAGTTGATTTCAAGTGCTTCCACAGAGCAGTAATTGGCCAGAACATTCAGAGCTTGTTTAAGTCCAATTAACATTAGTGATAGAAGTACTATGTCATCTGCATACAAAAAGTTGCAATATGTCTGTTTGCTAGTTTGGTGTGTGTGTGTGTGATGTTCTAATTGATTTATTTTGGCCATGAGTGGATTTATGTACAGATTAAACAGCAAGGGAGCTAAAATACATCCCTGCCTCACTCCTCTTTAAGTTGGAATCTTATTAGTGTGGTGGCCTTGCATACTGCATCAGACTTTGATTCTAGAATTCTTATAAAGGTTATGACCTCGATGAAGATATGCAGGAACTGTTACCTAGGGAAAAGGGGCTTTTTAAGTCCAGATCAAGATAACAATTCAGAAATTGCTCAAGTGGATGCTCCTCTGATTCACTGGAGTTGAAGGAGGAGGTGGTACAGCACAATCAGACTTGCAAGATCCTGTTGTTCTAGCCCCTCTCAATAAAAGTAGTTTTATCCTTCCTGTGAAGTTGAGTTCCTGGTCTGGTCTACCTGGAGAGGCTGACACAAAGCTAAATCTTTGTTCTCAGATGGCAAAGTCCCACTGGGTTCCATGAGATTAAAGCCTCTTCCTCATCCAAAGGCTGCACCCCTCAATGCATTAACTTCTCATTTATCTGCTGTTCCAGAGGAAATGTAGCAAAAACAGCTTTTCTGTTGCCTCCTTAGAGTTCTCTTTGCCACCTGAAAAGGTGCCATACTACTATTTCCCCACTGTTTTGAGCTGCTGTGAGTGGTAGCTTTGCCACACCTCTGCATAGTGGTCATTTTTTGCTTTATTTTGTTCACCATGAAAAGCAAACAGTGAAGGAAAAACAAAGGCAGGGATACAGCATCATCTTCCTGGTTTGTGCGTGTGTGTGTGTGTGTGTGTGCTTCCCATTGACCATTGTGAAAGAGCACTGTGTAGATCAGGAGCAGCATAGAGCATAGTGAGAACTGCAGTGATGAGAACACAACTGAAGGCACAAATTGCTGCTGGGGGTTTTGAGGACAGAGGGGGTAGCAATATGAAAGGGCCTTTACTTTCCATCCAACAGACTTAGACTAGCAGCCTAAAGCATCTTTACTTATGTTTGGCGCTGCACCGTTAATTGGACAAAAACAGTTCCTTGCCATTTTTGCAAATTAAACATAAGCTAAGTCTCCAATTTTGTTTCTTGGATAACAAAGGTGAAGATAGAGGCTAGTGTAGTAGAGTAAAAAAGAAAAAATGTTATAAATTCAATCAGCATACCAAGCACAATTTATTTAAAGATATCAGAGTTGAGAAGATGTTGCTGAAGAGGATAAAAAAAATCAAAGAGAGAGAGAGAGAGAGAGTGCTAAATGACCAATGATCATTGTTGTAAAACTAAGCTCCTTGGGGAATATCATGTACTTTCCCAATGGCAAGAAAACCTTCCTTATTTCCTTCTTTCCTTCCTCCCTCCCTCCCTCCCTAACTTTGTGACCTACTTGTCTCGGATTCCATCTTCTCCAGCTTTTCCTTTGCAGGAGAAATCAGTGTATTGTAACAACTGACTGATTAGGCACAGGAGGCCTGAAAAGGATATTTTCACAACATAAGCCAGATCCAAAAGGAATAAGTAGGCCAGGCAAAAGTTAAAACTCACACCATTGCTTTGTTAGACTTTGAACAGCACCCAAATTATAATGGAAACCTTTGTAGAGGAAAATATGTGTGTAGAACTGTGAGTTCTGAAACATTTTGAATCCTGCCACCAACAAGGAAGATTTTGGGCTTATCTTGACGAATTGCTGACCACAGCACAAGTATGTCCTGCTAACCATTTTTAAAAGACCTAGCCTCATGATGTTGCATTTGTCTCACCCCTAGTCCACAGTGCAGAAAACCTAAAATAGCCGTTCCAGGTTAACACAGAGTTACGCCTCTTCTCTTCTCCTGACATTCTAAGATGCCTCATTAACAATGTGAAAGATGTTGGGGCTCGGATCAGCTTAGCTTCTCCTGGCCACAAAACTGTAATTGGTGCATTCCCTCCCTTCCAATTTCCGGGCATTGCTTCTATAGCCATTTTGTCTTGGATTACAGAAGAGATTGGACATCTGCTTCTGCAGAAGCTTTTACTGGACTGATGCTTTGGAAAGTACCAGTTAAACATTATGGGGAATCCTTGCATAGATAAGTTTATTGACCTTCTGAAAATGGGCAGGATGAGACCATGTACAGAGAAACCTTTCCTGTGGATTTCAGCCATTATGTACTGACAGCTCTCCTGATCTCAGTATTTCCACGTGCTCTTGGACACGTGGTACTGTTGCATGGCCGTGGAGAGCAAAGGAAGCCTGGCCTGGAAAGCAGTCTGGATGGTTTGGCCCAATCCTCACTATTTTCTAAAAGCAATTTGTCACATTTTCTGCATCAGTTGGAACAAGCAAGTCAACACTGACAATTGCAAAGCTTTTTACAGAAACAAAATACCACAAAGAAAAGCCAGTACTCCAACATTTGACAAGGTTGGCCCTCCAAAGAAATAGGAGGTGTATTTGAAGAATCAATAAAAGAGACTACTCATGACAAGGATTTAGCTATCATAATTATTGAACAAATAAACAATCTTCACGGATCTGAGGACAATTGTAGACAGATCTTCATCTTGTTGCAACAGGTATATTCCATTTCATTAATCAGATAAATAAACTAACAATATTAATTACTGTTCTTCTGTATGTATCTAATGTATAGGAAAAGGTTTACTTTCCTGATAATATTTTTGTGACTCCTTTAATCCATCATCTTATTTCTTCTACAACAGTGCTGTTGCTTTTTTAAAAAAAAGATCACATATCAGCAACAAACACAATTGTGTATATTGTGTACAAAAACAGTTTTGGTTTTGGTTTTTTTCCCCCCAGTTAGGGCTGTCTCTACTGTTTTTCAAACTGAAACAGGCAACTCAGACATCTGGTTTAAAGTTGGATAAAAGGGCAGTGAACAGTTGTTTATTTTTATAGTCAGATTATTATACTCTATGAGCTTTATGTACTAAAACCAAGTAGATTCCTCACCTAGTGCGCTTTGCCAGGAATTTGCCTTTGTGGTGTACTTCAGACGGCTGCCAAAGTCTCTCGGCAGCCATAATTAAAAACCTTAATTAATACGTCAATAGTTACCTCTAGCAGTTTTGCTCAGATTATCTTGGACTGTTGTTTGGATTTGAGTAGGTTGGGAGGAGGAGGAGGAGGAAGTTTACATTGGGGTCTTCCTTCCTTTTATCATCACTACAACACCCTGTGAAGAAGCTGAGCTGAGAGAAAGTGACAGGTCCACCAAAGTCACTCAGTGAGCTTCTGTGACTTAAGACGGGAGTTCTCAATCTGTTGGAGGATGTCAAAGCTATTCTGACAACATGCCCTGGGCATTCTCCCCAAGTAGTTGCCAGAAGGGAGGAGAGATTTGCCCATTTACAATCCATAAGTCACCATAAGCATGGCCAGGACAAAACAGTCATTTACAAGATTGCAGACTCCTGAAAATGCTTCTTGCCACTTCTTCTAGGCTCCAAGGATTCTCCCTATCAAACCAACTTACTTCTCCCTATCAACCCAGTCTAACCCCCCCCCCTACATTTTGAGGGGGGCAAGTAGCACTTACCTCCTGGAGCCCAGAAGCATTCTTCAAAGTAAAGATGGTGTTAGATGCTGATATGCCTTCCATGGAGTGTGATTCCAATTATTTTAAAAAATTAAAATACACAAGTGGTATGGAGGATGGTGGATGCCAGGGGTTATTTCTGCCACCATGGTGGATCTCTGAATTTTAAAAAGAAAACATTTTTTAAAATAGGTTTTCTAAGCTAGATTACATATTTGTCTTAGAAAGATATAGAAAAAAGTTGTAAGCGTGATGAGGCTTTCTGCCTCATATAGTGATGTCTTACTTTTCTGTTTAGAAAATGTTAACTGCAGACTTATCATAGGCAGGGTAACAATGGCCATATTCTCAGAGGGGCAGAGAGCTAAAATGGGACAGAAGCAAGATGGTTTGATCATGTTAATGTAGTTTGTTAAGGTAGTGTTGAGGAACAGGCTAGGTGTTCTGTAATGGAAGGGAACTGCAGGGTCAGAGGAGGGGGGAACAAAATAGAGCAGAAAGATGTTAGAAGACAGTGGTGGAAGGAAGAACTGATAGTAGACAAAACAGCTAGAAACAAAGGGGGGAAGTAAAAGTAGAATTTAAAATATACAGAGAATAGGATAAGCAAAAATCAAAGTGCTGTTATAAGGTGCATTTTTATAATTAGGAGGTATAATGTCTTCATATTCAAACACCCAATATGCTATAACACAATTTTTTAAAGGTATTCATCCATCAAGAAATTGTAACAGAAGCGTAAGCTTGGTTTTCAAGAGGAAAGCAATTATGTTGATATTGCTGGCAGAAAATAAATGGAAACCTTTTGTCAAGTTGTGTTGTCATCTGAATGAATTTGAATCAGTGGTGTTATATGAAAACGTTTTCAGTGGAAATGCAAGAGAGTGGAGAATACAGTATCTCAATCAACACCAGAGGCTGAGAATATCTGTTTTATCTCTGCTTATTCTTATTGCTGCTTTGGGTCAAGCATTTAGGGCTCTAGTTTGTTTTTGAAAATGTCCTTCAAAGCCGCTAGCTTTTTTTTTATATATAATAACTTTATTAAGCATTGCAATTCAAAAGATAACAACTAGTACAAACTAAAAAGAGAGAGAGGAAGAAAAAGAAAAAAATATAAAGTACAAAAAAAGGGAAAAAATAGAAAAAAATAAGAATATAGTAAAGAAAAAGAAATACACAAAGAAATGACTTCCCTCTTCATAACAAGTATAAACAACTTTAGTAGTTTATCACCTTCTCTTAAAATACAACAAATTATTTCTTTTTCCCATATCTCATCTCTTATCTATAAACAAATCTTTAAAGCCTCCTTGTTTAGTTCTGGTCAGCAAAAGTCCATTAAGGGTTACCAGAGATAACAATATATCTATTTTAAACTTGATCAAATAAATCAACTTTATATCCCTTCCTTTTACTTCTAACAATCTTGATCTTTAATCCCTTCCAATACTGTCCTAGAACTTGATTTCTTTTAATTTTTTCTTTGTCCCTTCTCACAAAATCTTTCAAAACTTTAACAAGTTTTGCAAACTTGTTAAATCCAATATAGGAAAGTTATCCAGATCATTCTTTTAGTCTGTTATTTGTATATCCCTTTTAATTATTAAGACATCAGCCAATTTCATTTGTATATCCAATGTAGCATCTTTTTCCACATAATTCTTGTAGTCTGTCATTTTTAAATCCACTTTCAAATCAGTTCAGTCTTGTCCGGTAAAACTTGTTCTCTTCCATAACATCTTTTAAACACAATCTATCTATAATGGCAGACATTTTTAAAATTAACTTTTGACCTTTGCTCACAAATATCCTTCAATACATCCTATGTTAAAGTATTTTGCTCCATTCTATATTAATAAGTCAAATTTTAGTGTCGTTCTCCATTAGTTGTAATCTTTAGTTCCTTAAGGTTCCCTCTAGTATGCAACCTTCAGAATCCCATCATAAATAAATAATGATAGATAGATAGATAGATAGATAGATAGATAGATAGATAGATTCAAAACAAGAGCATTTTCCCATGGAAATTACATTTCTCATGTAATTAATTTCAAAATCTTATTTCATATCCAACAAATGGACCCTTAGTCCATGTCTAACTTTCCAAAATCAATGTTCTAATCACCCTTTTGCTGTTTATTAAAAAAAAAAATTAAGTCCTTAAACTTGTATTTAAAATTTCTTTCACTAAGAATTGAAGGAGACTCACCCAGTATTCTAAAATCTGCCATCACAAAGGTTCCTAATAGCTAAAAAGCAGTTAAGAAGCAATTTCCAAAAGTGATTAAGAAATGAGGCTCGGTGAACCTTATGTCCATATAGGCTACATTACAGCTGTGAGCTTGGTTGGAATCCCTCAACTCCCAGCCACTCAACTCAGAAGTCAACCACAAAAACCTCAGTTCCTGCAGCCCACTCACATGAAGTAGCTATCTGGAGTACAAGTGAGCAATCTCATGATCTTTCCTTTTTCCAGAAAGATTTTGCTGACCAGAATTCACCATCTGGCCACAGGTCTCCACTGCAATGCCATCTCTACTCCTTCAGAGACATCTAGTTCACCTTGAATCCTCACCAGAAGGAAATGTCCTTCAAAGCCCATAGCTGATTGTATTAAGAATATACGTTTAAGGTCAAGCAGTTGAATTTTTTTATCTCTGACTATTGTGAATGTTCTTTCAGATTTCAACAAAGAGCTGGAAATAAATACTTTACAGAAGCCAACTTGGAAATAATGCACCATGGTTATTGCTAGTGATACTATTATCCATAATTATGTATTAGGTAGTCATAATTAACAAGAGGTAGCATTGTACAGAACATTAGGAAAGAACTGAAATGAGCCACACAAAAAATCACAGGAATGCACCAACAGCATCTTTACAGACATATATCCTCCTCATGAAATGTATTCCGTAACTTTCTATGAAGATTCTGCCTCAGGTAGTAGGACATACTTTCCTGTGCTGAAGTAATATTATTTTCAGGAGGACAAACATTGCAATGCAATTCTCCAATCCCAAAATGCATATAAAAATGTGTATTTTGGGGAGAAATAGCAAAGTCCAGTGCTTTAATATTGTAAAGTTGTGAGTTGTGTACCTGCATGAGAAGAATGGGAACATAAATAAAAATAAAGCAATAAAGCTGCTTATTGTCTCCCACATCTTCATTTCAGGAGCATGGCTAAGAAAGAAGTTAACACAAGTGGTTTCGATGGGCACATTTCAGTTGTGGAAATTAGCTCATACAAAATGGCTGACATTCAAAGAATTGAAATATGGATAAGAACCAAGGAAGATAATAAAGGGATTAAACCCTTTGAAACTGACCAAGTGGAAAAGGATCATTCCTCTTTCTCCTGTTTCATTATTTTAGGGCATTATATTACTTCGCTGTAACTCTCACCAATCAAAATGAATTCATTGATATGAACTGCCACAATAATCTTATTTAATAATCCCAGTGGCTGTTACATAAAATCTTAATGAATAATTCGTCAACATGAGACATAAATTTTTCTGTTGATGCATATCTTAATCCTTTTCATAATTTTCAGGTCAAAGTTCTTTATTCTTAATGGAAAAAAATATATATACTAGAGCAATATTAAAGACTCTAAATTCACATAGGATTATTGCTGGCATCAATACATTACATTTTTCATTTTCAATGAAAATAACATATTTGCTGTAGCAGATTTCAATGGGCATCTCTGTTTCCATAACAATGTTACCTATCATTTAATTTATTAAAACTTGATTGTATGAAATGTTTGCAACTATTTTTAATAGCTCATATTTCAAGGTATGTTGAGAGTTTCCACTGGGAGACCAAAAAATTAAATAAAACTTACATCTAAATAGAAAGGTAAAGACACTTAATTTTGAAAGGAAAAAAAAAAACAAAACCCTGAAAAATATAATTACATTTGCTCAACTTTATAATTTTATATAGAAAATCAAAGTGTGTGTTTATTTTAACATTTTCCAAGAATACCCTAACCCTTAAAGTAAATGTGTTAATTTAAGTTCCAACTTTTTATTTCAATTATTAATATATTTTGAAGTTTTCATGAGTTTGTTTTCATATGTGAATACACATATGTCACACTGATATCATAAGATTCTTTTATGAATTATTTCACAGTAATTAAGGGTGTTTTTTTCCCCCCCAGTAATTAACTCTTCCCTGGTGTTGTGATGCAGAATCTGTCTTCACTTATTTGGTATTTCATTCTTTGCCTCTGCAGTGGAAGAATGGTTCCCATCCTGTGGTCAGATAGAAATATTAGCATCTCATGAGATTTTGCAATTCTTTTTGGGAAAAAAATTCTGGGATGCCAGAGATGACTTCAGGGGCATTACGTATGACGTGGTACATGAAAGTACCGCTTTAACGACCTTAGCTTATAGTGGTTCTCAGAAGCCTGCAATGAGGATTTAGTAGCCTGCACAAAGGAAAATATTTGAAACTGTTGCAGAACAGCTTATTACAGATAATTTCATTTTGATGTGGTAGTAGTAGTAATAGTAGTGTGTTTGTGTGTATTTATTTTGTGGCAATATCTCAGTGTTTAAGCAAATAGTGCATGATAGGCTTAGCTTTGTTACCAAACTGTAACAACTGTTGTGGTCAACCAACTGCACTGAACATGTGCGCTAAATATTTATTCTGCTACCTTACCTGTCAGGGGAGATAATATTAATGCGTGTTTGTTGCATGTTTTTTCTCTGAGTGGAAGCCATCCTACTTTTTTTTTTCCTTTAAATAATGAATGTAAAAATGTATCTTGCCTAGGAATGCTTACGGAATTCAGGCTTTCTGATTTTTATAGTAATCCTCAATTTTATGAACCAACTGGGAGAAGGGGTGTCTATTAAAGCTGAATGGTCACTAAATCCAAATTGATATAAATGAGGTAATAGAAGTCTTTTGTGAGATTTTACATCATTTATATAATTTTGCAAATGATGTAAATTGGTGAAAATGACATAAATGGCATAAATTATGTGATTAGGTCAATAATATAAAGTGATACAAAATATGAAAATGGCATCAATTGTCTGGACTGCTTCAGGAAGAATGAACTTTGTCCATCAGTTGGAGATGAAGTCTGAACTCAAATCTTGTCAGTTGCATCTGAAGTCTACTGAATGAAGGTTCATAAAATTGAGGGTTGATTCCTTCTTTCCGGACTAATATTTGGATCAGAACTTATGATGCTACTTCATTTCTCCTTTTTGACAATTTTTTCCTCTAAAAATGTATGAAAGAAATTTTGCTGAGTCAAGCTGAAAACTGTAAATATGCTAGTGGTTCATGGAACATCAAAACATCTCATCTATGTTGAAATATTTGCAGTGATTACCATTTTAAAAAATCAACTCTATTTGTTTATTAAAATTGTATACTGATGTAATCTGCAAGGACTCCAAATGGTAGCAACACATATCATACAATTAAAACATCCTTGGTAAACCAAAAATAATTTAATTCAATTTTAGATTAAAATTCTAATAAATAAATGAAGCAACAGAACAATTAAAATCCTAAGTAATAAACACAGATAGTATTATCCTACTCTCTAAATAATTTATGGAACAGCTCCATCTTCAAAAATATTAAAATCTACAAGAAAAATGCTTGTAAACATGCCCCCACTTACTTGTTATATATGGGAGGAAAATTCCTCTTTGGGAACATATTCCCTTTTGAAACAGTGATTACTTCCCATAATCTTTGTTTCTAAAAGTGCCAGGATACATACTCTGAATTTAGCCTTTTCAATTGTTTTAATAATCATTGTTATTTAATCAAGTACATTGGCTTACAAGGTAGTTTCTAGGTTAGAGATCCTAGCTTACGAAGAATAGTGTGATTATGCTTTG
This sequence comes from Liasis olivaceus, assembly GCA_030867105.1. Lineage (NCBI taxonomy): Eukaryota > Metazoa > Chordata > Lepidosauria > Squamata > Pythonidae > Liasis > Liasis olivaceus. The sequence goes on from CM061349.1 coordinate 191,742,613, forward strand.
GGAAAAACTGGACTATGGTTGAGTTTGTGGTATATTGGCCTAAATGTGCCCAAATAGACCACTATTGTTCTTATTAGGGAATATTGCAGGTGACACAGATACAGCTAAAATTAGTAACCTAGTCTACAACATCTGTATATTACTAAAAAGTACTATGTGAAGATCTTCATTGACCAAAGCCATGGTGAATGGTGGAGGTCAATATATATAGCATAGTCTGGGGTTGGCCATGGTGTATGTAGAACTGCAGCTTCAGATGTAAGAGGAGTACAAATGGAGTGAGATAAATAGATATGTTGAACGTTTGTGAAATTAAAAGAAGGGAAAAAATGCAATAGACCCAGATTAACATGGTATGCACATACAGGGAAATGAAGATGCGAGTTTAATTATGAATGAAAGTGTTAAAATTTATGCTAGGAGGTATGAACTGATGTCAAGTACATCAATGCATACATTGCATGCTACAATGCATATGAAAGTAGGAATCCATGGGTGATAGGTATATGTTATGTTCCAGTGAATAGGAATAATGGAAGAACCCAAGAAGATTGGGGGGGGGGAGGGAACCTGAATGAATATAATCAAGATTTTTTTTTCTATTAGTTGGTATGAATATAAGGGTGGAAATAAGACAAGATAGCATGGGAAAAGTGATGAGAGGTTCTGAATGTGAGATAAATTACTTCTTTATAGTGTTCCAGTGGATCTTGTGAATAAAAGATCTATGGAAGAAAAGGAAAGTAGTGAAAGACACTAGAATACAATAATCACAAGGAGCCTCTGGCATACTGAATGGAATTGAAAATATAATTAAATTATTTGGAACTAAATGAAAGTAACAGATTATTTAAGAGATTTGTGTGGGAATGAAAGTGATAAATCAAAGTGTGGGATTTAAATGAATACTGTATTTGTTAGTGTCCGACAAGAAAACATGGAGGAAAAAGAATTCATAAATGCTGGGAGAATGTTGAAAAATAGGAAGACTACATATATAGATGGGGTAACTGCAGAAGTGTTAAAATACAGATGTGGATTGCTTATGGCATGGTTATGCAAGTTTAAGGTGTGGGTACACAAATGCCATCATTGTTCCCGATACAAAGGGAAAGATAGCAAGAGTAAGTGCTAAAACTGCAGGGCCCTTAGTTTGTTAAATGTGTCTGAGAAAGTCTTTGGAAGAATTATGATTAGAAGGGTAGAAACGTAGGCATATATAGAAGCCATGACAACATCAAAATTTTATACAGTATCATCTTCTCTATCTCAAACTGTTCAGTTACTCTTTTGTATTCTATTAATAGTAGTCCCAGAGATACATACATTTTTCAGGAGCTGCCCAATGTCTCCTCTCCTTTTGTCTCCTCCCCCTCCCCCTCCCTTTTTTATTATTCCCTTTTCTGTTGGGCATTTGAAGCCTCATTCAGTTCAATGGAAGGGGGGGGGGAATCCTATTTTATTTTTTCCATTCATGCAAAAAGAAGCATTGACAGGAGCCCAGCATGAATATAAGCATGCATTTTGGATCCTGGAATCAAACAAAAATTATTCATTCCAGCTTCAAAGCAACAATTGCTTGACATAATGCCTATGATAGTGTGACATTTCTTTTTAACTTTATCCTTACATTTTCCTCCCTAGAGTATTAAGGAGAACTATTCCCAAACATAAGTTGAGTTACTTCAGTTCTGCAGGTCATTATATCATCATTGTATTTACAAACACCTTTATCAGACCAAGGAAATTCAGCTAAGGGCAAATCAAATTCATGATTCATCATGAGGCAAACCCATAGAGTCTTCACCTCCTTGGTAGTATTATATTTTTTAAAAAAATTCCCCAAGAAACTAGGGTAGCAAAATCCTAAATAGTACTTGAGGCCTCATATTTGTTTCAGCTCCTGGACTTCATGTTTCTTAGCATGCCTCTGACTTCAATCACATAGCAGCTGAAAGAGGATAATAATGTGCAAGTGGTTCCTTATGACATTTCCCCAAAACAAACATTAGTTCCATTATATTTCTTCATTTGAAACAGAAATTAGTTACATCTGGAGCCATGTAATGGCATGGGCACACCATGCATATTGAAGAATGCTAATTTCTCTTGCATGCCTTTGTTGAAAGACATTGGCTTTTATTACAAAGCCATCGTTTATTTTTATTTGTCATGCAGAAAATGTTGGATGGGATAACAGTTCCTATGGATAGATCTCTCCTTACCTCCAAAAAGCATATTCTTGCTGAAATGCATTCTGAAGCTGCCAGGCATTTCTACTTTAAGGCCATGAAAATTGCCATGCTGGGTTAGATCAATGATCCGTTTAGCTCAGCTTTCGGTCTCCCACACAGAATGGACAGGCAAATGTCTTAGAGAGGTTCATAAACAGGGTAAGAACAGTGATCTTAATCTCCTGCTGTGAACTCCTAGCTTTTGGTATGGTGAAATATTCCAGCTCCAAAAAAAGGAGTCTGTAATTTTGCTGCTCTCCCTGGTAGACAGGGCTGATGTATTCTCATTCTATTAATGTCATTCTTCCATCTTGGATCAGAAAGAAACATTCCACCTTTTTACATAGCTTCCATGAGCTGTGAGGATTATTACTCATATACAGATTTTCCTCTCACCTAATGCCTTTCTTTACAGAAAAACAAGTGGTAAAGCAGCTTTAAAGTAAATGAAAGCTTGGTTCTACTTGGATTCAGAGGAAAGTAATGTGTTAATTTAGTCATGTTCACAGTAAAATGCAACTGAAAAGCCCCATCTGTGAATAACAGCTGGCTGGCTGGCTTGCGTTCGTTCTTTCTTTCTTTCTTTCTTTCTTTCTTTCTTTCTTTCTTTCTTTCCCTCCCTCCCTCCCTCCCTCCCTCCGTCCCCTTCTCCTTCTCCTTCCCCTTCCCCTTCCCCTTCCCCTTCCCCTTCCCATTTTCCTTCCTTCCTTCCTTCCTTCCTTCCTTCCTTCCTTCCTTCCTTCCTTCCTTCCTTCCTTCCTTCCTTCCTTCCTTCCTCTTAGCTTGTATTAAAATATTTGCAACCATCTATTTCCAAAAGCTATTGACACGATTGCCATTTATATTGTACTAGGAAGCTCTGTTGGTTGAGTATGCAGGCCTAATGCCATGCTTTCTGTTTTTAAAACCTTCTGCTTATCCATCCCAGCAGACAATCCTGAATTTTTGTAGTTTTGAAAAGAATGGATATTTTCCTCAGTAAATCAGGTTGTTCCATCACTGATCAGTTTATGAGTACCTACCATCAGCTGACTCCTTTTCTGAAATACAAATCCCCAGCCGATTAAACCTTTCATTGTAAAGAGGTGGTCTGACTCTTCTACTCAGTTTTTTCTGGGTCTTAGAATGGCACACAATAGATGGGATTCAAAGAGCTCTTTCCGAAATCTTAGACATACTTAATGGGATTATTTTTAAGGGGGGGGGGGTCTTAATATAGCAGGATATCTCCAAGCTTTTCCTGAAACTGCCATCACCTTTAAGAGCAATCTGCTATGAAAGTTACTGTTTAGAAACCCAAGTGCAAAACGAGTTGCATAACTCTAGGGTCATATTGGAAAAGCAGCCCAGTCAAAGTCTGATTTAAAGATAAGAAAGGAAAACTGGACCCTTAATATTGTCCTGGACAGCAGCTTGAGCTGGTATCAGTGCCACTTGGTAACAGCTTTTCCTGCAATAGCGAGCACTGCATTTGAAGTATAGCAATTACTTTCACATTTGCATCAGTACATCCAAATGAGAATACTTCCCTTTTATGCAAATAGACATGCTCCTCTGTCGTTTATGAAAGAGAGATCGATTCCTCCCCCCAGTTTTTTAGGGAGAGCAATCCCTAAGTGAGCACCCTTGTAATGATCAATAAAGTTACATCATAATGCAGCAATAAAAATAATAGGCTAAGGCTACTTTCATATGCATCCTGACTCAGAATTGGTGGAACCTACAGTATGTCCAGGTTCATATGCCTAGGAAGTAACACTATTCTATGTAATGTGGAAATATCTAGGAAATATCCAGGGATGCCTTCACTGGATCTGAAGCTAATTCTATTTCTAAAAAATATAATTAAATATTGAATTCACAATTATGAATCAATGTGTGTGATTTGTACTTAAGAATTGTAAACAAAATGTTGAGCTTCCTTGGGCATAGTATTCACATATGGTGTTAATTATATGAGGATGAGGGAGGAAGTACCTTCCCACCTGCCACATGGAAGAAGTTCCATCCAACATCCATCTGATTTGCTTATGATCCTAGGGATATATAAAGCCTCCTTATGCAAAATTAGACCAGGCAACCATCCAACCCAATATTAACCCAATATTATTCATTCTGATTGTCTATTGCTCTCCAGCTTTGCAGACAGAGCTCAGTGATAGCACCTACTGTGTTACATGCTCAAGTTAGCCAGCTAAAACACTAAGTCATCTTCATACCCAGTACAATATATACTTTGCCCCTGAACTGTCTTCACATATCTTAGGCTTGTGCAAGTTGCAATGGTGGGTAATCCATTTAAATGTACAAGCTCATTAGCCTCAATAGCTATGGCCAAAGGAGATTCAAAGAATTCCAGAGAGTTAATTCTGGTTCCATATTATTTACTCAAAAGAGTAACAGTGTGTAGCATAATAATAGCCAAATGATGAAGGTCAGCTGACAGACACTGAATAGAAATTAACAAAGGAAAATATAGTGGTTTTCAGCAGTTGAACTTTAGATAGCTCCTCACATTTCAGATCAGCTGTTAAATTTACTGGCAAAATTGGACCAGACCCTATTTAGCTCAAGTCTTCCTAAGAAAGGAGTCATATAACAGACCAGGTCTGTCTTCCAATCCCAAACCTTTCACGATCGGAAATTTATTTATTTATTAGCAACACTGCATTTAGCAATGTACTAAACATAATCTTCACAACAGAAACATGTTCTAAAATTAGCAACTTTCTTTGCAGGTATTGGTGGGAAACGTAGTTCCTAATCTTCATGCCCTAATCTGAAGGTTTCAGATGTATATGGATTACAACTCCCAGAAACTAGAGATCCCCATATTTAAAAGTATTTCACCCCATAATGGTATTGCGTTGGGCCTATGACTCCCAGGATTCCTGCGCAGCATGGATGGGATAAAAATTCTCTCTCCATATTATAATTTTGTTGTAAACCATCAACGTACAGAGAACTTCTCGTGGAAGCATCTGGCAAAGATTATTCCATCATTACTCCTATAAGTCATGTTCCTTAATTTGTATGACATCATCCATGTCCAGCATGACAGCAATGCGAAGTGACTTGTCAAGCATGAAAAACAGATGGTTCCAACAACTTTCTCCCATCTAACATGGTTAGTGACAATATTTCTCCATCTGCACACATTTCCAGAGTATTTGCACTGACTTTTGCCTGGGCTTGATCAGTTATTAATAAGTTTGATGCAGCATGGTTTATTTATAACCATTAATGGATTTGCCATATGTTGCTTAAGAATTCATGCTACTTTTGCTAGCAATACAAATGTGAACCATTCTTCAACACCTAGAAGATGAGAAAAGTTTTTAAAAATAGTAATGTTTTTGTGATAATTTCACTTCTGAACTGCCAATTCAATATTTTAAAGTTTAGTATCTTAATTGGAATTAAAATGGGCATCCAATCAAGCAAAAAAAAAAAAAAAAACCAGACAAACAAACCTGAATATTTTGAATGTGACTTTAGCACAGAATAGTCATTTTTTAAAATGTGACTAGAACCCCTGATTTCTATAACACCCCTGAGAAATAATATCACACTAATAAACAGAGAAGAATTAGCATTTTGAATCTTTCTCCTATTGAACTTCCACAGACTTTTCTTATACTGGAGATCCAAAACATCACTGTTAGCACTTGTACATGAAGCAGACACTCCAAGAAATACCAAATGCCTACTTTTCCCCACATTTTCCTATTTTTCCTAATTTCCACACTGGCTGCCCATGGTTTCCCAGGAATTCAGATAGGAGTCTTTCCCAGCCTTACTTGCAGATGTCAAGGATGATATGTGGAATGTTTTGTGTACTATCAGTGGTCACCAGAAGTTTGAGATTTTAGATATTCATTGGCAGCACGTGAATCAAATTTCAGATATTTACCATATTTTCAGTTGAATACATAGCACATGACTCCAGGATGCAAAATCATCATGGCATTTTTAGGAAGGCAATGTTTGCTGATTATGCCTTTATTTCCCAAAAGCTATTGCAGAAAACTAGAAGACTCTTTTTATCTGGCTTTTGATAATTGTCCTAACTTGACTAATTATGAAGTAGCTCATGGATCAAAATTTGTTTCTCCATCATGGCTTCCCTATGGAGTACAAGATTAACTAATAATAGGCTCCTGGATGCAAATTAAAATTGAATTATTTTGGAGGTATTTGGGATGAATTATGACATAGTCAGGGTTATGCTATGTGGATTTGATTTTAATTTAACAATGTTAACTTTAATTTACCATGAACATTGTAATGTTGTATTTTATCATTGCTATGAACCACCAAGAGTAACAAGATGTGGTAGGCAATAGAGTACATCATGAGAAATGCCAAGCTGGAAGAATCACAAGCCGGAATTAAGATTGCAGGGAGAAACATCAATAACCTCAGATATGCAGATGATATCACCCTAATGACAGAAAGTGAAGAAGAACTAAAGAGCCTCTTGATGAGGGTGAAAGAGGAGAGTGCGAAAGCTGGCTTGAAACTCAACATTAAAAAAAACTAAGATCATGGCATCTGGACCCATCAATTCCTGGCAAATAGAAGGGATAGAAATGGAAGCAGTAACAGACTTCATTGATTTGGGCTCCAAGATCACTGCAGACAGAGACTGCAGCCATGAAATTAAAAGACGCTTGCTCCTTGGGAGGAAAGCTATGGCAAACCTAGATAGCATATTAAAAAGCAGAGACGTCACCTTGCCGACAAAGATCCGCATAGTCAAAGCTATGGTTTTTCCAGTAGTAATGTATGGCTGTGAGAGCTGGACCATAAAGAAGGCTGAGCGCCGAAGAATTGATGCCTTTGAACTGTGGTGCTGGAGAAGACTCTTAAGAGTCCCCTGGACTGCTAGGAGGTCAAACCAGTCAATCTTAAAGGAAGACAACCCTGATTGCTCATTGGAAGGATTGATAATGAAGGTCAAGCTCAGATACTTTGGTCACCTAATGCGAAGAGAAGACTCTTTGGAAAAGACCCTGATGCTGGGAAAGATTGAAGGCAAAAGGAGAAGAGGACGGCAGAGGATGAGATGGTTAGATAGCATCACTGAAGCAATGAGCATGAAACTAAGCAAACTCAGGGAGGCAGTGAAGGACAGGAAAGCCTGGCGCAATATGGTTCATGGGGTCACGAAGAGTCGGACACGACTTAACGACTGAACAACAGCAACAAATGAATTTGGACTGTACTGCCTTTACTTTTCAAATAAAAGACCAAAAAAACAACAACAACTAAATCTCTTCATTTCAATGAACTGCCCCATCCAAATTTTTAATAAATTATTTTCTCCACAATGAAAACACATCAGTGTTAATACTATAGTCAAAGTCTGGTTATCAGGATGTTTTGAATTCTCCTAGCCTTTTGGCTAAATGTGGTTGCATTGGATTTAAATTTTCATTAACACCATTTGTATTTGTGACATCTACTGAACTGAGAGTTGAATGAAAATATTAATGAGCCTCTTTTAATAATTCTATCCTTCACAAAAGAAACAATAAAGATTCTAGCAGAGGACACATGTTCCTACAAACTTAAAAATCAGGCACGAAGAAATTAAACGAAATCATTCAGATCTCATGTCTGCTGATCTCTAAAAGTCAATCAAATGCACATTGTTAGAAAGATACAATTGTTTTGTCCACTTATTGTCAATTTAGCAACTCCAGGGGATATTCGTAAAGTCCTGGGATTGCTTTATGCAATCCTGAAGCCACACTTTATACCCAATGTCAAATCCTATTGAAATTGATGGAATTTACTTATGCCTTCAGAGTAAACATTATTATTGCATTTATATCCTGCCTTTCCCCATAGAGCTTAAGGCAGCTTCATAGGAGTCTCAATTCATTTTAACCCCACAACAACAATGGTTTGATGTGAACTAAGCTAAGGGATAATGACTAATCAATATTAACTGGGATGCTTCATGGTCACATGGGAATTTGAACTTGGGTCTCCTTGGGTCCCAGTCCAGCAAGTTAACCACTATGGTACAGTACAGTATGTCTTTACATAGAATTGGACTGTAGGACTGAACTTTCTAAATTGCCCATAATAGTGCTTATCTTCCTTCAAAGACTTCAAAAGAAGTTTGGATTTTTTTCTAAAATCGAATAGATATAGGTATGTTATTGTATCATATTATTATTATGCATAGGTGGGTGGGTGTGTATACTGTCGATAGAAAGACAGATATATAGATAATGTTACACATGGAGATACAGAGAGGGAAAGAAATCCACTGCCTACAGTTTTTTTGTGTGCCTTCAAGTCAGTGTTGACTCTTGGCAACTGTCTGGACTAGTCCCTGCAGTTTTCTTGGCAAGATTTTGGAAGTGGTTTGCCCTCGCCTGCTTCTTTCTAGGACTGAGAGGGAGGGACTGGCCCAAGGTCACCCAGTTGGCTTCGTGCCTCAGGCAGGACTAGACCTAATGGTCTCCTGGTTTCTAGCCTGGTGTTTTAATCACTACACCAAACGGGCTTTCACCTACAGTGTACATTTTCAAAATATACGCAGAATACTTTTTGTGAGGGCTGGGTGGGAGGGATCTTTTTCAAACAATCTATTGGAAATTGTCAGGACAGATTGTCAGGGCAGATCTGAGTCCATGAGAGCTCAAATCACTATGGAGAGGTCTTGTAGTTTGGTTCCAGGAGAAAGCAAAGCCAAATACACAGGATCCCCAAGAGAAACAGGAGTTCCTATCAGAAATGAGAACAGATGGGAAACTGATTAGAGCATTTCCTTTGCTAATTGTGTGGCTCTGCCTCTGGTGAAGAATATTGGGTCAATGAATCTTCAGAGTGCCAGCCTCTGCTTGCAGAGGTTTTCTGTACCTAGGGCCAAAGTCAATGGAGTCAAGCCAAGGGCTACAGGACAAGCCTTTAGTGGCAAATAGCTCCGAGGCGCCATTGATCCTTTTGGGTCTGGAACCGTCTATACAAAAATGCCTATTATCCCGTCCCCTGTAAAATTACTTATGGCATCAGGGTGTGAATTTTCCAGATCAGCTGGACAGATGCCAGCTATCAGCATCCATCTAAGCATTGCTACATATTTGTTTTCTTGACCTCTGCATACTGTTCAAAATGCATGAAGCACTTGCAGCTGGGACTAAGTGAAGGCTTTCCAACTTGTTCCCAACTCTCACTGTGCAAATGCCAGCAGAGCTTCTGTTGTAATTAACCTAGATTTCTTTACAATATCCAGTTACACAGGCATAATCCATGAATATTCATGGACAAAGAGTTTGAATTAGGAACATTCATGAATAAGATATTTGCCTGAAAATCAGGCTTCCCGTATGTTCTTATCCATGGCCTCTATGATTGATCCGGTGATGATATTGTTTGTAAATTAGGTAGTGTCTTTCAGGCTTTCACTTTTACCGATAACTGAAGTATTATAGAGAAAATGCAAGAAGATTTCATGCCAGCTTAAATATGTAATACAGAATAGGAATGACCTACTGGTGAACTGTAAGAAACTACTAGACTGTCAGATTTGGGTTTATGTGAGCTAACTTGCAGGTCGTAGATGATGGAACTATCCTTCGTTAGGGCAGATATTAAAATTGCTGTTGTCATTTGTACCTTGCCTGACTCCCAGCTACTCTATGTGCCAATATCCTAATAAGTAGACAAATACCAAATGCATAGTATTACTAAATATGCCCTCTGCTTATTAAGAGAACATTTGAGATGATTGCTACATCTGACATGCAGCTTTCTACAATCAGTGGTCTAAACACCATCTCATTTCACATCCATAGTCACAGCTATTTGTACTGTTCTCCCCAGATTTGTTCAAATTTGGGGGTAAAATTTGAAAGTTGCATTCTGGTTGCAGTATTCCTTCTCTTTGGCTAACTTGCTTCTTTTCCTTTCCTTCCAACTTCCTAAAGAAATTGAGTTTTTTGATGGGCTACACCTATATGTAGTTTATTGCAACTAGTCAAGGAACAGAAGCAGTGTCATGATTCACACTGTCATAATTTCTTGTGCAAAAAGGAAGTATCTTAAGGAGTAAAGCCAAGCATTTCCAATATGCCTCGCCAACAATGGGCTTCCCATGCTTAGAGGTATTCAAACAGAGCATTTCTTGGACCAGTATAGTTAAGGACGGAAAATATTCATCCCTTCCATATAAGAATTGTTACTTCAGCCAAGACATGTTTAGTTTCATTTTATATTAAAAATGTATACTGCTCCCTATATTTGCATTATTCAGGTTAGAAGGCAGCTATTATGAATAACAGGATAATCTAAGCATAACAATCAGTAAAATGAAACGAGGCCCAACAATTAACAATAACATTCTAAGTCATTCTAATAATAATAATTTGCCTGGCAAGTCAAATGCATTCAGTTTTATGTGTTTCTGTTATTGTTTGGGGTCACCAAGCTTGGGGATCCAGATGTGCAGCGCAGCCGGTGCAAGGGCTATGTTGATTTGTAGGTGGTGGTTTGTTTTCATCTCAGGGCTGCTAATCGTGTATGTGTGTTTTACTATTATGTTTTCATGCTGTTTTTAAACTGTTGTTAGCTGCCCAGAGCCATGAATTTGAGATTTGTATTACAGCTTAATTTCTTTTAGGTTCTTTTACATCAATTTCCCATATCCAACATTACTGAAGCATATCTATGCATTGAAAATGCTATAAAAAACACAGTCTTTATGGAATTATGAATAACTTGCATCAAGATTCTTTTTGTTTTTCCACACTAATAAATATACCTGATGATATATTCCCTCAAGACTGCCCTTGCTTTTCTAATGTTTTTGTGCATTTTACACCTTAGTACAGGACTGCTAGAAAACAAACCTAATAAGGAAATAGCAACACTGTCTTTTTTCCTTTTTTTCCACCAGTGTTTACCTGTGTGCTTAATATACATCAGCCTTTCCCAACACCCAAATGCTGATTACTGGCCATGCTAATTAGCAAAAATAGAAATTGTAATTATCAACATCTGGATACATTGAATGGGAAAAAAGTTCAGAAGGAGAAAAAGGAACCGAAAGCCATGACAAAGTGCAAACTTGTTCACTGTAACATTTGGAAATGTTAAAAATGGAAAAAGGAAGATATTAATATAGCTTTGGTTCCAAGATCAAGGCAATTTAAAATACAGTACCAAACTTTAAGGGAAAAGTTTGATATGGAGACTTCATACATTTCGCATCACTTCTTCTCTTAGCATTCTTTGGGGGGAAAAGGCTTTATATTACTACCTTATATAACTGTTAAACTATAACAGTTGACACAAATGCTGGGATGGTGTCGTGGTTCAGGTGTTGGGCTAAGAGTAGAGAAACCCACATTCCGGTCCTCCCTTAATCAAGAAAACCATCTTGGACCTGTCATTCTTTCTCAGCCTCAAACCAGCATCAGAGTTTGTGACAAGTTGGCAGAAGAACAAATTCCTTGTTTCATCATGCCCTAATGGCCTTGCTGGGTGAACAAACAAGCCTGTAACTATGGTAAAATACTAAAAAGGGAAAAAAAGTAGTTTACATATCTCTGACAAGCTTGTTTATTCCAGAACCAATACCCTTAAAAAAATAATAATAACTGAGAACTATTTCAGCCATTTTGCCTAGGCAATCATACTTTCTGATTTTCATTTTCTTTTTTGGAACTTACATATTAAAGTCATAAAGTTGAAATTGAAAAGAAAAAATAATAGATTAACATGATACTACAAACACACACAAACACCAGACCAGTTTTAAAGGGAATGATAACTACGTGGGTTTGTAAAAATTTCAGTGTTCCCAGTTTTTTATGAGTGCTGTGCATTCATGGGTTCATTAACCTACAGATAAGCCATAGATTACTGATTAGATGGTCCATCAACAGGTTCATAAATGGATTTATAAGACATCATAGGATTCATAGTTGGACTTCTGAAATAAAAGTATTTCATCAAAATATGGGAGGAGAGTAGAATAAAAAGATACAAAGAGATATGCAGAAATGCCCTGGCCAGCTGCGCACTGCAGGAGGTCCATAAAACCCAATGAACTTCCTCACCCACAAAATCATTGCTCTTTGATTTAAGGGAAGAGACAAGGACATATACACAAAATGGATGTACACATGGCATGGTGCCCCTTGTTTAAGCGATATGAAAAGGCTATTTTCATGTGAGTATGAAGAATGGAGTTGTAGTTCAGCACAGAACATTGACTGGAGAAAAAATAAACAACTGTGGCCTTTTTAAGGGTGAGGCATACAAAATATGCTTCACAGTTTGGTTGATGAGGTTCATATTCCAAGTGCATTAAAATGTTCTTGTCTGGTCCTAAAGGATACCAGTCTGGTGCCAGGCAAACTTCTGTGGGAAAGACATTCCAAAAATTAAGATAGCACTGTCAAGAAAAAGCCCATCTTGGATGAAGGAAGCTTGGAAAGGACTTTGGGATGTTACAAAATTTATGTAACAAAAAACAAAAGGAGAGCAATTTTCACTTCAAATAAAATATTCTTGGTAATTTATATTTATAGATGGATAAATTAGAGGAAGATAGTCACAAAAGCTATAAATAACATTTTATGTCATTTTTAAATTCTTTTTAAAAATCTGCTGTTGTTATCAATGGTAACAGCAAAACATTTTACTGATGTGCCTATTTTTACCAAATGGAAAGGAAAGTGATAGAAAGACCTTGGATTTAGGATTATTATTTTGTGCCTTCAAGACAGTCTTGACTGTCACTGCAGTTTTCTTAGCAAGATTTTTTGGAGGTGCTTTGCCATTGCCTTCTTCCCAGGGCTGAGAGAGAGTGACTGGTGCAAGGTTGCCCAGCTGGCTTTGTGCCTAAGGCGGGACTCGAACTCACAGTCTCCCAGTTTCTAGCCTGATGCTTTAACTACTGCACCGAACTGGCTCTCTGATATTCATTGGGGAGGGTGATTTTTATTTAAAAGGCTCTTTACAGGGCTCTGACTGGAGGCCCAAGATTTTGTAAGTGCTTGTGTGTATTATATGTTAACAAATACATAATTATAAATCAGAATATGGAATTAATGTTTGCATAATATAATGACATTTATTCAACTTGTGCTAAGTTTGCTTTAAAATGTTGACTTTTTTGTTTTAAACTGATACTGAACTTCTTTAAAGTGAAATATTGTTATGGGCTGCTGGCTGACCTTTTTTTATTAGATAGTTTATTAGCTAATAGATCAGACTGTTCTGCTGAGAAAAGATGAAAATGTCAATATATGTGTGAAACGAGAAGAGCAGGAGAGAAAAAGAAACAGCAATTTTGCCGTATATAAACAAAATACTTTAAATATCCAGTCTTTCTCAATGGAAGACTAAATCTAGATCATATTTAAGTGGAGTCTATAAAAAAAGAACAGTATAATTTTTGCAGGTGTCGCTGTGTCTTTTCAACTGATGATGCAAGACACCAACGTTAAAAGTCGGTTTTTCTATTTCTTGCTTTAGTGAAACCTTCAGAAGAAGTACCTACAATGAATCTGCAAGAATTTCAACAGATACAGGCAACCAGATTTAACTCAATAATAATATTTCACAAACAGCCTTCATCAATAATAATTACACTGCAGGCCTAATGCAGTAGATGGGTATGTTTATGCTAAAGTTTGTTATTTTGTCTAATGAGGTAATTACTGATCTCACTGCATTAATAAAGCTTTAAAGGGAGTCACATTTGGATTTGGAAGCTGCAGAGGAATCTTGCTTCAGCCGGACCTGCCCGAATCCGACAGGAAGTCCCAGTTTGGGATCCAGCTTCCAGAATGAGCCTCCAAATTGTCCAGAGAAGAGTCAGGCAGTTTCCTGGGCTGCCAGGTTGTGACACCCACCAAACCTTGTGGCTTATGCACTTATCTACAGTTCCCTTGCCAGCCTTTTATTTTTCTGTTCCCAAGCACTGCGATTTCAAATCACCTCAACCCAGCTGGACTATTTGTTCCCCTATTTTATACTGATAGCCATTACACTAAAATTGCCTGCTATTCCTCCGCTCATCTGCAAAGTTGGATTGGTTTTGGGTTTTTTGCCTTTTGATTATACTGCTTTATTCTGAAAGCTTTTGTGAGACCCTGGGGTATAGTAATTTTACCTTCGAGAACTTGCATTTTTTAAGTTATTGTATAACAGTGCAATTTTATAGGATTACTAAACTTTGTAATTTTATTTCCCTATGGCAATTAAATGTGCATTGATGTTGTGGAATAGTTTCCCCACAGACACAGTCAGATGGAATTGGAATGGGGCATTACAGAGTGTCAATCTTGGCTAATCACAACCATCTTTGAAAACTAAACTGCTCTGTGTTTTGTTGATCGGGTTGTTGTTTTAGATTCCTTTCCTGAAGATTCAGTTCACATAACCAAGTCAATCAGAGATTTACTGCTCATAGAGCAAGAGACAAGCTAACATAAAAAATAATGATAGACTCCTTCTGATGGCTGAAGTATGTATCTATAGGTAAACAGTTTTCCTGTCTGAAGATCATTTGCTTTGAGATTTCAAAAACTCTGTTTACAAAAAAGAACCTGCTTCCTGCAGAGTCATGGAAAAGGGCTGGATAGGGGTGGGATGAGAGATGAAACTGCCATCCTATATCAACATTTCTAATGTTTTTCTTTTTTCTTTACTTTTTCACCCTAACAAGGTTTTCTTTGTTTTTTTGGGTGGGGGCGCATATGTCCAGGGTTAATCTGAGGGAAGCTCTCTAGCAGTTCCGCAAGCACATATGAAATTTAAAATAACCAAGGTCACAGTGAGGGGATTCCAAGGTGGCTGCCTCTAACAGCATAACAGGGAGTGAGAAGCTACAGGCTGAACCCATCCTGCTCACTCATATGTTGCCTTGTGTCCAGATTTATTTTAATGAATAAATGGAGGTGACATTTCCCTTGCTTCTCACAGTTGCCTCCATCATTCATCCAACAAGAACAGCTACCAATTCTGTAGCAAGTGCCTATGCACCAGTCTGTTAAGAGCAGAGTACAGTACACACATTCTGTTGGCTCCAGGGCTTAGTGTGGCACGTTAAGGACTACAATCCCAAAGCAGGCAGGCCAAGGGCCTAGTTTGCAGGAAATATCATGATTTTCAAGAGGTAAAATGCCCGTCTTAAACATCTGCAAACTTAAAACACTTTGTAACTCCTTCAGTATAAATATGGCCTCAAATTTGCAGCCCCAGTCACTATGGGATCTCTACGGGCACAAAAGGGATACTGGTAGACAATAGTGTCTAATAGGGATGTCAACAAAGGGAAGATGGTGTTTGCTGCATCATGATCCAGGCCCACCACTTTGTTATGTGCACCAACTTTGTAGATGTGTACAAAGAGGCAGGACTTTGTTTATAATACTATGACCACCATTTCACCTGTGTGACCCTCCCTGCAAGCACCTCTGCTGATGGCCAAATGCCAAAAGGATTAGTATGAAAGTCTTTCTCTGTGTATTAATGTAGAATGTTATATCAAGTTGTGCTGAAATCAGTGCTTAACTTTAGTAAGCCAATTTGTTGCTGTGTTTCTGCCTATGTATCCCATACTTTCTCACATACAAGCATGGTGGTGGTAGTAATGGGAAATATGATGGCATTTGAATTCCATAAAAGGAAAGGGCAGGATCTGTATTATCTTATGACACCAATTCCAGTTTGTTTCTGCTGTGAAATCAAAGCAAAATACCATTGAATCGCATTTGGACATTGTTTTTCCACTCATTACCAAATCTTAGCATGTATTATTCAAACCAAGCAATTAACTCATGAAAAATAAATAAGACTATTTATTCCTGTGGGATACTTTTGTACCTCCATTGAAACTAGTGTCATACAGTCTAAAATTAGTTTCAGGATGGTTAGGGAGAAAGTAAACATCTTTAAGAAAAAATCCTCTTAAAGTATTTGTCAGAGTTTTTCTTATCTATACCTGAAGTATGCACAAAAGAGTTCACATTTGTATGTGGAGTCTTAAAAAATCATAAAATGTTGTAGAAATGAGATATAGAGTCAGATATAGATATAGAAAGGAGAGAAGGAAAAGAATCCTGAATGAAAATGAACTTCAGAAGTTTGTCCATCACTCACTGTATTTGTTGAACGCTCACTGTAATTCACTAGTAATTTCTCTTTTGGGGTGTCAGTTTGGGGTTAAGGTAAAACAGACAGTATAACTACACTGGATTATAGATTATCAGTTGCCCATTCTTCACATATCCAGAATAGCCTTGAATATAGATCTTCCTTTTCTCTGATAAATACTGTCTTTAACCACATGGAACACGTTCCTCAGATATGTTGCATTTGATTTTCAGTACCCAGCTATTAACAGATAGCCTGGACAATGGATTTCTGTTTGTTTTTCCCTTTAAAAAAAAAAGTGGAGAGGGGGGAGAAAAGAGACAATTTGATATGGTTGCCCCATGTTTTCTTAGTGTAATGTATTATCATTATTAAATTAACTTCAGTCTGGTTTATGATCTTCCTCTGAGAAGTAGTTTCTGGGAGGAAAAAAATGTCATTAACTAGTCAATTTATATCATGGTGGGTTTGATGACACAATGGGCATGTATCTAATTTTGAAACTTCCAGATAAACTGAGCTTCAGATGCCTTAATCTCTGAGCCAGCATGACCAAAGATGGCTTCAGTATTATGGCCATTGAAATCCAGTACCTCTGGAGCACATAATGATGCATAAGACTGGTCCAAGACAACTACCTAGAAGTTATTCTTTGTCTAGGATTCTTACTCCCTATGATATTTTTTAATGAATTTTTATTTCTGAAAAATTTACAATAACTGTAAACAGTGCAATAAAATTATAATTATCTATCTATCTATCTATCTATCTATCTATCTATCTATCTATCTCAGGGTTAAAAAGGGAGACAAAAAACAATTTGTAGAACCATATATTAATAATTCTTTAATAGTCCTCCCACACATTAATATATTCATCTGGCATAAAACAATTATGATTCCCCTGGTTAGCGTAAACTATAAAATCAAACCATATATTTGAGAAGGATTTAACTTTAGCTTGACCAGAATGCAGGTGAAGAGTGTAGGTTGATTTCTCAGATATGGCGATATGCCAAACGCGTTTGTACCAGAACTCTAATGTCATAGTTTTATTTTTCCATTGTTTAGCTATGGACATTCTAGCAGCATTCAACAAAAATATCACTAATTCTTTAGAGTAAATATTTGCATTAGACCCTAAAAATGCATTCAACAAAGAAAGTTGTGGATACATATTAATTATTTGATATATAACTTTACCAATCTCCAGAAACACCTCAGTCCAGAAGGAAAAGACATAGGGACATGACCACAAGTGGAAATAGGTTCCCTTTTCTTCAATCCAGCAATCAGAGGAGCTTTATTCGTTCATGCCTGCTGGTATATAAGCAGTCATATATCATCCATGGAATAGCTTAAGAAAATGTTCTTTAATTTGGGCTGAAGATAATGACACTGGTTTCCATTTCCATATTTTATTCTACTCTTGTTTCTTAATGGAATTCTTGTTGGAATTGTTATTCCCAAAACATTTTCAAACCAATTAGAGACTGATGTGTTTGTTCTGAGACAATATTGTATAGTATCGAGAAAAGTCCTTTAGATGAATCTGAAAGATTCAATTCTACTGCTTCAAAGTTTGTCAAGAGTTTATTTGCTTTATTTTTATTTCTGAATTAAGAAGAAAGGATCTAAATTATAATTGAAATATCCAGGCACATTTTGAAGAACTTAACTCATTAATTATCAACTCTAAATTAATAGGATTTCCAGAATGATAAAATCTTTTAGCCTGCACAATTTCTGATTAATCTTTGGTTTATAAAATGTAGTAACAGATAGAGGGATTTTAGGAGGGCTAAAAATAGAAATAAAAGAAGAACAAGGGGGAACTAATATTTTTAGCCATTTCATCCCAATTTTTAAATTAGCATTTCAAAAAGGATTGTCAATGGCTTTAAACCTTTTAACAGTGTCTGGTAGGAATAAGACGTTTTTTAATATCCCAGTGGTATTCTTCTGTTGCTTCCATTTCAACCCAGAGTTTGGCTTCCACTTCTACTAATGACCATATGATATTTTGTTAGTAGAAAGCCTCATAATGAAAAAATAAATTTGGAATTCCCAACCTAACAAGTATAAAATCTTTTCCCAGCAGGTATCAAAATTAATTAAATTCATAAAAAGTAATAAATAATTTTGCCATTGTCTAACAGTTAAGGAAAATAAATGAATTGAAATGAATAATAATAATAATAATAATAATAATAATAATAATATTATTATTATTATTATTATTATTATTATTATTATTATTATTATTATAGGGAGTAAAACTGTCTTAGCAACTGCCGTTCTTACAAGCCATGATAACTTTATATTTTCCCATTTCCTGATTTTCATTTTAATAGATGTTATTACAGGGGCAAAGTTCAATTTACAAAGCTAATATCTTTTGAAATAGTGACTCCCAAATACCATTTTCCTCTTTCTTTCTCTTTCTTTCTTTCTTTCTTTCTTTCTTTCTTTCTTTCTTTCTTTCTTTCTTTCTTTCTTTCTTTCTTTCTTTCTTTCTTTCCCTTCCTCCCTCCCTCCCTCCCTCCCTCCTTCCCTCCTTCCCCTCCCCTCCCCTCCCCTCCCCTCCCCTCCCCTCCCCTCCCCTCCCCTCCCCTCCCTTCCCTTCCCTTCCCTTCCCTTCCCTTCCCTTCCCTTCCCTTCCCTTCCCTTTTCTTGCCAAGTTTTGGAATACTAAGGAATTTTAAAAGTTTCTGCTGAAGTTTTGGCCCAAGTCTAGAACATGGCAATTCAGATAAGTTTATTTTTCAGTCTGCCACAGCCTCAGATTTTGCCAATTCCTCTTGTAGCTTAGGAACTGCACGGGTAGGATCTACTAATATTAAGGCTATGCCATCTGCATAAAGACTGATCTTATCTTCAGTTTTGTTGATTAAAAAGGCCTCTGATAAGCTAGTTACGTCTAACAGCCTGAGCTAGAGATTCAATGGCAAGTGCAAATAACAAGAGATATTGGGGGGAGTGGGGAGGGGGGGTGTCCGTGCTTTGTGCCCAGCTTACTCCCTATGATATCTACCAATTGCCCAGTCTCAGCATTTCCTACTGGAAGTGGTATGGTCATGAAATCCTTAGAAAAAAATCATTTTATAAAAATTTTCTTTTAGGTTCTATCATAATGTAAATTCCAATCCCTTTAACCACATATTTTCCCACTGTTACATCAGTATATTGTGTCCAAAGTTCTTAGTCTTTTGTTTTGCATAATTCATTTTTACTTCCATTTCTCTCAACCTTGTTAAGACAGCTGCCATTGTTAAAGTTTAATTTGTTGTGAAATAATTTTCTTTTTTGGGAATTTCTTTAATTCTTTTTCTTCCATTTTTATCTGATCTAAAATCACCTAAGTTTTGTCTCTCTCTCTCTCTCTCTCTCTCCCTCTCTCCCTCTCTCTCTTGAGTTTACTATTATGCCATATCAAATATCCCCTCATAAAAGCTTTATTTGCGTCCCAAACCATTCTTATATCTGTAGCTTTATTAAGATTATTTTCAAAAAATTCTTTTAACTTCTTTTTACAATCTTCCATTACTGTTTCTTTCTGTAACAATATTCATTTAACCTCCATCTGAAGGAACTGGTTTTCCTTTTAAATATTAAAGTCACTGCATTGTGGTCTGAAAAAGTCTTCGGCAGTATCTCCACTTTATGAACACTAGTAGCCAAATTCTTAGATATCCTGTAGATTGACTTCTCCCAATCTGTGGGCTGCTATGTTGTTCTCCAGATTTGCTGGCTTAATTTGGTTAAAATCTTTCCTGATTCTTCTTTTGTTACTTGCCATGTTTGTGTTGACACTCCATCAGTTCCTCTCACTTGGTCATGGCCAGAGTGCTTATCAAGCTTCATCTTTTAGTGCTAGAGAATCTTGTAAGTAGGGAATATCTCCTAATATGTCCTGGATGTTGAAATCTCTACTGTACAGAATTTTAGTATATTCCTTCTATCTTTGTTTGATCTTTGATTCAGTTACTGACTGTCTATTGGCAATCCTTCAACATACCAGTTCAAGGCTGGATCTCTTTCTGAGTTCAGAGATCTTTTAGAAAATGTTTTTTTGTTTTTCTGTATCTGTTTATATCTTCAGTGTCTTTATTGATGTCCTTGTCTCTTCTAACAGCTCTCTGATCTTTTTTGTTAAGCTCCTTTCTGAGACCTCTGTCTTTATTGGCTTTAGCTTCTCCTCTTGGCAATTTCCATGGTGTGTTCTGACATCCAGTTTGCTTTCTTTTGTTTCTTGGTCTTTTGCAGTCTCTTTTCACATTCATCTTACCAATTTCTTTGATTTCATTCTACGGTTTCTCTGGTTCCCTATACATGAGGTTCAGGACTTCAAAGCAATTTCTGATGTTCTTCTTGAAAATGGAAATCTTATTGTGGAAAACTGGTTGGCTTTCTTCTTCCACTTTAGCTTGACTTGGAACTTGCACATGAGCAGTTCATAATCTGTTTCACAGTCAGGCTCTGGCCACATCTTTGCTATTATAACAGATATTCCATCTCCTTGTACCAATAATATTAGTCAATTTAATTTGTCGGTACTCCATCTGATGATGGCCATGTATATAAGATACTTTGGTTGTTAAATTGGTGTTAGCAATGAAGAAATTGGCAGAAACTGGCCTGTTGTTGTCCTGCTTTTTTTCTGTTCTCCAGACCATATATTCCAATTATGTTTCACTCTGTTCTATTTCCAGCTTTAGCATTCCAGTCTCTAACCACAAGCAGTACATCTTGCTTGCATGTTTTGTCAATCTCAAATTGAATTTGACCATAACACTCATCAATTCCTCATCAATTCCTGCATCAATAATTGAAATGTAAACTTGGATAATTGTCATATTAAAGCCTTGTCTGTGAAATCTAATTGATATTATTTAGTCACTGGCTGCGTTGTACTCAAATACTGTTCTTGCTGTATCATTCCTAACTATGGAAGCAACATTGTTCCTTCTTTATTTTTCATGTCCTGAGTTGTATATGGTATGATTTTCTGACTGAAAGTGTCCAATTCCCATCCATTTCAATTTGCTGATGCCTAAGGAGTCAATATGAAGTTGATTCATCTTTCACTGCATTGGGCTTTCCCATGTTCAAGCTTATTACATTCCATGTTCCTACTGTAATTCTGTCTTTGCAGCTTCAGATTTTGTTTTCTAGATGGCAACAGCAGCAACTAGATGTACTGAAGGCTTTGGTCTAGCTGTGTCATAAACATTAGTACTTCAACAAAAGATTCTCAGCAATTCCTTAGTAGTATGTTGAGTGCTATCCAACCTGAGGAGCCCATCATCTGGCATTATATCAACAATCACTTTATAATATCCATCAATATTGTTTTCTTGGTAAAATACAGAAGCAGTTTACCATTGCCTTCTCCTGCAGAGAACGAAATTATGCCTTGCCATTGTCACTAAAGTGATCCTCTTCCTCTGGCATCTTCCTATATCACTGCTACCCAAAATAGGTGTCTGCTTGCTTTAGTTGGGCAGCTGGGATGACCTTCATGCCTTGGATGACCCTGCTGGGATTATATGCTCTTGGCACAGACTCCCAAAGTTCTTGATTTATCCTTCCCAGGAACACTGGGGGAGCCCAAAAGAGGCAGCATAGTAAAGCTTGAGGAGGCTAGTCAGTTACCAAGGTCTACATTTTAGTTATGATCTTAAATTGGATTGTACCGAGTTATTGTATTAAGTTTTGATGTATTTTATTACTTTGTACTGTGCCTAGTTATAGGTGCATGAAAAATAAAACTACTCCTAGTCTTGCTAACGGAGTGGTTCTCATGTGTTGAAAGCAGGGAATGAGGCTTGGGCAGCATATTGAGATACATTTCAGTTTAGGAGTGAACACTGGAGAGACTTGAATAAGGCAACCTTTTGACCCAAGCTCGATGCTAACAAGGGATTTGCACCTGTTGTCATTTTTTTCCTCCTTCTTTATCCTTCAGTCTATTCCAAATGCCTTTGTTACAATGCCCTTTTCACTTAGGAAAGAATTCCGCTTCTAATATCACCCACTTTATGTCCTTCTGAACATACTTGTGGAGCTCCTGTTCTGTGCTTACTTAGCATTGTGCTTAGTTAGCATTAGCTTACAAAGTCAGGAAGACCAAATGGTAAAACTTTTCTTGCACTGTATTATTTCAGATGGCAGGAAATAAATTTAAATATATACATACACATATTGGTTGGGGGGTGTTTTATACATACACACAAGTGGAAGAGGAATTTACCTCTGTATATATTTATCATCTGGTAAATACCTTGACTCAACCACTTGAGTCTTTGATTTTATAAACTGCCTCTTAGGGACTGAATTCCCTATTAATGCAAACTCCATAGCTCTGCAGTACAGCACATGTGCTGCATATCAAAGGTCACAGGTTCAACCCATGGTGCCTCGTGTTGAAGGATTGGGGGAAAGGAAGATTAAAGGCATCTGCTCTAAGACTTCAAGGCTGGAAAATGCACTGAACTAGATGGAGAAATAAGGTGATCTGCTGTTTGATTGTTCTTATGTTCTATCTGAGCAATCTAAAATCATTCTTATCCACATAGAAATAAATAGGGTAGAAATCGAGATTAATCAGTTGGTATTATTACTGGGCCAAACCTCTATTAAAAGATTGGGTTTTGTTTTTGTTTTTTTTCCTTTTTTGCTCAACAATGACCTAAACTATGAAATGTTATCAAAATCTATGCCACTATTCGTATTGTTCTGTTAAAGCAGGAGAGCAATACAAGTAATCTTGTAAATTGAAACTGACTGTGAGCCTAAGAATAACCCAAGGCACAAAACTGTGGAGAGAAGGGGGATGATGAGGGGGAAGGAAAGGCAGGAAAGAGAAACAGAAATCTCTCTCATTACTTAGCTATAAAAAAACTAATTAGTCCCAAAGGAATTTTTTTACATAAAATCAGGTGGAAAAGGCACTTCTTTGTCAGCCAAACACTGAGAAAAAGTAGGACAGTGACAAGAAAGAAATTGCAAATGTTGCTGATTTTTATTCTAAGCTGAAATATTTTTAAATCTGGAGAAATAACCATCTCTAAAACATTTACATAATGCATAGTTTAAAACATCTTCTTAATTGAGTTTAGCCTAGTAAAATAATATAATTATAGGCAAACGTCCACATAGGGGGAGAAAAAAAATAGTACATTAACCAAATAATCACACTCTGAAAGATACAGATATAGATATAATGTTGTACATCTGTACTGATATATATGTGTGTATATATATCCAGCAATTGCAATAATAAATGTAATGTATACTGAGAATGAGACTCTTCATAATGCATGCTTTGATATTTATTTAATTGTGTTGCCATGTGGCATGTATCACGCTGGGATTGCTCCATTTCTGGTATCACTTCAGGCCTTGATGCAGCCAGTCACTTAGCGGCAGACACAAGAGCACATCTCTTGGCTGCATTTATATTTATATTTAATTTTTTGTATTGTTTTAAATGTTGGCTGTTTTTATTGTTGTTAGCCAGAGCCATTGGTCTGAGATGGGCGGCTATATAAATTGAATAAATAAATACATAAATAAATATACATACACATCAGAGAGTCTCGTCAGATGTGTCCATGCGGGGGAGGGGTGTGGAGTCAAAAATTGCAAGATGGCAGGGACAGAATTGCAATACAAGTCCCACCGCTTTTGTACATTCATCAGTATTGTATGCCCACACAAAAAAGATGGGGCTCGGATCTCATAATTGCATCTGCCATCCTGCAGATTTTTTACAACCACCACCCCTCCATGGACTGCCCAGAATCTCATCATTTTCACTCGATGATCTAATGTGCACAACAAAAGTTTTGGATTGACAACAGGAGATGAACAGAAGCAATTTGCTTTTTTGAGAATTTCTTTAATTATTCCTTTTTCATTTTTATCTGATCTAAAATCACCTGTGTTTTTTTCCTCTCTCTCTCTCTTTTGTGTTTACTATTATGCTGTATAAAATATCCCCTCATAACCGCTTTACTTGGATCCCAAACCATTCTTATATCTATAGCTTTATTAAGATGATTATCAAAAAAAATTTTTTTAACTTCTTTTTACAATCTTCCATTACTGTTTCTTTCTTTTTACAATGTTCATTTGACCTCCATCTGGTTTTCCTTTTAAATATTAAAGTCACTGCACTGTGGTCTGAAAAAGTCTTTGGCAGTATCTCCACTTTATGAATGCTAGTAGCCAAATTCTTAGATATCCTGTAAATTGACCTCTTCCAATCTGTGGGCTGCTATGTTGTTCTCCAGATTCGCTGGCTTAATTTGGTTAGAACCTTTCCTGATTCTTCTTCTGTTGCTTGCCATGTTTCTGTTGACACTCAATGTCTCATTTTCACTTAATGATCTAATGTGCACAACAAGAGTTTTGGATTGACAACATGAGATGAACAGAAGCAAATGTGTATATCATTATGACAGGAAGAAGCATGAATGGTCTCATTAGATCAGAGCCAAAATGATAAGTTCAGGTAGGATCATGGAAAGAAAGAGACAAATGAACAGAGATATGGCAAGTGAGATTCAGAGAAAACATATATTCAGAGTTGTAAGAGAAGAAAAAGTCAGAAAGTGCTGAAAGCTTAGCCAAGAACTC
Organism: Liasis olivaceus; assembly: GCA_030867105.1. NCBI lineage: Eukaryota > Metazoa > Chordata > Lepidosauria > Squamata > Pythonidae > Liasis > Liasis olivaceus. Next base: position 191,767,616 of record CM061349.1, read on the forward strand.
AAGCAGACTCATTCTGCCTTTCTTTAGACTAAGGGCAGAATAATCCAGAGACCATAGGTTTTATGTAGCCCCTAGCCATTCTCTCTGCCATGGGGAAGATCTCTTCAGTTTGATGATGATGAACCAGCAAAAAAAAAAAAAGGGGGGGGGGAAGTAACAAAGAATTGGCTTCCCCTACTTTAGAAGTTGAAGAGAATATCACGGCATGGTGCCTCCAGATCATCTTACACTGTATAGCACAGTGGAGTTAATACTTTTCCCTGGGATTGTGAGAAGTAAGCCAAGAGCCAGCAGATCTCAGTGCCAGAGGTGGCACTTATCTCCTCAACAACAGCTCATTTTCATGCCCCCAAATGCCATACAAAGAGTCCACTGATTTTTGAGAAGGACTGAAAGAAAAAGCTGCAGGTCTGAAGCAACATAGTTTAAGAGGTGCTTAGACCCACACACTACCACTGGGCCTCAACTATTTTGTTTGGCTTATTTCTTGTTTTCAGGGAGGATTCTTAGGAAATGAATTTAGTTGTATAAGGTGAAAACTATTTGTGATTTACTGCCAAGTCCTGGTCAGGGGAGCCTGACAGGGAATGTGATTACCCTATTGTCATTCAATTCATTTTGCAAAATGGAGCATTCCTGTTGCCCTCTCTTCAAAAGCATACTAGAGTCAGGGAAAAGATAATAAAGGAAAATCTGTATGACATTCATGTTGGAGTATTTATTCCCTATAAGCAAAGAACTAGTTTAGAACTATGGGTGCCAACGTTTTTAGCTTACAGGGCCACAGGTAGTCTTGTCAGATATATTGTAGGCTTTATGACAGTGGGACAAGAAGGGAAGCTGGTGAAGATCACAACAGGAAATGGAAATGTCTAGATATTCTCTGGCCACATTTTTTTCCTATCCTATCCACTTTTCTTCTTCAGTTGATTCTTACCACCATATTTCACCTTCTCCCACTAAAATAAAGGTTAGCTGCCCACCGGGTCCTCTGAGTATAAAAGACAGAAGGTTAGATGGTGGTACTCTGTTATTCATACTCAGAGGGCAGGAAGTACGGCTGAGCCACAGCCAACTTCCTCCCTTTGCTTGTAGCAGCAGTGATAACAGGAGGAAAAAAAGGGAGTGACAATGATGATAAGGAGCAATACAGGAGCAGCCATTCAAACATAACAGTCATGTGAGCAACACAGCAACAAAAGGACATGAAAGACTGCTAAATTTGGTGGTGTCAGATCTAAGGCCCTCCCCAAATTAGCAACAATAGAGGTGGGGGTAAATGGAGGCCTTACAAAAAGTCTTCATGCAGTCTTCATTTCAGAACATAGGTTAAAAAGAAATGTACCTGTGGTGTGAAGATCTACGATATATAGAATAATGAAGTGAGTGGAGAAAGTAGTCCAAAGGATTCCCACTCCCCCTACCTTCATGCACCCCAGGGTGCAGGACTCCAATGAAAGAAGATTCTGGGCACACCATTTTCTACACAATGCACTATTTGTTTATTAAATGTACTGATACAAGATGTCAAAACAGCAGTGGGTTTCCAAATTGATGGAGGATAAAGTTATGAATACCTCTCAGGAGTGATAACTAGCTAATTAGACTTTCTAAGACCAACAGATACCAAAGGTGGGATTTAGAAGATATCAAACAAACCTATTTTTGGCTTTGACCAAACCAATTCCCTGTTTGCCATCCTCATGTGCATCTGCCCTGGTCCACAATATTTACATGCAGCCTTCAGTCCAAGAAAGGTTTGGCTTAGCTTAACTTAATTTAGCTTGCATAAATAAATGTATGAACAGCAGTTAGAGTAAATTCAATAATATTTTTGTTGAAATCACTTAATAATGTATGCATTTTCTCTCTCATTATTATAGATTCATTGTAGTGGTTGCCAATATAATGTGGTTTTTGCTTCATTAAAGAGAAAACTAGACAGTTCTAAATAAACCTAGTTGACACAGTTCTTTCCTTCGCACTCACTCATGTTACCCTGATTTACACTGAAAATTTTTATCTACAAATCCTCCTGTAAAGTCTCTGGTTTATCAGATTCTGTTTTTGTGTGAGAGTAACCTATAAGTCTATTCTAGAAATTAGCCTCTGTCCTTCTTTTACATACATACAAATATTTATTGGATCATTTTGCTATCAAGATTGTTCTATCCCAATTATATGTCCCATAATTTTGAAAATACTCAGTTCTTCAGTCTCTACCTACTGAATATTTTGTTTAAAATAACACACACAATCTTGTTCACATATTAAATCCCATTTTAAAAACTCAGGAAATCTACCCAGATAAGCATTTTAAAATTCATAGCTGGGAAAAATTTAAAAACAATGACAATAACAGTATTTTACCTCTTGAGCTGCTGGGAATTTACAGCTCAGATTCTTCTTCTTTGTGCATCTTCCATAGAAACCAAAAACTACCCACAATTGGGATGAGCCACGGTATTTCACAGTTTGAAGCATATATTGGATTAAAAGGATACATAAAACCTCCAGGAACTGGTAAGATAGAAAGCTATTCAAAGGGCTGTTTATTGATCTTATCATTTACAAACAGGTAAACAGGCAGAATCTGTCTGCAGTCTCTCCAAATTAATGTTCACTAGCACTAGGACGATCAGTGTCTTGTATAGAATTATAACAGGTCAAATTTAAGGGTATTGAAAAACTGGAAGATTTAAGCCAGTGAGCAAACCAGAACAGCACACAAACTGTGATAGAAATCGGATTCAGTTCAGCCACATGAATTCTAAAGTTTCAGGTATACAAAATTAGATTTTCAAACATAATTTGTTTTCATTAAGAAAGACTTCAATCATTTTTATATTTACTTGCAAAAAATAACATTAATTTTATTACTCATTTGTAAAAACACAAATTGTTTTCTTATCTACGCATTCTTGGGATCCCCCCCCCTTTTTTTTTAACTTTTTAACTCTATACTCAGCAACAGTAATAGCAAAGTTGTATGTGTGTGTGTGTGTGTGTTTAGCAACCTGGGTTATTCTGAAACATTGTGGGGTTAATGGCTGCCACCGTCTTCCTTAGAATAACCCGTGATATCACAATGGCTGGGCATTCTGCAAAGAAATGCTATACTGAAATATATGACAATTAATTGCTGTGAGCATTCATTTTAGAAACACTGAAAGCTGAACTGAATGAGTTCCTTTTGGTTCAATTTTTCACTGTTCCAAACTGCATGTATATATCACTCTCTGAAACCTCATTTAAAAGTTTGATAGTGCCCAAGCAAGCAAGCAAGCAAGCAAGATGGATAGAGCTCAAGTCAAAATCGAACAAAAGTCAAATAGAAATAAATCCTAGTGAAAAGAATGGAATGTGACTTCACAGCATGATCTTATGTGGAGCTAGGCACATCTGTACTCATTGATTTCAACAGGTTTAGACATGCCCAACATCTCTGTAGGTTTCAGGCTCTTCATCATGACTACAGGGAGAAGTCATTAGATTTTTAAAAATATATAAATCTGTTACAGGGTGAAGATAGATACACATTCTGAAAGGTGGTGGAATTGGTTTTGGCACTCATTGGATTTTGATGCATTTTTTTCACACTAGCAAATGCATGTTAAAACTACTTCCATCACCCTTAGAACATGTATCTCTCTTCACCCTCAGTACATAATTTCCAATTTTCTAGCAGCTCTCTGTTTCCTTGCAAATAGGGATCAGCTCCTGCTGGAAAGGTCTTCCCAAACCAATAAACTTAGATATGGATTGGAAAATAATATTGCATTTCATTATTCTTTGCCCTTTATAGAGGAAAGGAAAATCATAAATAAGATGCAGAGTGCAGTCCCTCTGTGGACTGTGCCTGCAACATATGCTAGTCAACTCACAGTTATCAAAGGACATTTTATAACAGGCTCTGAGGTGTAGCCTCAGTCCAGAAAAAAGTTCTCCTTGCAAGAAACTGGCATGACTGCTAATAATTTCTTGGGGGTGGGGAAGAAATGAGGAATTTGCCATTTTCATATGCAATAGGTTTGTTTTCTGGCAGCAGCTCTAGGGAAATAATATTACTTGTCTGCTGAGCAAACATAAATCATAAATATTGTGCTGCCCTCCAAAGTTTCCAATTGTTCAAACCAACTCCCATAAGTTGGACAGTCTGGTATACTTTTGGTCTGGGTATGAAGTAGCAACAGTTAAAATCTTTGAGTACACCATCTACGGACACTGAAATATGCTGATACATAAGTACAATGCACCAACTCAAAGAGTACGGGTCTAGCCAGCAAATCAAAGATCATCTAGGGGTTATATCTGCCTTCCTGGGAAATTGTGCTGAATTTTCACCAGATCTCCTTTTGCATAAATGGGATTGTGTGGAAGAGGCCTTAAGCATGAGGTCAATTTTCAGCTGCTTTGAGGCAGAATGGAGTGCCATACTAAAACTAGGGGCTTCCCATATTGAATATATACTGTTAGTTGGAGAACTGCCTTATTTTAAACTCAAGACACCTTCCCCAATCTGTGTTATTCATAGACCCAAAGGTCAGTCAGTGATGGCAGTTGAAAGCCAGCATTCTTATCCTATGGGGATCAGAAAAACTGTGCAAAGTGTCCACAAGCCAATATTAGTCAATTAAATCACACATTTTAAGCACTTTTTGTTGTTGTTGTTGTTAAACCAATATCTTTCTTAGGATATCTATGTCTTATACCATAAAACAAACATCTATGTCAGTTCCAATTATCAATGAGGTATGTAATAAACTGCTGTTTGTAGGGCAGTCAACTCTTTGGGGGTTGTATTTGCCTCCTTGAATAAGGAAACTATATTGAACATTCCTTAATAACAACTATTCTGACTTCGTGAGAAAACAGATTTGACATGACTATCCAGGCAGCATTAACTCACATTATTTCAGGGTTTTGTAACAGGCCAAAGTAACTTTATTTTTTATAAGATGGGCAAGTGGAAGGCTTTCAATGCATAGTAGAAATGCAGATGAAGGTGAAGAGCCTGTCAGTTCAAGCAGATGCTTGTTGAGAAAAGAGAGATGATGGATGTAGAAATGTAAAGAAAGATGAAGTAAAAAGAGTGTGTGGCTTAGCTGGCACAGACAGCTGTTGGTCTTGGGGATCAAATCCTGATAATAATGGTTCCCAGAACAGCTGGAACATGACAGTTCCAAGACTTAGCTAATCACGAGAAATTTGGGGTCTAAATGGCAGTGAAACAGCCATTACTATATATTGGGAAATCAATACAAGATAGAACAGATTAGGGCCTGAAGGACATGCAGGCTATGAAGCAATGGAGGCAGAACATGGAAATAATCTTGAACTTCCTTATAAACAGCATAACCTTAAAATGTATTTAGCCATAAGTAATGCTCATTGAGAGCAAAAATGACTTCCCAGTCTGTTCAGAATTGCAATTTTCAGCCTAAATGTAATTCTAAATAAAGCATAAGAAATTAACTCCAGAAAAAAAAAATTAAACCAAGAATGAATATTAAAGAAAAGAATAAAATGCACAGAGAAAATAGATCTTTAAAAGGAGAGGTCCTATTCTGAACAGAAAGCAAAGCTGGGAAAGAAAGCCCAAAGGAGAAATAAAAAGGCTATCTGGTTCTCTGTGTGACAGTATCGTTGCTAAAAGCAACTGAATGCTGAAATGAGAGATGGTATAAAGGGACATTTGCTTGGCAACAGGGCCAGAAAGTTGCAGAGAGGAGGACATTACAGTGTGTCAAGAGGATTTGGTTCTCACTCCAAATCTCGAATGATTTTAAGCTCCCTGAAGTGTGACTCCAAAGTACATATTTACAATCCACTACAATTTATTCATCTAGCTTGCTGCTAAAACTATATTGCTGGCCACTCACATCCTAACATGTCCTGATGCTCACCAATTCACACATTGCTCTCCACTGAGGTTTGTTGTGTCTCTTAGGAGGCACTGAGCAATCTGATTTAATACAGGGAGCTTACAGCCTGTGGCTTCAACATTACTGACAGTCCCATCTCCTAGACTTCATGATTCTGAGCTGTGTGCTGAATATTTATCTTTGTATGCTCCAACCTGTCTGTCCATTTCTCTATTTCTCCAGTCTCTAGTGTCTGTGGTCTGTGGTTTATATGTTTCTTGGATCTTTTGATTGAATTGTAATTCAAGTTTGGGGGTATTTGCATGCAAGGGGAATTGGTTGTTAACATCTAAGCCTGGATCTAATAAATAGAGATGAATGAAGAAATGTGGATCTATGTGCTCCTCAGCCTTTCAGAATCTGTAAGAAATAATTAACTGAGCACCTAAAGTTCCTGCCTCATTAGAAGGATGAATCTTAGAAAATATAGAATAGCAGATCTAGGAAACCTTTAAGGATATCTAGGCTACCTGAAGGAAAATGTATTTCCACCTCAAATGATACTCATTTTCAGTCTAATTATCTTTTTTCCTTAACACAGCTCTCAGGTTGCAAAGAAAATAAAGTATCTGAAATGATACCAATTCATCCACTCTATAGGGTAGTAAGAGAAAGAACAAAGCTTTCTTGTTGCCTTTTTGTCAAACATTAAAAACACACACAGAGAGAAAGAGAAAATGATTATGGGGATTTGTCTAATCTACCAGTTCAGAGTAAAGTATAGACTGCTGTAGCTTAGTCCTTCAGATGATTTGAAGCTGAGAAGGAACACAACTAGATATGTTGTCAATTTACCCACATGAAGAGAGCTTTGATCTTGATTGAGGGGGGAACAAGTTTCCCATATCCCTGCCTTTAAATATTCTGCAACATAGAATCACAGAGCTGGACTGAGCCATTTAGGCTGCTGACTACGTCACTCTGCTCAGGTCATCAAACTGGAAGGAGTCATTCATCATCCCTTTTCCACAGATATACGGCATGGCTGCTCTCCTAGTGAAGCATTTGTTTCTCAGTGATGTTTATTTTTGTGTGGATATTTCATATATTAATTGGCCACAGTAAAATATTGCTGCATAATTATGAGTGAATGGAATTGAATGCTTCCAGTGATATCTTCAGTTGCTGGGCAAATCATATATGCAACATTTCAAATTATACGTGTGTGTGTACGTGTGTGTATTCCCTAAAATTCTACAATGATGCCTCTCTGTCTTTTAATAGAGATGATATCTCCTAGCTTTTAAATTTGCCAATATTTCCTCAAAACTGACACTGACACCATTTTCTCAGAAGATACACTATATGTCACAGGTGCAGCAAAGGAGACCAGATATGGAGAGTTCACATAAGGATTGAAATATTTTTATTTCTTTTCAACATTCAAACTGCTTTTACAAAATACAAATCATATCTCTTAATGAGCCTTATGAATAAACTGCATTTATTTTTTTACAAAATAGATTTTTTTTAAAGAAATACACATGTACTTTTTTCTTGTTCTTGGCCTACTTATCCAGTGGCCTACCTGGGCATTGTATGCATGTGTGAGTGTATCGTACTTTACTGTTCCATTTCCAACATTCTGCAGCCTCTATGAGAACTGACCAGTCTGAGCTTTTTCAAAGGAGGAATTTCGGGCAGCAAGAGAGACTGAGCAGTGATGGAGTGTGGGGTGGGTCTGTGGAACAATGCCAGCTTTTCTGCCATCATGAAACAATAAATAATCTAAAAAAAAAACAACCCACTTTCTAAAGCTGTTCTTGTTGTTTAAAAGTAAAGAAGTAAAACAGAAATCCTCTTTGCAATGAAAGAAACATTTCCATAGAATGTTACAGTTTCAGCACAGTACTCCCTCAAATTATCTAGAGTTGTGATCAGGGAGAAAGAACAGCAAAATACTGTAAGATGTTTGGAATATAAAATCTGGACTTCAGATATATTCCAGCCCTTTACCCCCATGACACCCTGTGTGCCAAAAGGAATCACAGAATCAACCTTGTGAACAAGACACACTAAATATCTCAGCTCCATTCATGTCACCCAGCCAAACCAGAGAGTTCCACTTGGTCCTAAGCAGTGGCCCACTCTGTGATTTAAATAACTCACCTGTTCATGAGAAGATCCCTCTCATCTGACTGCTTTTCTTCACATCTACAGCTACCACTACTGCCAATGGGATGTGTCCCCTCTTTCTTCTATCTCCACTGATGCTGTTGCCACAGCTGTTGCCATGACAAGCTAATACTCACCTGTGTCCATTTGACCACCACCTCTCCATTTGGTCTTGGATTATACCACTTATCTCTCACAGTTACTCAGTTGATCCCCTATTTCCTTCTGTGGTAAGCTGAACATTGCAATTACAAAGCATGCTAGCACCCTCTGCCACCAAAAAACTCTTTAACTTGAGCCTCAGATTGAAGGACTTTAGCATATCAGGAAGGATGTATTTTATGAAGCCACATCTGCTTTAATTCTTCACCCTCGTAACTCAGAGGTAGAGCTGACACAACTGTTGTCAAATCTTCAAGGGAACTAATGTATGATATTGGCTTTTCTTACTCTGGCAAGGATTCAAAGTACAAGGCCAAAGGATATTACCAGAGGAAGCTCAATATAACAAGCAGGAAGAGACTTCCTAGTCTGATCAATCAGAGTTGGAGAAAGAGCCACAAAGAATTACTGAAGCATTGATGGGGACATTTATGAAAAAGAAAATAAAGATAAAAATTAGGAGTACCTTGAAATATGAATCCACTTATTAGTAAAACTCTAATATGTACTTGTTTTGAGAACACCTAGGAGAAAGGGGGTACATTTAATTGCAAAGGGCATGTTTCATAGATGCATTCCTTGTATTTGCATTACTGTAGGATACTGACTTTCTGGGGACTATATCTGGCAATATACTATATCTATGTCAGCTACTGTTGTTGGGCAAACTGAATGCTTGTCTGCTGATTTATGACAGAGAACACTTGTTCATAGGCTGGTGGATGTTAGTTCCCTTTGCTGATGCAACATGTTGGCTTCCTTCAGCTGCATAGCCTCAGAACTGGCTACTAAGATGCAGCAATGGCTACTGCATCTTGTATTGCTTATTTTTAAGACAAAGGAACATAGCCCAACAAAAGAATGCATCTGTGCATTTATTAATGTATTTGTTTCAGGCTTCGAGTCAGGTCTACAAAGAGTAGCAGAGGCTTTAGTGTTTTGCCCTGATCATGCTTCCCTATCCTTTCCAATTTTATATAAATTAATAAGTTATTGTTAATAAATTTTGCATTTTATATCACCATCATCATCCGTAGACCTACATTTAGAGACTATTAGATCATCTGAGATCAGTGTATTAGACTATTAAATCATCATTGATCAGTCTTTCCCAATATGCTCCAGCGGGGATTATGTCCCATATGCAGAGCCTCAGACTGAGACAAACTGTAATGGATTATAGATTATATTCTCCAGAAACAAACCCTACAAGCAAAATTCAATGCATAGTTTTATTAGTGAGAGGCATTAGTGCATAATAGTGCATAAGTATATGTGTGTGCCTCCTTTCCCATCTGGAATAATGCAAGTAATGATCATGAAAGGATTAAGCTTTCTTCTTGCATTGTTAAAGTGTTTTTTCCTCGCAGTCCTAAGGTTACTGAGTGTGGGCACCCACCATTTTTGGCATTACACAAATGGATTTTCCTTCTACAAATTTATTCTTGAGCACAAAATGTAACTTATGAAGAGGCTAATGTTTTTCAGGTGACTGAGCTAGTAATTCCACTCCTCAGAAAACTGCAGAGGCTTAAATGGTGTTAATTCCAATGTCATCTTGAAGCATTATCAGTTATAGAGTTTCATAGCACACCAAACCATGATTATATCTTCTTCCATTTCATTGAACAAATCAACAATGGAGGGGTTTCTTTTTCCAGTTATCATAGAAATAGTTGCAGACTCATAATATCAGGGATATATTCTCCTATTAAAACATTCTGAAAAGAGGTGTCAGTGCCCATCTTGCTTCTGGTAAAATACCTTCCTCATCACCACTGCCTTCATCACAGGTTCAAAACTGATCTCAGGGAAAGGGAGGAGGTTTGTTTTATAAATTTCTAGAGCTGCCCACCAACCAATGTCTCTGGGTGGTATACAAGGCAATAGAAGTTATTCCGAGTCTCCACCAGAGATCTTTTCTCAGAGGTCTCTGGCAGGGATATGTACATTGTGTCCGCCTAGGTCTGGAAGGGTATCTTCTTATTCCAAACATAGGAAGACATGCTTTCAGAAAAGGCTCTGCTTTGCCCACTACACATTCTGTACTTGTAGGATTCTGAATGTCTGGCTGCCACATTTTAGAACTTCCATTTCACTCAGGTGGGACAGAAAGGCAATCACCCATTCTTATTTTGAACTATCTACCTTACTGGGAATTCAAAGCACTATCCCTGATCACAACAAACTGATCAGGCTAAACCATATTGCTTTTGGACAAGATGGTGTTTCTTCTAACCTCATGAGAATATAGATTTGAAATCTGGAATCTCACTAGTCAGGCAGCATTAACTCATATCATTCTAGTATTTTTCTTACAGTCCCCCAAAAGTTTGTTTATGAAAAGTTCAAGCAGAAGGCTTTCAACTTAGAGTGGAAATGCATATCCTGATGAAGATTCTGTCAGTTCAAGCAGATGCTAGTTGCAGAGAGAGATGAGATGATGAGATTATGATTTTTTTTTTTTTTTTTTTGTCTGCGCTCAGTCATTACTGACCCTGCAGTGACTGCCTGGACAAATCCTTGCAGTTTTCAAGGCAATTGTTTTTCAGAAGTGGTTTGCCAGAGCCTCCTTCCTAGAGCATAGCCCAGCTGGCGAGCGCAGGAGGCGGGATTTCCGTTGCTTCGCGCCCTTTTCGGGTGTGCACGGTTTCGCGCTTACTGGCAACTGGTCCCATCTCTCTGTGCAAGGCGCTGCCAGCATTTTTCCTCCCACCGGAGTGAGAGTACCCATTTATCTACTCACGTGAGTTTTCGACCTGTTGGGTAGACAGGAGCTGGGGAGGAAACAGGAGCTCACGCTGTTAACGCGAAGGCTGGACTTGAACCGCCGAAGCGTCAGCCATTTCTGGCCGGCAACTTGGAACAAAAGATAATGTAAAAAGAATGTGTGGCTTAGCTGGCACTGATAGCTGTTGGTCTTGGGGATCACATCTTGATAATGGAGGATTCCCAGGATGTCTGAACAAACAAAATACTCTGTGATCACCTGAGACAAGTTGCTTGAAGGCCTAGCTAATCACCAGAGGATTTAGCATCCAAGTGGCTATCATGGCCATGCTATACATGATGCAGTCTGTGCCTGATAGGATAGATCAATGAATAACCTATGGGTCAAGAGGCAGTGGAGACAGAAAAATGTTTGACTCAAGATTTCTGAGCCAATAAAAAGTTTTGAATATATCATATACATCTATTTCAGTTTCCTAATGCATAACTTTAGAATATTAATACATTTTACTTAAAACACCAGATCCTTTCTCAAGCAAAACATATATTGAATTTCAAAGGAAGTAAAAAGTTTTTCTAACAGGGAGGGATAGGGAATCTGATCAATACAAAGGTTGGTAGAAATTGTTCCCATGTTTCTTTGAATATTCCTCTCCTTAAATGTATAATGCTACCTTCATTGTCATCATTAACTCCTTTTCTGCAACCTGATTTTAATGTCACAAGCAAGATGATATAGTGTTATACTTTTGAAAAAGAAAAAAGTTGATACAAACAGCAAGCAGCTGGAAAGGCTGGGATCTTTATCCACAAAGGTCTTGATTGCATGAATATATTTTCTGTGTCTCTCAATAACATATTCATGTACAAGTGATATTTTCCTAGAGGCATGAAGATAGCACCATCAGAATGCTCATGAGTCACTTCCTGCAATTACAATGCACATTAGTAGAACATTCAAGCACCAGTTTCTTGCTAACATGAGAATATAGAAGAACCCTGCCTGGATTATACTGATAATATACCCTACACTCACAGTATAAAAACAAGAAAAAAATCACAATGGTATGGCTGGTTCACTAAAATATTTTCCCAGGCGCAAGGGAATAGGGACAGATTTCTTTCCAAGAGAAATGAGAAGCATGGGCAAACACTTAATTTATAGAAGTTGCTAGAGTCTGTCTTGAAATATTTGTCAGCCCAAAAACTGTCCTTCAGAAGGATACATTTGGAAAAGTTGCATAGAAAAATGTGCATATTTGTGAATGAGGCACACATATCTGTGTTTGTTAGAAAAAATACAAGTGTACATTTTTCCTGCATATGTTTATGAAAAATAAAGGGATGGAACAGAGTAATACTTGAATGCACACTGACTGATACATATAGCATTTAAATTGAGCTGCACCTCCCCATGTGGGAACCACTCAGAAATGCAGCTACAGCAACAAGGCCCTTAAGTTAGTAGATATGTTCTGGCAATAAATTTTGTAAGCTTATGATATCTTCAGTGCCATATTCCTAGTACTGAGTGTGAAATTGCTACTGATTAATGTAAGAGTTGAGTCCAAATTTTAGAATTTGAGAAAGTGAGAAAATCACTATCTTTTCTCACCATATTTGCTATAATTTTAAGCAACATTTATCATTGACCTTCCCTTCCTAACCATCCCTACATTTTAGAAGCCCCACATTTCTTAGCCTTTAGTCATGAGGAAGTATTCCATACTCCTTGATCATTTTGGCTGCTCTTATCATTATTTCATATAAAAATACCAATTGAAAAGATGCTGTATCCCATTGGAAAACTTAGTAAAGTAAAATGGAGGGGGAAAATTATTTATCATCCTAAGTTAAGTCATAGTGATGCATGCAAGATTCCTGCCTTGATGTAGAAACCAGTTCAGCTTGTGCAAGTCTTATAATGTTAGCGTCAGATAGTTCCACATCTACATGCCTTATCATATTCCTAAAACAGATTAATTTGGACAAATTTGAGCACATGCATCAATAAGGCAGTCTGGTCAACTAGGAAATTGCATGTGTGGAATCTGAATTGAATTTCCAAACTCAGTAGACCAAATTTTTGCGGGGAAATAATGCAAGACTGATAGCATGGTCAAGCATCAAAAGTAAGATAAATCTGTATTTTACAACCAGGAATTACAAATTTCAGTAAGATGTTTACTAGTGATGTGTGGCTTAACCATCACTTGGTTGAATCATCAAGATCACTTTTTACCAACCTGAACTCTAGGAGATGGTTTGCATTCCACTGTTTATATCTCTGTTTCCTAAGCTATTATTCCTAATTATTATCAGTTCCGGCCTATCTATAAACAAATACAACACTATCACTGAATACATCTGAGAATGAAGTATCATTATCTAGGCTGGGCTGCACATCACTGGTAATAAATTGGTGTAGTCCTCAGATAACAAGTGATGCCATGTTGTTTTCTCCTCTAGGTTTGTCCTACAGTAAATTGATACAAATACAGGATATACTGTGGAGTCCTTGGGGTTCTCTGAGCTTGGTTGTTTTCTTGCAGTTGCTAGACAGCTTGCCCTGTCAGTGTTGGTGGGGGAGTTGTAACAGAGAGCAAATCCCACTCCCTTCTAGCACTGAAGATGTTACCTAGCCAGGTAATGAAACATCTGCAAGAAAACAACCAATTTCAGAGAACCCCAAAGACTCCACAGTTCAACCCTGAGCTACACATTTTCTCTTCTATTGGTACAGGACATGCTGGTTCTGTTTTATATTTATATTTATATTTATTTATTTATTTGTTTGTTTGTTTCACTTTATTGTATAGATAATTTGAGAAAGACCTGGTTCAAATTCCTATACATGATGTGTCTGTTCATAGTACATTGTATATCATGTCCTAATATCTTGGCTCCTGACTGGGTCATAAAGTAATGGGACTCAAGGCATAAGGATTCAGCAGAGCATTGCTCAACATCTTCAATCCATCAGGAGACTGGGGGCAGTCTTTGTAGGATCTCCACACTCAAGAAAAATTTAAGCTTGTCCTTGCCAGTTAACTTTAGTTTCTACTATGGCCTTAATTTACCCCACTCTCCATGTTTTGCTTCTTCATTACTAGTTATGGTGTTATAAACATTTCCCTTTTCCCTGGAATGTTAAGCAATCGTGAAGGAAGTAAAAACAGTTTTTCATCAAGGCCAAGTAAGAGTTAAAATAATCAGCTTCTAAGCAATAGTGGAATCCAACCTGATTAATTCAGGTACATAAAGGGGTGCCATAGGGAAGATGGTCAGGAACTCTTTTCCATGGCCACAGAAACTAGGACCAGAAATAATGGGTACAAACTGCAGCTACCTAGATTTCACTTAAATATAAGGAAAAACTTCCTGACGGTTAGATCTGTACAACAGTGGAACAGTCTACCTACGGAGGTTGTGAGTTCTCCATCTCTGGAGGTTTTTAAGAAAAGGCTGGACAGTCACCTCTCGGGGATGGTTTAATTGGTTTCCTGCATATTGCAGGGGGTTGGACTAGATGATCCATGTGGTCCCTTCCAACTCCAAAATTCTATGATTCTATGATTCTATAATGCCTACCTACAGGTACAAAAGCACACATAAACTAAAAATATATCTTGTTATTAGTCAGAAGAGAAACACCTTCTTATAATAAATAGTATTAAGGACAATGGAATTGTATAATGGACCTTTTATTTGCTAACACCAACACTAATTGAGACCCAGCATATTACAGTTATTTCTTCTTCTCATTGCTCTTTTCTCCCTTTCATTCTTTTTGGTATGCTCCAGAAACATGGAATGCCAAGATAAATCTTAACAGAGCTAGTTATTATTTTTGACATTCATATTCTACTCTTCTTCATCCAGGAGCTCAGATTGATTTCATGGCATTGTCTTGTTTCATCTCCCTAACACTCCTAAATGTACATATGGTATAGAGACAGGGATTTGCTCAAGGTCTTCTTTAAAATATTGTGATGGAAGTGCAATTTAATCCATAGATGCCCAGAAGTCTTATTTTTATGGAACTTAAAATGAACAGGATAGGACCGAGCAGAGATTTGTATCTGAGATTTTTATATCCAAGCCCAATGCTAGCCAGATCACAGGAGGTAGTATAGATGGCAGCAACCCATCCCCAAACTCCTCATTTTCAGTCCCAAGAAGCTACTTGAGTCCCTGACTCTAGTTCAGTTTACTTTAGATTATACTTGACTTTATACCTTTCCATTTTGTGACAATCACTTTGAGAAAAAGATGCTATCAGTCATCACAGCACTGTTTGCATGCTTATTTAGCTAGTTTATAATTAAAGACAGTTAAAAATATCATGCATGAATATATAGGAGTTTTTCCTTCCCTACTTTTTTTAAAGAAAAAAACCAATATGGTGACTTATTTCCTTCATGTAAAAGACACAAGTAACATCAATCAAACAGCTGGTTACTGAAGTCATTATGATTGAAAATTAAGACAATTATATACAAATGAATATTAATGATGCTTCCAGTCCAAATTAAGGAATTAATATTTTTAAGTGAAAGATGTTACAAACCTGCTTCCTCTTTTGTCTTGGTTAGGAAATAAAGGAGAGGGTACACCTTTTACATTTAAAACAACCCAGTGGATTATAATTGAATGCAATTATTAATATTAATTCTTTTATACAGAGCAATTTGATGTGTTAATCAAGGCTAACTATTGGGGGGGGAAAATCCACCATTGGGTTGACATGAATCTATGCGTTTATATCAAATAAACTATTCCAAAGCATATATGGCACACTGTTTATTTACCATCCAAATCTGAAAAGTAAAAATTTCCTAGTCACAACTAAATGACTTCAGTTTCCAATTTTCTACTGAAATTAAAATGACAGGTCTGTTTACTGCAGTTGTACTGTACTGTGGAAAGGAACAATGTAAATTTGTACTAAACCAAGAGAGAAAACAGAAGTTCTACTACTCATAAAATATGATCCCATTTCAATCTTCTCTCCCTATGACTGCTTGTAGAAGAGCATTGTGTACAGTGATTCATTATCAGTATCTTATATGGCCCTTTGTCTATATTTAAAGGATTAGGGGCTAGATCTATCTATATTTATATTTTTATATTTATATTTGTATTTTGGTTTTGTGTGGATGAAAAATTCATGTTACAGATGTATGATGAAAGCTGCTTGAAACTACCAGATGTGTTAGATGTGTTAGGCTGTAATTCCCCAAATTCTCAACTAGTATGGTTTCTGGCTCAGAAACTAGAAGCTATAGACCAATACATTCTGATATCATTTAGTTGAAGACAGCTATACTAAAAGGACATAGTATTTATCTTTCGTAATAACGTTAATAAATTTTTAAACAACAGCATTTATCTTGATACCTAATTCCTAATTCATATTTTGCATCATCTGACCATAACCATATTTCACAGGTAGCCGAATTTCAATCACATGAAGCAGATTTTCAGGTTGGATTGTGCATTTTTAATCCCACTGGGTGCTGGACCAATATAATAAGTATTGGCAATGGCTTGCTGGAAATGAATACTGTCACTGGTAGCCTAGTTGTTAAGGATCTATTTCCCATTGATACAAGAACATCGGTGGTGATTGTTTCTGACAGCTCAGTTAAAACTTTTGTGGCTTTAAACCTGAGCAAGATATTGGTGATATGAAGACAGAGGGAACCCTCTGAGGAAAACCTGCAACAGCAGTTCTGCAGTATTTTTTCTGCAATAGCCTTGAAAGAACAAACTCTGGAAGTGCTAGAAAAACAGAGACTCTCTTTGCTGATACTAGACTCAAAGGATAACTTGTCTTTTAAGAGTCACCTTAAGTGCAAACATTTTAGATGGATATCTGATATGGATTTCCAGCCAGGTACACTTGAGAGTTTTTGAGTTCTGCTTGAGGACCTTCTGGATACAACTAATGTGCAACAACAACAGCATAATAATAATAATAGTGAAGAACTCAAAACTTGGTAATGCAATTTATGTAGGAACCTTTCCATGTTCTGGTTGGTACGAGAAGGCTTCCTCACTATAAAAAATTGCACTGTAGTTGTGGATAACCAGCTCTTTGTTGATATTCCAGCATGGTTTCTGAAGAGAGAGCTACTCAGTGCTGCTCATGTGGTGTGATATAAGCTTAAAGTGAGCAGAGAAAGCCAGGGAGTGCAACAAGTGAACAATATCGTCATTGTTGGAATACCTCTTGTTGATGTTACACCCTTTCTCCAGTAGCACTGGGTCATGAATTTTCATACTCCATTTAATACATTCTATAAGATACATGAAATAATAACAAGATAAAGATTACTAGACAATACATTTCACAGAATGCTAGAATTTACAGGCCAAGAAGCCACAAGATCTATAAAAATGGTTGAACATGAGTGAAAAAATGATGGGTAAAAATAAACTTGATAAGAAGAACAGCAGTGAAATTAATTCATTTTTTTCTTCAATTCCTATAATGCTTGTTTTTCCATGATGTTCTGTATCTCATTCTTTGCCATGTTCTTGTCACTGGGTTTAATTCCGCAGGATACGATTAGGCTTTATTCTGCAAGTGGTATGTAATTCAAAATGTAGAAAGAGATTGGTGAGTGATAGGCAGGATGTGTTGGGCTAGGAGAGAAATCAAAAAGCAGTGGCAGATGATGGCAGATAGAATCTCTGAATGTCCTACAAGTTTTAAAAAGATGAACTTGCGTCTGCCCAGTTTAGATGGGATCTCTAGCCATACCTGCCATATGCTAAAGTTGGTGCACCACATCAAGTCATAAAGAGTATTATTAACAAATATTCTAGATTCTCTGTTGAAGAGAAGGCACACATATTTCATCTCAGTACATAGTTATATCTTGCACTCACAAGAATCAAAGCCCATCTTGGTTTATTTTAATGCACCCTAGAGTGAAATTTATCAATTGACATGAAAAAGCATACCTATATACGTGTGTGTGTGTGTGTGTGTACGTGTGTGTGAGTGTATCCTTCTGAATTTGACAGGAATTACCATATTTTGCACTTTGCACCTAAGCTCAAAAGGGTTTCACCTAAACTATTTTAAAAAATAATTTCAGCTTGACAATACCTTGTAAAGCATGTTACTCTTACCTAATTTTTTTTGCTTCTGTTGTTTTCCTTCAGAATTTTAATCTTCTCTTAAGATTTTTTTTCCTCACAGATGTATAGTTTTATTTTGTTATTAATGGCTTCATTGTGCTTAAAATCTATTGTTTATTTTTATTTGCCTGCTAATTTAGGATCTGATTCAAGTAACTTTAAAGATAACTAGAGTCTTTAAAGAAGCTATCTTCATTTGGTAAACTCTCTGAGGATATTAATGTACTTCCTGTAAAAACATAAGATGGGAAGGAAGTTTCCATATGTTTTTTTTTGTGCTATTATTCAGTAAAAGCAGCAGTTGCAACAGTTTGTACTTTAAGAAATTAGGAAGACTTTTGTTCTTGCCTTTTACTGAACAAGAGACATTTACTCATTGATTATTAAATTTCCTGTAATATGACACTAAAGGAAGAAAGTCTGAAAACTGTAAATGTACCTTTTATAATAAGTATTTTACTGGTATAGTATAAGTTTAAATACAAATTGAATCCAAATCTTTCTCCTGTTTTCTTAAAAACACAAATGCCCTTTTGGATATATAGTATTGATCAATATGGAAGTGCCAAGAAGGGATGAATAAAATGGATGAAATCTGAATGCCTTTGTTTCAGTATTTTAAGATAGGGTGTCCTTTCCAGATTTTACTTTCTTTTGATTAGATGAATCAGGGAAATACATATACATTTGGTTAAATTAAGACAGATCTTTTCTAAAGACAAATTCAGAAAGCTACTTTGGGATTGATTGATTGATTGATTGATTGATTACATGCCATCAAGTTGGTGTTGACTCTTAGCAACTGCATAGATAGACTTTATCTAAGATGATCTGTCCCTAACCTGGCCCTTCAGGTCTTTCAATGGTGCACTCATGGCTACTGTAACTGACTCCATCCACCTTGTTGCTGGTCATCCTCTTCTTCTCTTTCCTTCCACCTTTCTCAGCATCAGAGCCTTCTCCAGAGAGCTAGGTCTTTGCATAATGTGTCCAAAGTAGGATAATTTGAGCCTGGTCATTTGTGCCTCAAGTGAGAACTCTGGGTTGATTTGTTTGATGATCCATTTGTTTGTTTTCTTGGCTGTCCAGGATATTCTCAGAAGCCTTCTCCAACACCAGAGTTCAAAAGTATCAATATTGTTTCTATCCTGCTTCTTCAAACTCCAACTTTTGCTACCATAGACTGTCACAGGGAATCCATGACTTGAACTAATCTGATCTGACTCTGGGACTAGAGGCTCCTTAAAGAAGGCACTGCATGCAAATGTTGAAATATTGATCAATATAAGCATATATACATGTGTGTGTATATATATATATGTGTGTGTGTATGTATGTATCATATATATATAGAGAGAGAGAGATCAAAAGATTTATATAATTTATAAATGTGTAATTTATCTGTTTTTGTAAAGGTAATTTTATATATTAATCAAAAAGTGACTCAGCATGTTATTTTATGATATAGATTTTCTGTTAGAAATATTTTCTTCTTTTTATGTAGATCTAGAAATTTGACATTTGACTAATATGTGACACATATAGTTTTCCCTTTTCCTACTTTGTTAATTTGAATAGCTGTATTTTTTGTATGTTTCTTTTTAATTTCATATTCTTTTTCTATTTCTTCCTGTAAAACCTCTCTCTCTCTCTCTCTCTTCTCCTCGCTCTGTCCATATTAAATGTTATTGCTATCTCATACCATACAATTACAGAACATTTATCAGTGATTGCTGCCATTGTCAAACTATAAAGTTGTGGTGTTTTTTTTTTTTAATCTACCTGCTTTGTAGAGGTATTGTCCAGGAAACTGTATTGGTTAAGCTGTAAATAGCTAATTAAAATGACTCTGGAGCTCAAATTTTCCAAAAATGTGGAGTTGAAAAACAAGTCAGGAAGCCAGAATTAAGAACCAATTTGGCATAAAAATTCAATAAGCAGGAGCTTATTGAAGTTTTGAGAGCCAAGGACAATCATGCCTGATATTAGAACCCAAGGATAATGTTCAAAGTTCTAAGGTCTAAGCCTAAAACCACAGAAGAAGGCACCAACCATCTGGAATAATTTATTCATTAAGCCCAAATAGGAAGTGTAATACAGTTGTTTATATAGTTTTCCTATATAGACTGGAGTAGGTTAGTTGAGAGCCAGGGAATATTTAACCATCCATCCAGATGTGCCAATATCTAGTTCTATGTCTCTCTACTTGGGGAATCTATAAAGAACTGAAAGTTCTCAATTCTTTGCCTGGCACTTTCTGACACAGGGCATGTTACATGTGATTTTACTTTAGCATAATTTATAGGAAACAGCCTACTGTAATAGATGTATGTAGTTGGTTGGAAAGATACTGAAATTGCACGCTACAATGAATGCCAAACATTTGCTGGGTGAAAGCAGACCATGTCTGATGACCCCAGTTCATGGATTGGAAAGAAAGAGGGAGGAAATGGTGCCTTAGCAAACCTTA
The DNA here is from genome assembly GCA_030867105.1 of Liasis olivaceus. Taxonomy (NCBI): domain Eukaryota; kingdom Metazoa; phylum Chordata; class Lepidosauria; order Squamata; family Pythonidae; genus Liasis; species Liasis olivaceus. The sequence continues at coordinate 191,788,169 of CM061349.1, forward strand.
TTTAAAGTTCAGTATATTGTCACTGAGAAAATATTTCTCAACTATAAGCTGAAAGAATCTGGGGGAAAAAATCCAATTTTAAGTGAAGTTAATAATGTGACTCTGACAGTCCTCTTAAAAGTTTATAGTTCAGTAGGTTTCACTGCTAGGAATATCTGTAAGGCACTGGTCCATAATGATCCTCACTTAGGTAAGTATAATTATTTCCATTTCTTCCTTTATCTAGCACCTCAAGCATATTCCAGAGAGATTTTCTGTGCAGTGTCTGAAATATTCATGAACATAGCTTTAAGATGTTTGGGAAACAAGGAGGAAAATACATTAACCTTCAAAGTAATTTATGTGCTTTTCAGGTTACTGATTTATTAAGACACTTTGTGCACCTGTTCCAGTCATTAGTGATAGATTGTTCCATGGTAAGCCCTCACTCCATCTTAGTTAAATTACTTTTGCTGGTTGGATGGATTATTGGGTTACTTCACAACACACTTCTAATTTGCTGTCTACTATTTGGAAACACGTGATATATGTATCAGGCTTCAGACACCAAACTTAAACAAATAAATGGCCCTGGAAACAATTCTACAGCCTTTGTTTTACCATGGAATTGTTCCTTGTATCCTTAACAACTACACAGTTAGCATGTACCACTTCTGTGCCCAAAACTTCATACAAACCCTAGTTCACAGAGTCTTTAGGTATGTGTATTCTCCAGGAATTCAGCCATTTCCCTCTCCCTTCTGCCTAGACACAGGACAGCCAGTGTGATCCGGTGAGTGACCAATTCAGCCATCCTTCAGTAGTGAATTTAGTACATGTACTGGTTCACGGAAGAAGATCATACTGGTAGATTGCAAAAGATATTTCTTAAGTTATCAGTGATTCCCAGCTTTGGGTTAGAGATGTTGGAATATCATTCCTATCATCCCTAGCCAGAATGGCCAAGGATCATGAGTGATGGGAATTGTAATCACTGAGATGATTAAATCTTAGGTTATGTGATCTTAAACTGCCTGCAGCACAATTCTGTACCTGGGTACTCAGAAAGAAATCTCATTGAGTTAAATGGAGTTTATTCCCAGGAAAGCTTGCATAGGATGGCAGGCTTAGTCACCAGTAAATACATTTCCTAGTACAAGTAAGAGGCCAGTAGAGAAACCACAGTTCAGTGCCTGAACGTGTGCTCTGCATACACAAAGTTCTCCAAGAATGCAAATTCTACAGAATGAAAAAAACTGTGTTGGAGAATCACTTGGGAGACAGTGGACTGAATGGATCTCTGAATCTGTTAGGCGCCATGCATCTGTGATCTACCATATATTTAAAAATAGCAGACAGTTAATTCTTCTTCTTCTATGAGCAACAATTTCTCTTGCATGCTCTAATTTTTAGTCAATCAACAGAACAATTCAGGCAACTATGATGGTTGCAAATGGTGTCTCAAAAGCCAGTTTTTCATACTTCCTTCTTACTGCCAGGCATAAAGGATAAATGCTTCCCCCCCCCCCCCCCCGCATTATGCTATTGTCATCTTATGAATGAGTTCTTAACAGGTTATCTGAATTCCTCATAGAATCACAGAACCACAGTGCTTCTCTTCATCTCCCTTTTATCATTCACATACCAAATTCTGAAGGAGCTATTTTCCCATGGTACTATGAGAGCATAGAACTAGCTTTGTCAATTGGGGGGATGATGAGGATGAGGATGAGGATGAGGATGAGGATGAGGATGAGGATGAGGATGAGGATGAGGATGATGAGGATGATGAGAGAGAGAGAGAGAGAGAGAGAACATGATAGGGAGTGTTCTTTCACCAACAACTCTACATATATATATCAGGACCCAAATATCTCCTTCACACATGGATCTCAGTTCACCCATTAGAAATAAATCTTATACATACACACAGCCTACACAAAGCATTACTGAATATAATGAACTCCTCTGACATTTCCAGGAGAAAAGAAATAGGGTCTTCAGGATATATGCCTGTATTAAACAAAAACTAACCTCAACTGCTTCAGTTGCTGCTTCCCTTGGGATGATGTCATTCAGGGGCTACCTAACAAACAAAGCAATTGTTTTCCAAGCTGTACCAAGGAAAGGCTAGAGGGGAGGAAGTGCTGTGTTTGTGTCAGCCATGTCACCTTGTTACACCTCTTTTCTAAAATGTAAAGGGAAAGAACATGAAATTATGTATCTGGGTTTTCTGTTTTCTTGGTCTTTGTGAAACAATATGCAGTCAGTGATTTGCTCAGTTTTGTTTGTAGCTAGTAACCAGCCAAGGATTATTATGTGGATATGTTCAATTCCCTCTCCCTCCTTCCCTCCCCCTCTCCTCTTTCTCTCGCCAGTCTCCTTTTCCTGAAGCTCTCATGAAAAGGAAGGAAGAAAATGGAAAAAGGAAGAGAAATGGTTCCACTGTCTAGAGATAAATTCTTTAATCTTTCAGGCCTGAAGGTGAAAAATAAACTTGGACTGAACAGTTTACTCTGTAATTAGTTTTGCCAATGCAGCTTCTCCAGCTGTCCATAGTGAGCAGAAACTCAGGTTATAGCCATGCTGCTTGTTTGAATGCAGCAGCAAATAAACATCCTTCTTACAGACAAGATGACAAAAAGCTACTTTCTGCTACAACCAAGTTCTCTTGATTATGGCTTCAGTGTCCAGTTGTTGCCAGCATTCAGATGTTCCTCTCATGGCCTTTTTTCCTAGAATGCTTGATTACATTCCAGATGGTGCAGGAAGTAGGCACTTTTTTTTACACGCCCTGAGCCTTATAAGAGAGGCTTGCAAAAAATGTATGTTCAATACCAAATACACACAGCCAATCATGAGAGAGCAACCGAGATGTGGTGGTTGGACTGGCACCACGGAAATCCAGGGTCTAGTCTACCTTCAGCCATAGGTGCTGACAGGGTGACTTTGGGCTAGTCATTCTCTCTGCCCAACTTACCTCACAGGATTTTTCTTATGGGAAAGTTAGGAGGAGGAAGCAATAGGTATGCCAATTTGAGGACCTGAAGGAAAGGCCCCATATTAAAAAAAAATAGATACATAAAATGAGGCATGGTTACTGGTTGTTGGTATTAGAAGTTAGACATCTATGGAATTTCTCAAAATGATAAGGGAAATACATCTCTATCTCTATCTCCTTATCATCTGGTAGAAGAATGCTATAGAAATACAAAGAATTAATAAATACAGTCATTTAATAATTGAAAAGATAACAACAAGGAGTTAATTTAAACCTGTCACCCATCTTTCAGTGAAACCCATAAACACTGTACCTAGTCATAGGAAGAAGGACTGCAGAGAATAGTTATTATTCCATTTGTTTATTTCAAATGAAAAAAATTAAATGCCTCCTGTGCAAGATCTCTGTGCTGAATTGCTAAATGTAACCTTCTCTGTCTCACACAAATAACAAAGGAACCACATTGCTAGCTATAAGTTGAGACTTTTTTCTCTGAGGGTCTATCCCCTGGAAAGTAGGTAGGGGCTCTCCCCTCATAAGACCTTTCCATCCAATTGTCGTAAATCCTACTTTTCCCCCAAAGTGGAAACATCCTATTCTGGCATGCTGTGAAGTCTTAGATCTGGAAATCCCTTTTGCCAATTTAGTGATGTGACATAACTTTACCACCTACTGTGATATTGCAGCAGGTTTAGAGCACCTGATCTGCTGAAGCATGAACAGAGAAGCTGATAAAGTATCATTTTTATTGACCTTTTGGTATTACCCAAGAGCAATACGGTGTCCTGTGTATTCCCACTTTCTATCACTTGCTTCCCCATTCACGTCTCCAGTTTTCAGTCACAGGATGAAAAATCATTATTTAGCTTAGATTAAATCCTTGCACTCTTGATAATAGCCACTGCTGCCCTTTAACAATCCAAACCACACTTTTTTTTTTAGGAGTTACCCCTATAAATTAAGAAATTTGGTGAGAGCTCTGATGTATGACTTTAGAATCACATTGTTTTTTTCAAGATAGAAAAACATGATGCTGCTGTTATTGCCAGAAAAAGATACTTTATCAGTCACTAATGTTCTGTGCTGAAAAGTCTCTTTCTCTCTGTCTGAAAAACATACAAGCACATCCAGAAACTCAACCAAAAGTACCGATTATCTTCTCTGGAAGATTCCATATTTATGACTTGTGATAGGTGAAAAACTCATTCTGTTCTCATGTTTAAGTCAGTTTATCTAATTTTCTCTTCCTGAACTCATACCCAAACCTAAGTCCTCGCTATGTCAATATACATTTTTTTCTGGATTTCACAATGGAATTCCCTGCTCAAAATATCTGTATGTGGAAAAAATGAGTGCAGATAAAATAGGGAAAGATGAAAACAAAACTGCATTATATTAGAGAAAAATTACTTGGGGAAAAAGCGTAGGCTAACAAAAGTCTGTACAAAATTGTGTGCATTTCAGGAAATATACAAACAGTGTATATCATTTTCTTGAGGGGAAAAAATCACGATGTGATTGAGAAATGAGCCAAATTAAACTTTAAAAAATGAGAAACTGGGTGAAACAAAGTATGACAGCTCTACCTTCTATTCATCCTTCAAGCAATGCCAGAATGATAGGAATTCAGTTCCAGAATGATGGGGATAGAGGGGATAGAGATAGAGATATATATGCATACCCATACTCTCACATCCTGGAAGGAAGTACAATATATTAATATGGCTGCCCCACTTATATACATGACTCTGGGTGGCTACCATCAGGTTAAAACAGACAATTAAAAAAAAACCCTCAAAACAACCAAAATAAAAACATGACATGTCTTCTGGAATCAGAAAATCTTTCGCTTGTAGTACTGAAAAGATCCTGACAATCAATGTTGACATTACAAGCCTAAATAGTCCAATTATTTGGCTTTCAGGTTAAGTTTACATATCATGTTTTGCTATAGTTTGATAGCTGTGGTTCCTTGAAGAAACCAAGATCATCTGTCTTCATACATTGTGTTAATCAAAGTTTAGCAGTGTGATGGAAGAAGGCAACTGAGTGATCTAGTTATCCAGCCCAGCTCAGAAACAAGCATGCATCTAGCTAGTGGACTGATAGCTCAGGATCATGGAAATGACTAAGATGGGAATGGTCTTAAGAAGAATGGTCACTGGACCTGGAATCTGCTGCTGAGGTGCCTATCTCAGTCTGCCTAATGGAGAGACTGATCTTGTGAGAAAGGGCTGCTTGAAGCTTTCTTGACCCTAGACAAGCTTCTGTCTTAAATATATATATATATCTTTTCAACTAAAGGCCAGTGGTATATTTGCACTCTCTCAAAATGCATTATTGTGAAAGTGCACAAAGTGAAAACAGCAATTGTTTAGGTTTTGTCTCAGTAACTCCAAATTAGTATTCACGATAGTGTTCCTGACAAATGAGGTTATTACCAGCACATGCTGTAAACATAAATCAGATTGATATCAATAAAATTGCTTTTTTTTTTTTGGTTCTAGTCTTGTTTATGGATTCTCTGTCACTTCCTAAGTAACCCATAAATACTTAGAATGTGTTGAGGAAAGCTGCCACTCAATTTACTCCCTTTCCTTGACTAGGAATACTAACCCTGATCATTTTTTACAATGTTTGCCAAAGTCAAAGGTGTCCTTCTCATTAACCTGTATTGCTCTGGCACTGCTTTATGACCATGAATATCTTACACATTTCTTTGCCTCAGGACAAATGGAACTAGGAGAATACTTTGTTCAAGGAACTGATGCATACTGCTGATATGCTCAGTGGCATACTGAGAGTTAGACTGTCAGCAGGAGAGATTTCTGATATTGAATGGGGATCAAAAGGAAGAAGACAGAATACCTTTGCCAAGGGAGAGGCTGTAAGATGATGGCTGATATATGAAATCTCCCAGGCCAGTAGCATGCAGATGTACAGGTTCTTATGTTCATGAATGGGTTTTGGGTGATTGGAACCTTGAGCCTTTGAGGAGTCTAACTTCTGAAGGCAGGGTCTGTGATTGTAAAATGGAAGATAGTTATAACATGTAAATAACAGTGGGCAGAAGGTTCTTAATATCTGATACTGCCACCAAATGTGGAACAGCTGGTGATTGGTTGTCTTAAATGCTACAATTTCTACTAAATATGGAAATTCTGAGCATCTGTGTCTTATTGGTAGGAGCCAAATATGGAAGAAATTCACTCTACTGGTGACTTTTATCCCATTGAAACTTCCCAGTCTATGAACAATCTAATGACCAATTATCAATATCTAATTACCACTTCTCTTAAATTCTGTTTCCCCCATAGTACTTTGAGAGCCAGTTTGGTGTAGTGGTTAAGGCACCACACTAGAAACTGGGAGATCGTGAGTTCTAGTCCCACCATAGGCACAAAGCCAGCTGGGTGACCTTGGGCCAGTCACACTCTCTCAGCCCTAGGAAGGCTTCCACTTCTGAAATCTTCCCAAGAAAACTGCAGGGACTTGTCCAGGCAGTTGCCAGGAATCTATATTGACTTGAAAGCACACATATACACAGAGTACTTTAATAAAAACTTTCTTTTCATTTGCCATCATTATTATATTACAAGATAAGCCTTTAGGCATGAAGTGGATGAACAGAAACAAATAATATTTTAAAAGGTAAAACTACATCCAACATCATGTGACAGAGTATCACCTGCACAGTGTCTTTCTTATTCACCTCCCAGTTCACCTTCTGCACTCTAAATCTGCATCTGAGAGTTCTTCAACCCTTTGTAACATTTTTAAGGAACACATAAGGGCTAAGAGTAGAAGCATCTTCTCTGGTTGCCACATGTCATTCCTTCAATACTACTGATTACAAGAAGAACAAATGTTTTTATTCTGATCAATGCATTATTTATTTATAGTGTCAACAGTTACTTTACATTGCATTTAGGAAAGTTGCAAAGTCCATGGTAAGGCAATATTAATATAAGACCAACAGAAAAAGCATACAGATGAACTTTTCATATGTCAAAAACACTGCTTCAGAAAACAAGGGGTGAAAGAAGGGCAGGGAAAATGGCTGCTTTAGTACTGGAGTCATGAATTCCTGCACGGACAAAGTTTCAGGTGATATGTGGGAGGAAGTTAAGATTTTGTGACATCCATGTTAGATCAGCTGCACCTGTCCACATGGAAAACACCAAGCTCTTAACTTCCCCATCTCTCTGTACAGTCAGAATAAACATTTCTCTTTTCTCCACTGCAAAGAGCACATCATTTGCAAACTTGAATTTCCCTAGAATATGCAACATTTATGAATAATCTGAGTCATCAGTCTTGGAATTGATGTGATTGGGTAAAGCAGAGATGGCAACCTTGGCTCCTCTGGGTAATTTTAACTTTAGACAACATGGCCAGTGTCAAGGATGAAAGGAATTACAATCCAATAACATTGAGATGTTACCCTCATGTATAAGTTTTATTCTGTCAAATCCAGCCCAATATATTGCTTTGCAAAATTCAGTATTGTGGCCTAATCTCTCAGAGAGAATGCATTTCTTTGAAAGTTTAATATGAGAAGAACAAGAGATTTTAAAGAAATTCTATACTCCTACATTGTGGTGAAGATAGTGAATCCATAAACACTTCTGAAGCTGCATAGAGAGCAAAATATCTGTCAGTCTAGCCAGTAGCACCAAAAAGAGTTAAGACATGTAGCTTTTTTATCTATGGAACAAAGAAAATAATAGGGGTTACATTATTAAACAAAAAGAATGTAAGGCAGCTCACCCAGTAAAAGGAAAAAGAAACAAGGGAAATTCAGAATATATAAACTAGTCTATATGATCCAGATTTCTAAATAAATCTCCCAATGGGCCCATGATGGTAAAATCCTTGTTCACATATTAAAAGAGAAATGTATCAGTGTATCAGATAAGCCAACCAGCACTCCTTCTGGCTGTCCACTGGGGAAACGCAATCATTTTCTTACCCTATCCTTGACTCATTCAGTTTGCTCTGCCTTGCATTAAAAAACTGGCTGGTTGTTGTGAGGGAAAGCAGAGAGAGCTTTCCAAAGTGACCACTCCACTCTGTTCATTTACTCAGTGTAGCAATGGTGTTGTTGGAGATTGCGTCATCTCTTTGCACCTAGAAGCCCATTTTGGCCATTGGGACAAATAGCGAGAGGCAGAGGAGGGAAACAGTCTTCACATACTGTTCCTGTCTCTCACCTGGCCTATTTTAGTAAAATGAGTCTTGGTGTTAAAGAGAGAAAAGGGAACTTCCTCTCTGCTGTGCACATTCTCTCTCTCTCTCTCTCTCTCTTCAAGATGTACTTTAGGCGGTAGAGAAGTTTTCCTACCCTATGTATTTCTTAATAAGCCTAAGTTTTACTTCAGATATAATGAATGTCTACTAGCATCCACCAATAACTGAGCTAAACTCATATTCTTCATCCAAAGCAACCATATTATGGGCATTTTACTTATTCTTTTTACATGGGACCTGCTGCTAGAGACCTAATTTCTGTTAGCTCTCTGCCTATGCTCAAGAGCAACAAGGTGTACAGTAGTGGGGAGCAGCCAGCCCTTTTGAGAACAAGCCAACCTGATGTGTCCAGAGGGAGTCACCTGGCTTCTGACAGCCAACAGAGGAAAAGAAAGGGGTTCTGGGGGGGTTTGGCGGGAAACGTTTGGTGTCTTTTGTGAGGGAGTCAGCTGGAGTCCTGGGTGAGGGGGTGACCTCAGGCAAGACAGAAAGTTATTTAGCTATAGTTAGGATTGTGTTAGGGTTATTTGTATTTAAGCTGTGTGCTGTGTGTGTAAAATATTATTTTCTTACGGTGCCTTTCATAAAGTTGATTTTGTTTCAATCCTGGAATTGACTGGGTGCCTTCTAGAACCTCAGCTTTGCTGAGCTACAGACTCCCAAAAGTGTTGATTCCCCTTTTTGTATTTAGCCAGAGCTGAGGTAGGGTGAGGATTTCCCCTTCAATCCTCTCCTGGACCCCCAGGGGGCTGGTGGGGAAGGGAGAAACCTGTGCATAGTGTGTGTGTGAGGGGGGTCATGGTGGTGGCAGCAAGGAGGCCTAATTTGATAGCTGCTTTTGCCCACAAGCATGGGTGACCTCAGAACTGAAGGACCTCAGAGGAGGGGCTGGTTCCACCCACCTTTTCCCCTTATTACACAAGGGCTCTGGCTGGATTCAAATCTCCAAGAGACATCTTGGTTTTCAGAAAGAGAAGATAGTTAGGAGTGCTAAGGAGCTGGGATATGGGAGGATTTCTGCTAATAGGGAGCCATCTGCCCCATTGACCTTTCAAAATCCTTTGGATGCAATTCTCCCTGAGTCAGAACTAGCTCAGCTGCTGAGAGAAGATGCCAGGAATGGTTCAAAAGCCCTGAAGAGAAACACCCTCAGTATATAATTCAAAGGACCATCAACATTTACAAAACCAAAAAGTCTTCCCCCACATCATAAACAAACAAACAAACAAGGAAACAAAATAGCTTCTATATAAAAAGGAATCATTTCAACCAAAGATTTCATCATATGCATCAATGGCCTATGTTTTCAACAATGAAAGCTGACAATTTTTTTCCCTAAAAGCATGCACGAGGGTCTTAGCTGTATAAAACAATAGTTGTTGAATAATTCTGGTGCAATATGATATATGGAAACCAAAATAGTCTTCCACTGATGTTCATGCACTAGATATTTTAATTTTTAATTCCATGCCCCTTTATTTTCTTGGACATCTAATTCAGTATATTCCAAAATGTGCAAATAGTTAATATACAATTATTGTTTGGGCCTTTTAAAAATGTTAAATCATTAATGCCAGAATGGGTCTGAGGCTTTGTACCAACAACTAGATGTTGTTTTTTAACTGATGGCATTGCCACTTTGTGCATTTTTAACAACTGATATTTACACTACACTCCTCAAACAGCAAAAAGCCGTAAGTGCATTCTACAAACTAAACTAAAGAATACAATCTGTAGGTTCTCCAATGAAAAGCTTGCCTTGTTTTTTTCAAATTTGAATTCCCCCATAAAGTTAGGTTAACTGTCATAAGTCCCTGATCTATGACAAATCCTGCTTTGTATCTCATTTTAGATATGTAACCATGTGTTGGGACCCAAAATAAAAGAAATTAACTAGAGTCTCCTTGATGAGAACTGCTGTTAATAATATGATCAGGAAAAGTATTTTGTAATTAATGTTTTCCATACTGGGCACCCGCCTAATGGACTTCAGCTCCATTAGGCTGTATAGCCATTGTTAAGAATTCTGGAAGTTGAAGTCCATAAATCTGGACATTGCTCAGATTGGAAAATGGGTTAAACGAATTCCTATTTTAAGGCTAAAAATTTACATTACTGTTATTTATTGTTAAACTATTGTATTATTGTGAAAGCCAGTTGTTTGTGTGTGTGTGTATATATATACACACACACACATAGAGCATATACTGAACGGCACAACCAAGTAGCTGGCATTGTATACAGGAACATCTGCACAGCGTATGGGCTAGACCCCCCAAGTCCAGATGGGAGATTCCACAGAAGGTCATGGAGAATAACAGGGCTAAGATCCTGTGGGACTTCCAGATCCAGATGGACAGGCAGGTAGTGGCCAATCAACCAGACATCATGGTAGTAGACAAAGACCAGAAGACAGCGGTAGTGATAGATGTAGCAGTGCCAAGTGACAGCAACATCAGGAAGAAGGAGCATGAGAAGCTGGAGAAGTACCAGGGCCTGAAGGAGGAAATCGAGAGGATGTGGAAAGTCAAGGCCAAAGTGGTCCCAGTGGTGGTAGGAGCACTCGGGGCCATGACTCCTAAGCTGGGAGAGTGGCTCCAACAGATCCCAGGAACAACCTCAGAGCTCTCTGTCCAGAAAAGTGCAGTGCTAGGAACAGCTAAGATACTGCGCAGAACCCTCAAACTCCCAGGCCTCTGGTAGAGGACCCGAGATTGAGGAAGACACGTACCACCCACAGGGGTGAGAGGGGAATTTTTTTATATATATAAAGAGATGAGGGGGAGGTTGTGGATGGGTTTGTTTTTGTTTTTGTTTTTTTTTTGGTATCTTTGAGTCAGTCTTGATTCCTGGTGGTTACATGGGCAAGTCCCTGAAGGGTTTTTGGTGGTGGTGGTGTTGTTTTGTTTTTTGGTAACATCTTTGCTATTGCCTTCTTCCTAAGAGAGTAACTGACCAAAATCTCCCAGCTGGCTTTGCACTTAAGGCAGAACTAGAGCTCACAGTCTCCCAGTTTCTAATCCAGTACACTACACCAAACTGGCTTTCACAAAGAGAATACACTTCAGTCATTCTACCCAGCATTATAGGAATTCCACCTAAGGAAGAACTTCTGTGTCTTGTGGTTTACTTATTGAAGTGTGTTCCTTAATTTCTACAGAGTACTGGCTCAAGCATATAAATTCTAGAAAACTGAAATGTGTGCTGAAGATGATGACAGCATTCCCTCTTGCCTTCTTTCCTTTGTGGGAAAATAAATTCTCTTGGATGGATCCTTAACACATTAAGTATGTATTGTGAGTCTCCCAATTGACTATCCTAAATATTATTTGTCCCAATAAACATTAGATTAAAAATCTGATTTTCACTTTTCCAATTTGCCTTCCTCTGTTATGAAAAAGCTTTCATTTTTTTTCTATCTTGAACACATTTATGTAGGACTGGATTATCAGCAACTATTAGTCTAGATGGCTGTTTGTTACCTCCAAAATCAAGGGCATCATGTTGGTTCCAACTGGCTGGAGAGCAACAGTTAAAATGCACTAGCCTGGAGAGTTTTCTGAATGCCTTTGACTAGCCACCATGTGATATAGAATGTAGACTAAATAAGTGATCCAACAGGGTGCTTCTTCTTTTGTCTCTCTTTTTTGGGGGGGTCTGTGTGTGTGTCTGTGTTCTTTCAATGCTGTTTTAACCTTCTTTTCATGACAGCAGGTGCTGTTCTTGTATTCACTGGTGCACTTCTCTTCATCCTCCTCCAGTCTCCAGTTGCCCCAGGCCTGAAAAAAGGAATTTCCTCCTGACACCATCCCCCAGCAATTCACTGAAGCAGGGGAAGCCAGAGAGATGGCAGGCAAGAAAAGATGTAACACTCAAATTGAGCCTTGGCCACCACATAGTGAAGGTAAGTGCAAGATCTCTGTGCCTTGACTCGTGAGACTTTTGAAGAAACACTTTTCTCTTGGGATAATGCTTGAAAACTGGGCCAGGGATTTTCGTAGAGGTGCAGGTATGAATTTTAGAACCAAAAAGAGTTACTAAAGCTTCAATCAGACCCAGTAAGTATTAACTGCAACAGCAGACTGCTGTGCAGCTGAAGCAGTGAGAGGCCACCAAAATACAGAAAAAACTATGATGAACACATTATATGTGCAGTCCAAGTTACACTTTTTTAAGGACACCAAATAAATCAATAGCTTGTAGGCTCTTATACCATGTAAGAGTAAATGACATTTCAGCAAAATTGCAGCTTTGCAGCCAAGTCATTTCATGCTTTAGAACTTTTTGCTGTCTCAGAGACCAGAAAGGTCTGAACCTGAGCGCTTGAATTTGAAATTTCTTGAAATACAAGTAAATGAGTAAGTGTAGATCACAGCCTACCTCAGCACTCCATTTGGCAAAACAGTTAATAGAGTGCTTTGCTCATATGCCTGAAACAGCATTATGTTATGAAGCTTGAAGTGCATTGAAGCATGTTTTTATCCTTAGTTTGGTCTCTGAAAACATCAGTTAACTGCTACATGGCTCAGGGCTAAGATAGCATGTTCTGTGTCAAAGTATGACAAAAGAGGGTTGGCCAGCCATGTCCTTGCCAGATTCCATTTCCCCTCTTCCTTGATTTTTTTTTTCTCCTAAGAAATATTTTGCTTTACTGTGACTGCTTCCTCCTCTCTGGCTTTCAGAAAGTCTTCCTCAGATTTCTTTAACTTACCAAATTGTCCTGGGATCAAGTGCCTACTGTGCAAGCCTGGGATTGGAAGCAGCTTTTTAAATAAAGCACTGAAAAGTGCATTGTGTGTTCCCATGCTTACTCTGAATCACCTTTTCAGCTTCAGATCCAAGTGCTGCATGTCCATATCACCTCTCATTCTGGACTGCCTAGCTGAGTTGTCCCTTAAAAGTATTGTTTTACAGTGGTTCAGGACTTGCTATCAGGTTGTATCCAAAAGGGGATGCTGTAATGATACTGTCTGACACCAAGATCATTTACCTACAATGCCTGGCACTCTATATCTTATTCTCTATGCCAGTGTTTCCCAACCTGGGCAGATTTCAGATGTGTAGACTTAGAATTTCCCAGGCAGTGTGGCCATCAGCAGCCACCCTAGAGGGTGAGGTGGAGGGGGGGGGAATAAAAATTGACAGCTTGGCAGATGAAGTATTTCAATGACATCATGATACTCCATCTCACTTCCTGCTGATTTTGATCCCACCTACTCCCTCCTCTCCCATGGGTGCCACTAGGGGTCACTGCTAAGAATTCTAAGAGCTGAAGTCTTATGTATGTATGTATGTATGTATACACACACACACATATATGTGTACACACACACACACACATCCATCCATCCCTGGGAGAGATTACCTGGAGCTTTGGCGTGAGATGCCATTATCAATTCTACTGTTTTTTGCAATCAAATTGCAAGAAAATCCCCTTCAATATTTCTTATTTTCATAATGGGCTAGATGAGAAGAGCAAGCTAAAATTAAATCCAGGGAAGATGGAGATTCTGTTGGTTAATAGGAAACCAGATTCAGGGAAATTCTCAGCCTGAGAGTGCTTTTCAATTCCAGCAGTCGCTAGACTTCAAGTGGCAGTTGTGGCAAGGAACACATTTGCAGACTTTCATGGTATGCCAACCTGACTCTTCTTGAATCAGTTGAGTTTGGTAAATTGGTGACATCAAAGCTTGACTATCTATAATGGTATGTGGGAATGACCTCGGGAGACAGGAGGAAAAGCTGCAGCCTAGACAACAGTCTGATAAACAAAATCTGAGTCTGAAGGGGGTGAGGGTGGAGAAAGCATCTCAGAAGGGACCCTCCCTAGTTTTCGGAAGAGTAAGAGTAAGGGAGGGGAGAGGTATTTTCAGACTTGCAAGATTCTGTTGCAAGATTCTGTTACTATAATCTTACAATAAAGTTAACATTAGTACTCATCATTGGTCCTTTTTTTTTTCTGGCCTACCTCAAAGGGCTGACATCAATCTTGCACCAGATCATGAAAAATGCAGCTCAGATTCATGATGGTCACAACTCATGTTGATAGTTCTGCATTGATTGCTAATTTGTTGTCAGGCACAACTTAAGGGTGGATTTTAATTTAAAACCCTAAATTATCTGAGTTGCCATATCAAAGGGGATCTTTGGTTTGTCAGAGGGTTGAGATGTGTACCTCTGTGAAGCAAACTGCAAAGTAAAGCAGTGCCCAACAAGTAAACAGCAAGGTGGCCCCTTCACTTTGCTGGAGAACGAACTATCTTCTGGAGATAAAGCAGAGCAATGTCCCACTGAAAGTCAGTTTCCAGCAAGGCAGATCTCAACATCCACAATCCTAAGGACTTACCTTCTTGTGAACCTTTGTGGACTTTAAGATTTGTAGTGAAAGCCATTGGGAAGATGTCTTTTGCCAGAGACCCATTCGCTGGGTATATGAGAGAGAATGATCTCCTATGTCTTTCTCAGGCCACAGAATCCAGTCTTCAAAGAGTTGTTTTTGGCCTGTACATTCTAAAACTTTAGAAGAACAATTAAGGTACACTTTCCATGTTAATGATGTAGACGCACCTTTAAATCTGAATGGATTGTACTTCTAATTGGATTGTTTTTAATCTTTGTTTTTAACTTGCAACCGTATGTATGTATTTATATCTATATTTATATCTCTATAAATCCACCTTGAATGTTGTACAAATGGAATCAAATTGTACCAAAAAAATCATACTGGTAGTTTTATAGCAGGAGAAAGCATTTCCACTTGTGTGAAGGGAAACATCCTACCAACTACTGTACTGCTTTACATTTTTCTACATCAAAAGCTGATTTTAAAAAATGGGGAATGTTGCATTGTGAGCTGCAATAAGGTTTTTTAAAAAAATAAACAATAAATTTGTCCTTAGGTTGACCTCAGCTTCTTGTGACTTCATAGAGACATCTGTGTATTTTCTTGGTTTGCCACTGTCATTTTACTTTACTCTGCAGTTCTGAGATCCAAATCCTAATCAGATCTGGCCATCTTTGCTTTTTGAGATTAGCCAAGGTTAACTGGGTGCTGCCACCTTCCTGCGATACCATAGGTAATGATAATCAGAATGACAATTATGTGG
The DNA here is from genome assembly GCA_030867105.1 of Liasis olivaceus. NCBI lineage: Eukaryota > Metazoa > Chordata > Lepidosauria > Squamata > Pythonidae > Liasis > Liasis olivaceus. The sequence goes on from CM061349.1 coordinate 191,803,505, forward strand.
TGCCTCACTGTGTACAAACACAAATCCTTTTCACTAGGTATAGACAAATCTTAGTTTTGCATATTTTCAATTATAAGCTTGCAGTAGCCACAGTGATTTACATCCCTGCTGCTATGGTCTTCCAATTATCTGACATTGCTTGCAAAAAGACCACTCCTCAGGAGAGGCAAAGAAGTCAGATTTGCTTTAGATAGAGAGAAAAATTGTTGCTGGTTCTTCCATCACTTTTTCTTTCCCCTCTTGAGTAAGTAAAGTATTAGTTCAATAGGACTGTGTCAATCCAAGTCATATTAAACCCCATGTGAATTTCCCAAATGCAGTGAATTAGTAAGAAAGTGAGCAAAAGTGTAGGATGACATTTAGTTTGACAATGCAGATTTCACTTCAGTTATTTGGAACACTTCACACTTGTCAATGCACTGCACATACACTTTTGAAAAAATAACGAAAGCAAGTGTTATTATGATTTCTCATTTCAGAGGCTCCTCTGTTAAACCTTTGCGACATCTGAGGGAGAGAGAATGCCATTTTTAGTCACATCACAAAGTGGGAGGATTACTTAAATGCAGATTAGCAAGGTTAGCTTGAACAGCATATTTGAAAGTGTTCTCTTAACTCTTTGAGTTATGATGTTACCCCTTGGCTCAGTTTTCTTTGGCTTGGCAAAGGCAGTATCCTTCTTTTGCGCTATGATTCCCATAATCCATGATCATTGTAACTATGCTGACTGGAACTTATAGGAGTTGTAGTCCAAAACATCCATAAGGCACCAAGTTCTCTATGCATTGTCCACTGTGCCTAGAACCTCTACAGGTATAATTGTTTTGGCACACAAGTGTAGCACAAACATTGGGAACATAACACATATCTTTAAAGATTCATGTGTTGTAAGAAAAGCTCTGTCCCTGAAATAGGGATGTGGCATTTAGCTGGGTGAGTGAGGGTAAATTTGGATTTTTATTTTTTTTAACTGCATTTATATTTTCATGATGTGTGTGTGTGTAAATATATATAAAATATTTAAGCTACCATAAGCTGGGCAACTTTTTGGTGAACAAGAACCATGGTTGAGAAACCAACAGGAATCTACAAAATATTCTGGGCATGAACAGCTGATTTGGTGGTCCATGCCTGGGCTGAAATACATGTGTTGGGGTGTTCTGAACTATACATGGAATGAAACAGGGCTGTTTTGTTCCAGATACAGATCAAAAAATGGTGGGGACAATGGGATATGCTGGTTTGGGACATTGGCAATGACAGAGGAATATTAGGGAAGAGAAGAGAAGGCACTGGCAAAAATGTGGGGGTGGGGTGAATGGCCTGGTAGGATATGCCATGCTGGGATATTGTTTGGAGGGAGTGGGGGCTAAAGTGAGGTAGGAAAAGCATTGAGAAGATAGGATAAGTGGGCCAGCATACAGGCCACATGGAGGAGGAGGGGACAGAGGAAGTGATATAAGCCTACTCAGGACCCTTCTGGAATTTGTTTTGGCCAAAATCTGCAGCAACCAAAGTGTTCTGTTTTTTCCTTCTGCCAACTGCAGACAATATAAAACAGTTCATCAGGACAGAATAGATTGCTCCAGGTTTTAGTAATCTCTAGGTTAAAGATTCAAGCTTACATGGAATAATGTGAGCATGCTGGGGATAAAATGGGCTTCAGTTGCACTAATTTACACCTTCTCTATCTTATTAAGAAGTTCATGTGAAAGCCTTGATGATTAAAGCCATGCTAGGTGATGGAATGACCCATCTTATGAGAACCATGGCATATGGAATTTGCATCTGTATATTAAAGTAGGAATTCACAGGTTGGTGATAGTTGTATGTTATACACCAGTGAATGGTGATGAAAAAATCAGATATGAGTTTGGGAAAAATTGTGCAAAGTTCTGAATTATTGTAATCCAAGGGGGAAAATAATTCTGCTAGGTGATATAGATGGATAAGTAGAAATGAGATAAGACAGTACAGAAGAAGTAAATGGGCCATTTGGAGACCCATGGATTAATGAAAATTGTGGCTGTTGGCTTAGAAAAAGACTTTGTTTCCAATACGTAGTATAAGCACAAGTTTATTCATATGTACAAGTGGTAAATGAATATAAATCTAAAAACATGATTGATTTGATTGTTTATTATAAAAGATTTGAGATAAGTGGTGAGGCTAAAAGAAAAAAGTCCTCAAGTCATCATATGTTTTCTACCTGCAGTAAATATTACCTTTTACACAACAAGTAAATGTTCATTGTACAGTTGAAGTAAAGTAATGGGGAGTAATTTGTAGTATCCAATGTAATCTAACACAATTCCAGACCACAAAGGTTCTTGGGACATAGTATGATCCCTTTTTAAAAATTTAAATGCGCATATAGATATCATCTCTGTGAAGTGCTTAAGCATATACTGAGGCTGCAGTTTGTATGAATCCATCCCATAATAGTGGCTCTAGGAAACTACTGGTGTTGCACAAATACATTACAGTAAGCAGTTGGGAAAATCCTGTGATCCAAAGTACTGTATTGATTTTTAAAGCAGCACATGCCATAGGAGCCAGTGCTTTAAGAAAAAAAAAAGTATTTCAGGCCTAGTTCAAAAATTTATCTCAGTGCCAGCATCCTTCATCAGATATAAGAGGGGACATTGACCCCTCTACTTTCCCAGAAAGATAATATGTATGACAGGAAAGTGATATTCCAGGAAACACATCAATTCAACCTTTATAAGGAGCACCCATGTCAATATCACATCTGACATACTCTGCCTGATGGTAAAAAGTTTCTACCCGCTAGGTTTGTCTCTGAATCAAGGATTCTCCTATTTGTCCTTGATGTCTCCACTCCACTCTTCATTCTTCACACTGTTCCTTTTATACTGAAAACAAATGCAATCTCATTATGGTTACATTCATAAACATCCAATTGAAACATACAGTATATGGGGAAAATTCCATAACTGTATCTCTTTAGACCCCATAGGAGTTTTCATTGTTTAACACTGTTTTATAGATCTATATATTACTGTACTTCCTAAGTTTAATGCCTCTAAACTGAAAATATCCAAAACGCATACATGTATGAAAAAAGAAGTGTAGTGAATTTAGGGACCTGTGAACAGCCTGGAAGGTCTAAATATTTCAAAGCTCTAAGAACCACTGTTTTCTTCCCCTGAGAGGCTGGGGTTGGGGGTAGGATTCAGACTGGAAGAAGTGGACAAGATATTTCTCTTTCCCCACTCTGAGTGGACAAGAGGTTCTGAAAGCAACAAGGCCTATCAATGTCGTTTTCTTGATGAACCTGGAACTTGGTCTTCTGCCCCAAAGCCCTGGGGAACTGGAACCAGCATGATAAAGTTGGCAGGCAACATGCAGGCAGACACATCAGAGGTGTTTTGATTCTTTTCAGTTCTGCTTATTTTAGTGGTGTAGTTGTATCTTTGCTGGCATTTTCTGTCCCTCTATTTCTTTCTTTGCTTGCTTGCTGATTAATGATTGCTATCTTTTGCTTGTAAATCTGGGCCTCCTAAACTTCATTGAACTTTCTAATCCCCCCAAGTACTTATTTTGCTGCATTTATAAAAATAAAAATTCATTCTTCTTTGATATACCTGTGTTGGGTTGATACTAGTGCCACATTCCAAAACCAGCTGAGCCTGATATCCTGATTAAAAGGGAAAATTAGTTATGTGAAAGTTTAGTTTTAGGTAAGGAAGAGCTCCAGTTTGGCTCCATGCAGATGCCCAAATGAAGGGAGGGCATCTTCCCAATCAAGAGCAGCTAATGACAATTACCTGTCATGATTGGAACTGTTTTCACCAGGAGAAAAGCTATATTCAGATATCCTAGAACACAAGAGAACTCCATCCCATTGTAGTGACTCCAGGAACCTGCTGTAGCTGTTGTGCAAATATATCACAATAAGCAGTTGAGAAAATGCTGTGATCCAAAGCAGGGAGTGGGGGTGGAACAAAGACAAGGTATTTTATAAGGTATTGTAGTAAAAACTGGTTTTCATTTTACAGTGCAGATCCTGCAGAGGTGTGAAGGATGTTAAACAGGCAAACCCTGCTAAATCAAAACGGAAATAAACTAACACAAATCACTTTGTAGTTCAGCCAGGCATTTTTCTTAAGGAGGCTTGCATTGCAAGGTGAAATGCAATGTAGTCAAGCCAGCTCTATGTTTGAGAATATAGAGGCAAATTATCCTTGGATAGGCTATCTTCTCTTTAATATGGATGCAGTAGGACTATTCCAACCATATTTTCCACAACACTTCACAATACATTTACACTAGATCATAAACATTGCAGGAAATGAAACAGTAGATCTAAGGTAGGGTTACCAGATCTCTGAACAGGCAAAGGAGGGCACAGACAATTGGAAAGGAGGACACATGGGGTGGTGGTGGGGAGGTAAAATTTTTGTCACTGTAATTTTTGTCATGGATGCCAAGAAAGGTAAACAATTACACCAATTGTTTACCTTTCTTAGCATCCATGACAAAAATTACAGTGAAAAACTACCAATGGAAAAAAAGTACTTAGGCCTACATGTATATGAAATTACTATTTCCAGCATCAGAAAGGCTGGTTTTTCAGTTGCAGGAATGTGCTAGAGATGGTTAGGAGGTAAAAGCCTTCAGCATATAACTTAAGGTCTTGTCAATTTCAGGCAGCAGCACAAGCCAGCTGGAAGGTACTAATCAACTACTTGAGGTCACAGAGCAGAGTTTGTTTACTCACAGTTAGCACTTACTGGGGAAGCACTGCATCAGGAAGGCATGGAGACTTGATCAAAGATATTAGGTGCTGATAGATAGGAGGAGCCAAGAGGGCAAAGAGTGAGCAGCTCTGAAGTTAAGCTCCTTAAGCCTATTTCTTTTTAATTTTATTTTATCCCCATTGTTGTTATTGTTTAATCTTTTTTCAACTTTCTCACCCTACACCTTCTGTACATTTTACTGCCTAATAAATACAAAAGAGCACAACACACCTTAGGAATTCTCACTGAGAAAGTAAGAAGGATCATGGGAAAAAGAAAAAAATGTCAGAAAGTGGACTCTAGATCACAACTGTCATCTAAATCATTGAAACAACAAAGGATAGATTTCCTGAGAGTTAATAAAGCAAAAAATGTGAGTAATTATGAAGTAAACTCTAGGCAATTATTGGATGTGCTGGAATGGGACTTGCAAACAGAAACTGAGCATCAATAACTGATAGAACTGTCCTTCTCACTGCAAGAGGAATCAGATTTCCAAGACTCCTTTAACTCCCCAGGGCCAGCTACATTATCCATTGTGTCTGCTGCCATGAACTCAGCTTCTGCACTGCTGTTAGAAGAAAGCCAGGAGGGAGAGCAAAAAAAATGAAAAAGTCACAGACTATATCTAGGCAATGCTTATTAACAGCCCAGACCATGATATCAATTTTCAAACACTTATCAGCAATTAAAGAAAAGTAGAATCCTTGAAACAATCGTTTATAACATTTACTCACTTATCAAACTAAATTAGAGTCTGTAACAACACAAAGTTTTGACAATAGGGATAAGAATGAACAAGGAGGCCAAGGAAAAAATTGGAAATGACCTCTAAAATAAATACAAAAGATGCCCAAACCCAGAGACAATTTACTATTCTAAAATCCACCCAATGTCTAGGAACTAGGGAGGCTGACGTTAAGAATAATTGCATCCTTCATAGTCAATAATCAGATCACCGTATATATCACCCAACCAACAGGTTTAAGAGAAACCAATGGGATTCAAAGAAAGCTGCTCTTTTGTCTCTGAATCAACTCCTCCAATGCCAACAATACATGACCAATTTATTTGAAGTAGAGTGAATGTCAAGCAAAACTGGTAGTAAGAGAATTCAGCTGACTTTCAAACACCCCACAATGCCCAGCATGTTATTTAAAATGAGACCTTTTTTGAGCGCCTTTTAAATGTTTCCTAAACAAGTTTTCCATGAAGAGAAAACTACTCCACTCTTCAGTCTACTTCAACAAAATGCTGCTGGTGTTCCAACTTTGAAAAGTATGACTATAGCTGTAGAAAACAGGTAGACACTACACCAGCAACACCCTTGAAAGTGAGCTCCTTAGATAAGCAGTTTCAGATAACAGCAAAAGAGAAGGCAACAGACAAGCCATTAAAAATAGAACTTATTAACTCCTTCAGGGATCTACCAGCTCAAGAACAGGAGAAAATAATAAAGAGATTGGAAGATCTTGGACATACACTGGCAGCAACACGTGCAACAGCTGCACCATTAATTGACTTTGCCTCCTGTGAAGATGACTGAAACAAAAACCCATGATATATTGAACACCTCAGTAAAATATCCTGACTACTTAGAGGATGAAGACCAAAACGAAAGACTGAAAGGAAATGATCTGCCTGTCCCAGGAACTAAAAAGGGCTGGGGTCAAAGAGTCCAAGCTCTCTAGCTTATCCTGAGGACCTTGGGATCTTTGCCAAAAGAGATGAAAACTTTCAAAAAGAAGGGGGCTAAAGAATCTGAAGCCAAAGGAAATACTACCCACGTGAAGAAAATAAAATCATCAATAGCTAACAAAGATCCAAATCCCTTGATTTTGAATAATTTTGCTTCTGGAACTTCCCAAGATGATACCACAATACCTCATCCAAAACTCTCAGAGGAACATCGTGGAGAAGCAGATCCACAGCCATCTCAATAACTTTCTTCTACTTCTTGCCCACTGATGGCCATCTCCTGTAATCTAGCCAGGTGGAAGAATAAAAGCAGTGACATCTCTTTTATGAATTACATCATAAAGTTTGACATTCTTTTTCTACAGGAAACTTGGCTTTCTGAAGACACAATATTAGGTGGATTTAAATCCTTTTCAATGGGGACAGGCCCTGGAGCTGGGTGGGGCAAACTTTGTGGTGGCCTAAGCTTGCTTATTCTGTTGCAGTTCAATCTGAAATTCTTCACTGGTGTTCCTTGGAATGCTATGCAATGGCTGCGCTACTTAAATTCAACAATGTTATATATTTATTTATTAATGTTTACATCCCACCATTGCGATTGTGATCTCAGGTTAAAACTGCCTGGTCCAGATTAGAGACATATATTAGTAAATTACAAATGAAATCCCCGCATGCCTTCATAATTCTGGCAGGAAACTTTAATGCAAGAATAGGTCTCACTGACAAACTGCTCTATACTAAATTCTAGCATTATCCTCCCAGTCCAGATATTGTTCTACCTCTTCTCAAATTGTGCTGATACCAGTTCTGAATTCAGGAGAATCAATAAGCTGTTCAGGTAAATACAAAGACTAGTGCAAGGGCATTTATTTCCCCTTTTTTCCTCTTCATAGGTTCAATTCCTTTTGAAGCTAAGGAAGGAAGAAGAGAAACTTGTTAAGTCAGCAAGAGGGTCTATTTTTTTGGAAAGGGAATCCCAGAATCTACCAAACAGTACTTTGGCATGTGGTCCTACTTGGCTGCTAAATGCAATCTATCTGGATTCTTTAATTGCCCAGTTATTGCAATGCAACTCTTAAAGCATAAATATTGACCAAAATGCAGGGAAAATCCAGATATAATAGAAACATGCTTAAGAGCAATTTGGTAATTTGACAAACAGTAACTATTTAACAGTAACTATTTAAACAAACAAAAACCCCACAAAAAGCACCCTCCCCCAAATTTTGAATATAATAAATCTCTTTTAAACTTAAATTTTCAAACAATATCCTGTGGATTGGACATTATCATCCTATTCCATTCGTGCTATATCATTTTCAGTGGCACTCAATTCACTTCTAGATTCAAAGGATGCCGTTACTTACAAAGGGCTTCTAGTTTGAGACCACAGTAATCTGAAAGGCTATATTCAGCCTTTACAGCACCTATTAATTCTTGACCCTATCTCTTCTTATTTTATGGCACATCCTTCATAAATACCCATTACTGTGCATTCAATCATTCATGCTATGATTCTCCTAACATACTCAATTTTTTCTCCCAAATAATGAAGAGGGAAGAAGCACACTTATACACAGCCAAATTAGCTCATTTCAATAATGATTCATTAATCATAACAGAGCCCTTATTACACACCACCTTTCTACCATCATTTTCCTGTCTTTAGTAAACTTTCTACCAAGGTATACAAATTCATCTATTTGTTTTAGCTTTTCACCATTTTTGTATAAGTTGCAAAAACGGTGAAAAGCTACCATGGCCTTTGATACATGAACTTTCAGATCCATAGTACTTGTTGCATCATACAGTCTATGAAATATTTACTGCAAATTATTCAGGTTCTAAGTCAACAATTCATTATCTGCACATAAAAGTACATTCATTCACATTACCAACCAACACACCACTAACATCTCCCAAGAATTTGGTATGCATTTGTCCATAAATACATTAAACAATGAAGGGGACATCATACATCCTTGTCTGACTCTCAGCTCTATACTGAACCATTCACTGAGCATTCCATTCATTTTTATAATACATTATTTCCATTATTTGCCATTCTGATTATATACAGTATAGTCATCAACTCAACTCCGTATTTATGCCAAATGTTCAAATTCAAGACAATTCATGTTGTTACATATTTTCTCTAAATCAGGAAGTATACAATAAACTTTTTCATGTTAACATATTTCTGAATAAATTGCTAAAGACAAAAATCTGAGTTGCACATCACCTGCCTGTCACAAAGCAGAACTATACTTACCAAATTTTATTCCTTGTCACCTGTTATGCCCTTTCAGTCAGAATTCTGCCAAACATCTTCCCAGGCACACTTAAAAGACTAATCCCCCTGTAGTTTTTGCATTCATGCTTGTTATCATTTACTTTGTATAAAGGAACAATAATTACAGTACATTCTTCTGATCATCAGACACAGGTGCAGTCTTCACACATATTTTAAACAAGTCAAACAACTGTTCCATAAGCAAACTACAACATTTCTCCAATTACACTGTATTTGCCTAGAACCTTACCACTTTTTAACATGCTCACAGCATTTATTACTTCTTTTCTATTAAGTTTTCCGTGGACACTAACATGTATTACATTCAATACACTTCCATTCTTTGTGGCCATTCCTGGAGCAGGAGGCTTTATTGATAGGCACTCACAACCTTGTCATCTCACTCCTTACTACTGTAATTTGGTGTGCATTGGGCTGTCCTTGAAGATCATCTGTAAACTACAGCTAGTTCAAAATGCAGAAGCCTATGTGGTAATGAGTTCTACCCATTTTATCTATGGGACACCTTTATTGTGGGAGTTCCTCTGATTCCCAGTTGGATTCCAGATGCAATTTAAGGTGCTGGTTATTACCTTGGACAGTGAATTCTGTCCATCCAATGAGAACTAATAGAGATGGCGAGTTACAGTTGATCCCCAGGAAGTGTCAGCCAGAGGGGATCCAGGGTATTGCTCCCATTCTCTGAAACAGCTTAGCTCCAGAGATAAGGAGGCCCTACTCCTGCTTGTATTTCAGAAGGCTGTGTTAAGACCTTGCTGTTCCATAGATCCCCTTGGAATGTAATGGGTGTTTGGAGTTGTTGGTCCTGAAGCAAATGATGCCAGTTATTGGCTTTTATTTGATTGTTTAAATCCTGTTCTTTGATCTTATAACTGTATTTTAATTGTATTGCTGTACTGAAAAATTGTTCGCTGCTCAAAGTCTCAGTACTGGAACAGCCTACAAGCCCAAATGAGTAAATAACAAAATTATTAACTTATTCTCTTAATCTTCTATTATAAACAATCATATTGATCTTGATTTTTCATTAGTGTCTTTTCTACTGCACATATAACTAGACTTATGCTGAAACCAACAAAGAGACCTTTTTTAAGCAGATATTCACCAAGTCTCCATTCTCATACATTCACTGGGTTTCCAAATGGTACATTTCTTTTTGTACTCTCTTGTCTCACTCCCACCCATCCAGTCATGTCACCTAGCAGAACATTTTTCCCTTGGATTACATTCATTCAGAATGTTGTACAATTTTTCCCAAAACTCATCCCTGCTTCTTCCATTATTGCCTTTCACTAAAGACTAACATAACAGGATCACCAATCTATAAATTCCTATATTCATATGTATCCTCAACAATCTAAATGACACCAGTTCATATTTTCTGGCACATACTAAGCCCTTTCATTCATAATTAAACCCATACTTCACTTTCATGCATGTATTCATCAATTCCACCTCACAAGATCAGACAACTTTAATTGAGATCTATTCCTTCAAAAAGGGCAAGATCTTTCATTCCAAATTTCGCATTTTACAGTCACGCAGCATATCTATTTTTCTTTTTTTCATATTATTCATGCTCTTTACCATGTACTCCTCTTACATTCCAAGTTACAATATTCCACATGCTATGGCTGTGACTAAATGGGCCCATAAATGTTCATCTCCATTGGTCCTCAAGGTTTGGTCACTCAAGGCTACTACATAATACTTTTAGTAAGATAAAGGAAGATGTAAACTAAGTTACCAGCCTTAATGGCACCTGAGCCACATGATGCATTCTCTGCTGATGGCATATTGGCCAAACCGTATTAAAGCTATTCAGCTCAATAAGGACAGTACTGGTCAGTTTGGGCATATCTTGTGCCAATAAGCGCAACCAAAGCCCAGTTTTGCCCCAGGCATGTTCATGCAATGTATGCAATCTTGGATCTCTAATCTAGGGACTGCCTTGCCAAGCTAACATATTGTTCATATCCCACCAGCTTGGTTATATATGCAGTGTATAGATATACTGAGGACAGCAATTCCCAATTTAGTATATTTATGAAAGGAAACAGTAGAAGTGAGTGGGAAATGCTCAGCTACTGTTTAAAATACAAAATGTGACCAATTTTATAGATAAACGGCAACCTTTTATTTCATATGCTTGTAAGAAATTTGTATTAAATCTATTTCCAGATCATCAATTAATAATGCAGGAAAATATTTTCTGAATATATGAATAAAAATATTTACTATATTAATAAAACAACTGGCATAAATCCCTAATATTTTTACTCTAAAATAAATTCAATTGAGCTAAGTGAAACTTATTTTGAAGTTAGTGGGCTCTGAATGATGTACACCTATTGAACAGACATATCATACAAAGTATGCAATTAACATCCCATTTTACTGCTTCCTGAAAAAGTTTTGGTCTTCAAAAAATCCCCTTATTTTGTTTGTGGTTTTTTGCCACCGAGGGTTGTTGTTTTTTTTTTAAATGCCAGGTTACATCATATGATTATTGTATATTTCTGCTTGGATTTGAAATAACATATTTATTCTATTCCATTAGTGTATTTTAATAAGCCTTGCTTTGGGGAGACCATGCCTGCCAATTTAACTTTATCAGACTGTCAACAGAATTTACATGCTTAGGAAAATGTGATGTAAAGTTGCCAGAGTAGCTGCTGCCTGTCAAACATGGTTGTCATGGAGAAATGAAATCCAGAAAAGCTCAATGCCAAGTGGAATTGGATAGGCAGAACTCCTCCCTCTGTCAGAAATGTGGAAGGGATGGAGGATAGCTGGATCGCAAGTCAATCTGAATTCAGGTATAAGTAAGAATTCCATTCATGTTGGGTTTTAGCAAGAACTTCCAAAATTCACTACTTTCTAGCAGATTTAAAAGATACTTAATTAGAGAGGAAGCAAGACTATCCATCTCTAATTACATCCTTAGCCTATATTTGAATAGTCACTTGAATGACTCTATTTAAAAAAAAAAAAAACTATTCTGATGAATAGGTTTAGGCTTCATGTGAACATCAGATGTCCTTTAAAACCTGGATCCAACAGGAGCCTTAGAGAAAGAATGACAGCTAGTGACTAACTCCCCCCATTTTTTGTTGACCCTCCCTAAGTTTTCTCTGATTGCACTAGCAATAATAACTGAAAATTAATAATATGACTTCCTATTTTTTCTGGCAGAAAATGCACAAGGGCTGTGATATAAATCCTACAATAGGTGTCCTAACTTTTAGAGAAATATAATTCACTGTAACAGTACATGTTTTGTATATGGAATGTGTCTCAGGATTGATTTCCAGCATCTCCCATTAAATGTTTAGAAACTACATGAACAAAAGATCTCCATTTGAGGTGCTGTGGACAGCCATTTCCTCTTGGAACAGATGTCATGCTGGGTTAGACCTGGTCTGAATTGGGTAAAGTGATCTATCTCCATATGAAAGGAACACTGGCAGCTATTTTATACTGTCAGATTACAATCCATATAGCTAGGCATACTGTAGTTGAGATGTAAAACTCAGGACAATCACTAGATGGCAGCAGAGCCAGTTTCCTTTGCTGCCATCTAGTGGTTGCCTGGAGTTTTGCTTCCAGACATGGTAATCCTAATGTTCGTATTATTGACAAAGACTGGTAATGGCACCCTAAGGCTTCTGAGAAAGGTCCTCTGGCCAAACCAAGGTACCTGTTCCTCCCATCCAGTCAAAGAAGCATACAACAGAATAATTGTTACGATGCCCATATAATTATCCTTTTTTAAAATAATTTTATTCAGTTTTTAAAAACAAAAGTAAAAGCTCATACAAACTAATATAAAGTTAGAAAAAAAAAGAAAGAAATCAAAGAGAAAGCTAAAGGCTTTATTAGTCAATGACTGAATAAAGTTTCTATCTAACAGTGCAAGAAAGAAAAAGTAAAAGAAAAAAAGAAAAAAAAAACCTAGAAGTGGATTCCAATCTTCTTTACAGCAGTTATAAGTACACTTATAAATTTACCTCTTTCTCTAAAGTTACATTATGACTCTCTTCTTTGTATAAACTATCCTGTCTATCATCAAAACCATAATAAATTCATTTTTTTCTGTTTTATGCAAAAGTCCATAAGAGGTTTCCAGTCAGCAATAAACACAGATATTGTCTTTTCTCTAATTAAAGAAATCAATTTGGACATCTTAGCAAGTTCCATCATCTTCACCAACCATGCCTCCATTGTAGGTATTGCCAGATCTTTCCATCTTTGTGTGTACAATAATCTCACTGCAGTTATCATACACAAAAACACAGTTCCATAACTTTTTTCCAACTGTTTGTCCATCAGTCCCAAGAGAAAGACTTCTGACTTCAGTTGTATATTAATCTTTAAAATCCTCTGAAATAGTGTGTGTATTTGAATCCAAAATTTTCTAGCTTTTTTACATGTCCACCAAGCATGATAAAATGTCCCTTCTTGTTGTTCACATTTCCAGCATAAATTTAAAGTGCCTTTATTTTAGACGAATTATCTGGTGTCGTATATGATTGGTACATCATTTTATAGAAATTCTCTTTAAGATTATAACACAATGTAAATTTCAATCCTTTCAACCACATATCTTCCCATTATTCAATCTGTATATTATAACCAAAAATTTTAGCCCACTTTATCATACATTCTTTCACTTGTTCTTCTTCTGTTTCAAATTTCAATAAAGGTTTATACATTTAGGCAATTACTTGATCATCATTTGTACCCAATTCTATTTTAAAATCAGTCTTACAATGTTCAGTACGATAACTCTTGTCTACTTTAAATCTTTCTGATAACTGTAAATAAAAAAAACCACTGGCAACTATATTCCTCTGCCACCAGTTGTTCTCTTGAATTTATTTTGTATTTGCCTTGACAAAATTCTAGTATCTCACAATAACTTAGCCATTTGTGTTTGCGTATTATTTCTTGTCTATAAAATGCTTCTTGTGCTGAAAGCCACAAAGGTGTTTTTGGACACAACCTGGGTTTGTATCTATTCCATATTCTCAATATGGCTAACATAATGATTTTTAAAATCCACAATAACCTTGACTTTATCATACCACAAATACCCCTGCCACCCAAATCTCAGGTCATGTCCTTCTAACTCCAAAAGCCTTTTATTTCTCAGCAGCACTCACTCTTTCATCCTAACCAAACAGCAAGCTGCAAAATACAATTACAAATCAGATAAACCCAATCCTCCTCTTTCCTTTCTGTCTTGTAACACCTTATATTTAACTCATGTTTTTCCCCTGCCACACAAACTTAGATAATAGCTTTTTGCCACTGTTCAGATGGTGTATCAGTGTCAAAACAGGTATTGTTTGAAAAAAAAATCTAGGCAAGACATTCATTTTTATCACAGAAATTCTCCCCAACAATGACAATTGTAGTTTCTCCCATCGTAACATGTCTTTTTAAACTTCATTTCATGTCTTAACATAGTTATTTTGAAATACCATACAGTTCATATTTGTTATGGTTATACCCAGATACTTTACTTTCTTCTCAATTTTAAAACCCATTTTATTCATCAATTCTACAGGTGAAACTCGAAAAATTAGAATATCATGCAAATGTTCATTTATGTCAGTATGGCAACTCAAAAGTTGAAACCAATATATGAGATAGACGCATTACATGCAAAGCGAGATATGTCAAGCCTTACTTTGGTATAATTGTGATGATTATGGCATACAGCTTATGAAAACCCCAAATTCACAATCTCAGAAAATTAGAATAGTGTGAAAAGGTTCAATATTCTAGGCTCAAAGTGTCCCACTCTAATCAGCTAATGAATCCATAACACCTGCAAAGGGTTCCTGAGCCTTTCAATGGTCTCTCAGGCTGGTTCAGTAGGAATCACAAGCATGGGAAAGACTGCTGACCTGACAGTTGTGCTGAAAACCATCATTGACACCCTCCATAAGGAGGGAAAGCCCCAAAAGGTAATTGCAAAAGAAGTTGGATGTTCCCAAAGTGCTGTATCAAAGCACATCAATAGAAGGTTATGTGGAAGGGAAAAGTGTGGTAGAAAAAGTTGCACAAGCAGCAGGGATGACCGCAGCCTGGAGAGGATTGTCAGGAAAAGGCCATTCCAAAGTGTTGGGGACTTTCACAAGGAGTGGACTGAGGCTGGAGTTAGTGCATCAAGAGCCACCACACACAGACGGATCCTGGACATGGGCTTCAAATGTCGTATTCCTCTTGTCAAGCCGCTCCTGAACAACAAACAACGTCAGAAGCGTCTTACATGGGCTACAGAAAAAAAGAATTGGTCTGTTGCCCAGTCCTCTTTTCTGATGAGAGCAACTTTTGCATCTCATTTGGGAACCAAGGACCCAGAGTCTGGAGGAAGAATGGAGAGGCACACAATGCACCATGCTTGAAGTCCAGTGTGAAGTTTCCACAGTCTGTGTTGATTTGGGGAGCCATGTCATCTGCTGGTGTTGGTCCACTGTGCTTCATTAAGTCCAGGGTCAACGCAGCCATCTACCAGGAGATTTTGGAGCACTTCATGCTTCCTTCCACAGACGAGCTTTATGGGGATGCTGACTTCATTTTCCAGCAGGACTTGGCACCTGCCCACACTGCCAAAAGTACCAAAACCTGGTTCAGTGACCATGGGATTACTGTGCTTGATTGGCCAGCAAACTCGCCTGACCTGAACCCCATAGAGAATCTATGGGGCATTGCCAAGAGAAAGATGAGGGACATGAGACCGAACAATGCAGCGGAGCTGAAGGCCGCTATTGAAGCATCCTGGTCTTCCATAACACCTCAGCAGTGCCACAGGCTGATAGCATCCGTGCCACGCTGCATTGCGGCAGTCATTGCCACAAAAGGGACCCAAACCAAGTACTGAGTACATATGCATGCTTATACTTTGCAGAGGTCTGATATTGTTCTATTTCCAATCCTTGTGTTATTGATGTCATGTAATATTCTAATTTTCTGAGATTGTGAATTTGGGGTTTTCATAAGCTGTATGCCATAATCATCACAATTATACCAAAGTAAGACTTGACATATCTCGCTTTGCATGTAATGCGTCTATCTCATATATTGGTTTCACCTTTTGAGCTGCCATACTGACATAAATGAACATTTGCACGATATTCTAATTTTTCGAGTTTCACCTGTATTTGATCCTCTATTTTCATGTTTTTTGTTAACATCTTTGTCCTCTGTTTGTTCATCTTAAAACCTGCTAATGTACCAAATTCTTTTAATTTTCCCATTAATGTTTCAATTCCCTTTAAAGGATCTTCCAAAACCAACACCAAGTCATGCAAAAGCCCTTAACTTGTAAGTTTCTTTTTTAAACTTTACTCCCATAATCCTCTCATCTTGTCATATATCTCTGTTCAGTATTTCAAGAACTAAAATAAACAAGAGAGGAGACAGCAGGTAACCCTATTGTCAGAACCTCACAATTAACTGCGTTGATTAATTGTAATTGCTAGCTTGCTTAGTTCTGTCATAATTGTATTGGGGGGGGGGGGGGTAATGCCAGTTAGGTGCATAACAGTTAGTGCAGATGGCTTTACCTTATCTAGTCTTTAGGAATGCCAAGGTCGTACCAGCGTGAGAGCAGAGAAAGGTGCCAGAAAGTATGAGGGGGAAAGGAGGGCAAGTAGAAGGGTTAAGAAAGCATTGCTTTGCACGGGCTTTTCAGTTTCAGTAATTCCTTGCTAAGGACTGTATGTTAATCATAAATAAACTGACTTTCTTTTTGGACCTGCTGAGTCTCTGGAGAATGTTTCTATTTTATTGGGGTTAAGGACTGCAGTGCCTGACACTTATCTTGTTCCTTTTTGTATCTGACAAGGCTTTGTTAAATCTCTGTTAACAATTATTTGTGCTTTCTGTGAAATTCTGGTTTTAGTTGGCGGTTTATACACAAAACAACTCCATTTCTTTTTTTACTTCCTGCTGAAATAAATTCTTCACCCAAATTTTTATATATCAAATATTTTATGTCCTTTTTTCTAATATGTGTCTCTTGTAGGCAAATTATGTCTTGTTTTAATTTTTTCAAATAATGGTTTTTTTTCTCTTTTGAAGAGCATTTGCTCCATTTATATTCCACATTAAGCATTTGTAATCCACAATCAAGCCAAAAATTTAGAAAAGTCAATACCTTTTTCTCTTAATTCAGTATCATCCCTTTTAGTTTCTTGTTGTAACTGTCGAGATTTCCTGTAGTCTCATCTGACACTCCAATTCTTCTTTAAATTTTTCTAGAAATTCTCCTGCCTTCTGGACAGAATTCAGTCAAAACCTCTGCTGTTTAAAAATAAAAATCATGCCTTCAAATTTGTCCCATTGAAATGGAATCTTTCTCTGCTTTAATCTATTAGTAAAAAAAAAAAGTACTCTTACACAAAATTCTAATAGGAATTTCTTTAAGAACAATTACATCATATGTATTAAAATGTATGTATTAAAATTACATCTTCAGTCTTGTATTAAATTGCTGCTGCAAAATTTGATCTCTTATCTTCTTCCTGACAAAGTACACCAAGACATCCCTTGGAATATTTCTTATTCTTGCAAATCTTGTATTTATTCTATATACTTTATCAATTTCTGCCTCTGTATCCTCCTCATCCCATTCCAAAAAAAAATTGCTAAAGCTTTAATAACCTTTTCTCTAATATCTTTGCCTGAATCCTCTGGAATTGCTCTAAAATCTCAGACAAAATTCCTTCTCTCTTAATTCCAGTAGTACCAAATTATCTAAGTCTTTTTCCAGTCTCTGTTTATAATTTCTGTCTTATTATCCAGAATTTCCACATTGTCATTAATTTATTTTACATCTCCACACTTGTTTTATACAGCTTTCCATCTTCTTAACTTCTTATTTAATCTCCTCTTTCATCTTTACAAGTCTTTCATCCATTCTTTTTACAAAAGCTGCCAATTCAGTATGAAGTGATTTAGTCAATTTAGTATCAAGTGATTCAGCTAACTTACTGTCCAGTTCCTCAAAAATTTTCTGGAGCAAATCTGGTATAATCCCTCTCTTTCTGCAGGTTGCTCTAGCAATCCTCTTCTCCCCTTTGCTGTTTTAGTTGCTTTTCTGGTGGTTGTCATTATAATATTATAATCCAAAAATGAAAGTATCTCAATTGCAAGGGAAAGAGTAAAAGGCAAGCTTCCCCCCCCCCCCCATTTTTTCTGTTTTGTCTTCCTGTGCCCTTAATAGTTTCGTCTCAAATGGCACTCCATAGTTATAGTCAGCATCACAGTCTGGTTTATATTACCTTTATCTTTTGTTTTGCAAAATCCACCAATTGTTTGCATTCTTTAATAGTAATTAAAAAAAAAAAAGTTCTCACGACAATCCAGTCCACTTGTCTATTTTAATTCCAATTTGTTCAAAAGCACTTTCACGAAAAAGTAATCTTTCAAAATTACAATCCCCTTTATCCATTTAAACTTTCTTACATTCAATCCTTGTTAAGCGTTTTGCCAAAAGTTTTAAAATCTTTGAAACTCTTTTTTTTCCTTTTTAATCCAGAAATGTTGACTCACCAAGTAGATTTCTCTTATCCTGCTGCTCAGAAAATCTCTCTTTAGCTGTAAATAGATTATATCAGAAAATGTTTAAGAAAATAAGGCTTTTGCAAACCTTGTGTCCATATAGGCTGCATTATGGCTGTGAGCTTGATTGAAATACCTCAACTCCCATTGGCTCAACTCATGAGTTGACTGCAAAAACCTCAGTTCCTGAAGTCTCCTCACAAGGAGCAGCTATCCAGAGTGCAAGTGGGCAATCTCACAATCTTTATCTGGAAAGACTGTGCCAGCCAGAATTCATCCTCTGACCACCCATCCCCACCACAGTGCTGTCCCTGCTCCTTCAGGGACATCTAGTTTGCCATAGATCCTCACTCAGAAGATGCCCATATGATTATCCTAAGTTTGCTTAATGGCACAACAAATTCATTGTTTCAGAATTATGCATTATGTTCTTGCCACTACCAGGCTGTTTGGCAGCTGCATAAAACCAAAGTGATTATTTTCAAGAACAATTCTTACAAAGTGTCTTTAGCAAGATTTATTACAAAGAAAAGGACAGGATTAGAAAAATTCCAGCAACTGAACAATTTCCCATTTAGAAATCAAGAACTATTGGCATTAGGGCATAGACTTTCTGATCTTCTTTCCAACAGCTTTCCTGTGGTTCAACACTAATAACAGAGAAGCTTGCAGCTGGCTGTTTATATAAAAGTCTCCTGTATTATTCTGGAAACCAGCTTTTTACACTGATATTAGTCAAGTTATTTCACATCCAGGATTTGGGATGCATCTGGGATCTCCAGTACAATAAAATAGGACATCCAGTGGCTTCAGCATCCCTACTGAGATCTCCCTTAGCTCACACTACATATTTTACCTATCTGACAATTTCATAACATTTCTTTTAATTTAAATGTATACATAAGAAGCAGTCATGGTGCACTTGAAGTATCAACTCCAAACGATTTTTAAAAATGCCAACCTAATGTGACTTTTATGCATACTTAGTAAGAGAAGAACCTTTCAGTGAGGGCAAAAGAATCATTTAGAGACTCTGCAGTAGCTTTTACATACCACTACCCTCTACAGTTTGTGAACTATATTGGAAGTCCCATTATGTTCTTCTATCAAACGTTACCTTTTCTCTCTCCTTTTCCACAATGCACATACATCAGCATATTATAAATAGACCTAGAATCATGTATTTATTATATGCCATTAGTGCATCTTAACAAGCATTGCTGTGGTATGCCTGCCATTTTATGTTTATGGATCTGTCAACCTAATTTACATGACTTTGAAAATATTCAACATTACCAGTACAGGCCCTGCTTGTCAGATGATCGTGTCAGGTAGAAATGAAACACGTACCCAGCTGAAGAGAAAAGCATATGCATTGCTATGAGCTCCAATGAAATCTTGGTGACACAGTGAAATACATTTAATAACATTTTACAAGTTTCTGAGGAACATTTGTTATAAACGAGCAAGTGAGTGGGTGATGTAGTCTGGGCAGCCCTATATTATACTACGAGAAACAGATTTTTGCACTCATCTGTCTTGCTTCCGAATAAACTATAAGGGCAATAGCCAGCCTGAGTAATATTTGTACCTTGAAATACCTGTCTGCCTGGGAATTTGAATATGCTAACCTCAAAAATCAAGAATGCAGTGTCTAACCTGTATTGAAAAAGAGGCTGATCTGTTTCAGATGGAACAGCGGTTAGGAAGAATTCATTTTGAGTTCTTGACTGGATAATTATTGCACTGGACTGACAAGCTCTGTGCTTTCCTGCCAATTAAATATCTTGCATCATGACTTTTAGAATAATTTAGAGCACAGAATTTTAGAATGTCATTCTATAATTCCAGTTCTACTTCCACATTTGCCTCCATTACTCTGCAAATTTAGCCAGTAAAGCTATGTCAGTCTGATGTCAAATTTTCCAGAGGTGCACAAGTATACTTCTCATTGTGTTTAGTCTTCCTTTTAAAAAAATCCAGAGCTGATTTCAGCACTGACCGGTAGGCAGATAAGTATGCCCAGTGCAGATGTTTTCACCATGGATTCTTACCTGAGTTTGTCACAGTTGGGAAAACCCAGTGTAATACAAGGGTCTAACAGTTACCTGAGTTTGGTGGTGATCTGGTTTCTGGTAAAGAAATTAAAATATAGTCTAGACAAGAAAGAATTGTTGTTGAACAGAATGACGGCTAAGCAATTCTTGGATATCAGATTGTCTGGAAACTTAAAATTAGTACAACATGCAGGTGCCAGATCAAGCATTTGAATCATTCACTGGTTCATAATGGTGGTAATCTCTGAAGTTGTAAATAGCACAGAACCATGATAACTGAATGATTGCCTCCCATAAATGAATTGACCTGGCTCTCTGGTCACTTGAGAAGGACCTTCTGTGTATGCCTCCTCTCTTTGAAACATACTTGCTGGAAATGCATGAAAGATCCTTTTCCACTGTGGTATATAGAATGTGGAACACCTGGCCACAGCATATTCTAAATCTAATTGAAGAAAGGAAAGAAGAAAATGTCATAACTTCTTTTATATGAAGCAGCCTCTGCTAAGCAAATTATTCACATGTTTTCCATACTATTGTCTTCCTTGATTAGAAGCAAATTCCCTAGAACTCAAGGAAATCGCTTTCCCAGCCCTAATATCGGAATTCCTTAAATAGAAATTTCAGGGATTGAACTTCAGGGCACATTTGTGCAAATCACATCTTCTCTCATTAAACTATGATCTTTGCATAGTTTATGAACTTAGTTAGTTGCCTTCCTGTCTCTCTGCTTCACAAAATGATGGTTTTGTCCAAAGTATAATTTTTATTTCAGAATTATTACTATCTCTGTGACTGGAATATAAATTATCTTTGCTTTACCCATCACTGTTTCTTCTATATACCATTGCATTATGTCCATTCATACTGATCTGCAATAGATCTTCATAGTGTCAGCTTAATGCCAAATGACAAGTGTTGAAAACATAATAAAAACTGGGACACATTAATCCATTTTGTATGAAAATGTAGAAAGATAATCAGGTTTTGAATGGGATGCCTAAGCTTTAAAAAACCGTTGCTAAGGCATTTCTTCCAGAAGGGATCATACCAGAGATTGTGATTAGAAAAGAATTACTGCTCTGTAAAACTGCCCTAAATTATAAAAACTGTACTATACTGTATGATGCTAAGAACATAGTGAATTTAAAAAAACAAAACAAAAACCTAACACGCAAAAATAACACATATATCTTTGCTCTGATTACCCCAATGATTTTACATAATGTGAAATACTGAAAGTGGGTTACATCTTTTCTGCATGTAACACTGCAAACTGAGTGGAATGCGCCTTCAGGTGAAGCTGAACTGAATGGAAATGCCCAATGAAGAAGGAATGGAGCTACTGGAGCACAGTTCCTAACCCCTGCAGACAGTCCAGTCCATCTAGATCCCAACAAAGGTAAGTAACCAGGATGACCAATATAGTTTCCATGTCATTCTCAGGTCTGAATTTCAACTGAAAAGAATCCAAATAGTCTGCTTCCTATATGGAGCTCTGAAATTGCTTACCCAATTCATGGCAGGTTGAAGACTTGGTAATAGTTATCCAAGACAGCTCTTAATGAGGGGCACAGGACAGCCTCATCTAAGGCTGCAGAAAAAACTGCCTCATGAAGTGAGGCAGTGATCACCTCCCTGATCTAGCTGACCACCCCACTCCATTCTCCTCCAAAGTCAGGAGGATCATGGATCTAGCTTACAAGTGGCAAAGGACATCCTAGTAAGCACCTATCCATTTCATCAGATTCCATTGTCCAACAGGAGTCCCAGTTAACATGGCCAGATGTTGCCTCAATAATCACCATGGACCCTCCCCATGAAAAGTTTAGATACAAACAAATCTGAACAACTTTATCATCAAAATGCTGTGCAGAACAGTTACAGCTACCAGATGGCAAATCTTGCTGTATAATCATGCTTTCTTTAGAGAATCTTTCAGGATATGGGATAGTAGTTCCCATAACCTGAAACTACTGTTCGCTACTCAAATTCTTTGGGGTACTATATAAATCCAACTGATCCAATAAAGTCTATAGAGTAGAGCTTAATGGGTCTACACAACTCTGTGATGTTCACCCACTTACTACAGATGTCGACATTGTCTACCAGAGCAGTCAACTGCAAACTGGACCCAGCTGGATTGGTTTGTGATCATTCTCCAACTCAGTTCAAAGAAAAGTGAGGTATTTTATAAATAGCTGCATAAGTAGCCTAAACTATGGTTTGTGAATATTCCCTATTATGCACTCCTCCATTCTGTGATATGAAGCTATAAGATCAATTTGTCTCATTCTTTTACCATACCTGGTGCCCTGTTTAGTTCTGATTCCAAGATTCCCATATGATAGAAATCTTATATATCACTAATAGGCAAGTTATTAACAGACACCAGCTGACAGTCTCAGTCCCACTTGATGGAAGGGTACCCATCTTTTCAGTACAAAGAGAAAGGTAAGCTGACATGATAGAGAGCTTTGTGGGAGTTAGAGAAATGGTGACATGGAGCATCTCCATCAGTTTCTCTTTACCATTTAGAGAAGTTTGTCTCTGAAGCACTGGGATTTTCAGACCACTTTACATTTATGAATGTATTCATCCATTGATAATGATGAAGCTTCGTGTAAGTATTAGAGATTATAAACAAGGAAACTTGTTGGCTTGTTGGAGCATTGGATTCTACAGCATCTTTTCTTGCTTATGAATATAACAAATGGTTCTATATCACCAAGTCAAGAAGCTTTTTACATAGGAATTGCTCCAGTAAAGTCTTCACTGTGCCATAAATGTGTATATGTGAGAATGCGAATTATGGCAAACAGTAAGTAGTCATGTATTAACCTGCAACTATTGATTGTTCTGTACAGGACAGTAAAGAAATATGAGAGTCATAAACCACAACTTCAGTAGTTCTTTAGTATTGCTTTTTTAGTTCCTCAATAAAGGATTTCATAAATCTCTGATTATTGTTTCACAGTAATTTCTGTTTCAGTGAACTTGGTCGGTTTACTCCCAGGACAGAAGTATGCAACTTGTCCCTAAGTTACAAGGTTGTGTCAAAACAAAGTAATAAAGCTATCTGCCTTCATGCAGACAAAAATTAATTGTATTCATTTTGAAAACATGTAAAAATATGCCAGCCTTCACAGGTACAAGATAAGAATATGATAAATGGGACTTAATGGAGTTAATATTCATAGACGATATATGTGTCACATGCATTTTATTAACCACAGTATTGCATGTAATTATGATAGCTGACCTATTAAACCAATTGCCCTGGACTTCTTGTAATAAAGAACAAAGCGCAACCTCTGTCTTCTTTTCATCCCTATCAAATGCGTGAGAAATTATTTAATTTCCTGTAGAATGAAACCAAGTCTTGAAAAGGGGGTAGAGGTAGTAATAGTAGTAGTGTAAGGTGATTATGATTTTGCCTTGTGTGCAAACAGGAAGAATGGACTTTCTTAAACATATCATAACCCACTAAAAAACAACTTCAGATAATTGCTTCAACAAAGTTCAAATTATCCATTAAAAATACAGTAGAGAATTAACATTACTTTTTCCATAAGCAAACATTATGGCACAGCTATTTTTGCTCCCTGTGCTAATACTCACACAAGTATTTTTTAAAAGTAAGTAGAACCAGCATTTAAAAATGGTGCCCTGCTATTGACAAAAGAAGTCGTTTCAAGTAGTATGGCCAAAACCCAGAAGACAGGGTGACTCATTCCTTGCACCTGTCCCCTTGGACAGTTAGACCTGTTTTTTTCTTGAAGAAAGCCCATTCATTCATTAAATGGTCTCATGTGCACTCTAGTAATATGGAAAGAAATGCTGCCTACATGGATAGGGAATCAAAATTGCTGCCAGGAGTCAGGCTTAAAGTAACAACTAAAGGAATAGTGTGAAAGAGACTGGGAAAAAATAAATAAAAGATTATTTTATGTGATGGGGGTGGGGGGGACAAGAACATTTTGGCAGAACTCCTAAGGCTGGAGAAAATACCTACAGAAAATTTTTCCTTCCTCTCACCAATAAAGATCAAAAAACCCTCTTTTTAGTATGATAGCATATGGAAAAAAAGACAAGGTACTCACACAGCTTCTATCAAATCATCCTTCTTGAATGCTACTGACAGCCAGGCCAAGATAGTTCTAAAGGTAAGCATACCATATAGACAACAAGTGCAAGTCCAGTAGGCTCAAATCCCATTAAAGGGCTGAACATACAACATCTGTAATGGAAGACACCTAGGCCTGAGGAATCCCAGTAAGAATTAAACTGGTTGTGTAGTGTTTCCTCCTGGTCAGTAGCTAATACAACATCCAAAGGGAGGAGTGTGTTGAAAGCTTTTGTTTTTCAAATCTCTCCAGGAGTACCTGCTGGCTGTTTAGTGAAATCTTCCAATGCACCCAGATTTCTGGATGCAGTGTATAATTGGATAGTGCTAAAATCTGATTTTATTTTGGAGGTGCTCAAGCCTTGCATGATTTCTTTCCAAACAGTTTTAATCTTGAGAATCAATATTCATTATGGATGAGCCTACCTACTGTTCTTTTGTTTACACTTTCCTTTAAGTTTAAGTCCAGTCCCCATTTTCTTTGTTGTTATATGTTAAAATCAACTCTCCTATTTTAAACAGATACTTTTGGTGCCAGTTTGTGTCTTGAGGGGTTATAATCTAGTAACGTGCCTCAGGAAGTACAAGCTTCTCTGCATTGATCACCAGCCACTGAGCGTACACTGTTCTTGTGTCAGTGTTTGTGTGCATGTTTTTAATTAGCAGAAAGGGGATGCCATTTTCTTTCTTTTGGCCTTGCTCTTATAGTTGTGGCAATAACACTGTGAGCTAGAATGTTTCAAGGCAGGCACGTTGGTTATCTCAGCACTCAGTAACTTTCTAGCTGCAACTGAGAAGCAGAAGTCAAAATGTCCATTAGACCATGGTAAGAATGAGAGTAAGGAACAACAAAGTTAAATGCCCATGGATATAAGAAGGTTCTCCATTTCATGTTGTTAGACAGCAAACAGCTGCTTAAAATAGCTTAATTCTAGTATCCACTAAAGATTCATATTTAGCTGTGTTGGGTCAAATGTCCAGGATCTTCTGCTGAGTTTGGAGAACCTGATGATAACCTTGGTTGAGGAAAAGAAAAGTACATGATAGCAACGGATACCAATTGAAGACAAGGATTGCCCTCTTACAGTAGTTGGTGGGGCAGGCCTGGATGTGAGATCGATTCATATAGGCCACTGTTGTCCAAACTTGGGCACTTTAAGATGAGTGCACTTCAACTCTCAGAATTCCCCAGCCAGCCATGCTGGCTGGGGAATTCTGGGAGTTGAAGTGCACTCATCTTAAAGTGCCCAAGTTTGGACAACACTGATATAGGCAATCCTACTTCCCTGCTACATGGACTCATCAAATATTGGCAAGGGACAGTTGCTGTTCAACAGTTCTGTTTCAGGTCAACCAAGTGACTGGAACCAAAGGGAGACTGTGGTTCATCAATGTTATTTTCCTGATGATTCTTTTTGAATAAGCATTCAAGCAGATAGTCGTATTGCAGTTTTATGAATAGTAATGGCATGTAGGCCTAAGCAGAGAGTGTGTGCTTTTAACTGAGCTATTCTTTCAAGATCCAACCCACCCCTATTATGTCAAAGTCACATTCTCATAGATAATAAGATTATTATATGAGAAAAGCAGCAATAACAGACACAAGAGACACACTGAAGACATGGTGCACTACTAACATGAAAGAAGAAGAGAAAATGTTCTAAAAGCAGTAACTGAAGTATGGAGTCCTTGGTGTTCTCTGAGCTTGGTTGTTTGCTTGCAGGTTTTTCATTACCCAACTAGGTAATATCACCAATGCTAGTGAGTGTGGGGTTTGCTCCCTGTTTATATTCAGTAGCTTGCCCTGCCACTGTTGGTGGGGGTGTGGTTTTTTCCTCAGTAGTTCCTTGATTAGGGTTGAAGTGTACACAAAAGTCAGTCCCACCGATAATTAGCTTGAGTTATTAAAGTGCCCAGTAGGTGATTAGGTAGAAAAGTCTGTGAATTATAAATTTTGCTGATCCTGACTTATTCAACAATCCCAAAGTTATTTTCTTTTATTTTCTTTTTTTTTATTATTTATTTAAACAAAAAAAAGGGGGGTATAATATAATTCAGGTAGAAAAAGGGAAATCTGTGAAATATTTCAACACAAAATGAACAAGTAATAGTTGCCTTTACTCCAACAAAGACTACAGAACTTTGTTTTAATAAGCCAATCAACCTTGGCAGCTGAGAAAAGAAAAAGAAAACTGCAGTTAATCAAAATGATGATAGCAATTACTGGCAGTGGAAGAAATTTGTTTTCATATTTTAATGTGATCTTACCAATTCAAACTTTCTGAACCTAAACACAAATTGGAGCACAATTATACTCAGATCTGTGTTTTTATAAAAATTGTAGCTTAAAAATGCATTCAGAAGGATACACATTTTAATGGGTTAGGGTTCAGTGGATTTTAGATACAAGAGACAAATTTTTCATCTGGATATCACCCTTACATAATGGACAAAGACCACTGTATTCGAAAGAGTCTGAGGATTTGGGTAAGTTTATGCCATTTGGGTCAAATTACATAAATGACGTGCATTGACACAAATGAAATAAATTCAGATTTAATGAAATTTGGGTTAATGAGCACTTCTTTCACCTGAAAGGATTGTTAAATTGAGGTTTCATTGTATGTCCAATTCCTTCCTCAGAGAGAAGTGGGGGACAGGCAGAATTTCACTCCTGTGAAATCAAGCCTGAACCTCCTGAAAGGATTTACTCAAGAGGCTGACGTTCAGGAGCTAGGAGGAATGGTGAGGCAAGTGGTCCATCCAATGACAAAACTGGCCACCCACAAGCTCTGCAGAGCTCCATGACTGCAAAAAGAAATCCTCTCTCTTTTTGCCTTTGGGTCATGCTGCACGAAGCCAGAATGAGATTGTTTCGGTTGCTGAACTCAGATGATGTCATGTGATCACCAAGTTGCTTTTGAACTGGTGCAGAACCCTTGTATGGAAGTGCCTCATGTGGAGGTGGAGAAGCCTTCATGATTAAGCCATGGAGGCATCCCTACATTTGTAAACCTTGGCTGCAGAGATCCCAGGATTTAGAGAAGTCTCCACGGTAACCACTGATATTCAAAGGCTTCCTTTCTTCCAATGTCCATGCTTACCCATGGACTTCTGGGCAGGGCTAGTAGGAACAGAACAGAACACACCAAAATTGTCACTGCCTGATTTTGGCAAGAGGCAGAACTCCTTCCATCATAACTACAGTGTGAATCAGTTATGGAGAACAGCACCTGTCCTATGATCTACTTCTCACTTTTGTTAACTATAGACTACCTAGATGGAAAGGTGGAAGGGATTACAGGGAGCATAATATGTGCATGTAGCATTAAAAAAAAGAAAGAAAAACATTTTATATGTTCATAGTACTTTCCAAATGCCTATAAAGGCTGCCTTATAATGAAGAAACACCCAAGTTTCCTGGCTTGTTTCCCCCATCTCTATTCCTTTTGAGTTGAGTCTATGCCATCTGCTTCTTGATGTGGCTTTTAACAGGTAATGTGCCTGAAGCCCCCATTCCTTTTGCACTCATAAACATTCTAGTCAACCAAGAGTGATTGTCTTTCCTCATTTAACCTACATGTTTTGCTTCTTGCAGCTCAGGGCAAGATCCAAAAGTTATTATAGTCTATGCTCTAATACGCTGACATTTTTTTTTTTTTAAAGAAAAATAAAAGAAATGAAAACATTTGTGCATCCATATGGCACAGGGAGATGTCTTTCTCATTATCTACTAGTTCTCAGTTGCTCAAGACTATAATTAGTTTACCAGGCTGTCGTGTCCAAGTAAAAGCTTGAATTGCTACCATAGTTCATCTAACATGTCTAATGAATCAATGCAGGAAAAGAACACAGAAACAGAGAAGGAGGGGCAGGCTATGCAATAAAATGTCACAGTCTAGAATGTATCAGCATCTCACAGGCTCAGGTAAAAGTATCCATGGACCTCATTTGTTTACCCTTAATTTAGTTTACCAAAATAAAGTATTATGTTTTATTGGTAAAAAGATATCATCCGACTAGACCATCTCTCCCATATGCCATGTATTTTCAATGTACTGGGAAAGACTGTGCCTCTTATATTTACATGTTCAGTAGTTGTACAAAAAGGGACATATAGACATAGTATTCATTTGGAATGTTGAAACCATGTTGTAGATGTTACCATAAATGGGTCCCACTGGGAAGAGATGATGGGTTTAGCCAATCACAATGCTCCTTTTCTAGAAGACAAACAAGTAAGTTTGTTTGTTTCTTGCCATCCCTCTAGCATTCACATGCACAAACACATACCCTCACACACCTGGATACTTTCTCCCACCACTGCCTAGCCTTATCTTTTTTTTTTTTTTTTTTTTTCAGGGCAGGTGGCACATTTCCAGAGAAAACACTGGGCTGCAACCATGCACCATTTTAATTTTCTTTGAATGCCTCTGGAGCCCATGTGGAGTCCAGAAATATTCTTGGTAGTAAAAATTTTGTTCAATGCTAGTGGTTTGCAGGGAAGCTTTCTGAGCTCTCTTTTTTTAATTAAAGTAATTAAATTAATTTTTTAAATTAAAAGTCAGGTATAGCAGGGTGCCTGATGAAGACCACCACAGAAGGTGTCTGTAGGCACATTGCTCACCTGGTCCTGTGACCAGAATAGATATAATAAAATCACAAGTGCAAAGCATTACATGCTGAGATGTATTAGCTATAGATATTAGTTTGATGCAACTCCTGCTCACTGCATGGACACGGTACTTTTCTTGGCAACAATATGGAAGTGGTTTGCAATTCTTCTGGAATTCTTTTTTTGTGTGTTTGTTTACTTCCATATCTAACCTATATTCCATTGATTTCAAATCTTCCATTTAAACGCCAGCCATGTCTGATCTCACTTAGCTTCTGGGAGGATAAGCCAATGTTGGCAGAGTGTTGTCACCTGCTGTTGCCCACCTCAACATAATTGCCTTTATTTTTAAGTATAATCTTTCCCCTCAATTGGGGCATAGGGCTGAGGTATCCATGTGCATCCTTTGTCCAAGAGTATTTAACTCTATAAATAGGGATTTTAAATATGTACAGTATATATGACAATAAGATGTAATCATATTCACAATACAATTCTTAATTAGATTAGATAATATCCCCAGTTATCCCATCCCCCCCACCTCCCCTAAAAAAAAGGCATGAAAAGCAATCATAGCCACCTTGATATATGAAAACAATCCATATTTGGGTAATATCTTTTTGGGAACCATTCAAAATGACAGTTTGCAAACGTTTGAGCATGTGTATGTGCCTGTGTGTGACTGTTCAATAGTGTTGAAGCAAAAGTCAACAGAGTGTGTGAAATAACGATAGAGAAAATGCACATAAATGTTTCATCCCTCCCTCCAATATTTTACTACAAATATTTCACTCAAACAAATATTCTGAGCATAGAACATACACAGCAACAAGATCTGTAATTAAAGCCAAGCCCTGGTGCACAACATAATACATGTAAAATCCAGTTCTCTTGTTTATAGGTAATTTATTTAGTAAATTTACAGGTAAACTCCATGCTGAGGAATACATTCAACCAGAGGAATAGAGAGTGGGCTAGTAGCAGATGGTGGTTAAGGATCAGAACTGTGAACCAAGAATCACCCAGTGCAAATATTGCATTTGATATGAACTTACAGGATGACCTTAAGCAAGTCTCCAAGGGCACTGTGTTCCAGGAAGAAGCCAGAACAGAATCACTGGTATTTAAAGAAAGAACCTTATGTTCAACTCAGCCATCTCTGTTCTTTGGTGATGATAAAGCTGATGTATCTTATGGGATTGTAAGATTACATTAACATTATCTCTGAAGTGCTAAACTTTCTAAAACACTGCTTATATGCAAAACATCATTGTTTCTGAAATGGGAAAATGCATACTGTACTTTCTAAAACAGATACCTTTGGAAATAACTAATAACCACATGACTTATTGCATAAAAGCAACTCTCATTGCTTCACCTGTGCTTTGGCTCCTGCTACATCCCTGCTCACATTTTGATCAGCTTTCCAACCAGCAACATCATTTTGTTGTTAGTTTTTTTTTTAAAAAAAGGCATTCTCTTTGGGATATGCGTCTCCACTGAAATACTTCAGGCAGTAAAAAGATTAAAGGCTGCTATCTCATAAAATATAGTAGAAGCTAGGAATTGATGCTTTATCCATTGC
This sequence comes from Liasis olivaceus, assembly GCA_030867105.1. NCBI lineage: Eukaryota > Metazoa > Chordata > Lepidosauria > Squamata > Pythonidae > Liasis > Liasis olivaceus. Next base: position 191,834,239 of record CM061349.1, read on the forward strand.
AATACGAATTTCTCTTTCCTGTTGCTTGTTTGCAGCAATAACAAATGTTGGGATTAAGAAACATTTCCATAATTGTTTTTTTTAAAAAAAACAGGAAGGAAAACCTTTTCCTTGTCATTTTTGACAAATCAGTTGCAAATGCAGTGCTGGAAAGAAATGAAACTAGGTCCAGAACATTGCAGGTTATTGAGGACGAATCTAAGCGGAATGGTATGAAAAGAAATCTTCTTTCTTCTTTCTTCTTTCTTCTTTCTTCTTTCTTCTTTCTTCTTTCTTCTTTCTTCTTTCTTCTTTCTTCTTTCTTCTTCCTTCTTCCTTCTTCCTTCTTCCTTCTTCCTTCTTCCTTCCTTCCTTCCTTCCTTCCTTCCTTCCTTCCTTCCTTCCTTCCTTCCTTCCTTCTTTCCTTGGGGAGAAGCTTCACATTGCCTACTAAGTGCCTAAATCCACAAATAAACAGGGGAAAAAAGAGCCCAAGACAGAATTCTTTGCTCCAGTGGAGTTAATGACAAAACTTCATCTGACCTAAAGGTGAGCAGTAGAGCTCACTCAGATCTAAAAAAAAATGAAATTTTCTTTCCCTTCTCTTCCTCTCTCTCTCTTCCTTTTATATATCCTTGAATTATGATGATAATAAACAACTAAGTAGGTACTAAGTAAGCATCATTAATTATGCTGAAAGTATTCCAGGTTGTTGTTGTTCAGTCGTTAAGTCGTGTCCGAGTCTTCGTGACCCCATGAACCATATTGTGCCAGGCCTTCCTATCTTTCACTGCCTCCCTGAGTTTGCTCAATTTCATGCTCATTGCTTCAGTGATGCTATCTAGCCATCTCATCCTCTGCCGTCCTCTTCTCCTTTTGCCTTCCATCTTTCCCAGCATCAGGGTCTTTTCCAAAGACTCCTCTCTTCGCATTAGGTGACCAAAGTATCTGAGCTTGAGCTTCATTATCAATCCTTCCAATGAGCAATCAGAGTTGATTTCCTTTAAGATTGACTGGTTTGACCTCCTAGCAGTCCAGGGGACTCTTAAGAGTCTTCTCCAGCACCACAGTTCAAAGGCATCAATTCTTCGGCGTTCGGCCTTCTTTATGGTCCAGCTCTCACAGCCATACATTACTACTGGAAAAACCATAGCTTTGACTATGCGGATCTTTGTCGGCAAGGTGACGTCTCTGCTTTTTAATATGCTATCTAGGTTTGCCATAGCTTTCCTCCCAAGGAGCAAGCATCTTTTAATTTCATGGCTGCAGTCTCTGTCTGCAGTGATCTTGGAGCCCAAATAAATGAAGTCTGGTTACTGCTTCCATTTCTACCCCTTCTATTTGCCAGGGTATTCCAGGTAGAACTTTATTATTTTAGCATACACCTCTGCATTTATTACCACATTTTAAATTATCTAAATGTTTTAATATATTAGTATTTTAATATTCTACAAGACCTTTATACATCATACATATAGCTTTGTATATACTTAACAGTCAAGTTTTTCTCACAATTTTCGTTGCCTTACATACTTTCAATATGGTCTGGTACTCTAGTTCTTACCTGCTGTTTTCCTCTCTTTTCTCCTCTCTTTTGTGTAAATCGCTCAGCTACCTTTCATCCACTCCCTTTCACCCCTGTAATATTCCTACCGTACTATATCTACATCTGGTCATCAACTGTAATAAAGGACTTGTATTTGTATTTTTTTAAAAATGAAAGGTCTATACCAGCTCTACCATCCAGAATCATCTCTATTTAATGGATTTTCTAAATCAGAGAGAAGCAGCCTTTTGGGGCTATGGGAACATTTGAAATTTTGAGAACATGTGGTAGATGCATGAGAAATTTGCTTATTCACAAAACGGCTGCCATGGTGGGTCTGGTGTGTTACGAAACCCCCATTTATCAAAAAATGAACTAGCCCTCCCCCTCCCCCAGGATGCTCTCCACCATCCTGGAGGAAGTTGTTCTACAAATAAATATTGTGTAAGAAGTTGGTGCAATACATATGTATTTCTCTCCTTTGCTTTTCCTCCTCCTCTATCATCATCATCACTGTCGTCGTCATCTATATCAAAAGAGCTGCTGAGCCTGCATTCACAGCACTATTTTTTAATCATTTTTTTTAAAAAGCCACTTCAGCTTGGTTTTATCACAGTTTTTGCCTTTCTGTTTTTAGGATGGAAGTCAATTTGCATGAACATTCAGTTGCTCCACTAGGCATCTTTACAACTCGTCTATATGAACCCTGACATCCTCAATCAGAAACAATGTCATAAACAACATCCTTAATGATTAATAAGCAGCAAGCAAGAAGAGAATGTGTAACAGATTTAAAAAGGAGGAGGAGGAGGCAGAAGCAGCAGCAGCAGCTATTTTCATACAATTGCCTCCCATTTGCATCCAATGTGCTTAGTAAGGGCATGATATGCATACATATGTCTACCTCTATATATCTGTATGCATTAGGAGACATGCGGTATCACACACTTGATTTTCAATATTAGCTTACTTTTTCTCCTTACATTCTTTTTCAGTGCTGCATCAGGAAAACAAATGCAGGATTCTTTTCACATGAGAAGCTAAAGTACTTCTTGCACGGGGTTTTCCCCCCTCTTCAATGCATCTGTAAAACCTGCACAAGCCAATCTGTAATTCCCATTCCATGCTTAGATAAAAACTCCATGTTACTTAATGAGTACTCTTGAGATTCTAGAGAAGCCTTTCCCAACATGTTTCAGATGTGTTAGGACTACACTTCCCACAATTTCTAGCCAGCAAGTATGCTAGGGAATTATGGGTATTGTAATCCCAACTCACCCAGAAGCCCCAGTTAGGAAAGGCTGGTGTAGGGCTTTTCAGAAGCAGTCTGTGATCTTAAAAAACATCAAATTGTGAGTTACAAAATTTGAATGTTAAAAAAAAAATCATGCATGTCATCCAAATGTTATTTAGTTTTTGCTTCCCTCCTCCTCTCCCTATTTTCTATCTCTCATGTCTTAAAAGGAAAAAGCCAACAGAACAAAGACAATTTACGATTCAATGCATTGTGCAAACCCAGAATATGGATAAGTAACCAAGTGAAGCACATTGTGTGAACCCAGCCATTTAGTTTCACATCTGAGTGGGGCTTTGGGTTTCATTCAGCATTACTGTACTAAAGCATGCCGATCTGGAACTGATTTTCTGCAGGAAAAATAGAACCTGTAAGAAAATCTTGCAGGGAAAAGAATTCCAGCCTGCAATACCCTTCTCTAAAATACTCCATTTAATTTTGTACACTTATGCAATAGCTGGCATTCTGAAGAACCCAGTTCTGGGCTGCCAAAATCCAGAAAACCACTAGATGGCAGCCAAGGATCCTAGCCAAGGACATCTATTTGCATCCACCTAGTAAAGGTAGTCCTCAGTTAACAACCACAATAGGGACTGGCTATTCCGTTGCTAAGCAACATGGTCATAAAGTGAAAAATCATGTAATCACGCCGACTTACGATGGCAGTTCCAGTAGTTCTGGTTGTGGTTGTTCATTGAATCATGTGTGGTCATTAAACACGACACCATGTGACCACAACCTGCAACTTCCTGCCAGCTTCCCCATTGACTTTGCTTGTTGGAAACCAGCAGTAAAGGTCACAAATGATGATCACACAACCACGGGACACTGCCAAGCCCCTGAATCATAATCATGCAACCACAGGGACTCTACGACGACTGCAACTTCAAGGACCAGTCACAAGTCTCCTCATTCAGGGCTGTTGTAACTTCAAATAGTTGCTGAACAAGTGGTCGCTAAGTGAGGATTACTTGTATTTTTCTGGATTATGACAGCCCAGATCTGGTAGATCTTGCTTTGTGTGAGCTAGCTTGCTTAGTCATCATTTGGGGGATTATATGTGTTTTGTAACTTAGGCTTCACTTGAGCCTTCTCATAACTCTTCCTTCTTCTGAGTGTTTTGGCTATGTAAGGGTTGGCATTTGTGGAACACACTCAGTAATGCAGTATCAGACTCAGCTTAAGAAAATCTGACTCCTGACTATCAACTCATAGCCCTAATAGATGATGAAACTCGGTTTCTAAAAGACCAACAGCAGCAACCTACAAGTAATGTTACAGTGATTAACAAATAGTCAAAATGATTAACTGTATCAAATAATGAATACAATAAACATAAATCATAATATAGTCATACAAAACATGATATTTTATACCTTCAAAACAACTAGGTTAATCCCAAACTTGGGATTCCTAATTACTGCATTCCTAATTACCTTAATGGGTACACACAGAGAGATGTATACAAAGACATGAACACAAGTTTTGATAGTAGCATTTATATCACCCATTGTATAGCCCAGTGATGCCTCTAGACCCACCCTTACCAGAAGGGCCCCCAAACTGCATGGTTGATGACTGTTAGAGAAAATAGACTCACATGCATGGCCATCTAAACATTGTACCTGGATTGGTTTTGGATGCTATTCAGAGTGATGGTGATCACCTTCAAGATGGCTTGGGAGGTGGCTGTCTTTAAGCCTGCTTCAAACAGAACTTGCCTGCCCAAGGCAAGCCCATGGAACATGCTTGTTGAGAGTCCCCACCACAAGAGGACTCTTGAAAATGAACATTCTCTGCAGGAACTGCCCTCCTAAGAATGGCATGCTCACTTTGAATATTTAGGAAATTTTAAAAAACATGGCTCTTCCAATGTGTATTTGAGGACTGAGGTGAGAATATGAGATGCACCCAAGTTTGGGATTAACCTAGTTGCTTTGAAGTTATAACATATCATGTTTTGTATGACTATATTATGTTTTATATTTATTGTATTCATTATTTGATATAGTTAATCATTTTGACCATTTGTTAATCACTGTAACATTACTTGTTGTAGGTTGTTGCTGTATGTCACTTGGAGTCAGTTGACTAAAGTGGCATAAAAGCATTCCTAATAAATACATTTTAAAAGATGTCTTGTGGCAGTAGATCATTTCCCAACAGTGTCTCTGCCCAGACCTGCCTATCCCTTCCTTTGTTCAAGGGCCCCCAGGAGATGTCTAGCCTCATTTTTCCCCCTTATTCACTCACTAAGATTTTCAGATGGAAAAGCACAGAGGGACAACAAAACCCAACCAAGTGCAGAGACCCTCCTTCCTCCTGGCTGTTATCTTAAGTCAAGATGACAGCCTGAAACTTTTCCATCCTAGCCCAGAAACCCATGTAGCCCTCTTTCCACAGTTACAATTGTTTCTCTCTTTCAGAGAAAGGGAATAATGGAGGCAAGGTATTGGAGAATCAGTCCAGACCATGAGTTTGTCATCATCTGGGCACTGAGCTTCTTCTGCCAGCCATATCACCAACAATATCTCAGAAATTTGCCCAAACAAGAAGGCGGCAGGGATAAAGTCCTCTTAAGTACTGCAGCTGAGAAACAGTGTCTCTCTTGCTCATAACTGCTGTGCTGCATGATGCAATTAGCCGTGCCCCAGTCCTGGACATTTGCAGTTGACCTTCTCTTTCAGGATGAACAGAGCATTGGATGGAGCACACTGAGGACTTGTCCAAAAAAATCGAGAGGTACAGTAACTCTACCCTGCTCAATGAAGAGAATCCAGAACTAGAATTGATTTGAAGCCCCAGATTAAAGATTTTCAATAAAGGAGAGAGCAACCCCCCTCTATATCACTAGTTTCATTGCCTAACTGCCATTGCCATAAAAACATTTCTTCTGATTTCAGTTCTTATAGTCCACCCTTCATCAGCACTGGAACTCAAGAAAACACAGCTAGGAGTAGTACAAGGCAGTCTCGCATTCATGTGCTACCTAGATCCAGAACGAGTTCTGACCCAAAGATTTGATACTCTGCTATGAAAAAGTGCTTGTATCATCTTATGGTTTGATGGGCCTGCATGCCCAGCAAAAATAAAAACAAGATCATCTTTACCTGATTCTGATTCTTTGAAAAAAGCAGTCCATTTTTTTCTAATCACTTTGAGAGGAGCATGCAACTTTCACAACCAAATGTGTTAATGCTTATGTAGTACCACTTAAATCCCAATTATAACTTAAACCACCTTAAAGGCTGGAATAGGTTTATGCTTTCTGTGTGTAAATGAATATTACTGAGGGCTAATCTACTTTTAGGAGATGTTCAGTGTTTTGTAAGATCAACTTTCAAAAGATTCTCACTAATCTCTCCTCCTATGGGAGTGAAGTACATCCAAGCAACCTTACCTTTCTATGCAAAATGGCTGGCTTTCTGATTTGTAATTAATCAGATTCTTGCACACACTTAGGAGGGAAAGGAATTATAGAGGGTAATGTCATTAACGCAACTGATGCAATCCCCAAATGACAGACAGGGTGCTGCCCCCTTTTGGTTATGTGCAGTAGACAAAGAGATATCAGTCATCATATAGTATTGCTGGCTTGAGCTGAGTTTCAGAAAAAGAGAGAAACTTATTTCATTAAATAGTTCTGGACAATTCCCTTTTATTTCTTAATAGAGGAAATTATGGGATTTGAGATATTATAATCTGTCAAAGTTCTAAAACGAATTAATCAAGCCTGTCACTTTTTTTTCCCAGAAATCCAAGCTAATTTAATTTGAATAGAGTTTTTTTCCAGGACCTTTGCTCTTTATAGGAACCATTATGTAAATCAGTTTCAAATAAAGAGCTGCCGCCTCTTCTCTCCGGCATGAATAGGAGACTGCCCCCTCCCCAATATTTTCTATTTACACCCACATTGCTGCTGTGGAATTGGTTTACAGGTTTGTTAGATGAAATTGCTCAATGCAGAAAATCAAGTCCATTTATGTCAAATGGTTCAGTGCTGCCATTAAATTATATGTTGCATATTTCTCAATAGTATATTATTTGTTCCTCCAGCTGAGAACAAGATACTAACAATAAGACAAAATAAAATAAAATAGGTGAATATGTTGGACACGAATACCCTAAGAGAGAATCAACAGAACTCAGACTGCTGGTGAACCACTATGGTCCACTCTGTCAAAATGTTTGGTTTGTTGTTTTTCAAGGGAGCAGGAGGAATTACAGGGGAGTTGTGGCACACAGAAATAATACAAGAGGGAATTAATGCTCGAGTTGGCATTGTATTATGCTCTCAATGACATCCATTGTACAGATTAAGCAATTGAATTGCTCACAGTGAACAAAATGTGGTCGAGCTTCAGAAGAAAGGAAGCAGTGTGACAAACTCCCCCCTCCCCCCTCAGTCTTTAAAAGAACATGCTGTATGGATTGGATATTCACTTTTTATTTTAATTTTAAAAGGCCTACAAACTTGGGGTAGAGATGCAACACTCAGAATAAACAATTCCTTTGTTAAATAACATTCTCTTCCTTATCATCAACCAGTGGTCCAAGATCTAGTGTCTTTCTCAGGCTAATGGGGGCCAATTATTGACAAAATGGAAATGCCTAGGTTTTACAGGAGATGTTGGGTTTACAAATCCAGTTGAGGTTTTCGAAGTGTTTTTAACCGGACGGAATTTGGAAACAGCCCGGTTCAGGTTTTGTAAGTAATAGGGTTGCAGATACGAAAGCAGGAGGACTAGGACTCAGTCACAAATTTTTCATGAAACAATACTTTATTGGACTAATATCAACAACAAATCTCACACTGAAGGGCACTGATGTTGCCCACACAGAGCAGTTTCTTCTTCTTGACAGTGAAGTTGCTTCTACAGATCTACTGTAAAGGAAAGATTAAAAAGGAAACCTGAGGCCTTAAGACCAGAGCACAGGTATGAGCATGCACTTAGTGGAGACAGTATAAAACCATCCTTTACCTTCATTTCACCATGTGAATCAGTAGCTCTGAATTCAAGTGGGAGGACAGGAAGTAATTCATGGGGCCTGTTTTTTCCATCATCTACTTGAACCCATTAGAAGTGGCACTCCGACATGTGACCAACCAAGCACAAATGTTGTCAAGTGTATCAGATCAAACAATGGAATTAAAATTTAGTCTTCACTGTGCCATGCAACCTAATTGGAGCTACCACTGGCTCATTACCCGAGATGATGAAGATGATGATGATGATGATGATGATGATGATGATGATGATGATGATGATTGCATCTTGGAATTCCAAGGTTCTGTCAGCATTGAAGGTGGTTGTTTTTTCAAACTATCCCTCATATTACAATTTGGCCCTGCTTATATGGGAAATTAAAAGGGAATTACACATATATAGATCTACTTAAAGTTTTCAGGAAAGTCTGTTAAAGATCATTTGCAGAAAAAAAAATCATCCAAAAATCAATTTATCCACAATACACTCACATCTAAAACTGATCATGGCCAGATTCCTGGTCAATCAATACTTTTCCTATTTCATTCCTTTATGCATTTATTTTATGACAGTTATAAAAGGGCATAAGATAAGGAGGGGCAACAAAAAGGATTGAACTATATAATATTTTATTATCATCTACTTGATAATATTATCTACCAGAAGGACAACATGAGCCAAGGTTTTTATTAACTAAACCCACAGAAGATCTGTGATAAGCAATAACGCACAAAAAAAGTTGGATATCCCATGCAGTCCAGAAGGCTGGCAGCTATAGCGTGTGTTAAGGACAATCCCACTCTAGGAAATGAGAGCAATCATCTCCTATCATCACCTCCCTGCCTTGAAACCAGGTGAAACCAGGTGAGAGATCCCAGCTTACAGTAACCAACCCTTTCCTTCTGGTGCCTTAGCAGGCCTCCCAAATTAGCAACTTTTGCCAGCTGTGACCAGAAGCTGAATCAAAAGTCATGTGACCATAATGAAAAGTTGGTGGAAAAAAGGTGCCACCAAAGTTAGTCAGGAAACACAAAAAATCCTACTTGGTTACAGTCATGGGCAATGGCTAATCCTTTATGACCATAAACAGCACTTGTCCCATAAAGGGAGGAATAGCCTGACTCCTATTGGATGAGTACACCCATATGTGGAATGAAGGCTGGCTCACTTGTGCTCTGTGAAAGGGGAGACAGCAAAATCACCCCCACCGTAATGTTACTGGGACCATGTCTACAGTCTTGACTTGGCCACAGATATTTTGCTACCTGTGGCAAAGGAGAAAGTGCCATCCATCTTCATTCCACATACAGAAACCACTTGGACTGATTAGGGAATTGGACCTTGCTTGTGATCAAGCAATGAGCCAGTCTCTTCAGCTACCTTCAGTGGCTCATATAGTTCTCTCCTCAAGCTCTCCCCAGCATTTTCTGTCCCATAGCATCTTCTGCCCAAGACAGCCACCTCACCTGATTTAAGGGTAAGGACAATCTGCTGCTGACTTAAGAAAGGACGTTCTCAAAATGTAGACCTTTTCAGGGTGAGGCTACCTGCTATTTAGAGACAATAATTGCAAGGGTTTGCATTTGAAACTGTAATATCCTTTGTATCAGTTCTTCTGCAAGTACATAATTGACCTGTCAGCCCACCCTGTAATAATAACTGTGATAGACAGGAAATATATTAAGAAGGACCTTTAGTGTCTGAGATGCTTTCAGATTCTTTGGTGTCCTTCAACTAGCTTTCTTTTTAATTAGGACTCAAGCATTTGCAGATTGTAATGAATTGTCATATTATTATTATCATCAATACTTTTTTCACTTCTCAAAGATTAATTAAGCAGCAGTGGAAAAGACAACTTTGAGATGCTCGAGATTAGAGTTTAAAATAAGAATGCCATTTACACTTAGAGAAATAATGTTTGTGAACATCCACTTATTAAATATAAGAATTTTCTGAAATATCATAGAAGAAAGCACAAAAAGAAATTTCTAGGGGAAATGTTATAACTGAAATCAGACAGAATTATAAACTCAGTAAATTATGTATGTGTATGTATTACTATTATGTACTATAAGCTACTACCCTAGTGTAGTGAGAGTTAATATACAGATGTTTTTTAGCTTCCCAGTCTAAGGCTGAGAGAGAATGACTGGCCCAACATCACCCCTGGCTTCTGTACCTAAAGGAGGACTAGAACCTGGATCTCTCCATTCCTAGTCCAGCACCTTAACCATTACAGTACAGTGAGTCTTAGTGTACATGTGTATGTGTGTGTGTGTGTGTGTGTGTGTATGTATCACAGAATAATAGATCCAGAATATAACTACACACACATTGTAAATCCTGGAACACAGAAAAACACAAAAGTTCAACAGCATAGTATAAATAGCACCACTAAATCTGAAAGGATGGCAGAATGCTTCCTCCATATTGTTTTCCTCTAGGCATGTGGATTTCAGCTCCCAAAAGTCTCTTGCTATAATAATCATTGCTGAGAATTCTTGGTGCTAAAGTCCACATATCTGGAGGACACTACAGTAATTGTGAAAAGGGGAATCTGTCTGTCTGTCTGTCTATCCCAGCAATAAATTCCTGAGATATTAGAATGGTTCCAATAGAAGAGAATATATGTAGCTCAGGGTTTAATGGTGGAGTCCTTGGTGCTCTCTGAGCTTGGTTGTTTGCTTGTAGACCTTTCATTACCCAACTGGGTAACATCATTAGTGCATCACATCATATTAGAATGGACTATACCGCTTTAGACAACCTACTGTATCTTTTAATGCACAAGTGTGCAATCTGAGATGCCAGCCCTACTGTATATCAGCCAATCACTACCACCAACAAAAATGGACATATCTGCCAAAGCCATATGTTTGTTATACATTGCTTGTTCCTTTCAGCTCCCTACTTGTCTTTCACTTGTCATCTGATCCCTGTTCTCTCAATTGCATTCAATCATCTCTTCAAGACTCACCTATTTTGTCCTTTTCATGACTGCTTCCCTTTTCTTTTTAGTGTCCATGTAATGCCTGTAAGAAGATACATTTTGTATATTTGCACAGCAATATTAATACATTAAAGAATGATATACAACATCAATGAATGTACCACTGAAAAACCTAGAAGGCCAAGTTGAAGGCAGATCATCCTGGACTTGCTAAGAGTTGACACTAACTTGATGGCATTTTTTAATGAATCCTTATATTACTTACAAATCTCATCATACTTTCCAGACACTTATTGAAATCATGACTCTTTTGTTAGCCACGACTATAATCACATCAACTACATATCTGACTAGGACTATGTGTGGATTTAACTTAGTGTCCTTAAATGCAGCAAAATCATTGTGGTGCCTTCTCCTTCCCTTCCATCACTTAACCAATACTTCAGTGTTATCATATTAGACATTTTCGATCTTCTACAACAACCAAATCTGTGGATATGGGGACATAGAAAACAAAGCAAGATGAGCAGGTGAGTAACTGGAGCTCCCTCTTCTCCTTCCATATTGCATAGTTAACATAATTCATTTATCCAAGAAAAAGCACTGGGTCTGGAAAATCAGAAACACAAGAGATAATAGTTTACCTTCATAGCTGTCAATAACAACTGCAGACTTCATGAGTCTAGTAAATGAAGAATGTGAGTGCCTTGAAAACATGATTTTTAACAAAACTTCTACACATTTCAAGCTAAATATTTTGTGATATTGGCAGCATCTCTATTGCATTGTTACATTAAATGTGATGCCATCTTCCACACTGTTTTTCCATGGTCATTACAGCTAGAAACTTTCTCTGTTGTTTAACTAAATATTTGTTTTATTGGATAAACTAAGTGAGTTCCACTTTAGCTCACAATTTCAGCATATTTTCTTTGTTTGTAGGTTTATTTATAATTCAGTAGTAGTAAACATTTAGATAAATCTCGCCCACTAAAGCAGTTTGTGTGAATGTGACAGTTATGATAAAAAAAAACATTAGACTGAATGACCAACAGTGTAGTTTAAGATCCAAATTTTGTGTGTGTGTGTGTGTGTGTGTGTGTGTGTGTGTGTATCTTTTTGGTAAATTAATCTGGAAAAGGCAGGTTTAGTTAATATTTGTGCCTGGTAAGTAATAAAGTGTATTCTGGTCACTCAAAGGCAACAAGTTAAAAAATATTTATCATTTTATTTATTTATTCAATTTATATAGCCACTCACCTCAATGACTCTTTATAGTAATTATATTTTTAAGGGAGACTTAAACATGACCTTGAATGTTGAAATAAATAAACCAAATTGCTATTTAAGAAAAGAAGGTCCAAAGAATAAAAAAGGGCTGATATTTGGGGTGATATAGGATTAGTGGATATTTGGAGATCTTGTAATCCCCGTAAAAAAAGGTTTTTCCTATTTTTCTAATCAACTTAATTCATATTCAAGGTTAGATTAAACTGGTCTCCTAAAATTCATCTCAAAATATAACAGAAGCCAAAATTTACTATACAGCAGTCTGACCATGCAATGATTAGTTCAATATTAGAAATAGATATTTAACAAAAAAAAAAAAAACACTAGAAGACTTGTACCCTTATCCATCTCTCACGGTGGAGAACATTAACTAATGATAAAAAATAAAGAAGAACCAAATCCCCACTATGATTTAAACATACAAAGTAAACTACTCAAGCCAATAGATGGGATTGTATGAAACAGAAAGAAGAAAACTGATCTGAGCAGAACTATATTTGTTGTTCAGTCGTTAAGTCATGTCCGACTCTTCATGACCCCATGAACCATATTGCGCCAGGCCTTCCTGTCCTTCACTGCCTCCCTGAACTATATTACAGAAACAAAAGAAATGGAGAGATATAATTAGAAGACATTAGGAATTAGGACTACAACATAAAAGTAAAGAGTCATGTATAAACTGCTCAAGGATAAAGGAAGAAAATTTAAACATTTAGACCTTGTAAAATTTTACAAGGGAACAGAAAACAGTATTATGAGTTTAGAGATAAGTGTTCTAATTGTTGTCTAAGTGTATTACAAAAAAAAGTAATAATAGGATAGATATTTAGAACAAGACAGAACATATTTTGACAACAAATATAGATATAAGGGTAGAGTTCTTTAAAACAATTATAGTCTTAAACAAATCTAGATGGAATGTGGAGGAAATTTTGGTTGGCAAACATTAGAATTAAAAAAAAACCAACTACACTGGAGATAAAGAAATACTTCTATTTATATAGAAGAAATTAAAGATGTATATTGAAATTTTTAAAAAAATAACAAAGCAATAGGGAAGGCTGGATTCAGTGCAGATTTTAAAAAAAAATACAAGGAAATTGTTATTCCTTCAGATATTAGCTTTGTTCGATGCTATTTTGGTTGGGAAAGAAATCCCTGGATCGTGGAGGAAATATGTAAAATATATACTAAAATCAGAAAAATTAAGGGTGCTTCTTATCTCTCACACAGCTGTATTATGCTTATTAATAAAAATGCAAAAACATTTTTGTCTGTTCCAAAAATTTTGTATATTGCCCCAGTCATGATTTTTGGGCAATGTGCAATACTAAAAAAAAAAAAAAAAAGTTAGTATATTTAACTAATTAATTAGTCATCCAGTAAAGCCAGCAAATTAATAGGAGTCCCAAACCTTCACTATGGCCCAAAGTCTTTAAACAACTCTTGCTAAACTATTTAGTAAGATGGCATCAGGTTACATATACTGTATTTGGACCAAGGAAGATCACAGCAAATTGCCAACTAAGTGTTAAATATTGCATATTATAGACAAAAATTCAGTCTTCCTATGGCGTTTATCTCATCAGATGCCAACAAACCTTTTGATATTGTGAAATAATACTTTATAAAAGAGTCAACATCAGAAGCAAGGTATGGGAAATAAGTTTATTCATGGATTGCATCAATTGTGCATTCTCATGTTTGTCAAATTCAAAATGTATTGATGGGAAACAGGTTTCCATTTGGTAAAGACATGAAGTAGGGATGTCCATTGACTTTCCTCTCTTTGTCTTTGCTATTAAGTCCCCTGCTAATACAATACGTTCAGATAATAGAATTCATGTTATTAAAATTAAAGTTTGAGAGAAGAAGATTGGATTTTTTTTTCAGATGACATATTACCCTCATTTATAAAACCAGTTCAGTCTTTCTACAGAACCCTGCAGTTATGTAATAGAAGACTACCATGGAAAATATACAGGATTACTGTATATATGAACCTGTATAAATCAGAAATAATGTGCTTTCGTGTGCTTCAGTGCAGCTGAAACAGCAGTTTGACTGTTCCTGAAAAACATATAAAAAACTAAGCAATATGTTACCCTCTCTACTAACAGATCATTGATAATGCATTTGAGGGTTAAATGAATAAAATAAGTATGAATCTGGAAAGAAAAGTTATAGATGTCATGTTTCAGAAGAATCATTGTTCCAAAATGGATATTTTACCTAGATTGGCCTAACTGTTTCAGGTGCTTCCAGTTAATTCTCAGAATATAGGTTTAATAGTTGGCAAAAGCTATTGCAGCTGTTCATCTACTGGGGCAAAAAAGCTAGATTGAAAAAGAATATAAGTCTGTAAGTCTAAAATAGTTTAGGAGTACCCATCTTAATATGGTATTTTAAGCCTTTTCAAATTAAACAAATTATTTGGCCTCATGTGGAATAATCCCAGTAACATATGGTTAAAATCAACCTAATATAAGAGCACTACTGTTTAAGAATAGAAAATAAGAATGCTGGAGAAAGCATCATTTCTCCTTCAAGTCTGAAGTGCTGCCTTGTAAAATATAAAGTATACTGTAAGGTGACTTTAAAAAAAATCTGTAAAATACACAACACGCTGCATAATTGCTTGTTACCATTAACCCAGTGGCAGTGCATAACAGACATAGTTGCTTATTAGACTTCCGGCAGACTAAGATCTATGAAGATTGAACCAGATAACCACTTCTTGCAGGTCTTCTTCAAAGTATGGAATGCCTTCCCATTTCCTTAGCTTTAGAAAAGGAGGCTTTCTTCAGCCAAGGCTTTGGGATATTGATTTTTCTGCTGTTTGAATGGGATTTAATATTAACTGTTCTGTAATTAGTCTTGTTTTGCCTATTAGTTGCCTTGAATGTTCTGGGGGTGAGAAAGGAGAAATAACTTGAAATAAAATTACTAAGAAATATTCCATACCAATTCATGGTAAAGCTTGAAGTAACCAAGTAGCTCCCACTCACAACTTTCTCCTTTATTTCTTTGTTGTTCCATTAAAACAAGGGTTGAAATGTAGGCAGGCATACAGCAAAAAAAAAAAAAAAAGTATTGTGAAGCATGAAGGCAAATCGATAAAATTACCATAGAGTAGATATTTTCAGGCTACATATTATGTTTTACACCTAATGTTTGTTCTCCTTCATTTAATTATTTTCTATTAATATTAAGGAGTAAAACAGGGAAAGCCTTCCTTTTTCTGGAGTGTATAAATGGTATAGCTAATCATTTTCAACAGTTTTGATAAAATAGCACTGACATTTTCAGCTCTTTAAAATTATGCAAATCACTGAGTGGCAAAGTATTGGAGTTCTCTTCTTGAACAGAACACTGCTGTTTAAAGTGGTGTTGTATGTCAAGTAGGCTAAGGTGTGGGCACTTTGATTAGTATATTCCTCTCTTCCACCCCCATCTTTCCTGCAGCACAAATCTGTGTGCCATCTGGTCGCCCACTGTCCTTGTTATAATTCAAAATGAAATGCATTTGAGTTCCTCAAGATATGGCTGCATTTTGATTGGAGAGAGATGGAGCTGAAGAAAATGTGATTCATATGGCCTCCCCTGCATTCAAGTAAACCACATTTCAATCTCTCTGGTTGTAGAGTTTTGAGCACTCAAACCTCTCTACAATTCATAAATATCAACAATGTCAAAATAGTGGGTGTGATAAGGCAATCGAAGCCTTGCCCTTTTAAACATGTCTTACATCACACAACATAAAAAGGGGCAGAACTTTGATCACCGTGTCACTCCTGCCATTTTGACATTATTGACACACCCACCCATTGATGCCCGTGATGTATGCAATTGCATAACTGTTAACCTCTTCCTGTCAGGATTAGCCCATGAAACTCCAGGAGACAGTACAGATTCTATCCAGCAAGGTTTATTGGCTTCATTCCCGTTACAGAAATCTTCTCAGAGTGAAAGCAATTCCCAGAGTCACCCCACAAACATCCTGCATTCCTCAGGGAGGTGCCAGTCTCATTCTCTTATCTCTTCCTCTTTGTTCTGGGGATAAGAGTATGTGCTTAACCCCTTTCGCTCTAGTTCTCACACTTCCATATCATACATAAGAGCTAAAGTAGAAGGACAATGACCCATCATGCTAACTCAAGACCTATTTCCCCAACTTATGCCTCCCCCTTCAGCTTAATAAGTTCCTTGCATTCAAGTAAGAGGTCTGAAGGGGAATTATAATGGTGTTCACTCATATGTGAGAACAGCCAGCCAGTCTGGTGTAGTGGTTAATGTGCTAGCCTAGAAAGCAGAAGACTATGAGTTCTAGTCCCACCTTAGGCATGAAAGCTGGCTGAGTGACTTTGGGCCAGTCAATCTCTCTCAGCCCAACTCACCTCACAGGGTTGTTGTTGTGGAGAAAGGAGGAGGGAGTATTATGTATGTTTACCACCTTGAGTTATTTATAAAAAAAATAATAAAGGCAGGATAAAAATCTAAAAAAGAAAATTATCCAGGTGAAACCTAACTACACAGAAAATTGTACTTGCCTTTGCCAAGCAAACAAGTTCAATTCAGCTTTACACCTTCCAGCTAAATGCAGTGTCAAGCCCCTGAACAGCTATGCACAACCGGGGAAGCAACATTCAGATGGCATTTCATTAATCAGGTTTAATGCAAGGGAAAAAGGGGTTAGGATACAGAATTTTAGAAGCTGAATTAGCAAAATTCCCCTCATTTATAGTGAATTCACTGAGATGGAGTCTCTGTGACTTGCTTGAAATTTTCTCTTCTGGATTGCTTAACTGCAGGGCTAAGGGCTCTTTTGCCAGATAAGACTGAAATGTCCATCTGTTCTTTGTTTCTTATGTTTTGAAACACTCTCTTTTCCTTCCCAGCCTCTGAGAATTATCTTATATGCAAGTTGAAAGAGGAGGGTAAGTGGAAATAGGAATAGACATGACCAACAGGTATAGTCCTGTCTTCCTGGCATCTCTAACCCTCATGTTAGATATGGA
Source organism: Liasis olivaceus (assembly GCA_030867105.1). Classification (NCBI taxonomy): domain Eukaryota; kingdom Metazoa; phylum Chordata; class Lepidosauria; order Squamata; family Pythonidae; genus Liasis; species Liasis olivaceus. The sequence continues at coordinate 191,851,304 of CM061349.1, forward strand.
ATATCTAAGAAGACTAGTTTTTACAGACTGACCTAGTTTGGGAAGACCTTAGTAGAAACAACTTAGTATTTCACTCTCTTATTCCTAAATAATGGTCTTGAACGTGAGCTAGACAAACTCACAATCACCACATACACAAGCAATACTTTTGCTTGCCTTGCTTCACAAACTGACTTCTGTTTTAGCCATCAAGTCAAACATTCTTTGTTAGGGTACTCACTAGTAATGATCAGGTAGTAGGAACTAAGGAGTTAATAGGAAAAGACAATTTGCTCCTCAGCATTTGAGGGTTTTCTCTGAGCATTTCAACTACATTTAGAAAAGGTGATTCCCCACCTCAGGGAAAGGGGGGTTCATACAACACGTTTAACTTGATTACTGAATTTATCTTGCAGGGGCTGTTGGAGAATTTGCTAAGCATAAATAAATCAAACAAGTGCCAGAAGGATCAGACACCTTCTTTTCCCACAGTTCGTGCCCAAGCCAGAAATCCAATAAAACATGCCAGACAATCAGTGGAGGTCAAAGAAAATATATTTATTCAACCCAAAGTTTTTAAGTAACATTGGGTGGCACCCACAATGGACTGCTTCTCCATATCCCTTTCTATACATTTCTTAGTTTAAAGATTTAGCCAACCGTTATCAATAGAATGGAATGCGTTAACTTATTACAAACAAATGTTTCCTTATCTAGAGTTAAAACAGATGTCTCCTTATTTATGGTTGAAACAGATGTCTCCTTAAATGGACATTTTATCTTTCCTATACATATATTTTTCTATACATAAGATATATGTCTTCCTTTATATAGGCTTTGTTACGTGATGTGCTCATTTGTTTATAATGGAAGGAGCCAGCTTTTTCCTTTTATAAAATGGCATTACTACTACCTATACAATCTTTCACCAATCCTTAATTTAAACTTATTGTAAACATATAAGGAAAACTTTCCAACACAAGGTTAAAGCTAATCATAAAGCTTAGCATATTTGGTGGATGCAGTCATGAGGCCTTTGTATCATGCAAACTCAGCCTCAGTTTATGGGTAAGCCATTTTGCAGTTTTGGAAGAGATCAGCAGCAGAGCACTGAAAGGATGGAAGGTATCTTGTAGGTCTCGGCATGTGGGGGATAGAGATATGGAGTGGCAGATTGGGTGTCTCACAGCAATTCCTGTTTTCTGTCTCCACTTACTTATTTTGTAGATAAAGCAAATATTACTCAAAAGCCTTCAGAACTACCTCATTCAAGGAGACTCAGAGCTCAGATAACACTGCCCCCCAGCATTTCACCCCTTGTAGAAATGGAGTATGTACAACATAATCACGGATCTGGGGGGAAATATAAACACTTTTTGCTACTTCTGCTTGAAAAATACTAGAGTGACAGGGTGATCAGATGCTGTTTTATGCTAAGTACAGCTGTCACCCAATTAACAAATTTTAACTGATTAAGTAGATGCCTGTTTAATTACAATTAATTTTGATTAACTTTGCATACGGGAGGAAACTTTTTCAAAATGTTAGAAATAGTAAAAGAAGAGTTTAGCCCATTGCACTGGCTGCATAGAGAATCTTGTAGCATCTACTTCTACTTTTACTTTTCTATTGTGCCAAGAGCTCTTCTTGGGAGGCAAATAGATTTGGAGTTCAAAGGTGGGAATATGGACCCAGACCCATATGGACTGTTTGCAGTTTCATTCCCTTAACAGGCAGTGAAACAAAACAGATATATGAAACCTCTGATAGGCTGAAGGCATACTTTACAAAAGTAAAATTTACCTATCATTCTCCCAAATGAAGAGAAATGGCTGCTCAGTTCCTGCCCTTCACCTCAGGCAATATCAAGTTATTCAGCTGCAGAATGTATGTATGTATGTATATATGTATGTATGTATGTATATAGAGAGAGAATTATATCCCTGCTTTTGTTCAGGAGCTGTAGGTGACATGTGTACCATTCCCTCTTCCCATTTTTCAACAAAAAAAAACAAAAAAAAACAAAAAAAAAAACCCTGTCACATAAGTAGGGCTGAGAGAGAATGACTGGCCCCAAATCATCCAGTGAATTTCCAGTGTAGAGTTGAACCTGGCATCAATCCAACCCTTTTACCATTACCCTACATTGGCTCTCCTATATATATACATATGTATGCATACACACACACAACTAGAGAACCAGTACCTAGAGAAGACTAGATGGGAAGATAAAGATAGGACTTCCTGTTTTTTGCTCTGTGGATACAAAAGGCAAAGAGAAGGCACATGGCGTACATCAGGATTGGGGAACTTGAGGTCTTTCAAAAGTTGTTGACTTTCTGCATCCCTCACCACTTGCTGGCTGGGGCTACTGGGAATTGTATTTCAACAACATACGGAGAGGATTTGTCCCTGCATAAACACTGGATCTTCATGTTGATATTCAATTGGTTTTCTAGTATGCTAGCTTACTGAAAGTTACTTTTGGCTTGCACTACTGCAGTTCTGACTTCAAAAACTAGTATATATCTGCAGTGATTGGATGGAGGAGTTGCCAATTAAAACATGATAGTTCAGGGTACCTCCTCCCAGTTTATATTCCAGAAGGAGGAGGGAACTAGAGATTTGGGAGGTGTGGGTAGGTCTAAAGAAGTGGTTCTTAAACTGGTTGGCCCCTTTTCCTGTACTCAAATAAAACTCGACCCCCTCCCCCCAAAAACCAGACTCTGTTCTTTTATACCAGCGTTTTGGCAGTGGCAGTCTCAAACTGGACCCCCAACTCACAAGCAAGCAATTACAAAATTGCTCCATTACCTCCCGATGTGCCCAGATGTAATTACCCCCATTTTAAGAACCACTGGACTAGAGACTCAGAGTCCTAGCGTTAGAAAACCTCCATCTGTCAGGGAAACAGGTTTAGGAATATATTTAGTCCCTGGTAGGTGAGAATTGACTGATACATTGTAGAATCAAGTCAACTTGTTTATAAAGCATTTTAGGTAGTTTATAAAAATCACTTTATTTGTTCAAATACTAACCAAGTGACTATGCTATCCTATATCTTCCCCACATACCTTGTTATGTTATCTCAGAGACATAAAAAGACAAGAATGTCTAAAGCAGAAAAGATCTGGTGGTGGCAGCAAGTTAACTAGATCCTGTAGCGATGCCCCAGATTTTATGGGATTTCACTTAATTTTAAAGAACAACATAATAGAAAAAGGACACCCACAAGCAGGAGAATATGTGACAATGTTGCCTGAAAAGAAAGAACATCTTTTAATATATCCCAGATAGCCTTATCCAACAGAAAAAGAAAAAAAAAAAAACCCTCCTGGGGAGACACACTGAAGTTAGGAGTCCAACTTTTATCCTTGAGGCTGGTGCTTGTGTGAAAGAAAATAAAAATGAGTTTTATTTAGGAATGACATCATGACAGGAAAGCCTGAGTTACTTAAGTCCATTGACAGCTAAGAGCTGGTAATGTGCTGTACTCCATTATGAGGAGAAAATGAAGCAGGTTGAAGGACCTGAACTCCATAAAAGAAAGAAAGCCCATCTGAAAGAGGAAGGAAGGGATGATAATCCTGAGAATATCCGGCTAAGTGGTGGAGGCCTGCTACACAGAGACACACCAACTTAGTCTTTCAGACAAGGAAAGGAGATAAACATTCAGAGGCCTTCTCCTATCTCTGCAATGGTTTCCTCTACAGCCAGTAGGTTTATAGGCATAGAAACTCAGCATATACTAAGCTGAATGCCAACATTTCCCTCTCCCGGGAACACAGCAGAATTTACACCTTTAAAGTGAAGCTTCTATTAAAATTGGTCTAAAATGGTGGATCGAGTAGTTGATGATTAAATCTTGGCTGTCTACAACATTTACAAACTGGTGTGGTTTCCCAGTTTGGCCAGTTAGGATCTCATTAGAAAATCTGCATTATTTTTAGAGGCTCAGCTGAAACTTTTGCTCTGTTGAATGTTGGTAATATCTGGAAAAGTGGGGAGGTATGTGGGGATAGATATCTGGAGAGAATGAGAGGTTTTTGGAAAGGAAGACATAGCATTGAAAGCTATTTATGAAGGGATCCCAAAGCAGCAGCAGAAGCTGCTTCCTTTAACTTTAAAAAGTTGGTCATTGCCATTAAAAACTGTGCTGTAGTTTAGGGCTCGGATGTGCGTAACATTATTTCCCAAAACATAAATATGCCACTTTAAATGAAAAGGCACTTGGGATGGCCTATACTGGCTGTTGCTGGGCAGGAAAGACGGTTATGAAACTGAGGGGCAAGTAGGGAAACCCAGAACTAACAGTTAGAACAAGACAAGACCGGTTCTGCGGTTAGACTGGTGAACTATTGTGTGATGAAATGGAATTATGGAGGCCAGACTCAGGGAGGAAAACATGCTCTTTCATCTCCTGAGGAGCAGGGGAGAGATAAGAGGATGAGGCTGGCACCTCTCTGAGGAATTCACTATGTTGTGACTGGCATTACTTGGGAGCTGGGTTTCAGTCTGGGAAGATTCTTGCTGGAGGTTGTAGCTAATAAATATTGCTGGACTGAATTTACATGGTCTCCTGGAGTTCCTTGGGCTAGGCCTGACATATTGTGACCTTATGATGAAAGGACCCTAAAACCACACCCCCTATGTTATTATAATTATATTATAATTGAACCCCCACTCATATATTATGGGATAGGCAAGGTGTTATACACATGTGCAATTTGTAGCAAATTTTGACCAATCGTATTCTTTCTCCCTGTTTGAATATTGTATAAAAGGGCTAATGTGACAAGCACTGAGCACGCTCCCTGTGTAGTGACACTTGGATGTGTCCTCCTTTATTGCTGCAGTAATAAACGAGTTGGGTTGGATTTCTCTCATCCTGCATGTTATTTGGAGAGCCTCACACCGGATCCTTGTGCCTACCCAACACCCGTTTTCTGGCCAACACTTGGGCCGTTATTGAATGTGCACATATTTAAAATAGGGAGGCACCACCTTGTGTATACCCTAATCTTCTAAGGATCCCCATGTGACATTTTTTGTTTGTCTTAATTACAAGAGACCTCATTTACTCCATTTTTCATTAGCAGCTAAAGTATATTTTAATATTTATCCAATTTAGTTTAAAAGCATGTGTTTCAGAACAAATAGCTCCATTCAGTTAATTTTTAAAAACATTTTTTAAAAAGGAACACGCAATTCAGTAGCATAGTATGTTTCTCTAATCCAGTGTTTCTCAACCTCAGCAACTTTAAGAGGTGTAGACTTCATCTCCCAGTATTCCCTAGCCAGCACTTGCTGGATGGGGTATTCTGTGAGTTGAAGTCCACACCTCTTAAAATTGCTGAAGGTTGAGAAATCCTGTTCTAATGCTCCAACGAACACCACACAAGTTAGTTTATCAGCTGTAAGTGGTTCAGCTAATTTCTTAGCTTTCCACAAAGTGGGATTGCCATTCCATGGAAAGTGAAAATACACGTGGTTTCTTGAGTCTGTGAGTTTTCTCCCGTTACTGAGTTGCAGTACTAGCCACTCATTCTTGAGTCAGCAGAAAACTGCACTGCCATGAAATTTGCTGTTCTCACTGCTGATTCCTCTCTTGCTTCTTTTGCCTCTGTTCCCAGTCATTGCAAGTCCCCTGACTTCCTTCCAAGGTAGAAAGTGGCAGAGTATAACCAATTTTACATACTTTCAGGCTACCCAGGAATTGTGAAGGGATTAGGAGAAACTTTAACATTAACACTGGTGCACTAACCGTGACTCAAGCTTTTCTCACTCATGAGCTGAGGACAAGACGGACATCACAGAGACACAACAGGGGAAAAAGGATGTTGCAGAATATGTTTGTGCCATGGTTAGACAAAAGTAGGAACACAGCCTCAGATATGTTGTCATAACTTGGCTAGTAGGTTGTTTTTGACTTGGCAGATTGCAAAATATGGAGGCCTGTTTTAGAATTCAGTTGTAATATGTCCAAATTATTTGGGAGCAGGCGAAGTTCACTATTGTCTTATAATAACTATTGCAAAATTGCCAATTATTCCTGTGAGTAGTTCTGACGTGCCCACAGTTTTCTTTAATTTTCTTTTATCAGGTTCTGGAAAACCATATAACCTTCAAAACTAACAAATGGACATAAGGTTAAGTATATTAGAAACTTATTAATGCTATTCAATGTATGTTTTCACCTGCAAATTATCTGATGTAGTCAATTCCAATTATTAAAAGCTCTGATTTGAAATAGGGTGAGTTATCTTAAATGCTTTTTAGCAGAAGAAATAAAACAATTATTCCATTATCTTTTAATTTCAATCAACTTTCATAAAAAAATGACAGTACAATAAACGAAAAGTACATAAGCTAAAATTATCTATAATTTTCCAGCCCTGCCTGTTCTGCTGAGCTGGTCTTAAGGACTTAAATATGATCAAAGAAAATCTGCATGTCAGAAGTAAGTGTGGTGGTGGTGGTGGTTGTTATTGATGGTCGCAGTCAGCCAGAAGTTTAGACTGGATTTGGCATTTTTATCCACCTATTGAGTCCTTCCCAAGGACCTGGGATAGGCAGATGTTGTTGTTTGATGCTGTTAAAGGTATCACCGCAGGGTTGCTGTTCCAAGTAAAGCTGCCTTTTGCAATGGACTGATGGTGATTTTGTCAATGCTGATGGTCTTCAAGTGGTGCTCCAGATGTTTTGGGATTGCACCCAAGGCGCCTATTCCTATTGGTACTAACTTTGCTTTCTTTTGCCACAGTCATTCTACTTCTATTTGCAGGTCTTTGTGTTTTGTGATTTTCTCCAGTTCTTTCTCTTCTATTCTGCTGTCTCCAGGTATAGCAGTGTCCACTATCCAGACTTTTTTGTCTTTCTTATCAACAATTGTTAAGTCTGGGGTGTTGTGTGGCAGCTGCTTGTCTGTTTCAATTCTAAAGTTCCAGAGCACTTGAGCTTCTTCATTTTCTATTCCTTCGTCTGTTTTGTGGTTCCACCAGTTCTTGCTTGCAGGCAGATGGTAATTCTGGTAGATATTCCAATGCACCATTATTGATACTTTGTCATGCCATTGTTTGTAGTTAGTCAGCCTGTGCGATCTTTTGTAGCAGATGGCTAGGTGGTCCCCTGTTTCTTCAGCTTCTTTGCATTTGCTGCCTGTTGCTGTCTTCTCAATTGTGGCTTTGTATGCATTTGTTCTTAAGGCATGGTCTTGTGCAGCCAGAATTAGCCCCTCTGTCTCTTTCTTCAACTTTCCTGACATGATCTGAATATGAAGCCTTTTATTATTACAATTACTTTCTGGTCTACCTTCACTTCATTGGCCTGCCTGCTCTTTGCAAGGCTATTGGATAGATTAAGATGGTCTGGCCTAGACATGTAATGGAGCCCTTGGGCTCTGCCACATGTCTTTCCAGTCTCTGGAACATAGAGATGGAGTAAGCATTGAAAGAGATTGCCCCGAGTGACCTTTCCTTCCTTATGGATCCCAGAAAACTCCCCAATTTATTGAGGAGCTGCAGGAGATGAAGCTAGTCCTTTCAGCTCCCCAAAATAGTTAACTGAAGCCAGGGGTCCATCTACTGATACTCTGCAAACTGAGACAGAAGAAAATGGAGATACCTTCTGAGAACAAAATTGTCATGGAAGGTTTTCCATGAAAATTTTCCTATCAACCCCACATTACAGTTTATTCCACTTGGCAAGATCCCCTAATCTGAACCTGCATCTGAAAAGGGGGGTTGTTTTATTTTGTACTGCCTGTTTCTGCCTACCTGCTTTTAAGACAGTGAAGTGGCCAGGTTTTCCAATTATACCAAATTGTTTTAATCATCTTGAATACTTGAGTTGAAAGATTAGGTATAATAAATAATTTAAATAGTTTGTACTGATTAAAACAAAACAAACGTAGTCAGACCCAATTTCATGTCATGTGTCCAGGTTTGGACACCACATTGTAAGAAAGATTCAAAGAAACTGAAAGGCAGATGCATTAAGAATGATCAAGAGATTGGAAATTAAGTCCTACAAAGACATACAGTATTTATTGATGGAAACGTGCTAGCACTCTTCAAGTACATGAACAGTGTCCTACAGAAAAAGGCTGCAGTCTGTTCTCTTATCATCCCAGAGTGCAGAAGATAAAAATAATAATAATAATAAATTACAGGAAGGCAGGTTCAGTTTGAATGTTAAGAAACCCTTGCTAACAATAAGGCCATACAAATGGTTGATAACAATAGCTTTGAACTGATACCGTTAATCGTATTTATTCATCTTACATGATCAGTTGACTAATGAACACTAATAGATAATAAAATGCATGCCAATATTCTTATGTTGCCCTTTAAAAAGAAAAAATCATACGCTGATATGGATATTTGATGAAACAGTGTTATGAATGAATACATGCAGAAGTAAAATGGACAAATGGTAGGCTGAGTATCATCTGGAGGTTACACTTAACATAGTTGTCTAAGCCAGACTGCTTTCATGAGGGGTTTTTGAGTCATCCAGATGTAATGCCCACACGTATTAAAAGTTTCTATTTTTCTGTCCCTGTCATCTCAACTTCAGATGGTCAGATGGTATTATATAAATACTATCAACACTTGAAAGACATGCTGTGTCTTGCTTTTCAATATCACTTTTTGGGACTCTGACAAATAAAGGCTATTTGCTTCCTTACTTTGCTATGTAGTGAAATCCTTTTCCCTGGTGACCTTATTTATTTCAGCCATTTTTCATTTCAGGCTGAGCCTGTCTAGGCTGTGATTGAAACTTGAACATTTATCAAATTAAAAAAAAAGAAAACCTAAGGCAGGAAAAATAAAATTAAATAAATGCTTTAGTAGGTTACTTCAGTTCTCTTTAGTTTCTTTTTGTAATTTCCCCCTTCTCTCTCAGGTACGTATGGCAAAATTGGATTAAAAAAACATCACTCCTTAAGTGTTTTCATATCCAACTGCATTCCATTCCAGCAGTGTTAACTTCAGTTCAGCTGGGATTGTATATTATTTATTTTTTATCAAGACTCAGTGGGATCCTGATTGAAAAGCTTAGGTGAAAAATGTCAGGACAAATATTGAAGCAAAAAGTGTTTATCCCATGTGCTATAAGTCTGGGGTCTGCTTAACAACTTTTTTCACCTCCTATTTTTTTTTTTCCCTGACTCTAAGCTGTCACCTGAGTAAATTGATTTAAAAGAAGGGGGAAGAAGGGAAAATACAATCTCTATTCCATTAACATGTCACCACACAGAACAGTGAGGTGTAGAATTGTTTTCTTCAAATAAAGAGCACAAAGGTGGATTTGATTCTCAGCTGAGCTTTCCAGCACTTGTGCTTGATTACTCATTTGGTTCCCATGTATGGGAGTCACCTCAGAAAAAAAACTAAGCTTGCTTAAAATTAAGTTAGCTAAAAAGGGGTGTGTGTCAGTGCTCAACATTACACTTGATTTCAGTAGGACTTAAATACCTCTAGATTAATGCTGGTTAGCAATGTGCTGTGCCACCAGATGTCTGAAGATATCTTCTCTTTGTTCACTCAAAGGATACTGGGCTTGCCATAAAGATTGGGGTAAAAGCGCTTGCTCTATGTAGAACTCCATGTATACGCTGGAGCCCTGACTATTCAAAGGCTATAAAAACATCCCGGACTTAAAATGTGCCTTGAGTCAAATCATATCAAGGATATGCTTTTGTTAAGGCTATGAGATATAGAAATGACTATGAATATTAAAGAGGGAGGTGGCATTAAGACCACATCAGATAGTAACCTCCTATCTCCCACTTATTTGCCTAGCCAGTTCGACTTGGCAGCATTGGTGCATTCTGGGTTCCTTCAGTTAAAGAATGCCATCTATCAGGACTAGAGTTACCTGATATCTGGACAGGCAAAGGATGACATGGACATTTGGAAAGGAAGACAAACGGGGGGAAATGGAGAACACATCAATTATTTAATATCTGTATTTAAATTCATCGGAGAAGAAGAGATTACAAGTGAGTAAACAGACACACAATGGGGAATACACATTGAGAGGAATGTGCTAGCACTGGCTGTTTGCCTGGAGGTTCAGAGGCAAAACCCTTCAGTGTGTAACTGATTAAGGTCTTGTCAATTTCAGGCAGCAGCCCAAGCCAGCCTGAGGGTTCCAGTCAACTAAGTAAGGTCACAGAGCAAAGCTTGTTAACTTGCAGTTAGCACTTATTAGGGTAGCACTATCCTGCGGTGAAAAGCTGCTCAGGAAGAGATAGCTTGTTAGATACTCAAAGAGCTGGACTATTTGATTTTAATGCTATGCCTGTTGAATGGAGGACATGAGGACAAAAAGGAGGACATGTCCTCCTTCTGCCAGATGTTTGGCAACCTTAATCAAGACCCTGGAAGCATGCCTTCTCTGTAGCTGTGCCTGCCCTCTGGCATGATGTTCCCCTGAGATCCGGATGGCCCCCACCCTGCTGGTATTTTGAAGGTGCATGAAGCCCTGAGTGAAGCCCCTTTGGATTGTATGGGGTTTTATTCTTTCGTTCCTGTCCAATTCTTGTCATCCTTGCCATCTCTTATTCTTTATTTTTGCTTCTTATTGTATTTTTAAAACGTTTTTAATTGGGAGCAGCCCAGAGTTGTTGGGAGTCAGGTGGCATACAAATTTAATAAATACATAAATAAATAAGTAAATAAATAAATAAATAAAATAACCTGATCTACAACTTTAATAAATAAACAAACAAACAAACAAATAAATAAATAAAATAACCTGATCTCTTACCCAGAGCTGAGGGTCAGGGGGTGAAAAACTTAGATCTAGCCTTCAAAGGAATATAGAAAATTGTCTTACTCAGAGTCTTTAGAATTGTGTATTAATATATCTATGTATTTAATCATTAAATTCAAGCCTTGCCTTTCCTTCAGAAGCAAAAAGCAGCATGGATAGCACTTCCTCCTCCATTTTTTGTTTGTTTCCCAAAAACCACCTTGTCAGGTAGATTGGGCTGAGAGAGAATAATTGGCCCGAACTGAATGTGGAAGCTTCAGCTGCCACGTATGACCTCTGTCACTGAGCTGTGCTCCTTTCAAAAAGCCAAATTACTTTGCTCAGATTAATATCATGGATAGATCATGTCCAGTTGTATCAAACCCAAGCAGTGGCTTGCCAACTGAAGAATTTCCTTTTTTCAGTTGGCTATTGAAACAAAATATCTGGAAATCACCTCCTGAATTTCTTCCATGCTATTGGGTTATGGACCAAAACTTACCTATTGATCATTTCAACAATTTGGAGGATGGGGGCAGGGCAAAAGGAGACATCCTTCTGTGATTTCTTAAGGGGGAATCATCTCATCTCATCTCATCACATCACATATCAGGCCCACCCTTACCTCTGCATTTGTTCACAGAAGTTGGCTGCTGAAATTATGATTCTGTATCCTCCAAGAAGTTCTGGCTCCAGCCTTATTGGGCTTGGGAGGAAGAAACAGTAGCCAACACAAAATAAATAAACTTCTAGAATGAATGGGAAAAAAGTTTGGTTTTTGAAGGGCATTGAGCAAAAAGAAAATGTTATGCTTTTTAGGGAAAAAAGTTGTCTAGGAAATTTCTGTTCTCTCTAGTTGTAAGGAACTGTTCAATTGTTTAATGAAATTAAGTGTTTAATGAAGCAATCTGTTTCACAGTATTTTAGTGACTGGATTATAATTATAATTATCATAATGTATAAATGGATTTTAAAATTCACTTACAGTATGAAGCAGCAGCCAAATAAGAAAATATTTCAGCCAAAGTTACACTTTTTTAAAAGTCTAATTGATTTTATGGGGTAGTATTGAGTATCAAACAGTGGGCTCTTTCAGCAAGATTTAAGATTTGTTTATTTCATCTCCATCAGAGCAATATAACTAGGATCATGCAAGGGGGAAAGCAGAGATGCATCTCTTGGTCATGCCTTCTTCTGTGTTTCATCATTTCTTCTGCAACCTCTCCCCATGCGTTGCATGTTATATAAGCTTTGTAGTACTAATACTTTTTGCCCACCACACCTCATGTAGTTTTGAATGAGCTGACACTGTTGTTTGTAGCTTTTGCCAGCAGTCTTAATAGATTGTTCTTAAATAATACTTGTATTTGGGCCTGTATCTGTTGTTTCAATTCCTTCTCCTACAAGTTAGCATTACTGGCATCCAAGGGGGAATTTATTGAGAACTGAAGATCAGCAGAAAGGTATTCAGGTGCTCTGATACGCCATCTCAAATAATCTCTAATTGGAAACCTAAGCAGATTGTAGCTATTATTATTTTTTAAATGGCTAGTCTGGACCATTGAAGAGTTTGATATTAGTCAGCCAGCTTCCTAGGAGTGATAGACAAAGACTTTCCTTTTATCTAGAACCCAAGAAAACAGTCCTGAAAAATGAGAAGTTCTTTAGGGCCAGACATTTGCTACAATTAAAACAGAAACAAAAAACCTTATTGCTCCTGCTCTACTAAAGCCTAAAATATTTGATGAACTTATACAATTACTGAAGGATCATTTTCTACCTGCACTCAGTCATTTACTGAGGTTTAAATTTCCCAAATGAGTTTGACAAACTGGAGAAGGCATTGCTGCTTATATCACAAAGATCCATGATGTGTCCCAATTTTGCAATTTTAGAGACATTTTAGAAGACATGTGGAGGGATCATCTTATATGTGTGGTTTACAAGGAAGCATTCCAACAGAGGCTCTTTTCTGAACCAAATTTGACATTTGCAGTGACTCACAAAGAGGCTTTACCTACTGAAACTGCATCACTACAAATCACAGAACTCAGCAGGATGTAGATTGGATTTTGATGCTGAGTCTCATGAATATTTAACTTTATGGAAGAAATCTACTTAAAAAATAGGTGGTAGAAGGTTCTGTTGGAAAGTATGGGCAGAGTCTACAATAGTAACTTGAAAACAATTATTTTGTAATGATTATTTTAAGGAATTTCAACAATTTCAGACATATTTTTTTTTGCCTAATATGTAACAGTGGCAATATAATCAACTCAAGCATGTTTTGATAGCTCAGAATGAACCAGATGGCTTAGCTGCCTTAAAGAAACCTGAGATGCTCTCATTTTTTATGGTGTCTGCTTTTGAAATCAAATCAGTTTCATATCTATATCAGAAACTTTTAAATATCTTTCCAAGCTGAAATTACCTACATTTATGATTTATGAAATAAAGAGTTGAAATATCCAATAATGAAACATCAATGAATGCAAGTCTTAAAAATGCTGAATTTGTTTCTTTGAATGTGAGATTGGAATTAATTCATCAAAAGTGTTTTTATTATACCAGATTTATTGGACACCCCAAAGAATGCATCAGAAAGGATAAACTGTAGATTTCCTTTGTTGACAATGTAAGAAATTTGAGGGTTAACCCAGATATTTGGCCTTATCTGTTATTGGTTCCCTTCTGGAATAATATTGTATTGCATATAAGTAGATTTATGGTTAAATGTTTTTATGTTAAATATATGAATGCTATCTTAAATGATATCAGAACGTTCTGGAATTTGACTATTTTTAAGGAATTTTGGTTATACCAGGCATGGAGAATATCTGAAAGAATTATATTGAGAGACTGGAAAAATACTGCTACTCTGAACATCAAGGATTGGGTTGAAGAAATGTTTAATTTATAAGTTTCTCAAAAGGCCTTTTTTCCTGCTAATCAAAATAATAATAATAATAATAATAATTATTATTATTATTATTATTATTACAACAACAACAACAATGATGCAATATGTTTCCCTTGGGCACAGATGAAATAACATCTGACAAGAATAGACTGATTTTTATGTGTCATTTGATACCTTGTTATGTAATATATTTAAGTGATATTTATTAATTTAACATGGTCATTTTAGATTTAGATTAGGGTTTTTTTTACCCACCTTTCTTATTTTTATAAATAACTAAAGGTGGGCAAACATACCTAATACTCCTTCCTCCTCCTATTTTCCTCACAACAACAACCTTGTGAGGTGAGTTGGGCTGAGAGCAAAGGACTGGCCCAAAGTCACCCAGCAGATTTCATGCCTAAGGCAGGACTAGAACTCACTATCTCCTGGTTTCTAGGCCAGCACCTTCACCACCACACCAAACTGGCTGTTTTAGCACATACATCCTTTTATTTTTGTTTTTTTCTTTTGTTTGTTTAGGTAATATAATTTAACAATTAATTAGATTATATGTTGACTAGTGTATATTGCTGCTTTTTAAATTTGTTTTTTTTTCTGTGTATTTTTTGAAGCTGTAATAAAATATTCTTTAAAAAGTATTTAGATTATATAAATGAGAAGATTCATTTACTAGAAATGATGATTATAGACTTCCTAATGAGTAAATTGTGATATAAATAATTAAACTGAGTCTTCCTGATCACTGATGTAAAAAAAAAAAGTCACACCTGAAAATTCAGGGTAACAAGTTTAGTTAATATAGGAAATGTTTTGCTACAATATCTGCAGATAGGTTCAGACACATTGCTCAGGCTGTAGAGGATTACATCAGCATTTGGAGTATAAATTCAAGAATGTGGAATATAGGATTTGTAAGAAAGAAAGCACTATTGAGCAAATATACCATTCAAGGTCCAGTGGTATGAAACTAAGGAACTGAACTAAGGAGTCACATGCCAACTTTCACATGAACTTTTCACAAGATAATTAAGGTAAGTAGCTGCATCATTATAAACATTGTTGATGACAAGGAGCCTCAGGATAATGCAGATGATTCCAAGGGAAGCCTCCAATCAACAGAAAGAACTAAAAAACATTTTAGGAAGGAGCTGGTTCTTACTACTAAGAACCAGTGTCTAAGATCAGTCCATCATTACTATTAATCAGCTAACAGAAATAATTATTAGATTTCCAACTGCATTCTTTGAAAAACTGGGAGAGATCATGGTCATTCCACTATATCAAGTTGCATGAATCCCAGCAACGTGCTTAAAAACAAGGAGTTCTTGAACAGAGGCCCAGTGAGCTTCACCCATCATTTATTTATTTTTTAGCCACCCATCTCATAAATTGCAACTCTGGGCACTGAACATAGGATTAAACACCAACACAACAATAATATTTAAGACCTAATGGAAAAGTGAGGCTGTGGACAGATCATCAGTATACTGTAAATAAGGCATTTAAACAGCATTTACATCCAGTGCATGCAATCAACTGCTTGCTGTTCTTGCAGGGGAAAAGTCTTTGCAAAGTTGGATCTAGCCCAAATATATCAGCAACTATCATCACCCACCATGGGGCATTTTGAGCTCAATGTTTCTGAAGGTTCAAATCTCTGTGGCTTCTGGAATATTCCAACACTTCATGAAAGCTCTAATTTCTGGAATCTCAAGAGTTATGCCATACTTTGATGATCTCCTGATTATGGTGTCAACAGTGGAGGAACTTGCTACTACACTTAGAAAGTTCTGCACCATTCAGGAAGTTCTCCCTTGACATACAGGATACCTATAAAAATCCACACATATCAACTGGTTCACCATATAATTCTGGTCATTCTTTGGGCAAATAGTTTCTCATGCATACTGTTTCTGGATG
This sequence comes from Liasis olivaceus, assembly GCA_030867105.1. NCBI lineage: Eukaryota > Metazoa > Chordata > Lepidosauria > Squamata > Pythonidae > Liasis > Liasis olivaceus. The sequence goes on from CM061349.1 coordinate 191,866,887, forward strand.
TAGATGTGGGTATAATGTTTCTAGAATGGCAAAAGTTGGGATTCTGCAAGTGGCTTATCGTGTCTCTTTGTAATTATATCACTAGTTATTATTGTTCATCCAGCACTACCTCACAGGATTGTTGTGGTAAAGATAAAATGAAGGGAGATACCCAAGTGTGCCATCTTGAGGTCCTTGAGGAAAATTGAGATACAAATGTAATAAATGAAACCATGCCCCTTTCTTAGAACTAAACATGAAAAAGTAAGGATGCTTGATTCCTGTTTATATAAAGGTATATGGCAGTGTTTTTCACAGCAACTTTAAGATGTATGGACTTCAACTCCCAGAATTCCCCAGCCAGCATGTTCCACATCTTAAAGTTGTTGAGGTTAAGAAATACTGGGTATATGGGGAACAAATCATCTGTTAACCCATTTTTAAGCCCTAATCTTAAATAAATGCAAACACTATTCTTTGCATTCTTTGTGATGTTACACACCTAACAATATGTATAATAGCAAAGCACAACATACTTGTCCACTCTGTGTCACACATAGCTGTACATCAACAATGCAGTGCAGTGATGTTTCTTGAGGAGGAAAAAAAAAACAAGCACATCTTTGGCTGAAAGAAGTTGATTGCAACATGTCAGTATTTCCTTCAAAGGACTGCTTCTATCAGCATCTTTTCTTGATTCGCAGCTGAGATGCAGAACCTCCCAAGGAACAGCAAACAGCACCATGTCATCACCGTAGACCAAGTTAAATCAAAAAATGCGAGGGAATTCTTGGAAGCTTGGTATTCAGACAAGGCAGCCATCAACAGGCACATAGAGATAAACAACATCTACACACTATTCAAAAGAGACAACAAAAAGGAAACCAAAGACCAGAACATCACCCAGATAAGAAGAGATTAACACCAAGATTATCCCCAGACATACAATCAAGCAGTAAACAATCAAGGAACTACCAGAAGGGTGTAAGATCTTGTCCCGTTCGTCAAGAGAACACTCCCGTGACACGTGTGGTTCACAAAAGAGGTTTACTCAAGCGTAATGCAACAGTTACAAGCAAAGCCAGGACTGGCTTGGTACAATACATTGGTTCCTTTATACCTCCCCCCTTCTCGCGGTTTCACCCCGCGATCGCGGTACAGGCTGCGGATTATCAGCGCCCCAATAATCCCCCTTAATTGTCCAGATGGCAGGTTCAGCCTGAGTCCCATTGTTCTTTGATTGTTGTTAGCCCTTGGCGTGGTCATTGCCTTCATTGGGCTTCTGTCACGCACACAGCCGGGAGCGTTCCCTCGCGCGCTGATTGCTCTTCCTCAATTCCGCGGCTCTTTCCTTTGTCCATAGCGCCCGCGGCCCTCTGGCGTTAACACAACGCATCCGCTCCAGATTAGTGAAGAGGCGCCAGGTGGCTCATTCATTAGTTTGAGGTTAATACTTCCTCTTTCTGCGCTAGCACTCAAGCGGTGAAACTGACTAAAGCGCACCTGGGGAATTTCCTAGCCATGCAACGCTGGCTGAACCTGACAAAGGCGGGGGGGGGGGGGGGGGAACACCAGCACAGGCAGGGCAAGCCACTGTATATAGACAGAGAACAAACCCCACTCCATTCTAGCACTGAAGATGTTACCTAGCTGGGTAACGAAATGTTTGCAAGAAAACAACCAAGCTCAGAGAACCCCAAGGACTCCTCACTAAAGTCTGTAACTGAGGCAAATAAGAGTTACAGAGGTTCTGTTGCAGCATTCTGGCATCTGAAGTACAAGATAAAAAATCCAGCTTTTAAAGCCAAGGGTAGATCAGTGAAAGGAAACAAACAAGGTCTGCTGTCTCTACTTTTCTAAATTAGACCCTGATATGTATCTGTGTGATTTTTGAACTGAATAGTTCATTGTCTTAGGGCAGAGTTTGGTGGGCTGCAACCCCCAGGAGAGGTTGTGAGCTACTTAAAGCTCAAGGAATCAGTTGTTTTGTTTTTTAAAAAAAATGGATCAGGCTTATTCAGACAAAGAGGAGCGCTGTATACATTTGTTCAGGTTTTGCAATGTTTTGTCCACGTGAGCCAATAGCAAGCAGTTGTGCTTACATAAAATATAAGGACCCCTGTAATACATAGATTTAAATGTAGTTATTAAAAGGGATATGGATTTTTTTTCTGGCTCACGCCTAATCCAAGTGAAATCATTAGCTTTATTCACAGGATGATGGGGTACCACACATTTACTATTTTAGAGGATCACGATACACACATTTTGAGTACCTAGTCTTAGGGTAAAATTGTTCCATCCAGATTAAGGGACCTTCTGCTGCCTTTTCTATCTAACAACATTGAAAGGAGTTGATTTATAAGGGAAACATTACATGCAAAGAAACTTTTAAGCCCTTGTTTATTTGATTTATATCCCACATTTTAATCAAGAGGAAAGGACAACATACATAGTGCACATGCGCGTGCACACACATACTATTTCCCTGTGACATAAGCTGAGCTGAGAGAGGAACTAGCCCAAAGTCACTCACTGAGCTTCATAGGGTGGATTAAGTGTGGACTAAGGCCTGGGTCTCTCCAGTGCCAGTCCGACCCCTTAATCACCACAGCGCCCCACCCTGGCTGCTGACTCTCCTTTCCCTTGACATGCTGTACACCCAACTGGGCTTCTGATGGTAACAAAATTCTGAAAGCAAGTGGACGGAAAAGCAGCTGAGTAGAATGACTAGCTGAGGGAAAAGGGTGGTTGAGCAAGTACTAAACACCATGACTTCTCTCATCAGCATAATCTCTCCTGTGAGCTACTTGATACTAGGGAGAAATGTAAAGGAACATATGATTCCACCCTGTGAGAAGGAAGTCTTTGTCCCGCCATACCGTCTTCCTCCTGTCATGCAATTTTCCTGCCGTAGCCAGGGCAAAAGGTTAAAAATTACAATTAGAATGAGCTCAACACAAAGACTAAAATGCAACAGGAAAGTGCCAGCCTGCTTCCTCCTTTCCCTGAGGAGATTGCTGTTTCAATCAGCAATGCTAAACAAGTGGAAACCGCAACTCAGTAGGGTGCCTGACTGCAGAGCGCTCTCTCTCAGAAAGCTGGCTAAGTGTACTTTGTCGGGGTTCCTGGGGGGCACGCTTTTGAGGAACAATAACAAGGTTTCTCTATATAAAAGGGCTTAAAGGGGAGGGCTCAGCACAGCCACATCCAACAGCTAACTCTGTATGTTGGGCTCTTGGAAATAAATTTCATCTCTGATTCAAGCAACCACCTACACATTTTATTCCCAGCTCGGAAATGAACTTGGTGAGATTTCTTTCCAACAACCCTAAAAATTGAATCAGGGAAGAGTCAGTTCCAGGTTTGCTCCCAACATTATGAATTAAAAAACCTTTGCCATAAAAAGGAACATGTTTCTAAGTAATCTGGGCAACAGGGCAAATCAACTACAATACTGCCAAGTTCTCTGTAGCAGGGACTTGCCAGTTTTTGAAAATTTTAGTTACATTCCTTTCTGTGGAGTAGATTATATCATGCAAATATTCCTCCCCCCAAGACATCAAGGAAAAAAAAAACCCTAAAGAACAAATTACATGCTGATTATGTTGTTTTTAATTCAAAGTGAAAAGAAGAAAGGGTTTAGATATGATTGATTTCCTCTGCTGCCATTAACACCTCTATCTATCAGTGGAACCTTTGATGATACGTGTGTTTACTTCTCACAATTCCATAGATGCTAAATTGTAGACAGATATGCGAAGGAGTGCAAGATAATAATTTATAGAATTTTTGGTCCATTGAGCATTGGATAATTTTGATGACTTCTAAAACCCCTCAGCCTAGAAGTGCTTTATTTCAGATCCCACTATAATTAGTTACAAAGGTTATTTGAGTAAGATGTGAAGTGAGGCTGGAAGGTTATTGTTAAATGAAATCAATTTCACCTACCCTGTTTTCTAGCTGCAATATTTTCTTCTTAATCTCAATTGGGGGGATAAGCCATTTACCCACAAACAATAACATCTGACGGTTTAGTAATATCTTCAGTGCTTCCTAAATCTTTTTTCTTTTTTTTAAGTAGAATTGGGTTGTTGTTTTTCTGCAAGACAAGATAGCTTAGAGACTCACTGCAATTCTATACTTGCCAACTGAGAAAAGTCTCATACAAGCTGCAAACCTATACCAATGCACCTAGGGAGTGAGCCCCATTGTTGGTTTACTTGTTTGTCAAAACATTTTAACTTAATTTCTAAGACAATATGCCCTCACAAAACAGCTTTCAAGATTATAAATCAATGAGACTCCTGAATCTGCATATCTTTGTTTGTATATATGTAAATTTGTACTGTAAATAGGCATATGGGGTTTTTTTCCCTGAAATTGTCTTTTTTCCCCTCCATTGTGTGGGTTCTTATGATCCAGCTAAAGATAAAGCTTCTTTAACTCTTCTTTGAATGAGAGTTACAGTTTGCTGAGCCAAAGTGGAGAGGCTTTTATTTACATTTTTGGCACCATTAACAAGTACACCTTTACTTTTGACAATTTCTTTGTTGCATTTAAAACACACACAAACACACTCATGGAGCATGGGTGGGATACCTCCTGAAAATAATCCTGTTTGTCCATGCTCACTCTAGCACATAGACTATGCTATGTGACATCATAATCAAGTATTGTGACATCACCCTTTTCCTATGTAGCTTCCAAATGTCTAAAAACACTCATGTGCTAATTCCCAGGAAAACAGTCCCACAGAAAAAACTTCCAATGAAGCCTGCCTTCAGAGCACCAAAGGAGGAAAAAACACATCAAGTAAGTACTAAATAATGAAATACATAAAGCCAAAAGGCCCAACAATCCTGGGACTATCGAGGATAAATCTGAAAGCTGGACTTTTTTATATATCATTATCCCTTTCTGAACCAGTTCTGACTAGAAAAAGCAGCTCTGCTGAAAGAAAATCAGTGAGTAGGCTCTTTACTTTTCCACTACTGGGTTTCATCAGCTGAAGCTCACCATTGATAATAAGAATAAACCTTTATTTTATAAGATGACTAAGAGTCTCTTGAGAGAAAGAATGCAAAATCTCTCAGAAGATAAACCTGCCTTTGGAAGCTGGATTTTGTAGGTTCAGTATGGCAAAAGCAATTCAGGCAGCATTTTAACAAGCTCTGTGACCACCAAGTATGTTTCCAACCAAATACTTTTGTTACTCAAACAGAAATTTGTTCTAGTCAGGGAACATCTTTCATTTTGGTTAGAGAACCTCAGGAATTCCACTGTTCCCTTGTCCCTAAAGTTTGGAAGACACCGTAAGCAACTCTTGATGGGCTAATTCAGGCACTTTGCATGCTCTAGTGCTCTAATGCTTTAAACATCAGCATATAGGAGGATTTTACACAAACTGGGGAGAAAGAAAAGTAATGCCAGCCACAGAAATATCCTTTTTACCCCTACAGTTCTCATTCAAACTGATAAAAGAGAAGAGATTTTCTAAATAATTCTCAGGTCGGAATGTGATGCTCTCATTCTTTTTTAGTTACAATCTGGCTTGTTATACTCAGGATACTTGTACAGGCTGCTCCAATTTGAGGCATATTAGGTATTTTGAGATTCCTGGCTTCAATCTGAACCAGAGGAGATGCTCTGGAAAGTCTGGGGCTGGTTCTCCCAAACCATTGCCTCCTGCCCAGCTCAGACATTGATGCAGGGTACCCATCATCACTGGTTTAACTCTGCTAACATTTAGCAGGGGAGTTTGCAAGGGGAAGCACATGGACACTCTTGCTGTAGTGGCCAGGGCCAGAGAATATCCTCCCCCCAGCCAGCTAATGAGTATGTCTTCTGATCAAGTACAGTTCCCATTGTTCCTGTCACTGTTATGTCCTGCCATGACCATCATACCAGCCAGGTAAATCAGTTGACCAACCAGCCCAAACAGGGGAATTGGCAAGTTTGCTGCTACACATATAATCCTGGACATTTTTAATTACATGTTCAAGAGCTTGGCCAGATGGACCCCTGAGGACTAAACTAGAAGGAAAAAAATGGATGTATGGTAACTAGCAAATACCAATTTTCCCAATTCCATCCTAATTCTTGCTCCTCAGCTTCTATAGAGTTAACAGTATTCTGACAGTAACAAATCCCAATTTCCTATTCTGTGTTTGTCTAGCATTGTCCCCAAAGAAAATCCAGAGGAAACAAAGTTGAAGACTTTCATAGGTGACACTAGTCCTTTGTTGCTATTACTGAACCATTCATAGCACGTAATGTAACAGGTCACTCTGACAAACAGTTGTATTTTTGATGAGGTGTACTGTCAAGGTCATTAAAACTTATGACCATTTAAGACCTCATTATAATGTTTGAAAGAGCAAGAGGTTACTCCTAGAGAAGTTTGCTGGGTTAATGATGGAGTTCCTCCATCTATTTTATTAGTATCTCACTCTTGTAACCTGGCTGCAGCAATACAAGCTATGTAAGCAAACATTCCTATTATTTTTAATGTTGTAACCATTATTATCAAGAATTATTTGTGCTTTCAAATTCTTATGTATATAGCTTTCCCAAATTAGTGCAGAAAATGACCTTGGACATTTGTAATTTTTATTTATTATTTTTTTAAATGTAACAACTGTTTTATTTCCAAAAATAATTGGATATGTCCAATTCATTTATCTGTATCCTTAAAAACAAAACAACCCCCCCCCCCAACTGCTCATTTTCAGCAGCAGGGGGTGGTTGACCTTGATTTCTTAATGTAAAAAGCAGGTCTAGCATCTCCCATCTTTTGTTTAAAACTGGTAAAGGTCATTGGAGTTTGGCAGCATTGAGAGGCTCTTTGCTATGAAGTTTCTGTTTCTCCTACACTTCCTGGAATAAGCTTGCATCAGAAGCTGAGTACTAAAGAACAACAGAATCTAGGCCCACAGCAACTAATGATTGTTCCCAGCAATGTAGATGTTTTAGCAAGGCAGACAGAATCAAACCCTGAAAAATCCTACAACATAAAAACCACTGACAACCACTGAGTAGTCTCCCAGTACTACTCTCAGAAATCTTTGAGATATGAAATTTTTGAGATAGGAAGTGAACCATAACAAAGTTATGCTCCAACCCACAACACCCTAAGGTACTCTATGAGGATACCAAGGGCAATGATGTCAAAAGCTGCCGAGATATACAGAGGCATCGATAGTAATACATAGCCCCATCCTACTCTTTTAACAGGTTGCCCATCAGGGTGATCAAAGCCATCTCCATGCCTGAAACCAAACTGAAATGAACCCAAATAATCAATTTTAACCAGAAGCACTTGGAGATGTTCTACCACCACCCTCTCAACCATCTGGCCAGAAATGGCAAATTTGATCTTGCCATATAATTTTTTTTTTAAGAAAAGGGATATAAATATGGTTCCTTCAGGAACGTATGTACTTGCCTCCTTTAATGTAGGCAGCACCTCCCCTCCATCAAGAGAAGTATTGATAATCAAACACAATACTTCCTATAATTCTTAGCTGTGTGACATGTTCATTGATGCACTTCTTATGGCCTAGTTCACATTGCTCTAGCACCAGGTGTCCTGTCCATCTCAATCTAGTTACGCTACAAATCTTGCAGCCCCGTTTCTAATCACTAATATTTCAGTCAACTTGAAAACATGCTTGAAAGCATCTTTATGCTACATCACACATCTGACAATGTGCACCCACATGCATGAATAAAGTCTATTAATAATTCCAGAGGGGACCATTACTTAGGGAAGACTAGAGAGTATATACTTTGAAATCAGGCTCTCAGATATTTTCCAGCCCTATGTGTTCAGTGCTGAAACAACTTTATCTTCAAGCTTAGCCACATAGGATTGGTGAGCTTTGTGGCTTATGTTGGCTGCTTGCAGTTTGTACAAGCAAATGAAATATTCCCAGCACATTACGCATAATCAAAACAGGCCCAATTAAGCTCAGTACTCTATATTCCACCTCATTAATTGCAGCTTCTAAAATATAACAGATGTGATTGCTGCGGGCCATGAGTTAAAGACAAATTTTTCAGTTATGCACTTACAATGCAACCTAAAAGTTACATGAAGATTTAATTATTACTTTCATTTTCATGACTTCCTGTAAAAGCCATTTTTCACTTAATAGCAGTAGTGTTCAACCACAACCCTTTGCAAAGAGTTCAGTGTTGCGTGCTGCAGTAAAGAAACAATCAAAGATTTTTTGCTGACATGCTTGACCCTATTACTACAAGAAGCAAGAGTGTTTGGGAAATTCACAGCAATTTTCTACATACAGCATGGGGAGCCATTTTACCATTACTTCCAAACTACCCTTGTCAATGAAGAAACATTTGACATTATCCGGTATGTTTGAAGATCAGTGTGGTTCACTGAAATTGCATTGAGGGTCAGGTAGCCATGTGTCCTGTTTTACAAAGGAAAATTCACTATCTGATGACAATCGTGTAGTTTAAAAAAGCTTCTTTCTGAAGGTCTGTCCAGTCCAAGAGAAGAATCAGAATCTTTGAAGTTGCCCATTAATAGCACCATGACAACAGACTGAACAGGTTTTGGTAACATCCTTTTCCCATTATTTCTACTTCAGTTATAGCAACTTTACTTGGGATTAATTATGGATGCAAGTCATCTTGCACACACATTTCCATTTGCACAACTATAATCTGGATCCTGTGATGTCCTTTTGGTGGCGTAGTGTGGCTATTCTAGTAATGGGCTTCCAGATATAAATTCTTGATGGGAAAACCTTCATATATTACAGTTTAGAGCAAGGTTAGGCAACCTGGTACCCTCCCAATATTTTGGACTATTGTTCTTGCCATTCTTTTTCACTGCCCATGCTGACTTGTGCTAATAGGAACTGAAGTCACACCAGGATGTTTCTCTCTAGCTTAGAGAATGCACTCTTGACTGCACTCTGGAATTTCTCTTTGCTCTCTTTCATTTGTGGCATAAATGAAATGCAGAAACTATCTCAGTTACATTCACTATGTCACATGCTCAGGAGAAGTGAGAAGCTCTTTAATTGCTTTTGTTTCCATGGCATTGGAACCTTGAGATTGGAGCACAATGACATCTTCAGAGGTCAAGGGAGAGAAATGATGAAGCATGAGTGATGACGTCATCAATAAATGCCATGACTTAAAGTACTTGTAACAGAAATTGGGACACAAGTAAGTAATGGCAGATATTTATTATTGCATCTTTCAATTATTTGGCAGCAAACAAGCAAACTAAATCTGATTCCCTATCAAATGATCCATGATATCTGGTTGGAGTTTTGAATGCACAATGCTAAATACCGGCTGGATTTAAATTTTCGTATAGAACATCTGTATGTGTGTTCAATCCATGTTAAAGCTAGAGACATACAAAGCTCAGCAGGCATTTCCAGCCAGATCAGGACAGAATTGGGAAATAAAGCAAGACATTAATTATGGGCATAATTTGTTTTGCAGTTTAACCCACAATTTTCATTGAAGGCGTCCACAGCAAACTACTGTGATGCCAAGTTTCCCTACCTCAATAAGGCTGCAGTACAAAATCAAACGAAAATAGACAAACATGCAGATCATATTTATTACTGAACAGCCACAGCTGGTTCTTAATACTTTCAAAAGCATATCTGGGGTTCTTTGAATAGAAGATGGTTGTAAATTTTTCTTGTTTCTTTTGTATCATGTCATTTAAGATTCATCAAGAGAATAAGCATGCCTCTGTTTTGAACTGTAATGAATAAAACACTTGTCCTGTTTGTAGAAATTGGGAGCAGAGTTAAATAATGAAGACCCTTGTGATTAGCTTCTAAAGTCTTTATTTTGGTATTTTTAATTTATATTTTGCTTATTGTTTCTGGTGCTGTTTTAATTGTTGTGAGCTGCCCAGAGTTACATATGTGAGATGGGTGGCTATGTACATTTAATGAATGAATGAATGAATGAATGAATGGTCATAAGCTTTGGCTTACTAGCACTAGTCCAACAGCAGTATGCCAAGTACTTCAACTATATAAATGCTGGCAATTACGATGGGAATCATCCCTTATCTGACTTCTAATCAATAAGAATTCCATTTATTCATTAATAATAAAAAAAATACTGACCTACTAGCTTTTGGACAAATGTGGCCTTGTTCTGCCATTGCTTCCATAGTTATTTTTTTCAATGACAAGCTGCTGCTGCTGCTGCTGCTGCTGCTGCTGCTGTTACAATCACAGTTGGTATTTAAGGTTCCCTCCAGCACAGATTATTACTGGAAATAAGACTGGAATCAGCAGAACTGAATTGGTCTGAAGCACCTGTTAAAACACATTGCCTTAAATGTATAACCCTAAGGCCACAGTGATCATTGTATAGTCTGGCACTTTTGCAGCCATCAAAAATTTAGCAAGCCACAAGAATGCTATATTCCTTTCTCTTCTTAGCAACCCAGTACAGACACCAGGAAAGAAGTATCTCTTTTTAATTTATCACTGAGAATGTTTCATGAAGAATTATCTCTCCCCACCTTGACAATATAAGCTGTATCACAAACAGTTCATTTAGAAGAGGGAGAAAAGAGCTACAGCAACTAAGTTTTCATCCACCTCATGTGAGTTCCTTGAGGAATAACCCTTCTAATAAAATTACACGTCTACTACCTAAGTTTCAGTTGTTGTGTTATTAGTACACTTCAAAACATGTAACTAGAGCTGCAACATGAAGGGAGGCAGAAATCCAGACCTGTTGAATGTAGGCATAAATTTGGCAAGATAACATTGTTTGATTATGTGCCATTAAGTTGGTGTCGACTCTTAGCAATCACATAGATAGATTTTCTCCATGATGATCTGTCCCTGACCTGGTCCTTCAAGCCTTCCAATGGTGCACCAATTGCCACTGTAACTGAGTCCATCTACCTTGCTGCTGGCCATCCTTTTCTTCTTTTTCCTTCCACCTTTCCCAGCATTAGAGCCTTTTCCAGAGAGCTGGATCTTTACATTATGTGTCCAAAGTAGGATAATTGGAGCCTGGCCATTTGTGCCTTGAGTGAGAATTCTGGGATGATTTGTTCAAAGATCAATTTGTTTTCTTGAATGTCCATGGCATTCTCAGGAGAATCTCCAACACCAAATTGCAAAGGCATCAATACTCTTCCTATCCTGCTCATGTCCTTAAAAAAAAAATGAATATGAGCTTTAAAAATGATGAAGCTCGGCATCTTAGTAGGGGTAAGGTGGAAATCGGCTTTCTATGAGAGGTGTGTTTTTAGAAATATTTTAATATAATCACTGTTTGTCCAGGAAAGAAAATCAAGAGTGGCAAGCTAGTGGAAAGTGATTGCAGCTGCAGTATCCTCACTGCAATACGTTTTCACTCCAGGATCCATCTCAAGCTCCACCTCAGCTTCTTGAATAGGGCAAGAAATTGCGAAATTGTCCACAGGAGATCATGGAACCCTTTGTCAAATTTTCGGTCAACCTCTCCGTGGTTTGTTACACTTTTGCAAATAGATTGGGAAAGATCATTGCTAAGTGGCAGAGCAGTGATTTGTGGGATATCTCATCTCACCATTCTTTTCTTTCAAATGCTTCCTTTGCCATATCAAATGGACAGCGATAGAAATATGTAATAATTTATTTCTTATATCTATTGTATACTTTATTAGGAATGTTAAAGTGTAAAAAATCAGCATATAAAATAAACAGCAATAAGTATACAATTAAATAAAATCTCTAAAAGGATCATCTATAAATAACCATACAACAATAAAATCTGGCTTAAGTCAATGGCTTTGAATTAAATATGGGAAAATCTCCATAATCAATGAACAGAGTTTCTACATATAGCCTGAAGTGTAAGTTTCCCAAGCTGATCCTGATTTAAGTTACTGAGAGATTTTAAAATGTAATCAACCCTAGAGTATCTGTAGTTTTAATAGTTTTAGCTCACAAAAAACTTCCTGTTGGAAATACTGAAGAGCCATTCTCCAGTCAGGATATATGTAGGACCCAAATGTCCATTGTTCCCCATGAAACAGGCAGCATCAGAGGCTAAAGGGGAAAGAAACCACTCTAGACTCTTGGATGCATATTCACTGTATCCATCACATACAATACAATAAAGTATTAAAGCTAGCAACCAGCCAAGGAAGTTTAGATCATGATATTATGATTCCTTCTAAAGAACAGTCTTGTTAAACATGACAACAAGGCAAGATTAAGATAAATGTTTCTCACAATGCCAAGGAACTTAAGACCTTGTCAGTTCATGGTCCTAAACCTTCTCACAGATTCAATTAATAAATCTGTCACTCATTGGAATCACCCAAGTTTTGCAAACCCTATTATTAGATGAGGTCAATAGACCCTGGGCAAAGATGTTCCATCCAGAACTCCTATGGAGCATAAAAAAAAGATTCAATTTTGTACATAATTTATTTTTATCTTACAGTTATATTTGTAATTAAAATTCACTTGCATGCAATCTTCTTTGATAAATTGGTATGTAATATAGTGTACCTTTGAGTCAGATGAATCCGAAATCCGCTGAGATTGGCAAAATTTCTGAGATGAAGTGATTTCTCTCCCAGTATGGCTCTTCCCATGGTCTGAAAATGGTTTGGTGATTTAGAGGCACTGACAATGTTTCCAAATAGTCTGAAATTCTGTTTAGGCATTCTGCAAATATATATATATGAGGGTGGAAAAGAGGAAAGGGATTCATGGCAAATTTTTATGAATGATAGCTCCAGTTTCCCATCAGGTAATTTACTAGAGCTGGGCACAAATGGCCTTTTAAAGTTCTTCATTGCATTTCTGAACAGAAAAAAAATGGTGGATGATTCCTCCAGATTTCTCCAGGAAAGGGAGAAATTATCCAGCAGTTTCTCATGGGCAGGACTTATTCTTTGTGATAAGAGTAGCACCAGTGTAGAAAAAGCCCAGTAGGAAGAATCTTCTCTTCACATCTTCCCTTGGGCGTGTAGAAAGAACTGTAGAAGCCAGGTAGGCTGCAGATCCATTGATGATAGAGGAATACAAAGAAAGAGAGGACATTTGCACGCACTCCTTGACCAACTCATCACTAAACCAGAGGACCACACATGTAACACCACTATGCATCCATGAGGTCTCCAAAATCCCTTTTTCCTTTGAAAGAAGTTCTAAAGCAAATTCTCCTTCCTCAGTTTGAACAAGAGTCAATAAAAAAGACAAAGCCTGGCACGAACATTATCAAGATTCTCCTTCTTATTACAAGTCAGCTGGGTTTCTGGGGGGAATGTATTAGTGACATTAGTTATTAACTTATTAGATTGCGCTTCTGTGTTTTCACTACATTGTGCGATCCATTCTGTGCCAACAGAGGTAGAAACAGGCTACAGAATTTCCAAGAATGGCTGGTCAGTCGTATTAAAAGGGGGAGGTCTGCCTTGATTGCAAGGGTCATTCTGATTTGAGGGCCAGCTTGTCAATTACTAACTCTAATAACCTCCTCTCTCTCCCCTCCTTACTCTGCACTTTACACAAATGACAAACTTTATAAAAAAAATATGGCATGTTATATATGGGTGGGAGAGTATTACCCTACATACTTACATATGGGTGATAGGAAAAGTGATAAATAATCATTGTTTAAATTATTTTGTAAAACAAGCATTATAGAAATATAATATTAAAATTCCCACAATTATTGATGTTATATAGAGTAGTTTTGATTATATATTGCCTGGTCTATTTATATATAGTTTATTAATTATTGATCTGTTTGTTTGTATTAAATTTATAAGGCCACCCAACTTGACTGTGACTCTGGGTAGATTCAAAAATACAATTCAAAAATACAACAGGCATCAGGAGTGGGAAGAAACAAGCTCTAATAATACCCAAGGGGCATGCACCCACTCTAGCCCAAAGCTAGGGGGCAGAGCCAGGTTGCAAGAGCTCTTTTGAATAGTCAGGTGAGAGGGTAGCATTGGTATAGGTAAACTTTATTAAGGTCTTAGACCAGCATGTGAGTAAGGGGAGGGGGTCACTGCGACGAAGAAGGGACACTTCCTAAGTCCCATCAGATGACATCGTTAAATGGATGTGACTCGGAGCATGCCAGTTCTGTCTGACTGTACAGGACGATAATGTTATTACATATATTTTGATTAACATGACGGAGAAGCACTTCAAATCTATCTATATACATGCACACACATACACAAACACACACACACACACACACACAACTATTTTCTTTGAAATGATGTAGCATTATAAAATTGTTTGTTTAGTTAAAGTGATAATTTTAAAAGCCTTTTTGTTGCCTTTATCAATCACCTTGCTAAAACAGCTGTGAGATTGTTGTTGTTGTTGTTATATCTCACCAGAGAGAGAGAATCAGATCAAGGCAGTTAACATACCTAATGGCGAACATACCTAATACTCCTGCCTCAAACAACAACCCTGTGAGGTGGGTTGGGCTGAGAGAAAATGACTGGCCCAAAGTCACCCAGCAGCTTTCACGCCTAAGGGAAGCCTAGAACTCACAGTCTCCTGGTTTCTCAGCCAGCACCTTCACCATGACACCAAAAATGGTAGTGTTGTAATACTCTTCATGAAGAATTTATTAGGGAGCTAGAGAGAAGAGAGAGAGAAATATATCAGTGCTATTTAAAGAAATGATTCAACAGAGCAAATGGGTAATTAAAATGTTGTCCACTGCAAAAGATGTGGCATATGTGTGCTGATAGGATCCCTCATCTGATACTTCACTGTCTTTGTAAATACTGTATTTATCTGGCAATTGCATGCTTCAATCACTTTTAAGGCTGTTCCACTTCCAAATTTCATCCAGTTCTCTGAAAAGCAAACATGTAATAGCCATTTGTTGACTTTCTCATTACAGGTAGTCCTTGCTTAACAACCACAATTATTATTTTTTTTATCTGCACTCAATCATTACCGATTCTGCGGTGACTGCCTGGATGAGTCCCTGCAGTTTTCAAGGCAAGGTATTTCGGAAGTGGTTTGCCATGGCCTCCTTCCTAGAGCAGAGCCCAGCTGGCGAGCGCAGGAGGCGGGGTTTCCATTGCTTTACGCCTTTTTCGGATGTGCGCAGCTTCCGCGTTACCGGCAACTGCTCCCGTCTCCTTTGCAAGGCACTGCCAGCATTTTTCCTCCCACCAGGGTGAGTGTACCCATTTATCTACTCATGTAAGTTTTTGAGCTGCTGGGTTGGCAGGAGCTGGGGAGGAAGCAGGAGCTCGCTCTGCTGTGCAGAGCTGGGCTTGAACCACTAAAGCATCAACCATTTCTGGCCGGCAACTTTCAGCGTCATTAAGCCACTGCGCCACCGCGTCCCCAACAACCACAATAGGGACTGGAATTTAGATCACTTAGCGATGCGGTTGTTAAGAAAATTATCACATGACCGCTTTGCTTAGCAACTGCAATTCTGGCATTCCCAGCTGCTGTTATTAAGTGAGAATTGCAGGTCATTAAGTGGATGGAATCCCAGGTAATGAGCATGAGAGTGCCTCAGGGGGGTGGGAGAGACCCTGGGAGGCCTGGCGCTAGTTGGGGTGCTGTAGTGCAACAGAAAGCCACAGCCACCCCTGGAAGCCTCAGCAACCCTAGTCCATTCCTTCCCCAAGCCGCGCCTCTCGTTCCTTCCCTAAAGGTGGTGCCCAATTTTGATCATGTGACCTCAAGGTGCTGCAATGGCCATATCTTCAGGCATGGGTCGTAAGTCCATTTTTTCAGTGCCATTGAAATTTCAGACGGTTGCTGAACGAATGGTTGTTAAGTGAGGACTACCTGTATAGGAAATTGAAAGAAATTTCTTGTTTCCTAGCTCTGAAAGAAGATTCTGATTTTGACCTGAGATGAAATGGATTGCATATGCAGCAGTCTAAATTAAACAGAGCCTAAACTGAGTCCAAACAGAATCTTGCCTTTCATTCCCTATATGAAAAATCTATATTGATTCCAAATTGTCTGCCTTATCCTACCAAATATTGTACATGTAATAGATCAAAAATAATATCAGGAATCAGATTTGAAATATTCATTTGTCATGTTGATTACAGGTTCTCTGAGATCAATATTGCTTTCTTCGCCACTGTTTCACAGAATGCCTAATTCAGGGAAAGTATTCCAGGGAAAGTATTCCAACAAATAGTGTGGCTAAGATGGTTTATATCTGGCCACATTTGCTTCGCTGTAGTGTGAAGGAACGCCTTCAGTGTACAAACATAACATCCACAAATGCAATTTGGTCATAGTTATTCAACCATAGCCCATCCCTACAATATAATGATAAACGCTAGTATTTACTAAAATCATAATATGCCAAATGTTCCAATCTGTGCTGTTTAGATCATCACAGTAACACAGCTCCACCTCCCTATCACTGAAGTAGGCATTAGCCATCTGCTCCTGCCTGGATCTGTAGAATCTTTTGCTCAATATGTGATCATGTGTCAAAAGGGCATCAGCAACAATTTATTTCACGTACATAGAGCAGGAATTCTAAGCTTCAGCATCAGCTATAAAGGTCAGTATAAGTTAATGGAAAGGGAACTTGTCCTTCCTAACTACTTAGGAAATTTCAGAAACCATCAGATTTGGTGGATGTTGAAGCCCAAGTATTTAGTTTGTGCAGAAATTACTATTATACCGTCTAAAGTTCCATTTCTCAGTTGAGTTTTGGCAAATGAAAGTGGAGGGAGTTGTATTGTAGTCTGAAGCTTCTGCCCCTACAAGAAGCTTTGATCATCACAGTAAGAAGACACTATGATCTATGATTATCAGAATATCATATCAGAGTTGCCACCAAAATTTCACCTAAAAAAGGGAGACATCAGCTGGTTGTGACTATGAGATATATCATTTTTTCTAAGTGTTCCTTTTCTTCCAGTGATGGGAGCAGTGTTGGACTTTTCACCAATCCTCTTTTGTTACTGATTGACTGATTGCTTTTGGGAGTGGGTGGGCAATAGGCATATTCAAAATGTTGAAAATACATTTCCTGCAGTTCTCACTACTGGTTGTACAGATCTGTAACTGGAAGGATTCAGGAACAGAGGAAACAGAATCTTCAGAGATGCTAAGAATGAGAAGAAGCCTGCTAGCACCTTATATGAATACAAATTTTATTAAAAGGCATAGTTTTTTGTGAGCTACAGCTCACTTCATCAGATGCAATGGAATGGTTACAGTAATGTAAGATTTAAATTCAGATGAGGCCGGGGGGAGGAAGGGAAGACAGAAGGCAGGGTGGTTATGCAGATGTAGGTTACATATGAGACAGATTACAAATACCCTTATCAATTAGTCATTATCATGTGTTAAAAATCCATCGTGTTTGTTGAAACCTTTAGAAATAGCTTGAAACCTTTTGATGTATAAGTTCAGCAATTTCTCACTCAGTTGTTCTGGCAAAGTTTTATTTTTTTTCCAAGATGGCTACTTTGAGATCTGTAATGGAGTTGAAATGCTCTGATATTACCTTGTCCTTAAGAACATAAACAGTGCTCTGCTGGATTGGACCCCTGGCCCATCTAGTCCAGCAGTCTGTTCGCAGACTGGCCAAACAGCTGCACGAGGAAGCTTACTAAACTCCCAGCAGATGTCCTTCAAAGGCAGTCACACTGCCATCAAGGCTAATAGCCATTGCTTCCCATTGTTTTGAGTCTTGATATCAAACCTGTGTCCAGTAATTCTTTTGTGCAAAGTCTGACCTGTTTCTCCAATATAGAACCAAAGAGGCATTTCTGGCAGATGATGGCATATATATGACATGTACCAGCACCTCTAATCTTATATGTAAAATTGTTGGGGTCTATGATGATTCTGTTGGTATAAATGTGGTGGGCAAAGTATACATCTGGGTTTGTCACAGGGTACAGTTCCCCTGTTCTATTGTTTCTTGTTCCTTGTGAGAATCTGCTTCAGATTGGATGGTTGCCTGTATGCAGTATGGGCCTTCCACCCAGTACCACAGAAAGTGCAGTGTCATTGTCAATAATGGGATGTAGATTATTAATAATGGGTTTGAGTGGCTTGAGAACCAATAGAGTTTTATTGTCCTGTTTTTGTAATATTTCTTTTAATAGGTTCTCCCTGAGAATTGGTCTGGTTCTGTTGATTGGTCTATTGATTTCATTGGGTGGGTAGTTCAGTTCCCTGAATACCTGGCTTGCGTCCAGTTTCAACAAACACGATGGATTTTTAACACATGATAATGACTAATTGATAAGGTATCTGTGTCAAGTGGGTCAGAACAAATACAGCTATAGTGTAGATCCTAAGTGTAACTGATAGATGTTAGTGGTGTGTCCTGGATGGAAGCTGAAAGCATGTAGGTATGCATGGCGATCTGTAGGTTTCCTGTGTAATGTGTTACAAAGGCAGAGATAAGGGGGAAATAAAGGGGCTGCTGACAACTTGGAGTTGGTAAGGAAATCAGACTTTTTTTTTTTACATAATTTTTATTGAAGAAAATTTTTACCAAGTTAAAAGATAAACATAAAAAAAATAGAAGAGAAGGCAGGAAGGCAGGAAGGCAGGAAGGCAGGAAGGCAGGAAGGCAGGAAGGCAGGAAGGCAGGAAGGAAGGAAGGAAGGAAGGAAGGAAGGAAGGAAGAGAAAAAAAGTGTTGAAAACAATAGACAATGAAGAAAAAAATAGAAAATAGAAAAAAAGAAAAAAATAGTTAAAGAAGCTACTTCCAATCTTCTTTACAGAAGGTATAGACATACTTAATACCATTACCCCCCCTTCAAAATTATATAACATAGTTCTCTTCTCCCCACATACAGCCTTTTTTAATCGGTAAATCCAGAAATCACCTGTTCATTTTTATCCATTTTCAGCAAAAAGTTCACAAAGGGTTTCCCAGTCTTTTATAAAAGTAGTCATTATTCCCTCCCTAATCAAACAAGTCAATTTAGCCATTCCTGCAAGTTCTACCATCTTCACAGTCTATTTTTCCATTGTGAGTATTTCTGTATTCTTCCATCTTTGTGCATATAATAACCTAGCTGCTGTTACCATATAAGAATTGGGGACTTCTAGAAGGGAGAGGGTCTGTTCCAAAGAGTAGACAAGCAGAGATGAAACTCTGAAAAATGAGGGAAGTGTATAAGCAGCTACACAGCTATGGAGACACAGACAGAAACAGATAAAGAGACCCTGGGCTGATCTGCATTACCAGGTTGCCCAGGATAAGTATGGTCCACTAACTTTCTTGCAGGCAAGAAACACACAATGTCACCTTCTCCCTGCCCCAGGCAATCTGGGAAGCAACCTCCCCCTGCCTTTTCCTGTTGCACATCAAAAGCAATGCTTTTAGATTTGTGCCAGTACAAATGGTGCAGTCTGGTTCACCTGCTTCACCTTCATTTCACTGTAATTTTCATGTAATTTTCATTGTAAGCACACCAACTGGACATTGGGTGCTGTGGCAGGAATGTCCCTCCCTTCATCACTGGTTGCTACTACCCTCCAAGGCCATTTTGTCATGAGATGCCAGTTTGCTTCTGAAGAAACTTGGATCACTGGAGTTTTGTTTTGTTTTCTTTTACAAATACAAGTAGAAAGGTGAAAGTACACCTTTCTTTTTTCTTTTCTTTTTTATCTTTTCTCTACCATAAAAAATAATGACAAGATTTCTACTCCATTCTATTCCACGCTATTGTGTACAGCTGCGACCTCTAAACAAACCTCTGTAAGACACAAGGAAATTTATCCCATTGGATGCAGTAGCTCAGTATTGTTTAAATTGCAAAACTGCTGTACATCTGCATGATTTTCCTTTTTCTAACGCAAGTAGTAAAGTAAAATGATTCTTGACTGCTCCTGACTAAAAGTTTGATGCCCCAGTAAGGGAGGGAGGAAATCACCCCTTAATTTAAAAAAAAAAAATTATTAATCCATTTTCAAAGAAGCCTACATAAAATAAAAATGAACAGTTCACCACACATGAGGAAAAAAGGAAAAAAATAACACAACAAATAAAAATGTAAAGACAAAAAATCTGTAATTTCAAATTCTACTGGGGAGCAGCCAGCCCTTTTGAGAACAAGCCAGTGTCATGTGTCCAGAGGGAGTCACCTGACTTCTGACAGCCAATAGAGGAAAAGAAAGGGGTTCTGGGGGGTTTTGGCGGGAAAGGTTTGGTGTCTTTTGTGAGGGAGTCGGCTGGAGTCCTGGGCGAGGGGGTGACCTCAGGCAAGACAGAAAGTTATTTAACTATAGCTAGGACTGTGTTAGGTTTATTTGTATTTAAGCTGTGTGTGGTGTGTGTAAAATATTATTTTCTTATGGTGCCTTTCATAAAGTTGATTTTGTTTCAATCCTGGAATTGACTGGGTGCCTTCTAGAACCTCAGCTTTGCTGAGCTACAGACTCCCAAAAGTTTTGATTTCCCTTTTTGTATTTAGCCAGAGCTGAGGTGGGGTGAGGATTTCCCCTTCAATCCTCCCCTGGGGCTCCAACCCCTGGGGTCTGGTGGGGAAGGGAGAAACCAGTGCATAGTGTGTGTGTGAGGGGGGTCATGGTCAAGGAGGCCTAATTTGATAGCTGCTTTTGCCCACAAGCATGGGTGACCTCAGAACTGAAGGACCTCAGAGGAGGGGCTGGTTCAACTCTGAGGGAGCTTTTTTCCCTTATTACAAATTGCAAATTCACCTGCTTTTATAAGTCTTTAAAAGGGGAAACTAAGCTTTCAATGTTCACCAAGGACATCACCCCTTAACACACACACACACACACACACCTCATGAGTCAGAAACTTGCTTAGCAGGCTTGTTTAAAGTGAATAGGATAGAACCTGGAGGGATCCTGCTAGGGAATGTCTGGAATTGTCAGTTCATTGAACTCAGAACAGGTTCGCTATTAAAGCAGGAGCTACACAAGTATTCCATCTGAGACTGTCTACGTGCAAAGCAGCAGGTGCTCTTCTGTTGAGCTCTGGCCCTTTCAAAGGAAAATGAAGGCAGATCTAATTTTATGAGACAGACTGAAACACCATTGACAGTTCTGGATCTGTACCAGACCTGCAGGAAAAATAAGTTTAAATGTAATAACAGTACACTGACATAAGAGAAAAACTTATAAGTCAACCTGAAAAGGGGTTTAGAAGATGAAGATTTGTGTCTGAACCAGATTGATGGAGACAAGTGCAGAAAATTACATTTCAGTTTCTTGCCTTTTTAGCAGTTTTCAGAGCCTTACTCTGGCAGCTTCATAATGTTCCTTACTGAATAATAAGAATAAAAAAAAATGATGTATCAAAAAGAAACTCATATGGCATTAAGAGCTCAGAATTATTAAAGTTGAAAAATCTGTTGCCTCCACCAAGTTTTAAAAGAGGATGAGTTCAATCCAGCCTTAGCCATGGTTAGAGTAAGTACATCAAAATCCATGAGGCATATTAATTTATAGTAACTAATTTAACTCCCAGTGATTTAATGGGACTTAAATTGGCCATGATTAACTTCAGCCCCATTAATTTCAGTGGGTTTTCTCTAAGCATGACTAAGACTAGATTCTACCACCACCACCCTTTTTCTTTTGTTTCTTCCCACAAACAATGAGGATGAAGACAAATTTAGAATGATACATTCTGGTGCTCAGGTTACGATTGAGTAAATATCAATAAACATAGGATTTACTTACAAGTATAGGTCCACTTTGACTAATCTTAAAAAAGCATGTGGGGTCAGTCCACCAGAAAATCCCAAGACTGTAGAACAGACTGGGAAGTTATGCAGAGGGAGGAATCCTGGGAGAAGACAATAGCAGATCCACTTCCATATCATTGCCAAGAAAACAGCATCAATTGGGAAGAGAGGCATCTGCCACTAGAAAGTTTTCCCAAAATGTTTTTATTTATGTTTAGTAGTTGTTTCTGTTTGTTTTATTCTTTTAGACTTTTTTCCTTTGTATTTCACTATTCTAATGATTAAAAAAATACTTAAAAAGAAAACGACATAAATGTATCCATGTAGTTATCAGGAGTTGAATTTTTCTAGAGGAGGACTTGCTATGTAAGCAAGGCATTACACTCTTTATGCAATTCTAACCCTATCTGCCTTTTAATGTATCCATTACCTAATTCACCTATTTGTTTAAGCACTGAATGATCAAGGAGTGGGATAACTCCCTTTTCTATGCAGTCATCAATTTATTCTTTCCAGTAAAATGACTGATTATTTTAGCACTCATAATTGCTGAATTGTTACTGACTGATGTATCCCACACTTGAAAAAAAAACCCATCTTTCAGCATTCAGTGCAAAATCTCCTATGGGAGTTCCTTCCTTCTAACATATATGCTATGAAGAGTGTTGCATTTAGAGCTATGTATGTACCTAATTTATTAGCTGAGTCAACATTGCATCTTGTTGATAGATCAGAAAGCAACTGCTTCTCCCTGCTGTTTTTAAAGCCAAGGATATTAAGTGTTAATGATGATATGGTTAATTATGATAAAAGCATTATAGTTTTTTATTACTGATTTATATTATTGTTTTAAAATATTCATAAGGAAGAGCTGTAGCTCATTGGTAAATCATGTGCTTTGTATAAAAAAAGGTATAATATTAAATTCCCAGGTTCAAGTAAGGGGGAAAAAATGTATTTCTGAAACTCAGGAGAACTGTTGCTAATCATTATAGAGCAAGGCACAGGTGTTGCTGAATTACAGTTCCCAGCAGCCTCTTCTAGCATGGTAAATGGTGAAAGATGCTGAGAGGTGTAGTTCAGCAACATTTGGATCATCACAAGATTCCCATGCTCATTTTAGGCAATATTGAGGTAGCTGAACCAACATGCTGCTTCTGAAAAGTTAGCTTCTAGGAAATGTGCAGAAACTACTAGATAGCATTCTGGTGGCTTATCTAGAGCTATAAAAAGGCCCCCACCCACCTTTTTTAAAAATTTAATTTAATTTAATTTAATTTAATTTAATTTAATTTAATTTATCATATTTGTACAGCCACCCATCTCATAGAAGAGTGACTCTGGGCAGCAGACAGCACTCAGTTAAAAAGAAAACCAATAAATAAATATAAAACATTATTAAAACTATAAAAACAATAAAAAAGCACCTTGGGTTGATCTTGAGACAATCACACTGGTACCTAAATCTGGAGTGCTTTTAGATGTTTTGTTTTCCCATCATCTATCATAGTAAAAACATCAGTGGCTATAAACTTTTTGTTTTTCAGGAAAATGGGGGTCAATTTGCAAGCAGTCTAAAACTTATGTGGAAATGAACCAACATTTCATAGATACCAATATGAGGGGGAAGCCACATTCCTTTAAAATCTGTGTTTTTAAAATCCCTTTAATTGTCATTTAAGACAAAATGCAGTGATAACAATAATTCATTACCTTGTGTCAAATTTCAGATAGATAGGCTGAGGAAGAGATTTCTTAAGGAACAAATGATGACCCTTCCTGAATACAACTATCTGTCTATCTGGGGATAGACAGTGAAGAAAGCTTCACTTTTTCTGAATATGATGGCATGAGAATGATGAATGTTGCCTCCAGGATATAGTATGTTATAGTCACACTAAGAAAAGTATTGACATTCATGTGGCCAATTTTGATTGATTGATTGATTGATTGATTGATTGATTGATTGATTGATCTATCTATCTATCTATCTATCTATCTATCTATCTATCTATCTATCTATCTATCTATCTATGGTGCCTCTGAGTCAGTCTTGACTCCTGGTGACTGCCTGGACAAGTCCCTACAGTTTTCTTGGCAAGATTTTGGAAGTGGTTTGCCATTGCCTGCTTTTTCCTAGGGCTGAGAGAGAGTAACTGGACCAAAGTCACCCAGATGGCTTTGTGCCTAAGGAAAGGCTAGAACTCATGGTCTCCCAGTTTCTAGCCCAATGCCTTATCTGCTACACCAAATTGGCTCTTGTGTGGCCAATTACAAAACATCACATACCTGAAGACAAGCAAAACTTTGAACTGCAGCCACCCTGCAGCCACTATTTCATTTTCTAAGGATGACCCTTTGATCTGCACATGACCCAGCAATATTATGATGCAAATTATGTTTGAAGCTACTGTTTTGCTTTGCAGCATGCACATGCTACCTACTTTCTTTCTATCAGCATTTGTACTTAATATTTTTTCATCCACTTTGCAAGCTTTTGTAAACATTTTATCAAGGCACACCAATTTGTTTACTTGCTCTTGCTTTTCACCATATATGTATTATTTGCAATCATTCATTCTATTTTCTCTGTCAAACACAAATACCTTGACCTATCTCAATTATTATTATTATTATTATTATTATTATTATTATTATTATTATTATTATACTATTATCTCAAGATCTATACTTCTCTTTCCGTTATACAATCTGTCTAATCCTTGCTTCAAATCATTTTGATTCTTAGGCAACATGGTATCATCTGCATAGAAAAAAGTACACATACATAAAGCTCCCAGTCAACACATCTCTAACATCATTATATATTTTGTCGTAAATACATTGAACAAACAATGGGGATCACATATCCTTGTCTTACTCTCTGTTCATTGTTGACCCCTAGCAACCATCCATCGACTCCCTTTCATTAACACAAAGCATTGCATAACTGAAACCTCTTCACATTATCACATGCTTTTCCCAAATCAATAAACAAACAGTATTTTTTTTTCCTCACACACATTGATATATTTTTCAGTGATATCTTGAAGAATAAAAATTTGGTCTGTACTTACCCTGCCGGGTATAAAACCAGATGTCCCTTCCTAAATTATGTTGATTTTCACATCTTGGACCTTTTCAACCAGAATTCTGCCAAAGACTTTCCAAACATTCTTAGCAAACAAATGTCCCTGTAGTTTCTGTATTCTCTCTTACTACCTTTTTCTTTGAACTGGGGAGCAATAAGAGTATTCACAACAGCAACGTTATTCCCACCAGCAGCTACAGATGCAATCTTCACACACATCTTAACTCACGCAGAACCAAACTGATCCATATTTTAACATTTATGTAATTATGGCATTTATACCTTCTTTTTATTTTTCAACTTTTGCAGAGCATTTATTACTTACTTTCCTTTTTGTCCTGGACATTCACAGCCTTTATTTCAGTTCAGCATATCACTATCATTCCTATACAAATCTCTAAAATACTCTGCCCAGTGTTCCCTCACCTCAGTTTCATCCCAAATATTTTCAGCGGTTTTATTTTTAATTCATTTCAGTCTATTTGTTTAGCCCTCTTCACTCTGGTTCAATTTTTTTTTTTACTTCCCTCAACAACATTCTGCTTCTTCTCTGCCTCTTTTAATCATAACCTTTCCTTGCTGCCTTTCATTGCATTCTTTCCAACTCTCTCTTTCTCTATATATGATTGCATATTTCTCATCATTTTTTTGCAGTAAACATGCTTTTACATGCAGTTTTTCTCATCCACAGTATTTTTCACTTCATCTTTCCACCAAGAATTTTTGTTCATGTTTCTCATTAGTGTAACTTAACACACCTATGTGGCACTCTGTAATTTTTTTTTTTCCGATTTTGGTCCATGCCCTTCCATGTCCTCTTTCTTTATATCTACATTTCATTCATGAAAACAAACAGGCCTTTTTCTAAGCAGATACTCACCAGTCACCATTCTTATTTAATTTGCATCTCCAAATTGCCCAATAACGTTTCTATACTGTACTCTCTTGTTTCATTCCCAACATTCATTCTTGGCATACAGTAGAATAATTTTCCAGAGGATCACATTTATGCATAAAATTGCACTTTTTTTTTTTCAAAACTAATCTGTAATTCTTCCATGATCACTGTTCACTGAAGCTTAACATGCCATTTTCACTAACCTATGAATTCCTACTTTCGGATGCACCTTCAACCTGGATTACATGAATTAATACTTTCATACATTTTATTCATAATTATACTTTCACTTTCCTACATGTTTTCCTCAACTCCAGAAGATCAGACAATCTTCATTCAGATCTATTACATCCTTTCCCTTTTCCTCACTTTCACAGATGAACAATATTTTTCTTTATTTCATTTCATTTGTTAATCCATGCTGTTTACCAGTCTTCCACATATGATGCTTATCACCAGATGCATCCATATATATTGACCTCTGCCACCCATCATGGCTTTGGTCAATTGAAGCTTTCCTAATACAGACTAGTTACTATCCTTAGCCATATTCTATGCCACATGTAGCATTCCCTGCTAATGTTAAGGACAGTACCGGTCAGGCCTCACACATTTTGGGCATTCTGTCACAAGCACAACCAACAACTGATGTTTTACCCAAGCATCAAGTGCATATTATTCAATGTGAGCTAAGATTGAAAATCTTGATAATCAAAAGACAACTTTGCAAAGCAATGTATTGTTGCCTGTATCTCACCAAGTAGGAGGTATGTGCAGTGTACTGACACACAGCCAGGATGCTTTTTTTCGTTTTCTATACCTTATCATAACTTACTTTCTTTCTGTGCTTATATTTAGTTCTGCTGGTACTTGATAGAGGGTGATGGACATGTTTGGCTCACAGCTTAGCTTTCATATGGGAATAGAACTGTTAGCCTTTTTGTAATAACATTTTTACTGATTTTCTTTAAACTATACATAAGAAAAAAACAAGGCTAATAAATATAACTCAAACAAATTCTATATAGAATAAACCAAATAATGTAATAATAAATTAATGGAGATATGAAAAACAATGGAATTTTTTAAAAAAGCTATTTTCCTACAAATAAAAAATACAGTTACATTTTTATACAGGTTAGAACAACCCTTTTTTTCTTTTCTGAGCAACAAATTAAACTTTGACCACATAGAAGCATATTATCTGATCTTTCCTTACTGACAATATAAAGTCAATTTTTATTAATTGTTATTAAAAGTTTTTACATAGCTAAAAGACAAATACATAAATATATAAAGAAGAGAAAGAAAAAAGAAAAAGAGAAAAGAAAAAGTACCTAAAAGAAGGGGGGAAAAAGTATTTAAAGAAGTGACTTCCACCCTTCTTCACAGCAGTTAGAAATAAACTCATTATCCCTCCTTAACATTACAATAATCCCTTCAGCCCCTTATTCAATCTTTTTTTAGTTGTCAAATCCAGAAATCACCATTTCCCTTTTTTCCATTTTCAGCGAAAAGTCAATAAAAGGTTTCCAGTCTTTTATAAAAGTACTTATTGTTTTGTCCATAACCAAACAGGTCAATTTTGCCATCTCTGCTGGTTCTCCCATCCTCACAATCCATTCCTCCTTTGTGGGCATTTCAGTATTTCTCCAACTTGGTGCATATAATAATCTTGCTGCAGTTACTATATGTAAAGTCAGTCTTCCATAAGTCTTTTCTAATTGACTATCCATAAGTTCCAATAAAAAGAGTTCTGGTTTCATCTCAATATAATCTTCAAAATTCTTTGTATCATCATACGTATTTGTTTCCTTTGGGTTTTGTTTTTGTTTGCTTTTTCACAAGTCCACCATGCATGTTAAAATGTCTCTTCATGTTTTCACATTTTCAACATAGACTAGAAGTACCTTTATACATCTTAGATAATTGCTCTGGTGTCATATACCAACAGTACATTATTTTGTAAAAGCTCTCTCTTAAGTTATAACACAATGTGAATTTCAGTCCCTTTATCCACATTCTCTACCACTGATTCATCTGTATATTTTAATCAAAATTCTTAACCCATTTTAACATGCAAACGTTAATTTGTTCTGTTTCAAAGTTCAACAACAGTTTATACATTTTTGCAGTCACATGTTCATAATTTGTACACAATTCTTTTTCAAATTCCAACTTATGCTGTTCACTCCCCATTATCTTTTTTATCTATATTAAATAATATAAAGTCAGTTCTAAGACTGGGAGTTGACAGATATCATTAAGCCAAACTTTAGACTCATCCATACTTATCCTTCTAGAGGATTTGCACTCATCCTTTAAGAAGAACAAAATCAATTTTTTGCTCCAGCCTAAACACCATAAATCCAAAGCCTTTCATAAATGGACAAAAGTGAGATTTGGGGTACATAATTTAATAACTGGTTAACATATTTAAACCTTATCTTCCTCCAAAGAACCTGGTCCACCCTACTAATAATATTTAATGAAAAATAAACTAACAGTACACATGTCCAAAGAAAATGGACTAATGTACCTTCAAATCCTTCCAAAACAGGAAGGATGATGGCTAACCTTTCTTAAACATCCATTAGGGAATTCAGTAGACTCCAAAAATATTTTTGTTGGATTACCCTAGTTTTTAAATGATAAGAATTATACTTAATGTTTCTTAAAACTTGGGACCATTTGATAGTATAGGATATTTCTTTATTTTATATTTCTTGTATATTGCCCAAATTTATTTTTAGATATTTTCTAAATTGTTAATATTGTTGAATTGGCATTCAGTCTCTATAAAAACTTTTCCAATGCATTCAAAGCTGTCAGATTTTCAGAGGTTGCTAAAACATCTAAATCAAATGCAGAATATAACAGATGCTTTACTATATGTATTGATATTCAGCTGTTAATATTATTTTTGTACTCTTCCAAAAGTCTTTAAAAAGCTTATAAAAGCAGTATACAGTAACAACATAAAATCACAGTAACATCTACATCACTGGCAGTGCTTACATATATCCTAAGTACATATATCATCCATATCTCAATCCCCAAATGCCTTCTTAAAATAGCCAAGCTTTCACTAAACTTCTAAATATGAACCAGGATGCTGCTCTTATTTCTGATTAAAAATAATTGTCCCATTTTTCACCCAAGAAAGATTACTTTCAGGTGTTAATCTCTCATGAGAATTAGGGTACAATTTTAATTTCTTACCAAATATACTCATTTATGTCCAACAGTTTTACATGCTAGAAATATCATATTATTCCTACTATAAATGGGACCAGATTCTTACTAGGAATTCAAAAGTGCCATGTAATAACTAATTGGGCCTATAATGGTATATAGTCAATATTATTTCCATTCCAATACACTACTAATATTAACAAGTAAGCCCAATGGTGGTTTAAAAACAGGACAAGTTGAAACTACACCTATCATGTTGAAGGCATAGATTTAGAAGAAAAATCCTTGATTTGGGCCTTAAATTGAAAATTAACCATGAAATTATCAATCTGTTTAAAATATTTGCGTGCAAGTCATATAGACATTATTATCAATGTATATATCAACCCTGAAGTCATATTAATTTTTACCACATTTATTTTTCTCCACAGACTCATAAGATTTTTCACCCATTTCTGAATATCCCCATTTATCTGTGCCATGCAGCTTGAAATATTCATATCTGCTAACAAGATATTTTCCTAGGAATAATTATCCCCAGGTATTTAATAGCATCTGTACAAGAAACCAGTCCCAGTTTTGTATAAAGATACCTTGTAGCCAATTATCAAAATATTAGATTTGCTCCAATATGTTGTATCTCACGTGTAATTCCCATATTACTGTACCACTTCTACAAATCTGGCTAAAAATCTTTGTTCATCATTGAAAAGACTGAATATATCATCAGCATATAGTAACCATTTATTATTGATTCCTGCTGCCCAAATATCCTGAATATCCCTAGACTGTGTTATTAAATATACGTTCCAACACCAAATTAAATATTGAAGCAAACCCTTTAGGCTATCCAAATCCATCTTAACTCAGATTGCCACTACTGTAGAAAACAGAAGTTCCATCTTTCACAATTGTATGATGGAGGGAAATCAACCTTTTTCTCAGTTCAGAATAATGGAAAAGCATCAGCTGATTTAGGCCTGGTATAGGGTTCTCTGAAATACAGATTCCCCTTGACATGCCTCCTGTCTCCAGTGCTTTTCTCAATGGTATGTCCCCCTCCCCCATTGTGGTGTTTCAGTGGCTTCTCAAAAATAGTTTTTCATTTTACTTGAAATGGAATAAGAAAAAGAGGTTGCCACTATTATGCAGCACAATGAGAAACCAATTTAGGCTTCAGGAACATGCTGCCTTTTAGATTTGTTTTACTAAAACGAAAAAAAGAGAGAGAGAGATTTCATTGTTACAAAGAGCTAATATATTAACAATAAATAATATAAATCAAACTTGACAGTGACATGGGACCAGATTTAGACTGATCTGTTCAGGCAGGGATCCTATTTCTGACAACTTGCATGCTGGAGGAATTATCCAGTTTATCCTCCAAGTAAACAAAGGAAGGTGAACAACAGCAAACAACAGAGAACGAAGAGGAATGAGGTAGAGTTGAGTGACTAACAAATCTCTTTTCATATCACAGGGAATAACTTTCTGGGATTTTCCAATTACACTGCTTTGTGGGAAGAATGTGAGTTAATCCTTTGCTGCACTCTACTCTCTGCTGTCTGTTCAATCTGTCTCAACAGAGCAATAACATTTGTCAAGCTTTGGTAGAGTTAGATTTCACAAAGGGTGCTAAGATGAATGCAGTTTATTTGAATTTGGCTTAATGTGATGAATGGCTCCATTGTGACTGATAATACAGTTTATGGCCCAGCACTGTGTATGAACCAGGACATTATGGTTTATTCAGCAAACTATGGTTTAAAGAAAATTTGCTCTAGCAAGATGTGTGAATCCCTTTAGTAAGATAAGGTATTTGCAGCTTGTATATTTAATATTTCTTGATTTCTTATCCTGATTCCCAATAAACCTTATTTCATCTTCCTAAAATAGTGTGTTTTCTATTCCAACTCATTTATTTATTTAAAATCTTTAGTTCCCCTCTAGAAATTGTCACACAGAGTTGCTTTGGAGTAAGGTGGCACCAATAAAATTAATAACAACAACAACAATAATAATAACAATAAAAAACAAATAAATACATTTTATTTACTGGTGTTAAGCTTATAATTCTCAACATAGTTGTATTAGATCTGAACAAAAGGTATAGTGCTTTGTATTCTTTTAAGGAACATTTTTGGAAGTGTCCTAAAGTAAGCAATTCCTTCAAAATCCTGCAATCTGAATTTATTTTATTTCCTCCTCAGCTTAAAACTTAACTAGCTTAAAGCTCTGTATAGTTTGAATGTGCTGGTATAAGTCCTCTTTAAAAAAAAAAAAGTAAACCATTTTTGAAAACTACAAAATTAAATCGAATTGGCTAAATAAGGTTGTGATGCCATCTCTCCTCTTGTGAATTGTCTTTAACATGCTAAGCTGTCATGTAATACTAATTTTGCTTTCTTTGTTGTAAAAAGAAGAGACCTATTTTGGTCCACTCATTCCTGGTCTGAATCTTCTTAGTTCCAGTTCTGGATTTAACAAACTTCCAGTCAGGAACTAAAAATTGTCACAAAGGATAGTGCTATAATACCTGTACACACACACACACACACACACACTTCATTGTTTCTTTATGTAAAGTGCCACACTTTACAAAAACGAACAGTATCAGGCTATCATTGTTCACCCCAATTGTGGCATCTTTCAAAGATCATACATCCTGGAGGTGGAAAGAGCTATGTAATTTATAAACATTTGCTCTGCATATCTCAACCTCATTGCCCAAGTCTATAGACTGAACAGTAGCCTGGCAGCTATTTTCAATTCATAAATTGTTCGATCCTTCCTCTAAGGCAGGGGTTCTCAAAGTACAGGTGAAACTCGAAAAATTAGAATATCGTGCAAATGTCCATTTATGTCAGTATGGCAACTCAAAAGGTGAAACCAATATATGAGATAGACGCATTACATGCAAAGCGAGATATGTCAAGCCTTACTTTGGTATAATTGTGATGATTATGGCATACAGCTTATGAAAACCCCAAATTCACAATCTAAGAAAATTAGAATATTACATGACATCAATAACACAAGGATTGGAAATAGAACAATATCAGACCTCTGCAAAGTATAAGCATGCATATGTACTCAGTACTTGGTTTGGGCCCCTTTTGCAGCAATGACTGCTGCAATGCAGCATGGCATGGATGCTATCAGCCTGTGGCACTGCTGAGGTGTTATGGAAGACCAGGATGCTTCAATAGCGGCCTTCAGCTCCGCTGCATTGTTCAGTCTCATGTCCCTCATCTTTCTCTTGACAATGCCCCATAGATTCTCTATGGGGTTCAGGTCAGGCGAGTTTGCTGGCCAATCAAGCACAGTAATCCCATGGTCACTGAACCAGGTTTTGGTACTTCTAGCAGTGTGGGCAGGTGCCAAGTCCTGCTGGAAAATGAAGTCAGCATCCCCATAAAGCTCGTCTGTGGAAGGAAGCATGAAGTGCTCCAAAATCTCCTGGTAGACGGCTGCGTTGACCCTGGACTTAATGAAGCACAGTGGACCAACACCAGCAGATGACATGGCTCCCCAAATCAACACAGACTGTGGAAACTTCACACTGGACTTCAAGCATCGTGCATTGTGTGCCTCTCCATTCTTCCTCCAGACTCTGGGTCCTTGGTTCCCAAATGAGATGCAAAAGTTGCTCTCATCAGAAAAGAGGACTGGGCAACAGACCAGTTCTCTTTTTCTGTAGCCCAGGTAAGACGCTTCTGACGTTGTTTGTTGTTCAGGAGCGGCTTGACAAGAGGAATACGACATTTGAAGCCCATGTCCAGGATCCGTCTGTGTGTGGTGGCTCTTGATGCACTAACTCCAGCCTCAGTCCACTCCTTGTGAAAGTCCCCAACACTTTGGAATGGCCTTTTCCTTCTCCAGGCTGCGGTCATCCCTGCTGCTTGTGCACCTTTTTCTACCACACTTTTCCCTTCCACATAACCTTCTATTGATGTGCTTTGATACAGCACTTTGGGAACATCCAACTTCTTTTGCAATTACCTTTTGGGGCTTTCCCTCCTTATGGAGGGTGTTAATGATGGTTTTCTGCACAACTGTCAGGTCAGCAGTCTTTCCCATGCTTGTGATTCCTACTGAACCAGCCTGAGAGACCATTTAAAGGCTCAGGAACCCTTTGCAGGTGTTATGGATTCATTAGCTGATTAGAGTGGGACACTTTGAGCCTAGAATATTGAACCTTTTCACACTATTCTAATTTTCTGAGATTGTGAATTTGGGGTTTTCATAAACTGTACGCCATAATCATCACAATTATACCAAAGTAAGGCTTGACATATCTCGCTTTGCATGTAATGCGTCTATCTCATATATTGGTTTCACCTTTTGAGTTGCCATACTGACATAAATGAACATTTGCACGATATTCTAATTTTTCGAGTTTCACCTGTATGGCCCGCTAGCCGGATACAGCCCACCAGGGTCATTTATCCAGTCTACCCACCTGATTGGCCACCGCTGCTGTCTGTCAGAAGCGGAAGTGTCGGGGCTGTGTCGGGAGCTGCAGGCGATGCACGAGGAGGGAGATCGCAGAGCTGGACTATTCTACATGACAGCTATGCTGGGTCCGGCGGCTCTCCTCCTCTCATGTTTTTTTCAAACTATAGTCTGGCCCCCCAACATTCTGAGGGACCATGAACTGGCCCCCTGTTTAAAAAGTTTGAGGACCCCTGCTCTAAGGGCTACTCCACCACTTACTCTAGATACTAATCCAAAACTCTGGGACATCACTTGTGATTAAAGCATCATATACAGCAGGAGTAAGTGGGAAAGACAAAGATTGATTCCTTAAACTTTCATCTGAATCCCCAAGAACTGGCTCTACCACATTCAAAAAAGAGCATCACCATTTTTTGCAGTTTTCTCCTTTGAATACACGCAGACACATTCAGCATATCTGAAATTTGGTAGAGATGTTTATTTGTTACTATCTCCTTATTTGTTAAGATTTATATCCCTCCTTGTTTCCAGAATCTCAACACAGTTTACAACAGGATCTTCCTTCGTTTTATCCCCACATCAATCCTGTGCAATAGATTGGGCTGTGAGAGACCATCCCAAAGTCAACACTGAATTCCTAGGGCTAACATTTGAATCTGGTCTCCCAAGTGCTAGTTCAATATTATATCACAATGGCTTTTCCCCAGTTTTCACCCAATACAACAATCTTTACAAATTCCATTCTGCTCTGAAAAATATCAGTTTTTAAAGTGGTGCAGCTTGAAACTTTCCATTCAGATTTTTATCTACCTTCCTCCTGATTTGTGTCCCATGGTCTTTTCACTATTTCATAGGCTTCCTTAGTCTCTCAGAAACTCCAAAAGTGAAAGTGTCTGAAGTGAAACAGTGCTGTCAGCCCTTTGAGATTGATCAAGTTAGAAAACAGACTCCACAAGATGACTAAAAGTATACTTTATTGAGATAGGCTGTTGAAACAGAATCTTGCAAGCTTGTCAGCATTTTCCCTTCCCTCTTACACCCCAGTAAATCAGGAAGGAATCAGGCTGAATCTCTTCCTGATGGTTTCCCAGTTTCCCAGGGTCAACACACATTTTTGCACATGTTGTAGTAACCATCTCTGAATAGTTTCACCAAGGTCATCTTTGTGGTTCCCTACAAGTGCTGTGCAGCTTATTTGGCTTCAACAGCCTGGATGGCCAATGTGCCATTATCAAGCATATGAAATGCAGGAAAAGGAAGAATAATATCTGCTGAGACTCCACCTTTCAAAATTTTCAGCCAACCCAGCCTTCCAGCAAAAGCCCTCGTTCAGTTGCCCTTGAGTTTCTCAGCAGTGCTAGTCATGCATATACATGAAATGTTTCTCAGAAAGTTCCATCATACTCCTCTTGGACAAATGAGAGGGAATGAATCACAGGGAGTCTGATTCTAACTAAATAAGCCTCATTCCACAGTTAGACAGTACTACCTCCAAAGGTGTCCAAGTCAGTCTTGCTCACTATGCCAAGCAATTGGTAATAAGCTCTTTGTAAATGGGACCTCCTGGAGCTGGATCTGTCACTCTGAGAAGCATTTGCAATGCATTGGATGCAAATCTCAAGATTCATTGAAAAGTTTTCCTAAACATAGGTAGAGGGTGCCTCGCTAATTTGCGGGGTGTAGCAGCTTATTCCAGCTTAATCTGATGGAGATGCACCAGCTCTTCGCACTTTTTATCATACGGACTTTCACAGACAGTAGAGATAGCAAGCAATTGACTCCTTTCTTTCTCTCTGCTCTACTTTCCCTATTGAATAAATTGGAGGATCACAACTAGAGTTAACTCAACATTTTATCTACAAAGTTAGCATCTAAATACCTTCTATCCCTTACAATGATTCTATGAGTATTTAAATATATAACTTACTGTTAGTCCCTGCTGATTCTGCTAAATGTGAGCATGCAAATTCAAGGAAGTACGTGGTTTCTTTAAAGTTGCTGCTAAAAATGTTCCAGTCTCAATTGTATTACTTCATTAAAGAAATATTTGGGGAGGGGAAACTTTAGGCCAAAGTGCCTCCCCAGGTGAATCAGCTTTGGAACTGATTTTCAATTTTTCATGCAAAATGTTTGTGCTTGAGGGAAGGATTCTAACATTTAAATGAATAATAATCTTTTTTTCAAAATGACATTGAAAACTTGAAAGTCCTTGAACATGTACAATAAATGAGGAGGCATCTGAATGAATGGGCCAGACAGACATAGATTAAAAAGATATGTTTTTACTCCTGATACTCAGCTTCAATTATGTTCATTACATGTCCTACTTAGGACACCTAGTTTTACCACTTCATATTTACCATTCACCTATTTGAATCCAATGGATGGAGAATAAAATGTGATGCTTTGCATGTAGAATCAGATTTTAGCAGTCAGGGACTATAGCAACTAGGGCTGGAGAAAGTGTCTTCACTCCTAACCTGTGAAGTAAGACAGGCTACCAGATCCATTTTGTTGCATATTTCTGAGGTTTTGCTGCCACCAATACCTAGTTTGAAACAATTATTAAACTTTGGTCTGAACAAGCAAAAATCAAGGTCTATCAGCTGACCTCTAAAGAAGACATCCCTGATCCAGAGATTTCCTTTTCTCTCCTTAAGAACCAATTAAGTATGTTCACCCAGCACTCTGATACATGGCAAGATGAAGTCAGAACTAAACTATCTCCATTTCCTGATGCAGTATGTTTATTAAAAACTCCAGCAGAGAAGAATCAGAAATTTTAAACTGCAGTTTAAAACATAACACAACATAGATTCTTATTAAAACTTACAATTAACTACCTAAGTTGATTAGGAACTTAACCTTGGATTATATTTACAGGGATATTCTTTGGAACTCCACAGAAGAGTCTGGTCTCTGCCAGTCTTTTGAAGACAAAACAGGTGCACCAAATGCTGCTTGGTGGGAATTGCTTCTGATGAGGGCAATTGAAACTGTCCAACTGTCTTGGATGACCTGGACAGGTGAATTTCAGAGATTCCTGCGGGACCTGTTAAGCATAAGGCTGAGTCATAAATCAGTCTAGGAAGAAAATTCAGAGAGATTTTGGTCTGGGCATGCTTGGAGATATCTTTGCTTAGAGAAATTGTCTAGCAACAGAGGAGTGGTAATTTGTAATGGAGACAAAAGACCTTGAGCCCTAACTGCTTACTTTTTGAAACATTTATTTAAAAAGTAGAGCAAGTGATCACTGATGAATATCAGACAGTCTTGGCTGAAAAGAGTTTTCGAAATCCATCTCAAGCCTAGGCTGAGAAAGTATCTAATTGCCCTGTGAAATAACCTATGTTAGAAGATACACATGGGAATGTGATCCAGTTCATTCTTTTGAACCTTTCAGTGTCTTTCAGTATCATTCTAGTAGGGTATCAAAGTTGGAACATGACAGCACTGAATTCCAGTATTTGCTCCTACTTGGTTGGCTGATTCCAGAAAATGGTGTTCAGAGATCTTATTCTGCCCTATGACTGTTGTACAGTGGGATTCTTCAGGGCTATTTTATCTGCTGTTCTTTATAATATCTACATGAAAACACTACAAGAAGTATGGAGGGATGTGGACTGACAGGTCATCAAGACACAATAACACTCAGCTTCTTTCAATGCCATGCAAGTATGTAAATTGATGATACTGAGAAGTTCTCCAACAGAGTAATAGTTTAGATGAGGACCAAGAAACTGAGGCAATTTGTACAAGAATTTATTGTATTTATCCTGTTCTGGAGCAGTTGCACTCTCCCACTAAATGATAAGATGCATTATTCTTGGGCAGGGAGGGTGGGATGTTGCTTCTGCCATTTTTGTTGGTTGCTAAATTTAATCCAAAAAGTTGTTTTTCAGATTTAAAGTCTGTACAAGGCCAGGTCACCTGCAGGAAAATTTCCACCGTATTTATCTAACAGGTGGACCCAAATATCATTGTCTGAGGCCTCTTTCAGATGCTTAAACAGATGGAATGAAATGAGTGCCTACAAGAGAGGAAATATTTTTAGTCAAGGTGAAGCCTTTATTCCCTTAGGTGAAAAGCATATTCTCTTTATTCTCTTATTCTCTTTTTTCTTTAATGTGCTAAGTTTTAAGTAATATACAGCATTCAGGTCTCTTATTTCAGATTAAACATTGTATATACTTGCCTTCTGGAACAATATATATTTTTCTTAATTTCTATTTTTTTAAAACAAATGCTAAGATTCAAAACTGCTTTTTGATATGTTTGTCAACCCAGTGACTCTCAATCCTAATTTCAAGCATAGGGTTCTAAGAAACAGTAGCCTGGCTGTATTGTGGTTTAGTAGCTTTTACTTACTCTGGAATAACTGACTACCCTAAATTTTGTTATACTTGTTATACTATCCTAACATCCAATTTTTAGTAGGTGGCATGCCAGACAGCCCTGAGTCAACCTGTCTAAATTCAGAAGCTAAGTAGGATCATGCCTCGTTAGTACTTGGATGGGAGACTTCCTTGGTTGTAAACTAGATTAAATATGGTCAGAGATCCAGTATGGAACTGGATGGAGTTAGCAAACTTGTGGCATTGCTAATCCAAGGCTACATTTTTGTATCGCTGCCAAGAAAACTACATGGATATGTCCATGAACCCACCAGAAGCCAAGCTTGACTTTCCTGTTTTATATTTAAATTCATATTTCATATTACATTTATATTCACATATGACACACTTTGCACTGCAGTAATTTCTGCATCTTTGATTGATTCTGTTCTTTATTTGAAAGAGGCAACTCATTTTGCTAAGACACAATACTCTTTGAAAGAGACCCATCATAGAGAGGAAGAATTGCTTTCCAAATGCATCGAAGAATCCTTGATTACAGTTATATTGTCAAGTTCATCTCCTCATTTTGCATATATATTGCAAAATGATATTCTTTAGAACCTTTTTCCCTTTGTTTACTTTCATCCTTGCTTTGGTATAATTGAATATTAGTTACTTTTCTGCTGCATTCTTATATGACAGTGGGAACTATGCACCATCTGCTCATTGGAAATTGGATGGATTTTCTCTGCTGCTAAAGGTAGGACTTAAGTTTCTTTGCCAACATTCTTGTTTAGCATTGTTGGATTAAAAACCATTTGGAACAAATATATACAGGACAAAATGAGCAGGGTACATTTGAAGCATCCTTCCACTACTTGCAGCTTCTTTTCTCTGTTGTGTTCCCAGAACATTGTCTTCATCTCATTCTCAGCCTATTTATGAGAGAGTCTTAAGTTGTCCTTGGCTATACTGTTGTTAAGGCAATGTTTTCTCTGTTAAGCCGACAGCATTTAGCAACAGCCACAAGACATGTAAAATCTATTTAAAATCCATTACACTTCAACACTCATTATGTTGAAGCCAAAGTCAGGTGATCAGTAGTTGATGGGATCAAAAGAGGTGGTTCTTGGCCATTTTAGGCTGATTTAGGCATGTTTTAATCAGTCCATTCCCTGGGCCAACCTTATCTGTCACCTTTCTCTCCATATAGAACTGGATACAGAATTGGTCAGGATTGGAAAATAGTCAGACATCTAGCACTATTAACTCTGTACTCGTCAGCTTAGCACAAAGCCGAAACACTGAAATGACAGGATTGGCACTACCACCATTGCTTCCCAAACAAAGTATACAAGAACATGGAAGTCAGTCATGGAAACTCAATGGTTGGCTTTAGACCAATCACTTTCTCAGCCCCACCACACAGGATTGTGGTTGTACGGGAAGAAGGAGGCCAGAGTGCTATGCATGCCACTTTGAGCTTTTGAATGCTAACAAAAACATACATATTTAACATGTATTGCCTATATAAAGAAAAGAAAGGAGAAAGAGAAAATCGGAAATCCTGCTTGTGACTTAGCTCCCTTCATAACTCTAAACTGGCTTTGGTTTTGTTTCATATTAATTTATTCACCTTGGGTTACAACACAAAAGGCTGTAGGAGGATGAACCTAGAGATGGTGGATAAAATCCTGAAGCCATAATTACTCCCTTTCCAAATGCATGCCAGACTGGGCAGATGTTTTTCCTGCTAAATTGTGGTGGTACGCAGAAGAGAAAGAGCAGCAAAGACAAAGATATTGCTCAATTGCTTTGCCCCTTACATGCAGCATAAGCAAAATGAGAACATCATGATTAGGCAGTAAGTCAGAACAGATTCCATAGGGAGAGAATAGGGATTGGCAGTGGGGACAGCAAATTTCTTGCCAGTATAGATCTCTAAATGGTTATTTTGAGATTCTGGGAGTTGGAGGCTCCACATCTGGAAGTGTACAAGTTGGGAAATGTATTTATGTTTTATTGTTATTGGTTGCACAGTCAGCCTGATGTTTAGACTGGATTTGGCATTTTTATCCACCTACCAAGTTCTTCCCAAGGACCTGGGATAGTAGATATTGTTGTTTGATGGTGTTACAGGTATCATCACAGGATGTAAGCTGTTCCAAGTAAAGCTGCCTTTTGTTACTGACTGATGGTGATTTTCTCAATGCTGATGGTCTTCAAGTGGTGCTCCCAATGTTTTGGGTTTGCACCCAAGGCGCTTATTGCTATTAGTACTTAGCTTTCTTTTGCCATACTTATTCTATTTCTATTTGAAGGTCTTTGTATTTGGTGATTTTCTCCAGTTCTTTCTCTTCTATTCTGCTGTCTCCAGGTATTGCAATGTCCAATATCCAGAATTTTTTCTCTTTCTTATCAACAATTGTTAAGTCTGGGGTGTTATGTGACAGGTGCTTGTCTGTTTAAATTCTAAAGTCCCACAGCATTTGAGCTTCTTCATTTTCTATTCCTTCGTCTGTTTTGTGGTTCCACCAGTTCTTGCTTGCAGGCAAATGGTATTTCTTGCAGATATTCCAATGCACCATTATTGATACTTTGTCATGCATTGTTTGTAGTTAGTCAGCCTGTGCGATCTTTTGTAGCAGCTGACTAGGTGGTCCCCTGTTTCTTCAGCTTCTTTGCAGAGGCGGCATTTGCTGTCTGTTGCTGTCTTCTCAATTGTGGCTTTGTGTGCATTTCTTCTTAAGGCGTGGTCTTGTGCAGCCAGAATTAGCCCCTCTGTCTCTTTCTTCAACTTTCCTGCTCTTAGTCATTGCCAGGTCTTCTTGTTATCTGCTTTGCCTGCTAGGTTTTTGTGTGTGTGTGTGTGTACTGGCCATGTAATACTTTCCTTTGCCATGTCTCTTTTCTACTCTTCATTTGGTCTTTCTTAGAGGCCAGCTTGGTCTCTTTGGTATTCAGTAAGCCTTCATGGTGTACTAGCTTCAGTGAATGTTCTTCACTGTCCTTCAGATATTCTTCCAATGGCCTTTTTTCTTCTTCAACTGTCGGGGTCACTTGCGACATTCCATACCCGCCTATGCTCCTTGGAAAGTAGAGTCTGTCAATGTCACTGCGTGGATGAAAGGTATAATTCATTGTCATTATTTGTCTGGTTTTTCTATCCAGGGCTTCTAGTTCTGCGTGAGTCCAGTCCAGTATGCCAGCTGTATAGCTAATGACTGGAACTGCCCAGGTGTTAATTGCCTTGATGGTATTTCCTCCACTGAGTTTGGACTTTAAGATCTTCTTCACTCTCATGATGTATTCACTGCTAACCTTCTCTTTGACTTCAATGTGCTTGAT
Organism: Liasis olivaceus; assembly: GCA_030867105.1. NCBI lineage: Eukaryota > Metazoa > Chordata > Lepidosauria > Squamata > Pythonidae > Liasis > Liasis olivaceus. Next base: position 191,907,877 of record CM061349.1, read on the forward strand.
TTTGTCAGCTTATTATTATTATTTGCTAGGTTTCTGTCTTTTATTTAGGAGCTCAAGGCAGTATACATAACACTGCTTTCTGGCATTTATACCCCAACAACCACCCTATGAAGTAACTTGGGCTGAGGAAATGTGACTGATCCAAAGTCACCCAAGGAGCTCCATGTTTGACAGTGCTACCCTCTTACAGTGGTAAACTTGTCCTTCCCACAAAATCCTTTAGGAAATTCAGTGGTAAATTTTGTGGTGGGTACAATAAGGAGGATCATTATGCAATCAGTGGTTTTACAAATGTAATAAACAAATATTTTTGGCTGAGCAGTAAATTGCAAATACTGTATATGCAGTTATACAAATAGATCTTAACTTCCTATTCAGGCATGAAATGTTGTGGCTGAATGTGTTTCAGTTGCCATTATATTACAAACAGTACACTTAGGACAAATGCTATGTAAACCTTCTGCTTGTTGGTATTCTTTTCATCTTAATATCATACCTTTAGCTTTGGAAAACAGAGCATGGGAGGTGATCACAGAAGACATTCAGAGAGGAGAATTTTCAGCAATGTATTTCAGATTAGTAGGTTAGACAGAGACCCTCAAGTTGAGAAGAGCAGTGCAGTGTTTACAAGACCCAGATAGCACCTTCTTCCGCGGAGAGACATTAGAAATTATAGTATTATAGGATTGCTGGGGGTGGGTTATGAGCAGTCATACACACCATCTGGTGTTCAGAGTCATAGAAGCTTGAGGGATTTTATCATTTGCATATTCTTATGTAAAATAACCCAATAATTTTACAAAGTGGGAACCTTGGTTAACTAATCTTTATTTGAAAAGTCTATTTCCATCGTGCCTGAAGGAGCCCATAGCTTATTCTGTGTTTGGCGGGGGGGGGGGGGGGGACTTGCTTAGATCTCTTTTTGGGCAAGGTCTTTGAACATAGGGTGTCATCCCAGCATGAAAAAAAAGGGAGCAGCTAACAGGCTCTAAAAGATTCAGAGAAAGTACATTGTTCAATTTTCTTCTTCTACATGGAATTCAAAGTGCTTTGTTTTGATCTTTGGTGCACTAAATGGCTTGGAGTCAAAGCTTCTAAAAGATCACTTGCTCCCAAGTAATCTACTAAACTTATAAGAGGACACTCCTTCCCAAACAAGGAGGACATCTCCAAGACAGAAGCAAAATGCTCCCGTTTTCTGGGATTCCTTACCTCCTGAAGCTGTTTAGCCTCAACGTTTGTGTTCAGGCATAAGGTGATAAGCCGGCTTTTCTTGGCTTCATTTCAATTATTTTCTGATTCTTATTCCTCTGCTCAGTTGATGGTTTAAATCGATATTTTACGTCCTTACTTACTGTATTTTTAATGGAGCTTTTAAATGTGGCTTGCATTTTTAATGCTGTTTTTAATTATCTTGTTAGTTTCTTTGAGTACTTTTTAAATAGAAAAGCAGAATAATATATTTAAAGTAAATAAATGAATAATTCTACTCATAGTAAAGTGAAGATTGAAATTTAGTTATCTCTCAGGTTTCATATCAATATAGTTCTCAGGTTTTTTTTAAAACAATAGCAAAGTACATCTTTTAGAACAATTTACCTAATTTGTTATGAACCTTAAAGACTATTCAGCTTTTAAATCATAAGCGTTTGGGTACTATAGTCCACTTCATCAAACAGATGACATGCAGAAAATAAGGAGAGTTAAAGTCACTATTAATGAGGCTGTTTGCAAAACAGAAACACATATACCATAGTGCTGATGAACTAATTATACATAGTAATTACAGCAAAACAGGTCTTTGTCTCTGTTCAAGCCACAGGTTATACAGGTGAATTGTTTGATGAATTGGAATTTAGCTGTTTCATGTTGCGATCAGTGTTTTGAACTCCTTTGTTCACAAATGGTCATCGTAGGGTCAGCGACATGGTATTTTGAGAGACTGAAGTGTTATTGGCTGGTTTCTGAATACTATTGTTTCCATGTTGGATCTGGGTCAAGATTTTGCATCAAAATGGCCTGTTTCTTCAATGTAGAATACGATAGGGCATTGGTGCCAAAGGATGGCATATATCTGTTTGGAAGATAAACAAAACCTGATTTGCAGGTGACATTGTTGCAAAGTCCTGTAATAAAGCGGATGCTACGAATGAGCTGTCACCTGATCTATCACAGAATCTGCTTCCTGTGTTTATAGTCTTGTTGCCTGAGCTATGTTGTTGGTGAATATTCAGTTGGTCAGCTGCCTTAGCAGATACAGGGCTGCTATGGAAAACTAATGAGATAAAGACTTGATTATCTAGGATGGATTAAAGATAATTATTGAGAACATTTTGTCAGCTGTTGTTTTCTCTTACGGGGTTGTCTTGTAGTAAATCATTCCCAGCTGTCAGTCTCACCCAATTGACAGCTGTCAGTCTGACCCCAGTTGCACTGCTCTAAGCAGGAATCATAATACAAGATATGAACTCATTAGTTTTAAGCCTGTATATGGATACTTAACAGGTACATTAAAGTGTTAAGCTAGAAACAGTAGATTTTAGTGATGTAATACAAGTCAGAAGAATACATGCATGTGTAGCAATCATTAGTTTTCCAATGCAAGGTAGTATTTCCTATGTTCATTACATAGATGTACAACAATGTCCAGAAAACAAGTCTATTATATAAACTGTTCCAGGTTCAGACTGATTACCTTGTTTGGAGTGAAAGCATGAAATAACAAAGATTTGTCAGAACCTCTTATCTCTGAATCCAGGTAACAAGCTAATCATCAATGTATAACTGATACAGAAGAGGCTTTTGTGACAGCTGAGGAAATGTTGTTCTACATCAGCCTTAAAGAAGTTGGCATTTTTCTGTTGTTGTTGTTTTGTAATGCAATACAGATTCTATGTGTACACCAAGAACTCACTGAAATACTTTTTGTCAGTGTATTTAATTATGCATTTTGAACAAAAATACTGTCTTTTAACAGTAGATTTTTGTTTTTAATTAGAAATTCATGCAGAAATGAGCAGACTGGCACATAATCAGATGAATAAGACACAGACATGAAATTAACATCCACAGTTCTCAGTACTGTGGGTGTTTTCTGCATGCATGCCACAACACATTATGCCTTTTGACCTCTAATGGTCACAGTGCAGCCTAGCAACTCAACTGCCAAAGCATACCTAACACTACTGCCCAGAGTATCCTTGTGATCATCCCACACAACTATGCTAAAAGCATAGTAAAAAGAAAAAGAAAAGTTCACAATGAATCCAATTATATAATTTTGACCCGTTTAGAAAGCAGGGGCTTGGACTGTTCAGACCTTCTGCTTTTCATTCACAAGTTACAGAAATATCAATAGCTTCCTCAATAATATTTCATTCTTATTTTTTAATGGAACTTTATTAAAAGGAATTAAATTAATCATGCCTATGACTTTCTCAGAATAGAAGTCTTTTAGGCTTATATCTACATTGTTCTCTGTACTCTTAAACAGGTATGTTTCAACTAGTTAATTTTAAAATTCTTGCCTTGCCATGAAAGTGCTTGCATATTCTGATCTAGTACTGCAATTTCAGTAATGATATCCCTTTTATTGTTATCTTAGTTCATAAAAAATAATCCTGTATATAATTATCCCTTTTCAGCCTCTTTGAATTTTCCTATCTTGCATTATGAAACTCAACAAAAATGGGAACAGCCAATTTAAATTAAGTTTATAAATTAGATCTTCAGTCCAGATATTCCTTCTCTTCAGACACAAAACTTGGCAAAAGAAGTTGTGAAAAATGCAAATGATCTTTCTTTCTATGGTGATATTTAATGGCACAATACTTTTTCCATATCACCCAAGAAGTGCTGTTGGCACTGCGTTTTTTGTGCAATAACAATAACAATAATAATGAAAGGCCCTGCAAGTCAGTTAATTTATTCAGTCTGGATCTGTTCAAACTGATATTAAATGCATTTAAAATTTTAATACAACAGCATTCAAATTGCTCAGTTCATTGATTTTCAGAAAATGTTCCTTCTGATTCTGGCTTCTCCAGAATGTTCTCTTGCTTCTCTAATATTCCAAACATGCTGAAGTATTTTTAAACTCTAGCAAACATACACCCATATCCCAAACATATTTACTTTATTCAAATGCAAATGGGACTTATCACTGAATATTACTGCATTAAAAATTAAGAACCATTTTCATGTAGGCATCAGTAGGAGTAGGATTGCAACTCAACTCTTTTATGGTTCCTTCAAAGTCAGGTTTGACGTGCCAGATGTTCTTTTTTCTAAAGGAAGTCCCACTGCAGATCAAAGTAGTTGTAAGATTAACACAAGTAAAGAAGGGAAGGTGTACTTTATTTTTATTATTTTTGCTGAAAAGATATAATTCTTACTTCTCCATGCACCTACCAAAATATCTTTTATTCAAACATTCATGGTTCAGGACCTTACATTTCTTTTGCATCTGATTACCTCTGATTTCTTGGTATTTTGAACTGGCAGGCCAAAATGGATAGTACTTTACAGGGAAAGCTTATTATGAGAGAATCTCTGCTGACTCCATTTGAACAGATCTAGGATAAATAGTTTGTGATTTGCAACCATACCCCAAGTCTTTAAATTCAACATTTAACCATACTACCATACTACTCTCTCCTAGCCTGTTGGAGACTGTGCTTTGAATGAATAAGGAAAACAAAAATGTCTACTTCATTGTTTCGCACCTAGTTGACCTACTGAGAATGTTTGGTAAGGAATGTCTTCTCCCAGGAGAGATGATGACACATACTCATTCTTATTTGTGGATGGAACAAGGATCACATCCTTCTAACAGACAAGTCCTTAAAAAGTAAAGATTTAAATACAATGAACCTTTACACTTAATCAACGCCTAAAATTATTTTTCTTCCATCCCTAGGAAAATTACTACAAATGCCCCTCTGTCAAATTGGTCTCTTGAGGAAGGGGAGAGGTCACTAAGATCCACAGTGGGAAGGCTGCATCATGGAAATGGTGGAGGGGGAACCCCAACTTTTTGGTTTCCCCCCATGGATTAGTCAACTCTAGAAGTTTATTTGAGTGATTTAAGCTAATTAAGACTAGGGTTGGGCAAAATATTTGAACAGATACTTCACGGAGCTTGTTGGGGAAAAAGAGGGTCCTTCCCCCAAATTGTGAGGGAGTTGTGTTCTTCAGAAGGCTGAGTATGTCTGCTTTAAGGATTTTCAAGGACTTTTCCAGTTGTCCCTATATGGAACAATCTAGGAAAGCCCTCCAAGCACCTACACCAAGCCCTCTAGAGCATGTTTCTGTTTCAATGTTTTAAGGAGGTGCATTTCACTCCTTTCAGAGTGCTATATGAAACATTCCTTTGAATGCTTTACACAACCATGGGGGGGGGGGGGGGGGTGAAGCAGACAACTGAGCTGCCAATTCTTTGTAGTCCGCTGCCAAATTTTAGCAGCAACAAAGTGGCTTCAGAATGGCATCTGGACCCCTAGCTGCCCATCTCCACAACAGGCCAGTGTAGCTACTCAGAGCACAGGAGAAGCAAGTGAATTAGTTCTAAGCAATGTCTTTGGTAAGGTAGGAAAAGATCTATAAATACTGAAGCAATATGAAGCCCATTTATGCTGAATACAGTCAGAAAAGAATATCTCAGCCAGATATCCTTGTACTATTCAACATCTAATTTGTTCTTCAAAAGAATAATATTTATTTAACTCTGACATTTTACTTTATGCAGGGTTAATGGAGGTTAAGTAAAGACACAAGGGCAACACAATTGTGTGCTTGC